>CM061270.1:57272500-57872500 GCA_030848825.1 Tadarida brasiliensis
GTGGCATAGGTGCTCTGCTAATTATAGAACAGAGCTCCCTGTCCTCACAGGGGCCCAGCAAACACACTCTCACACTGCTTTCCACACTGTCCTACTAGTCCTTAGAGATTTGATATGGCCCTCCTGGAGAGCCTTATCTGTGAGGGGAACAGGAAATGAGGATTTACATAGTGTTCACATTCCGGGTCTTATAAAGTAATTGTGGTCTTTTATCTCTGAAGGCGAAAGAAGGGCTTTTTCTTCCTCCATCAGGTGGTTTCACACTCATTTGACAACAGTCCTCATTCCTTGTCATCTGTGACCAAGAGGCTGGCACTGGCTTCTTTAGTTCCTTCCAACAATACAATCTAGTGACAAAAATAGGTTCCAGAAAGTAGACCTCACAGTATGTATCTACTAGGCTACTTACATGCACCTCATGGTTTTCATTACAAAGTTGGATATGCAGTCCTTGGCAAATGTTTAACATGTTAAGTGGTTTTAAAATGTCACAAAACCACAATTCTTTAATATATATATTATATATATATTCATTTATTTGGAAGTAATTATTGATAAAAACAGAGTGATAGCCCTGGCCAGTTTGGCTTAATGGTTAGAGTATCAGCCCGTGGACTGAAGGGTCTCCAGTTTGATACCTGGTCAAGGGCATGTACCTGGGATGTAGGTTCAATCCCTGGCCCTGGTTTGTGTTGTGCAGGAGGCAACCAATCGATGTGTCTCTCTCACATAGATGTTTTGCTCTCTCTCTCTCGCTCTCTCTTTCTCTCTCACCCTCCCTCCCTTCCATTCTATCTGAAAATAAATGGAAAAATATTCTCAGGTGAGGATTAACAACAAAAATAGATTGATAGTATTAAAATGTGTAAAACAGTACTGTGGTTCTCTAAAAGTCACAAACTTAAATACTAGAAATGCAAATATAAAGTAACTCCAGTCTAGGGCTGTATGACCATCCTCTTTGCCCTGGTCATTGTCTTCCCAGGACTGTAGTAATACCCTAAAACTTCAATAATTTGTTATGATATTTCACAAACATTCAAGCTTCTTTGACAGCTACTTTTAAAATCATTATTTTTCTTTTTCTTTTTTTTTTCTTTTTATTCCTCTCCCGAGGATATTTTTCCATTTATCTTCAGATAGAGTGGGAAGGAGGGAGAGAGAGGACCAGAGAGGGAGAGAGAGAGAGAAATATCGACGTGAGAGGGACACATCGACTGGTTGCCTCCCACACAACCCTGACCAGGGCCAGAGATGAACCGCAATTGAGGTGTGTGCCCTTGGTTGGAATCGAACCCACAAATCATTGGTCCACAGGCTAATGCTCTAACCACTGAGCCAAACCGGCCAGGGCTAAAATAATTATTTTTCTTTTTTTCTTTAGTGCTTCCCTTTAGTTGACCACATTTGAAATTTCTAGATAACTATATCTGGTAGTAACAATTGAAATTTATAATTTCCTGATTGAAATAAATGATTAAATCTAAAATGTAGTCCAAAAATATATTTATACAATTAATTAATGATATTGATATTTTAATGAGTAGACAGACTTTAAAAATAGCTCCTGATCACCATAAAATCACAACTGTTCAAAATGCCCAGCACTAGTTCAAATGCATATTTTTTAGTTTTTAACATATTAAAGACAAATAGATGGATAGATAGATCAATGATTAGATAGATAGATAGATAGATAGATAGATAGATAGATAGATAGATAGATAGAAGATTCTATATACCTAAAGGCCAACATATTCTTTTATTATTAAGCACTTAGGATGAATCAATCTACTGTACTTGAACATTTAATTGCCTATTACCTGGTTAATGCCTAGTAAAGATAAGAAGAAAGCATATATATCAGTAATCTAAATTCATCATAAAATTTTTAATCTAATGTTTTGTTCATGAAGAGTTGGCAAAACAAAGAAATGTCTGTTAAATGCAAAGATACTTTATTATTTTTGGACTTTGCTGATAATTATCCTGTCTTATTTATCACAACGTAGACAGGAGAGCTGCACCCCGGACCACAGGTAATGACAGAAGCAGAAATGGGTCAAGATGGAGACACACTTCCTCTAAATTCTGGAAGAAAATGCTGCTCTTTAGGATTACACTGGTAACAGATGGTCAATTACATCAGATTAGAACTCTTTATTTCCCTGGCTGGTTTGGCTCAGCGGTTGGAGCGTCGGCCTGCGGACCAAAGAGTCCTGGGTTTGGTTCCCGCTAGGGGCATGTAACAAAACAAAACAAAAAAAAAATAGAACTCTTTATTTATTAGATTGTAGAAAAAAATATTATTAAATATTGAAAAAGTTAAACAGTGATACCCTTATATTTGAAACTGGTCTTATTAACAGGAGAAATTAGTCTCTTCAATTAAGATATTCTAATCTTATAAATTGATCAAAATGTTTCCCAGTGGAGGACATGCTTAATGATTGCTTTCTTATTGATAACAAGAACGGGTAGCTAGAACCTCAGAGACTATTGTTTAACATTATCTCCATTTAAGCCTTACTGAGTTTATCAGTATGCTTGTACAAGATAGGAAGAGAGAACACGAATAAGCAGGAGAGAGGTAATTTAGATATGATATATTTTATAGAAGGTATTTTTAAAAGTGAATCAGTTATAAGAAGTACTGAATTACTTCATGAGCATTTGATGAGAGCCTACTGGTTAGACCAGCAAAATAAACAAGTTGAAAATTATTCCAATAAAGTACCTTTAGCAGAGAAAAATGAATCTTTAATTCCAAGGTTCTGCTATTAAAGTGTAGAATACCTAGCCAAAAGTACAAACTGCCCTTGAATTTTTATGTTTGGTCTTAAAAACCCATTAGCACTCTATAATTCATCTTCTTATTTTAATGTAAATAGGTGTGTTAGTCTAGCTCCTCTGAGGAGCATGTGCCAACACAAGATTAAACATGCAAGAGATTTATTAGAAATAAAAAAAAATGCCTGTGAAGGGAAAGGGGAAAGGACCTGAGGGAGACCAGGAAAGCCGTCAGACCATATGCTGGTCTGGCTCTTGTGGAAGAGTGGGGGAAAGACAGAGGGATTGGTAATGAGTCTTAGAAAGCAGTGCAGTTCCAAGGAAGCTTGACAAAGCCAGTAGAAGTCCTTGATCCATAGTCACTTTTCAAAGACGTCCTTCATTTCCCAGGAATGGTCCTGCCTTATCTCTGCCCGGCTCTGGTCACTGGCTGGGAGCAGCCCACAGGAAGTGGAGGATATAAGCTCACTAAGAGATTAAGATCTAATCATAGGATTATAAAACGCATCCCCTCCCCTGACATATTAGGATGACAGCAACAAGGCTTCTGTATAATAATAGAGGGTTACAGCTGAAAGAATTAAACATTCAATTTCTATGTCAGGAAGAGTTCCTAGGGAAACCCAAAGACAATAAAGGAGCAAAAAAAAAAAAAAAAAAACTAAAGGAAATTGAAACTTCAGATATCTAGAGTTACAGCCAACATTAAAGACAGCCAAGCTCCTAGCCAAATTAACATAAACTGTCCCACTAAAGGCCTATTTATGTTAGTTGCTATTACTCAGAATATCATGCCTGACTTTAATAAAAATTTAGAAGCTATGTTAAAAGCCAAGAAAAAACATTGTTGAAAGACAGAGAAGCAATCAAACCAAATTCAATATGGCAGAGGTTTTGAAATTGTCAGACCAAAAATTTTAAATAACCATAATTAACATGTTAAGGGCTCTAATGGAAAATGTGGAGAACATGTAAGAACAGATGGGTAATATAAGCAGAGATTGAAACTCTTAAGAATCAAAAGCAAGTAAAATCACTGTCACAGAAATGAAAAATTCCTTTGATGGGCTCACCAGTAGACTGGACATAGCTGAAGAAAGAAATAGTGAGCTTGAATACATGTCAACGGAAACTTCCCAAACTGGTTGTAGTACATATTTCTAAATGCCCTCCGAAATGGTTATGTCAATTCACATTTCCATCACAGAATGTGTATGAGCAATTCCTTATTTTTTCACTCAAACTGGGCATTGATACTTTAAAAAATTAAATTATTGACACCAATATAAATTCTATTCTTGGCAGCTTGGTGTCTACAGTAAATATAATAAAGATTATATAGTTTCATTCAGATTGGTGATAAAAATTGAATAGAACTGGATTTATTTTAGTGCCCTAAAGCAGGGTATTTCAAATATTTTTACTGTGATTTATAGTAAGAAATACATTTTACTGTGTAACCAAGAAAACTTACCTGCAAACACACACACACACAAAATGAGAGTTACCACTAAAATAATAATTAGACTTATTGTGCATGGTACACTCTGGTGTTTTCTAGTTCACTCTCATCTTCTGTAATCTTTCATTTTTTAAATTCTGGTTGAAACCCACTAAGTTAATTTCTCACCTACTAATTGAGGGAAAATATGTGACCTCTCTATAGATTATTTTTAACTTTTTTTGAGCTATGAAGTACATCTAAAAAAATAGAATTTTAAGTGTACTGCTTAATAAGTAAGTTTTGACGAATGTATCTGTTGAATAACCACCTCCCCAATCAAGATAGAGAACATATGTTAGTTCTTTGTAATCAACACTCAAATTTACCTTTTGTACCAAGCAACCATGGATCTAATTTTTATCATCATAAATTAGGTTCGATTGCTTTAGATCTGTGTGCAAATGGAACCACAGACTATGAACAGTTTTGTTTCTAACTTCTTACACTCAACATAATGTCTCTAAGATTTATCCATGATTATAAGCAGTCAACTCATTTTCTTAACTGAATATTATTTCAGTGTATAAATACACACAACTTATTTATCTATTTACCTCTTGAGAGGCCTTTCCCCTTCCTCAGTTTTTTGTTATTATGAATAAAGATGCTATAAAAATTGATGTATTTTTTTGTGCATGCATGTTTTCATTTCTCTTGGGTAAATACTTGGGAATGAAATTGCTGGATCACAGGATAGTATATATAAAACACAAAACTGCTAAAACACTTGCCAAAGTAGTTTTATTTTTTACATTTCCAAAAGCAATATATTAAAGCTCTAGTGGCTCCCTATTTTTGCCAGCACTTGGTAATTTTAGTTTTTATATTTTTTAATCTAGCCATATTAGTATGAATGAAGTGGTATCCTACTATGTTTTTAATTTACATGTCTCTGATGACTTACGATGTTTAGCATACTTTTTGTTTTTATTGCCCATGAGTACATATTGTTAGAATGTTTTGATTCTTTTGTTTTGTTTTCTAAGAAATCGTTGCTTACTCCAAATTTGTGAAGATTTTTCTCTTTTATTGTCTTCTGGAACTTTATCATTTCAGCTTTTATATATGTGTCTATGATCAGTTTCAAATTAATTTTTGTCTATGGTGTCAGGTTAGAGCTCAGTTTCATTTTTTCCCCCAAATGGATATTTATTTGCTGAATAATCTATCTTTCCCACATAGTGCTTTTGCATCTTTATCCAAAATCAGTTGACTGCCCTGGCTGGTTTTGCTCAGTGGTTAGGGCATCGATTGGCCTGTGGACCCAAGGATCCCGGGTTTGATTCACGTCATGGTCAGGGGCACATACCTGGGTTGCAGGTTAGATCTCCAGCCCTGGTTGGGGTAGTGCAGGAGGTAACCAATCAATGTGTCTCTCTCACATTGATTTTTCTCTCTCTCTCTTTCTCCCTCCATCCCTTCCACTCTATCTAAAACTCATTGGAAAAATATCCTCGGGTGAGGATTAACAACAAAAAATCAAAATAAATTGACGATATAAATGTGGGTCTATTTCTTTACCTTCTGTTCTGTTCCCTTGACCCATTTTTTAAACTTTCATTCCAATACCACATTCGAATACTGTAGTTTCTTATTAAGTGGTCCTCCCACTTTGTTTGTGTGTCTTTTTTTCAAAATTGTTTGGTTTTTTTCAGGTTCTGTATATTTTCATATAAAATTTAAAATCAGCTTGTCAATTTCTACTAAAATGTCTCCTGAGATTTTGCATGAGCTTGCATTAAAATGTTAAGATGATGAGACTACCCCTTAATCTCTGAAATAAAAGGACAATGGTACACTCATTTTTAAAAAGAAGACAAGGAAACTATATGTTTTTAATTTTCTCAAATGTGTCAAATATTAAAAGCCAAGTGTAAAAAAAAAAACAGAACTTTATTCTCTTTCAGTTCTGAATGCTAAAAGTCTAAAATCAAGGGGTCAACAAACCCATGCTCTCTCTGAGACTTTGGATGGCATCCTTCCTTGCCTCTTCCTAGCTTTCTGTGGTGGCCACCAGCAATCCCTGGTGTTCCTTGGCAGGGAGCTGAACAGCTCTATGGAGCTGAACAGCTCCATCATCACATGGCATCCTCCCCTATGTTTGTCTCCATGTCTCTTTCTTCTTACAAGAACACAAGCATTTTGGATTAGGACCCGCCCTAATCGAGCATGACCTTATCTTAATTGGATTATGTCAGCCAAGACTTTCCGATTCAGGCCTGATTGATAGATATTAGGAATTAGGATTTCAACATGTCCTTTGGGGGAGATACAAACCTATATTAAACAAATAGGATCTATGACTATCGTTCTTGGTGGGGGGAAGACAAAGATGAATTTATTGCTTACAGTTATGGGCTAAACTGTATCCCTACAAAATCCATAGGTCGAAGCTCTAACCCACAAATACCTCAGAATGTGACTGTAATTGGAGATAGGGCTGTAAAAGTGGTAATTTCAATAAGAAGAGAAGATTAGGGCAGACAACGCAGATGGAGGGATGGCCATGTGAGGACACACTAAGAAGACAGCTATCTACAAACCAAGGAGGGAGGCCTCAGAATGAAACCAACCCTGCCAGTGCCTTGATCTTTGACTTCTAGCCTCCAGAGTTTTTTGTTAAGCCACCTAATAGGTGTCCTGTGTATGGTAGCCCTAGCAAACTAATAAGGTAGAACTATACCTGTTTGTGTCTCTGAGCAGAACAGAGCGTTGACTTTATATAGAATTTTTGAACAGTGTGAAATTCAGGGATAGGTGAACTTTTGGAGGGATATGTGGACTGACATCATTTGTTGAAGTCTGATTATTGGATGAGATTAGTTAACATTTAAAATTGTGCGCACTTAATTAAGTTGAGAAGTGATTGTTAATATTAAGAAGGAGTTCATACTAATTAATATTCACTGAGGTGAGTTGTCATTGATCCACTGAACAGGTTTAAACTAGTTCTGGTGGCCACTTGTTATCACGGCTAAAGAACAATCAATCTTTACCTAATAAGTCTTAATAATATCGAATATTGAACAAGGTATGAATTTATCTGGATCTTCTTTAATTTCTCTCAGTAATGTTTTATACTCTCTCTGAATTTTATTTCAAAAAATAATTTATCAATGCTAATTTCTGTCCAATAATCCTTAAATTATTTAACAAATTCTAAGTCTACTTACATAAGATTTTATCATTCCATATATTTTATTTTACACAGAATAATTTCTTGAGAAACTACCAAAATAATCCAAGAGATCTTATATGGCATAGAAATTTGAGAGTCAAAGAACAGGTATCACTTACATAGTAAACAGTCAACTATGAATGCTAACAGGTTGAAGGAAAGGCAAGGACAGATATTTCAAATGTATCCCATACTTTCAAGCCTATTCCATATGTGTATTTTTTATTTATTTGGGTAATAGCAAATAATCTAGTTTATTCATTTTGTATTCATATGTCACCTTACTCAATCCGTATCTGAAAGTAATAATGAATAAATAAATAAAATAATAAAAAGTCATTTAACTGGAAGGAATAGTAGAAGCGTGGGTTTTTCATTACATTCCCAGAATAATGCAAAACAAAAGGAATGTGATTTCTCTTCAATATGCCAATTCTGCTCTTATTTTTAATTTGAAGCTTTTTAATACCAATTATAGGTATATAGAATTTTCTACTCAAATATATCTTGTTGAATTTCTTTAGTCAATAAAATTTAGCAAAATATAAATCATTCATTTCAGTTGTGGGGAAGTCCCGACATTTATCATTACTAATTCTGTATTTATATGATAAGCCATTCAGTTCTAATTGTGACAACAATTGACTATTGGCACTGTAGGAGTGCCTATAAAGTGAGTGCATAGAGATATAACTAGAATTCAAATGGAACCAAAAAATAATAGCTAAATAATTCATTGTAATTTGGTTTCCATTTTTTACTTTTTGATCATTGTGATCCTTAGAATAAGTCATAATTACATATATTCTTTAGAACAATGGTGTTTAAACTTTTTAAACCCACACCCTGGTTTACAAAAAAAAAATCCCATTCCTTCCAATAAAAACTATAAGGAATTACTTAAACATTGTATATATGATATATATATATATATATATATATATATTTGTGTTTGTATATTTGTGTGTATAAACATGTATATTTTGAACATTATGCTACATACACCAAATTATACATTAAATAGGACAAAATAAATATGTAAATAAGAGTTTCAGTATTTTCTTCTTATATGCCAACAGATTGTCTTCATATACCTCATTTTGGACATCACTGCTCAAAAGAATGATTGTTCTTAGTGGATAAGACACAGCAAGGATTCTGGTTAACTAAGAAAGTTCAGGCCAGTGGCTTCAGCAAGCATCAGAATCATCCAGAGAACGTGTCAAAATACACAGAGTTTAGCTCATCCTCAGCATTTTGGATGCAGTAGCACTGAGATTTGCATTTTTAATAAGCACTTAGGTAATGATGTTGCTGCTGTTGCTCTCGGACTACTCGTGTGGTCCAAGAAGGTTTATACAAATGATAACCTAGAATTTAAAGCATATGTTTTTTTACTCTATTTTTAATATAAAAATGTAATTATATATTAAAGTATGCAAATATTAAACAACTAATTTCTTCAAATCAGCTATTAAATACCTATAAGGTATAGATATAGATGTAGATATAGATGATATAGACATAGATATATAGTTCCCCTAACTATAATAATCTTTATCAAAAGGGTTCTTTCTAAACCAAACTAATACACAAAAATGGCAAATCAGGGATCATGTTTGATAGTAAATTTATTGTAAAGAGATAAGAAGTAACTAGCAGATAGCTACATTGTCCCTTTCCTTTCAGAATGTCTTCTGTCGTTTTGTGTTTTTTTTTAATTTTATTGAATTTATTGGGATAATATGGGTATAAAATTACACAGGTTTTAGGTGTGCAATTCTATAATATATCATCTGTATAATGTATTGTGTATTCACCACCCCAAACTGAGTCTCCTTCCATCACCATTTATTCCCCCTTTACCCTCTTTTACCCTGTCCCACCCCACTGTCCCTCTGGTAATCACCATACTGTTGTCTGTGTGTATTAATTGGTTTTTGTGTGTGTGTATGTGTATGCTTAATCCCTTCACTTTTTTCACCTAGCCTCCCCACCCTCCTCCCCTCTCACAGCTGTCAGTCTGCCCTCTGTATCTCTGATTCTGTTTCTATTTTGTTTGTTAGTTTTTTCAATCTTTTATAAAATCTGCAGCAACACTTAACCTGAGTGCACCCTGAGCTAGCAATCCTTTTCCAGGGCTCATGCAATATTTAGGCAGTTTCTTACAGGTAAAAACACTAGCTAAGATTTTTTTTTTTTAATGGTCATATAGCTGAAAAGTAGCTGGACGAGGACTTGAATCCAGGTCATGTGGGGCTAGAATCTGTGCACTTACCCACTCACCCATATTGTCCCCAAGGGTTAGTGAAAAGGAATTCTAGGTTTGGTCCTTTGAATCATTTTCATGTAACACAGAGCCCCATTCCTGAAAGCCTGTGTTTCTGTCCCTTGTCCCCTCTGTCATTCTTCATGTCTCCCAGCTTTATGTGATGCTTTCACTCTGGTGCTAGACCTGCATTTTAGGTAAACCAGAAGCCAGAGTAAAGAGAATAAAGGACTCCTTTGGTCTTCTAAACAAATATTATGTGTAGGGACCACTTAATATGACTACTCCACATGACCATCCTCCACGCCGATCTGAATGCCAGCTTCAATACCCTGAGCTGCTGTGGCCAGAAATCTCAGGTGAGCTTCCCACCTTAACACTGGTCGAGGGCCAGGGTGACAAAACTCTGGGCTTTGAGTTTTGTCATTGTATTAATAGAAATCCCTATTATCCATTATTCATAATTCAGTTTGAATAAATACACTCTGAGAAGCTAATCAGTCTCTTTCCGCTGCTCCAGAAAAGCATCAGGCATACAGCTGACTCTCTTTAACAGGGCAAGACCTAACCAGTAAACCTGAAACATGCTAATTACTCTTTGCTCTGCTCTAACAAAGGCCCGTTTCCCTATCTACACGAACTTAGTGCCATCCTCACATTTTGTTGTTAATGCGGGTTTCACAGAAGACTGGAAAACATGCACACTCACACACACACTTTGGCCAGTACACCTGTTAAATAGTAACAATTACTGAAATTTTCTCCCATGATATCACAGAATTTACAGAAGTTTCTGAAGTTCTAAATTAATTGTCATCACGATTTTACATATCAGTGACAGAGCAGAGTGGTGGTGTCCCTTGTTTACAAAAAAGTAACACATATAATGCAAATCTAGCAAATTAATTACCGAAGCATCTGCCCACCAGTACAATTTGAGGGACGATAAAAGTCATTTTTATTGTTCATTTTTTCACCCTAGAAAAGTTCACCCATCTGCCTACCTGAGTGTCTGGCAGTTGGCATTGCCATAAAATAAAGACTGATCATAATTGCAGCTACCATGCCTAATAATGTGTTAACTCATTAGTAAACTGGGTGATGTGAAGAGAGCAAGAGCTTCAGAATTATAAAGTCCTGGGTTCAAATCCTGATGTTGCCACTTTTAAGCAGTATGACTAAACCACTTTATCATTTTAAATCACTTAAAATGGGAATAACAGTACCAACCTTGCAAGTTTCCTGTGAGGATGAAAGAGGTACAGAGTGCCTCTGACAGTGAGTTGATCATGAAAGGTGTTATAGGTAACCTTTGACACTTCCGGCTTGTCTATAGAGGCTACTTGAAGGCAGAAAACACTACTGTAATGAACCAAGTTTGGAGGCTAAGACAGAAACTCAGAATTGCTTATTACAGCTACTTTCCATTGTCTGTTACAGCTTGTGACCTAACAATGTGACCTATTTTGGCTCCAAGTAGACTTTATAATTCAGGAAACACTTTGATTAGCACAAATCTCTTTCTGCCTTCCATTTTACTAGACTTGATGTTTCTAGGGCACTTTTTAGGGTCCAAAAATATTATTTAGTGGTTTGCTTCTAGTATTCAAAACCCTAATTTTGCCTTTAAACTTTAGATCCAACATACAAATCTTTTTATTTCTATTTCCAGCAAATTTTAACAATGGTCTTACTTGTATATTTACACCATCAATGTTTTAAATTATACTCATAAATTTAATATTCATAAAATTATATTCATTTCCTGTTTAAATACTTTGGCTAACTTATAAAACAAAATTTCCCCTAATGCTTTTTATAAAATCATCAGAATTAAAACTATAAGTACATTGATTCTTAAATCATTTTGTTTCCAAACCAATACATAATTTAGTAATTAAAAGTCTAAAGCAATTACTCAATGCTATATTTTAAATTATAAAAACAAGGTTTATTTTTTTTTTACTTTAAGTAACCAAATTCCTTTTAATATTACAACTAGCTAAAATATAAAATTTGGACAAATCCTTTCTTAGCATAAAAATATTAATGTTGTAGGCATGATTCCACCAAACAAATCATATTTTTAATCCTAAATATTTGTTGTTAAGGATGTTAAGGAAATAATTACATCACCCTATACATCTAATTAAAGACTTAGGTCAGATAAGGACCAGAAATATAGGCCAGGAATATGATGTCTGGAGCTAAAAATATCTGGGGTGATTTTCTTTTTCTCACCATCTCAACTCTCAGACTGATTTCCATTTTTAGGCACTTTAGCTTAGAGTCCTTAAATTAAAGAAAGAGGTGGTAACCCATTTTCCTACTGTTGAGTCACATCCTTACCTCATTCTGCCATTTTTTTACATAAGTTCACAACCTTCCACCATTTTTTTTTTTTTTTTTACATAAGTTCATGACCTTCCACCTAGGCTGCTATGTCAGGCGATTGAATTTCTTGTTTCTCTGGTTCTAATCTTAAAGGTCTAAAAACTTTATAGTAATTAGTCATTCTTTCCCAATCCACCCAATCTCTTAGCAGGGGAGAATTTTCAGATTTTAAAATGGTGTCCATGGAAATTCTGCAGACCTCTTATGGCTCCCTGTCTGTCTACACAATGCCAAGCTCATTATCCTGGTACAATAAAGAAACAATTCAGCTCAAATACAATCCCAAATGCACACGCAAAATGTTATTAACCAAAAAGAACAGACGTATTCAGAGATGCCACGTTGAATAGCTGTAAGGGGCACCATTCACACCAGAGCCTGGAGTCACGAGTGCGCCAGGGACTGCTCTACGCGCTGCAGACACCAGTAACAAGCAAGATCAGGCCCCTGCTCTCTGGGACTTTCATTCCAGTGGGAGCAGAAAGCCAATTAATAAGTGATCAAATAGTGAAACCAGAACATTACAGTTTTCGTAAGTGCCATAAAGGGAATAAAGTATGAGAGCATTATAGAGAGTGAGTGGATGGCTGTGGAAGGACTCATTTAAAGATGGTGTCTGGTGAAGTCTGCCTAGGGAGGTGACAGTTGAGTTAAAGGGTGGCTCTGAGAAAAGCCTTGAATCACTTTGAAGGCAGTAGTGTCAAGACCCCAAGTGTCATCTCATTGGCAGCATTATTGGCATGTTTCTGGGGAGGAAGAAGACCTGTATAGCTGGAGACAAACGAGCAAGGGAAGGTGTGCAGTGAGCTGTGGATGAGAGGAGCTGCACCAGATCATGCAGGACTGAAAAGCCCTGGCAGAGCCATGGTAAGAAATTTGGATTGTACTGGAAGGTTTTTAAGAGGATGAATCAAGAAAGTAATGTGATTTGATTTATATTTTTCAAAGGATTTCTCTAGCTGTAATGTAAAGTGCAAATATTAGGGAAGCAAAAGAGCTGGGTTGTAAGATATCGGTGGTTTAGTTACAGTTATGATGGGAAAAAATGGACAGTTTTGAGATGTTCTTTGGAAGCAAAATTTTCTGAATGGTTTGGATGCAAGGAGATAATGGAAAGTGATGAATTAAGAGTGACTTTTGAATTTGGGATTGGGTGGGTAACTAGACATTGGTGTCATTTACCAAGATGGAGAAAACTAAGGAAGAAATAGGTAGGTGGGATAATGGGAGGTCATTTGTGATGAGAAGAGAGAGAGAGGGTGACTCTGGGAACATAGTTTCGACATGAGAGGGAGTGGAGGCCAGAATAAAGGAAAGGCAGGGTCGGAGAGAGACTGGCTTTGGATAAAAGGAGAAACTTTGTCTTATAATCAAATGAAAGACAAAGAAGATGTACACATAGAATTTAGTTTTAGATTTGGGGCTTGAAAAATGGAGCCATTTATGTCAATTATTGTTGCTGTTGATAAAAATGGAAAAGAGATTTTTTGCTAACAAAGCTCTTTATGGAAGGAAATGTAGATAAAAGAAAACTTAGGTCTCGTTCTTACAGTATGTTTTCAGATGTGGTAACCCAGGCAAGCCCCAACACTTTATAGTAATCAGACTTGTTTGTTGACAGTTTTCCTCTGGAGATCAAAAAGGCCTTATTTTCCCTTTCTACTACATTTTTTATGAAATTACTGTAAGTAACAGAGCCTACAATGAGAAGATTAATTTGCTCTGGGGCTGTGAAGTTTACAGTAAAAAGACAAACACAGTATTTTTGTATAATATGTAATTATTTACTAGTTTGGGGCTATCCATTGGCACTTTAGAGAGAAAGCTTGCAAATTAAAATCAATAAAAATAATAATTGTATCTCCTGGGAGAAGTCCCAGAAACTAGAAGAGGGATGCTGGGATGTTTGTTTTGTTATTATTATTATTATTTTTGTAACCATAAAGATATGAATTGCTCTCACGTTTCCCTGTTTCCTCTTATCTTTTTTTCTATCTTTTATCGATGCAAGATTTTACTGCTTCCTGCAGCAGATTCTTATTTCCTGGACGATGACTCCATGTCACAGAAAACAAATGAACAATCACACACTCATTCATGCCCACAGCAGGCAGTCCTCACTCCATCTCCCTTCTCTGACCACAGCTGTCTAGCGGTAAGCACTAGTCCAGAGTCATCCACTTTACATAGATTCCACGGTGATGAATGACAGCACCTTTATAAGCACGGACTCAGAAAGCCAGAGTTTCTACTACTACCAACAGAAGGTAACTTCAGATCAGTTGCATTTTTCTGTTACTATTATTTCTTTCTTCTACAGCACTTTCCTTAACAGAAATTCAACAAAACTTGTGAAATGTGATTTGATTTAGAAAAAGCTGTAGATGGCAATGCTATGATTGAATTGCTGGGATCCATGTGTCTTACCTTTTCTGTGACAGGGAAAATTTTGGTAGGATTAAAATATCAAAAAATATTTTGTGCTTAGTATGATAATAGTGAATTGGGATGAGAAAAAAAATATGAAAGTAAAAAACAGTCATAGGAATGCACAGTTAGAAGAAGGGATAATATAAGAGAGGGTATTACAGAATTAATGGAAAGGATTACAAGAAGTTAGAGCTCATAAGCAGAAATTGAATTTAATCATTGGTACTATTACTCTGATTAAAATATTTTGAATGTGTAGATGTTGTATGTAGATGAATATCTGTTAATCAGCAAGTCAACCAGTGAGAACTTACTGAATCTGACCAGAGTTGAAATATAAAAAATATTTCCTCTACGCAAAAAGTTTAGATGAGAGATAGTAAAGTTATTTAAAGAATAGACTATTTATTATAGAACAAGGACTTTGAATTGTACATTATTCTGCTCATGAGAAATTAGAAGTATAGAATAATCTGCCCATAGCTAATAAGTGTCAGAGATAGTATTCAAATCCAGGAATCTGGCAAAGGCTCATCTACTTACAACATGCTGCATCACTCACTAAACATTTATGGAAGTTCAGAAAGGAGGAATTCATTTGGCTTAAAGTTCTCAAGGATGCTTTTCAAAGTCAGAGCTACTTGAGTTGGTTCTTGAGAAATGAATGGGATTTTTAAAAATTGAGAAAATCATCTAGATAGGGAGGAGGGAACGCCTGCAAGTTCCCCAAACTCATTTGAGGATCCTGAGAAAGCTGGGAGTTCATATAATGCATCTGAAAGTCTATACTTTAAAGAAAACTAAATTGAGCAAAATAACATCTTACATTCATGTGAATTTTTATTTCGTAATATTTTGTAAGCCATGTTGATTAGTTCATTGTAAATATATAGAGAAACGGATACATCCAAGCAATATTCTGGAGGTGAAGTCAAAGAAATGGGGTGAAGATGGGGTGAAAGAGTTAAAGAAGTCAGAGATTATTTGCAGGTTTTCTGCTTAAACAACCAGATGGATGGTGGTACTAGTAAATAATGTAGAGAATATAGGAGGAAGATAAGATTTGAAACAAAGTTGACTAGTTTACTTCTGTGTTCCATGCTGAGTTTGAGGTCCTGTATAGGATGACCATACATTATGGTTTGCCAGAACTGTGCTGATTTGTGCCTAATATAATTCTAGCTTAGTAATAGTACCCTCTTTTCTCTAAAGAGTATCGTGCTTTGGGCAGTAAATTATATGGCCATTCCTAACCTATAGAACCTGCAGGTAGAGCCCTGGCTGGGCAGCTCGGTTGGTTGGAGCATTGTTCTACACACCAAAAGATTTCAGGTTTGATTCCTGGTCAGGACACATACCTAGGTTCCAGGTTTAATCCCCAGTCTGGGTGGATACAGAAGGAAGCTGATCAATGTTTCTTTCTCACATAGATGTTTCTCTCTCTCTCTCTCTCCCTTCCTCTCTCAAAAAATAAATTAAAAACATATCCTCAGGAAAGAATTAAAAAAATAAAACCCTGCCAGTAGATGTCCTTGAGATGGTTGAGTATGAGTCAATATAGAGGTCTGGAAAGGACACATGATATAGAAGTGATCTGACTAAGTAAAGTATGTGAAACTGTGAGTTTGGATAAAACTACCCAGGGAGAGTACATACATTTTTTGTCACTATGGATAAAGATGAAACCCTTGTTGACAGCAACATTTTAAAGACAGGTGGGAAATACTCAAGTACTTATAATCAGAGAAGTATAAAGAAGTACAAGAAAACACCCCCCTCAATTCATCCTTGAATGTGACAGCTGCAGAATTCTTGCTAAAGGCAGCTAAAGGCAGCGAGAGTCAGTTAGGCAAAGGGTTCAAAGTGGAAGCCAGATTGCACAGCGTTGAGAAGTAAAGGAGAGCCGAGGATATATAATTTTGAAATATTTCCATAAGAAGGAAATTGGATGGTAGTTAAAGCAGTATGTAGAGCCAAGAGAGTTTAAGGTCTTTATCTATTATTTGAAAATTAGAGAAACTTGAGAATGTTTATAGACTGAAGAGAGGATTCAGTTGACTGAGGAAGAGGGAGAAGGAGAGAGAAGGACAGAGGAAGAGAAAGAGGAAAAGAGGGGGGGAAAAGGATGAAGAAGGAAGAAAAGAAGGAAACAAGGAAATAAGACAAAAGATATAGGAAAGAAAAAAGGATCAGCAGTGATGCAGACAGGAAGTAAAATAAATTGGAGATGGAAGAACTGGGTTTGAACTGTATGGTAGGTATCTCATTCTCTGCCTGTGGCTGTCAGTTTACACTTCACCCATCACAAACAGAAGGTGTTTCTCAAGGCTAGGAGTAGGTGAGGAGATGAAGGGTGGACTGTTTGTCATGAGGGGGATCTTTTGGCAAATATTAGAAAAACCCATGAAGGGGCAGGTTGTCACAGATTCCAGGTAGGCACTGGTTCAATATCATGAGGAGTTTTTCCAAAGCTTAGGAAGAAAGAAGATTCAAACTATAGATGGCAATAAAGAGGTCATGATTTTACTTGGGCAGAGAGAGAGGCAATGAGCTAAACTCATCATACTGTCGGGGCAGAGGGACTAACTCTACATTCTAAAAACCAAAGTAGGCCCTGGGTTCTGACACCCCTACAGCAGGTTCTGATGTAGTGCTATTGGAACTCTCAGATATAGACACCCAGAAGTTTTCGCTCCTGATGAAATATTGGGACTCTTTCTGAAGCTTAACACTCACCTTCATTCCCAGGAATTAAGAGAAATCTAGAAACATGACACAGACTTCTAGGAGGAAGTTGAAGCAATCAGGTGAATTTAGGCATCTGAAAAACAGAAAGAGTAGCAATGCCCGAGACACAGATGAACAGCCCAGAGGAACAGAGGAAGCCTGTGAGGTATAGAGAAAGTAAATTCTCAACCACATTTCAAACTCACCCTGTGCAGTTGTACAAATTGCTTAACTCTCTAGACCTCAAAACCTCTCTTTCTCTTAATAAAAAGATGTGAGAGTGTGCTTCTGGAGGCACGATATGTTTAAGGACTTTTCTGCTGTCAAGTTTTTTGATGAATGTGGGCATAGGATGATATAAGAACAAACAGCAAGAATTCTGTTATTAAGTGAACAAAGTCCTTTGAGGAACAAATTAATAAATCCATTTTGATTTTAAGTATACTATATAAGTCAAAGATATATTTGGGGAATGAATGGAGATAGACTTTTGAATCCAAATATTCAGTCAGGGAGGTAAAGACTCAGAGCCCAAAAGAATAGCAATGGATCAACAGAGGCATGACTCAAACACTGAAGGCCTAGGAAGACCCAAGTTTTGGGGGTCAATTTCCAGGGAAATACAGATCAAAACCCATCAAGAGGAACTGAAGGTACCTACCAATGTGATTAACCCAATGCTGGATAGGTACCATACAAAGGTAACTGCTCCTTACAGGTTTCCTGCTCAAGTTTCAATAAAAGCCTAAGCTGGATTTTATGGATTCTTAACAAATATCAAGCTCTATGCTACATTGTGCTGGACACTGGAATCAAGAAATAAATATAACATCCTTACCATCAAGCAGCTCATAATATGAATAGCACTGAGCATGATGTAAGGACATCTGACCAGAGTTTAGTCTCAATAGCCAAGAAACTAGCCTATTTTCAACAAGACAGAAAACATTTCTTCAGGCCATCAATTCTCCTTTGGTTTGTCAGCTCCTATCATTTGTTAATGCTGATGATCCAGTACAACCAATAAGAATATTGAGTTATAATGAAACGTTAACTTAAGCTATCTAATACAAACCTACCTTTCACTGTGGCCAGAGAGGTCTAAGGGTCACCAAGAGCAAGAAGGCTGGGGTCTCATAGGTCTGTTGGGTTTTCAGTTTAAAAAAGTCAGTGTGCCCCTTAAAGACATAAATAACTAAATTTATTTTTTATTAATCCTTTTTAAATTTAATTGCATTATTCAAGTCAAGGAGAACTTAGTGGATGGCTATAAATATTATCTTGAATTCAGGTACTCATGTAGTGAAACAAAGAAGCAATAGGTACAATGACCGATTGTTGATATGAATCATATTCCTCATTAGATTCTAGCAAATCTGAGTTTGTCAATGAATGGCATGTGAAAGATACATACATAATCTTATCTATCTTCTTAATTCTCTAACAATAAGTTCATTATTATTTATACTAATTTGGGTTCATCATGCATTCAGTGTTCTTACACAAACTGACAACTTCTCGAAACAGCTAAGGCAGAATGACTATAGTTAGCATATCAGATATCTGGAAAATATGATGGGTACCGTCACTTGCCTTCACGATGACACCATGGATGATCCTTTTGCCCCAACTAATCCTTGGGTAGGGTGGGGTGAAGAGAAGAATTCATTTTACCTCACTGATACGCATTGATCACTATTGAAATTCCTGAACTCAGGAATTTAATAATGGTTTAGGTTAGGTTTTAATAATGACATAGGAAAGCTAGCATGTCTAAAAGAATGTAGAACATTGTCTGCTATAAAACATACTCAATAATATGGATACATGAATTAATTATTGATATGAGTATCTGAATTTAAAGAACTATATGTGTGCAGGCAAAATCAAAACAAACAGATAGATGAAATTTTAAAATTTTTTCATGTATTTCTTCAAAGAAATCAGTCAGATCTTCCAGAAAACTTACACATGTGACATCAAAAAAAAAAAAAAATCTTTCACATCTGTTTAGTTGTAGAACAAAGTTTGATACATAGAACCAAGTTTGACTGGTTAAATGTATACCCTTCATCCAGGCACTTTGGTCTGGCACAGAAATGGATTATGTTTATACTTTATGGAAAGGAAAAAAAATCTTCTTTCTACTCTGAAGCTAGCTGTGGTGTGAATCCTGAAAACTGTGCTCAACAAGCATGTATTTATCCATCCAATGTTCAGTCTGAGCCAGTTGTGGGCAGGAAGAGAGATGAACATTGGCGAAACCAGAAGCAAGAATGCTCATTATAGTTCCATATCTCAGCATACTGAACATCGCCACCGTAAACTTTTCCTAAATTATAAGTTCAATGAAAAAAATAAACACATTTTGGTCCATCTAGCTCAGTGACTTTTCTCTGACAAAAGCACCAAAGAGTGTGCTATGTGTGCAAGAGACTAATACACTTCTTGAATCAGAAGCAAAAATCTAGAGTTATTTCCCAAATAGCATACATCTCATAATAAATCTCATTATGTATTACATTTTCCAAAAATGTATCTAAATCCATTTATAACTTTCATTTTAAAAGTCATGGTGTCCCAGATCACAAATTAGTTAGTACTGGGTACAAAAGAACTTGTTTTGAGCTTTGAGAGAGAGATTCATAATATGAGATCATCATCAAATATTTGATTAACATCATTATATGTATTTTTGTTATTCTAAGAGCCTCTTTATCCCTTACATAATCTTAGCTTTTATTTTTCTAAAATGAGAAGTTCTTCTAGTCATTAAGTTTTGACTATTTTTATATAAATTCTCATCTCCTCTTAATCATTTTATTTCACATTCTTTACCTCCCACTTGAGTTATTTTGATTCTAGAGTGAGGTGACCAAATTAGCATGCATTTATTAAATATTCCAAGGGAGAGGACATCACTGTTTTATACAAGTACAAGGTAAGTTACACTTCCTTGCCACACCTGAACAAACTCTTCAACATTCATTTGGAATCTCATTTTGCAATTTAAAAGAGTAACCTCTTTGTGTTTCATTAACCCAACAGGAATATGATCCTGGCCTCTCTTTCAGGTCCATGGGCTGAATTGTAGTGTCAATTTCATTATGAAGTTGGGTGTCAGGGTTTGCATTAAAATGCCTGTTTATGTAAAATAAAATCTATTATTTTCCCAATCTTTCATGAGATGGCTGTGGCTATCGTGTGTATGCTCGGTGGCTATTACAACCATTGCCCTACTTACACGCACAGCAGAGGTGTGGCATCTCGGTACTTTTCCATCTCATCATCCTGGCAGAAAATTTGAGGATTTCAAGGGGAAGTTTACCTATAAATGCTGGACAGGAGGGCTCAGTGTAAAATGAAACCAAAAGTTATATTACTTTAACGTTTATTTATTGTTTTGTAAATCACCAAAATGCTAATTATATCTATTCACCCTTCTGATTTCTTCTTACCATGATGGCTCAGTGACAGTGGCCATTTCCATCCCTCAGAGAAAACTGAGAATTAGGCACGCGCTCACAGAGAGTGCCTGTTTCCCCGCGTCTGCAAAGCTCCTGCCAAGTCCTATGTATTTCAGTATCAATATTGATTTTTAGACACTAAAGGCCCATTTGTTTGCTTTTCTCCTCTTTGTAACTAGTTGCATCTTAAGCTGCCAAAATCACTGCTCCCCTCCCCTCATCCACATGGTGCAAAGAGTTCAAGAAATAAAACATTTTCTAAGCAGTAAACTCCTTCTGTGTCCTGGAGACAGATAAGAAAGGCAGGTTAATCCTCGGACTTCGGGTCTCCTTCCGGTCATAAAACCAGCATCGTCTCTGACCTCGGCTGCCAGTAGAAGGAAAGGAGAAGATACAAAGAAAATAGGAACTCTGGGAATCTAAATGAAGCTTAATATGTGTTTTGTTGTAGAAGATAGATACCAAAAATCCGTTTTAAAAATAGTGGAACAGCCCTGGCCGGTTTGGCTCAGCGGTTAGAGAGTCGGCCTGCGGTCCGGAGAGACCCGGGTTCGGTTCCCGCTAAGGGCATGTACCTCGGTTGCAGTTTGTCCCCAGCCCTGGTTGGTCGTGCGGGTGGCAGCCACTCGATGTGGCCCTTTCACGTCGATGTCTCTCTCTCTCTCTCTCTTCCTCTCTCTCCTTCCTACTCTATCTGAACAAAAAATGAAAAAAGTGTCCTCGGGTGAGGATTAAAAAAAAGAAAAAAAAATAAAAATAGTGGAACAGGCTGTGGCAGTGCTGGGCAGTGTGAGAGCTGGAAGGCCTGGAGATTTGCTAGAAGGGTCAAGGAGGCAGCAGAGCCTGATACTTGGGCCCTATTTGGCAGACTGAAAAGGCTCAGTAGAAGAGGGCAGAAAAGGAAAAAGAGGGATTTTAGAAAAAGATTAAACTTCACAAGAGGAAAGAATTCATCGGACAAGGTTATTCTAATAGATACCTCTAGATCGATACAATACAGTGCACCTATCAGTCAAACCTCCATTCATTCATTTGTTGAACGAATCTTTGATGTCTTCTTGTATCAGGCACTGTTCTAGGTTTTAAAAATTAAAATTGAAATAAAATAAAAAAGTCACGGCCCTTACCTTTTGGGGACTCCCATGTAGGAAGATGAATTGGGTACATATGCACACCCCAAATTTAGATTTACCACTTAGTCTCATTGCAAAGCAAATGTAGGTATTTAGAGTAGTCCCCGAAACACAGACAAAGGGTACCTGGGACCTGTGCCGCCTTTGAGAATATGCCTTTCATGAAGCAGAAAGCAAAAGGGAGCCAATTTGAGCAGTTGCTGTTTAAAGGGTGTATTTATCTTGCTTAGTTCTAGTCACAGATCATTTGACATTTGCGTTACTGAAGTCCATTTCCAAGTGGTTTTAAAGAGCATTGAAATGTTCTTGGAACGTGGCCAGGGCCACTTTGGCTTTTCTAGCTGCACTTGCATGAAAAGATCAGTGTATGAACTTCATGCAGCATCTCTGATGACTGAGATCCTGGAATATCCAATTGCATCATATTTTCAGACAGAGTGGATGATGGCTTTCAAGAGCAGACACTCTAGTGGTGGGTCCAGTTCAGCCTCTGTGAAGGTTTCCAAATACGCCCTGAATTTGAAAACACAATTTGGCTTATGTATGGTTATTACCGGCTATTATTTTTAAAGAAATGACTATTTTCAATGTGAATTAGCCCATTCTAGGCAATGAATGCATGAAATAAATTGAAAACAATACAAGTGAAATTGAAGCAAGGTCTTCGGAGAAAGAAAAACACTCAGCATAACAATTATAACAGCTCCTATTTCTTATTTCAATAAGAAACAGAATCCCATTAATCAAGAATATTGCTATGTGCCTCCTAATAATTACCCTCTCATGTGAATTCATAGTTTGGTAAGATTTCCTATTCCTATTCATCTCTCTGGTTCCAAAAAGAAATAGATTTTTCCAGGGCCTCCAGAGTGGGAGGTAGAAGATACCAACAGAATTACAGCTCCTCGGTTATGCTGGTACCGATGATAAAATGTGCAAGATTTAAGAGGTAAGCTAAGGATACATTATATTGGGAAACATTATTGGGTCAACACCAGCCTGTGTTCCACTAGGCAAGACCTCTCCCATCAAGTGGAGACATTAAAAACAGAAGCGTCGCATAGCGTGTTGTTATGCTTGTTAATATTGGTGTGATGTAAAGAGATGTTAGAACTACCAAAGTTCCTTAATCGCTCAGAGTGGAGGCAGTAGTTGCTGATAAAATTACCCTCTGTATGCCAACATTATTTTAGTGAGAATTATTTTTTTTCCACTCTCAAAATAATGTTTCCCCAGTATGCATTTAATTACAGTTGCCAATTCATCAGTAAGAATTTCAAACACAATGTATTTTGAAATAAGGTTATAAACAGACAGCATGATTCTGTCAAAGGAATGAAGAGATCTTTAAATTGGATTTTTGTAATACCATGATATAGTCAACGCATGCTTTTGTTTTTATTTTATATTTCTCAGAGGAAATGATGCTTGAATCAGAGTTGAGAGATAGACGATTTTTTAGTCCATTGACTTTCAAGTATTTTTTTAATCTGCAAAAGCTTTTATTAAAAAGCCATTTTAAAAAGAAATCCAGTAAAATAAAGCTGTTTCCACTGATGTGCAATCTTCCATGAGATGGCTCTGTCTTCACTCCCTCCCTACCCCTCACACCCGGTCTCTATTTATTTCACCAGCTCCTTTTCCCACTTCCAACCCATAGACATTTCCCAAGTGTAGGATCTGATCCCTTTCCCTTTCAACCCAATCTCTCATAAAAGTGGATTTACTCTCCCCCACCCCTAAACCTTTAGCACATTCTCTAGCATCAAAACCTCAAAAATGTCTAGAAACCTTTTCATCATTTCATTATTTCTATTCCTAACTCTTCCATCCATAGACAACATAACTTCAGGTTTCTTGAAGTGGAACTTGAATAAAGGAAAAATAGAAACAGCAGATTACAAATCTGAGAATTGTACCAAGGAAAATAAGAGAAACCAAGCATTTCCTAGGTGAGCAGAGGAAGAACTGATTTACAGCATGCTAACGCTGTAAAATAAAATGTTAATATCCCCAACATTACATAATTCTCTGTGCACTTTGGTCTGTTTCTATGGTTTTCTTTTGACTGTTCCTTGTTTTTCTCCCCAAATAATAGGAACCAAATTGGATTTTGCCTGTCCACGGCCTTCCACGCGGCCAGACTCTGTTTGCACAGTTGCAATAGCACTAAACATATGTGGACAAGGCATTTTTAAAATTCATGTCAAGTGTAGCCCATGAATATGTCATATAGAAAATGCACCTGTATGCCACAGGAGAGATGATCTCATGACCCCGTGTGGTACATACAGGTCCTTGCACATAGTTTGTCTCAGCAACGAGTGAGGCATACTGTATCCCCAACAACTGCCTCTGCTCCTTTTTGTATGGTTTCCTTCATCAATAATAACAGGCATAGTTCTCTGATTTATGTGTACTTATAGTTAAGAGCACATTATCTATCACATCAGGTATTTGACTTGATCTGCGAACAAACACCAAAAGTCAGGCCAAGTCCTTGTTAGACAGGGAAACTGAGAACCAGATAATAAGGGATAAAAGTAAATCTAAAAGTTTCACCTATTGTCCCTGCACTCTGGTGTTGACAACTACATTGTGTTGCGTGGCGTGAAACACAGTTATACGGGGGATTCTGTTTAAGAGAGTGAAACAAGCATCTTTGAGTGACCCTAAAACATTTAAAATATAATTAAAATATAAAATACATAAAAGTTAAAGTTTGATATCCTGAACAGCTCCAGGAACCTTCAGCCTTAGAATCCTACAACAAACACAGCTCATAAATTCCACAACAGATTAAGGATGCCATAATAATATTAACATGTGCGATAATTTTGAGAAAAAGTAGTAGTAGTAGAGCTGTAGTTTACTCAGACCAGCAACGATGCATATCAATATAAGGCAAAGAAACTTCACACACTGACAGACAGAAAAGGTAGTCAAAAAAGTGAAAATAGGTATAAGAACTACTTCATAGTTTAAGCACTGATCCCTCTATTATTACTTTTTTAAAGCATTGGATACACAAAAATTCCTAGGAGATGTATAGTTGGCTTCGAGACCAACCATAAATCACACTCCCCACCTCATAACATAAAATTCTGATCAAATGAATGTCAAGAGGAAAAGCAGTTATAAACAGAGAGACCTCCATGTGGTATAATGAATGTAGAATGCTTAATATTTGTAGTTTTATATTTACGGGAAAATCGCAAATAGATTATAGAGAGTTCTATATACCCCACACTCCATTTTCCCTATTATTAACATTTTACATTGGATGCTGGTGCATTTGTCACAATTAATAAAACTAGTATCAAAGCATTATTATTAACTAAAGTCCATATTTTATTCAACTCTCCTTAGTTTTTATCTAATGTCCTTTTGCACTCAGGTATTCAGTACAGTGACCCTTCACTGGTATTTGTCTGATATTTCTATTGTAAGCAGACTATGAGTTTGGAGAGTAAGATCACAGAAGAGAAATGTCATGCTAATCACATTATATCAAGGCTACAAACTATCAACATGACTTACCACTGCTGATGTTAACCATGTTAACCTGGCTGAGGTAGTGTTTATCAGGTTCCTACAGTGTAAAGTTACTCTTTCCTCCCATTCTACGTTATACTCTTTGGAAAGAAGTTTCTATATATACAGGCCATACTTAAAGCAGCTCCTTGAGATCCTATAGACATTACTTGAAATTCTTCTGCATGGGAAATTTTGCTACTCTCCCCCATTAATTTATTTACTCGTTCATTTATATAAGTATAAACTCAGCGTCATTTATATTATTCTTGGAGCTATAATCCAATATTACCTTACTTACTGCTTAAGTTGTACAAGTTTTAGCTTTTCCATCATCTCCTGTATTCTTTGTGTCCTTTGGGCACACCCTTATCAATGTGAGTGTTTAACTTCTTACTTTCTGACACTACAAGATGTCCCAGCTCATCTGGAATATTTCCTACCCTAGTCCTAGAATCAGCCAGTTTTCAAAAAAGCAGAATCCGTTTTTAAGACAAAAATATATGGATTCAAATTCTGGCTTCACACCGACTCACTATGACCTTAGGCAAGTTATTCAGCATCTCTGACACTCAGTTTTCTTACTTGTGCAATGAGAATACTACTAACCTCAAAGGGTTGTAATTAGGTCTAAATGAGGAAACAAATATAAAAGCCAAGTTCCTAACACTTTAAATAATAAATTCTAATTCCATCCCATTCCTCCCTCTTTATCACCAGTTAGCAGACAAATCTCCTTCTTTCCCTCTGGTAGCTTCCATGAATCTATGACAGCCATTGTCCACCAACCAAGGACATTTCCAAAACCACTGGCCCGGGTCACTATATTTACTTACCATCTACAGATGTCTCTCTTTGTGGATAAACTAACACTTAAACACACAGAGATAGATGCGTGTGAATATATGTTGTGTTTCTTCACGTAACTGTTAAGTATTTCTAAGCTAACATGTCTGTCCTTATTATGAGATATATTTTACACAAACTGTATCATAGCAGCAATGTTTTGAAGCTAGTATTTCAGATAGTCAATTTAGAGGAAAAGAAAAGGTGTTTGTCAAAATGACTGGTTACCATAACAACTATATGCAAGTATTGTTGGTTTCTTTCTTTGGTTTTTTGTGTTTTGTTTTGTGGGGCTTTTTGGTTGTTGTTTTATTTGGGCAATTACTTCATCATCGTTTTAACATTTCAGTTTTCATGACAACCAAATGCAGTTAGCATTATCTCTAAATCCACTCCCCAGGTTTTTGGGTTTTTTTTTCCTTCAAGGAGTCGAGGTCTTTCATTTTTGACTGAAAAGATCAGGGCTATCTGGATAAACTTAATGTAAAATGTAACAAAGACAACAGTTTATCATAAAAAAATGACCAATATCAAATCGAGCAACATTATGACTATCATCTCTTTTTTCTCTTAACCATGTTATCAAGGAGCTTTGAGAAAATAAATGAGAAATGACCCAAGAAAATTTGTCTGAATTTCTAGCACAGGTTAAACCCCAAAGAAAGAAATGTTTAGCTCAGAGTCAGACCTCATCCTATGTTGACATTAGTTTGTATTTTCATAGCACAGTCGACCTTTTGGTCACTCAGAGACATGAAGCACACAGTCTAGTCCCAGAGTAGCTCATTGTCTGCAAAGGCCCTCATGTAAGTGAACCTATTTCTGTGGAAGCTGCAGTTGTAACTTCATTTTCTCCCTCAAACAGTACTGTTCCAACTACTCTCTATCTTTCCCCCTTATTCTCCCTTCATTCTCTCCTACTAATATCCAATTTCTCTCCTCCACCTTCTTTTCTCTCTTGAGTATATACTGGCAGTAACAATAATGTACTGGTAATTGAGCAGGTCAGGGGTGAGTGCTTAATAAACACCTACTTGGGGTCAAAATACTTGCTCGGAAAAAACAATCAAAATTTCTCAGACATCAAATACAAATACTTTATAGAATAAAACCACTCTAAGGCGGGAACCTTTTTCTGCGTACATTTTAGAACAGCTTAACATCAAGGGTTCATTATCACGAGAAGCTGATTCTATAATATACTAAATAATTTTTAAAAAATCATATGACTCTAATTCATCAACTGCAAGAGATAGACAATTACTGTTTTGCATGCACTTTTGTTCAGTTATGTCCTCAATAGGTATGCCAGAAACACATACATAAAAATGGACCTGAATGAGATCTTTTAAAAGATTCTGCAGCTGTTAATTTGCCTGGGATCAATTTAATGCTAATCGACATAGAGATACTACATGATGCTATCATTTTTCTGAGCCTTTTATATACCCAAGCTCTAGTATCAAGCAGAACATTAGGAACCAAAGCAATCATGGTTCTATTCCATAGTTTAATTATTTTTACCTTTCCAGCAAGGTCCTCAGTTAGCAATTTATAGTTATATTTCCCTTCAGTATTCCTCAAAACGTATTTTTCACACAACAGGTCTCACCCACATACCTTGTTTTCACTTTTTATTTAAGAACATAGGAAGGGGAAGGATTTAATTATCACAGATAATACAGAAACTTAGAAAATTGCAGGTAATGTATTAAACTTAAAAGTTTATGTATTGTTAGAATATTATTTCAGGTGCATGTAACACAAACTCCAAGTAGTAGTGATTTCAATGAGATAGAAGTATTTTGTACTCTCACATGACACGTTGGGGTAAAGTCTGTGTTGCATGTGCTCATTTAAGAGCCCTGGCGCTTTGCCTTTTCTGGGACATCATTCTTGTTTGTTTTTTTACTTTCAATAATTTTTTTATTTTTCAATTATATTTGGCATACACTATTACATTCGTTTTAGGTATAGTTATACAATCTAGTGATTTGACATCGTATAACTTAAGTTATCACCCCGATAAACCTTGTCCCATGGTTCAGGATGTGGTGTTACCATGTATATATTTCAAGCAACAGGATAGAGCAGAGTGTAAGAAAGGTATGACCTGCCCTTTTAGGACATGAGTTAGAAGTTCCACACCACACAACAACCTATTGTCCAGAACTCAGTCGGGTTAGTCCCACAACAGCTAAACATCGATGACTTCATTTCTATAAGAAGTGGAGTATCGATATTGGGGGACAAATGTCAATCTATGTTAATTTCAATTTTCACTAGAAAGTTGTTTGGGTGAATATGTATTTCTAGTTTCCCAAAGTTTGAAGGGGATGCACAGGAAAGCAAGATAGAAGTATGGCTTGAAAAGTCCTCCTACTATGTAAGATGAGACTTGAGTCATTGACTGCTAAGACATCTACTCCTAGTGGAGACCTGCATCACTAACCACTCAGGAATCATTGGCCTGATCCCTAATTACCTCTAGTGCTCCAGACAAAACACTATTTTGCTTTATCCCCCAAAGCTGCCATTTTTTATTCTTTCCTATTCACTGTTACAGAGAACAGCATATTTGAGCTCTTTATGGCTCTCACAGAAGGGGAAATATCTGTTTCTTCTTCCAGAGGTGGTATTAACAGTGGTTATCATGGTCTACTTGCTTCCTTACTGGAATTTTTCTATTTAATTATTTTCTTTCCTCCTACAATCTCTCTCTATCTCTGTCTCTGTCTCTGTCTCTGTCTCTCTCTCTCACACACACACACATACACACCTCTAGTTAATGGAAGTAGTTGCATTTTTCACTTTTATGTTATCAAACAAGCCTGGATGAAAATGACAGAGAAAGAGAGGAGAGAGAGAGAGAGAGAGAGAGAGAGAGAGAGAGAGAGAGAGAGAGAGAAAGAGAGAGAGAGAGAGAATAATTAGCCATTTATAACTCAACAAGCCTGGCATGGGTCCTGGAGCTGCCTATAAGTGAAATGTTTAGTGATGAGAAGTCAAACAATTTTCTCCACTCCCATCTTCTTCTGTGCATTCTTAATAACTTTAAGTATTCTTTTAGTCCATTTACTGTAGTGAAAAGGTACGAGAGTGATAGCTTAAAAGATGCTCATGTTTATAAATTCCTTAATCTTAAATAAATATGGGCCTATAAATTAGAAAAATTGGCCAGCAAATTATGTTATAGAAAAATATCAAGGCTTAACCACAACTCTAATTTATGTGCACCACAGTATGAAGAAAGAACTCCAAGCATTTTAAACCTTTAGGAAGAACCTATCACAATCAAGAAACCTTGAATCAGTACCTGAAATTGTACAGAAAGATCCATCTTTGAAGTGCCCCATGGAAAAGTTGGTGTCTTCTACATACTTTTCAGGGAAACCTGCAAGAATTACATAAGTATAGATCACTTTCAATATCAAAATCAGTTTCAAGCTTCTACATATAGCTTTCAGACAGTGATTTCATTTGAGCAATATCTACTTGGAATATTTTTAGTATCTCCAAGAAAATGTGATATCAACTTATGAAAGAAAAATGTCATTTTCTTATAAGAGATATGGCTTACACTTCCAACTTATGAAATGCTTAAATTACAATGATTTACCATATCTTACCTTTTCTACTACAAACAGCTATGACATAAGCCAATATGATAACTCACACAGGGTTGAAGATTAGGTTTCCTAGAGGCAGAAATTGAGTCAGGGCTCCAAGTGCACATGACTTAGTGAGGAGGTACATTTTGGGAACATCCTTCAAAAAAAGTGAGGCAAGCAGGAGCAAGAATGTGATCTCAGATATAGTCTAGCTTTAACGTGACCTGTGAAGGACACTGGACTCTAATTATACTTACTCTACAGGTCAAAGAATAAGTGTGAAGGTTTTACCAGTGCTAGGTATATTTAATTGTACAATTAGGCAACCAGGGCAATGACCATTGGATGAGTCCACACACCCAGTAGACCTATAGTGAGATGAACCTGGGTCATGAGTCTACCAGCTAACTCATCTGTGCCTGCTCTCGCAAAGGCACTTTGCCGATGGTGCTTTGGGTCCCTGAGTATCTGAGTCAATTTAGAACTCGTATCCAACAGCCATTGGAAAGGTCTAGTTATTCCTCTTTTCTTAGTGTATGGTTTCCAAAGTACATAGTGTAAGTCTTTTAGGGAAGAGGGGGGAATCATTCTTGTGTACATTTGCCTTGGTGTTGCATGGTTCATCTCATGTGTACTGGTCTTTCCTTCAGTTGGTGTTTTAAAAAGTTGGAATTAGTTTTTAAAACTAGTCAAGAATTAGTATACTAGGACAGCTGATCTTAGCCTTCTGTCCTCTGTTGATCTATTCTTGAATTCTTTTGGTGATATATATATTAAGTAATATCCTCATTGGCTGCTCATCTATGTTTTCCTTAGAAACGCCATTCTCTGTCGTCTGTTGGTACAGATTCTTGTGAACGCTATTCCACCCTTTCTTCCCCTAATGTTAATTATATTCACCTTGCTTTAGAATTTAAATCTGTCTATTGGCCTCTGCTATTACAGGGTCCTAACATCTACAACCATCAACTCTGCTCTACAGAGAAGAGGCTCTACTGTTTTCTCACAGGTGTCAGTGCCCCTCACCAGAGGACCATGTTTTGCTTCAGTAAATGGAGTGTTCCCTGGAGTCCTGCTCAAGTCCACAGTCAGCTGCTAGGTTTTCCAGTCTTATGGAGTAGACCATCAAGCATGCTCTCTGAGCTTTTTGATTCCATTCTTCACAGTCTGCCATGGCAGTACTGGAATCCCTTTTCCAAGATTCTATGGAATCTCATAGTAGTATATTAAAACTGACCCCCAGGGTCCTTGTCAGGTGTTAAGTCGTGTGTCACAGGAGAATTTTTCCATTTTGACAAACTTTCCCTTACTAGCTTTATATTCCTACCTCCTTGACCCAGCACCCTCAGGCTTAGTATCTGCAAGTTTTATTGCTGTTGGTGCCCAAATTACCCATGACATTTTCACTCAATCAGCATTCATTCAGTGAGTACCTAGAAGTGTGAGGATAATGCTAAACACAACTCTAATAAAAGCCAGTCAAGTAGTATCAGATCAGATTTATGTTGCTGTGAGGGTTTTGTGCCCTCAAAAGACTGTTCAGTAGTTTGCTTTGTATTCAAAATTAATTTATTACAGTTATAAATTCAAACCACCTTCTATTTAAGTTTAGCATACAAATCTTATTTTTCTATTTATAAACCTAGCAAATTAAGTAATTACTTTCAAGGGACCTTGAATAATGTTTGACTTCTTTCACAAATTTCATTGCATACTCTCAAATAATTCAATGGCATTTATACATTTAATTAAGTGAATTTCTATTTTAAAGTACTTTAATTGTATGATTTAGCAAACAAACCTTCCAGGTTATAGTACTACATGATCCACATAATTTAAATAAACTTTATAAATATTGTGAATATAAATACTCCAAAATAGTGTATAAACTTTATAAAATTTCAACTTAAAATCATGAATCTACAGTTATGATCTTTTACTCAATTATACAATTTTATACTTTGAACTGGATTTATAAGATTATCACACTAATACATCAAATTCCCTAAAAATCTGTAATGAAAAATATCTATTACATATTTTTCTAAACTTAAAAAAATACTGCTAATAATTTTATTTTCTTAATTATTTTGTACTTAATACTAAATATTCTGGAACTGAAATATATATACACAGTAAGGGAAAAAAATTATCTGTTATGAGATTATATAAAATCTTGAACAAGAGCCTGGGGCTGGTGTGGCTCCGTGGTTGAGCATCGACCCATGCACCAAGAGGTTACCAGTTCAATTCCCGGTCAGGGCACATGCCCAGGTTGTGGGCCCCATCCCCAGTGGGGGGTATGCAGGAGGTGGCCAATCCATGTTCTCTTTCATTGATGTTTCTATCTCTCTCTCCTTCTCCTTTCCTCTCTCTCTAAAATCAATAAAGAAAGATAATTTCAAAAAAAAAATCTTGAACAAGGGACATAGAGCTTTCAACTCCTGAGAGATTTGTCTCAAAGCCTAGACCACCAGGCTGAGACTTTTTCAATACTTCAAACCTGTCAGTGCTTCAAAACAATTTAGTCTTATAGCTCATACGCCTGCTTTTTATTTTAACTCTCGCCCAGGTTGATCATTTGATTAAAGTTTGCATTTGGGGTAGGGAGTAAAAAGATCTAAATGTTTTCTAGCCTAACGCTAAAACCACTTGAACCGAATAGAATCCTAGGTTGTGTGTGTCTATTTGTTATGAAAGACCTTGGCTGAGTCTTGGAAGCCTACAGTTCTCTGTGTCCTTAAGACTACACAACTCTTTCATGCATTTAAAATGATTTCTAATGACTTTTGGATATTTCACATGTTTTTCTTGATTGTGGTTGGAACTTATAAAGCCCTTCTACCGACAAATAATAACATACCACTGCATACTCAGAAAGCAATCGTTATTGATCTGACAACCCTGCACCTGCCCATTTGTCCTACCATCTATCCTTCCATTCATCCTCTGAGCACTTACCAAAGCCCTCGATGCTGTGGAATGCCATTTCTGAGAAGGAAATCAAGTGACAGAATGTGCTGCCTCTTGTTGAGGAGAAATATGTAAGAAAAGAAACGGCCTAAGTTCCTTCATCTACATGATAAGATTAATAATGCATATAAAACTCTGCACAAGGCTGAGGAATATGGTCGGCCTTGTAGAAATGGTAGTACAGGTGCCCCAGTGCACTAGAGATAGAGCTGAACTCTGTGTTTTGAGGTATATGCCTGGGAATGTGCAGGAGGACCACCCTCTCTTTTAGTGAACTCAGGAAGGTGTTGAGGTTGTTTGTTACTTGTCTGGTGATTAGGGTGAATGTAAGGCATTGTAGGTTCACTCAGCAGTTTCTTAAACGATAGTAGAAATCAGAGCATCATGGTATTGAGCTGCAGTCTGAGACAAAAGAAAAGTATTTATTAACAAATACCCATTGAGCATCCACTACTCATCCATTACTCAGCACTGTCCTGCATGCTGAGGACACAGAAGTGAACAGTACAGACAGACCAAATCCCTGCTTCCACGGAGCTTACATTCTGGTGACTACAGTCTGCAGACAACTAGGGTAGAAGAGGGAGCCAAGAGGGTTAACAATTTCCCTGTCAAAAGGGGAAAGGGAGCTTCTTTTGTCTGTCATAACCCACTTTATATGAGAAGTATCATGAGTAGTCATGCAACTGGGAGTATCCTATGTTGTTTCTTCTTTTGTTTTGTTTTAGCAATTACAACTAATTTTTATTCATTTTTCTTTAAAGAAAACATGTAAGAGTCTCTTTCGGCACCTTTTCTTTATTGCCTCATGATAACCACAGAGCTAAGACGTGAAAAAAGTAATTGTGCTTTATAACATAAGTTATGACTATCCCATAATTTGTGTTTAATTACACATTACAGTAAAGTTCTATTTCAAAACTTGCTACACTTTCAGGCATCTTGAACTGATTTCTTTGAGTTTTTATATATTTCTTTTAACATTTTATGTGAATGATTAAAGGCATCTGATGAAAAGTCACTTGAGCTGGAATTTATCTAATTATTTAATTAAAGAATGGGATTTGTTCTAATGGATTACGAGCGTCATAGTCTAGCCTTGGATTCTCCTCATGTCATCTTCACTCCAGTTTGGTGGTAGACAGAGTGTTCTTATAATTTACCAGCATGACTGCTGAGCTATGTGGCTGATCTCTACCAAGTCTAGAGTTTGGATCTCTGTGATTTCCTGGAGAGTTCATACAGCTTGTATATTATGGGTGCCACGCATATTAGATTTTCATTTTTAATTTCTGTAATGAATAGTGATTCAACCTCATTGCCCAATGCCTTTTCTTAGGTGATTTCATTTTAAGTTTTTGGTAAGAACATTTAAGTTCTACTTTCTTCTTAGGTGATTTCAAATTTCAAATTTGACTCAGTAAAGAAGCTCTATTGCAAAGCTTTATCATGAACTCCACAGGCAATGTTCTTCCTGACACAGAGAGCTGAGAAATTTCCAAATTCAGAGAGTTAACAGAATGATTACAGCTCTGCAATATAAGCAGGTAGTTCAATTTGTGAATTTTAAATTCACATATGTAAATAAAACAGATTTAGTTTCAGGAGAAATGATTTATGTATATTCATGGCAGCATTATTTTCAATCACCCAAAGCTGGAAATAACACAAATGTCCACCATCAGATGAACAGATAAACAAAATGTTGCATGTGCAGAGTGGAGAGGAATTTGGCAGTGAAAAGGAATGAACTACTGATATCATGGATGACTTGCAAAAATATTACGCTGCGTGAAAGAAACAAGTGAAAAACAGAATACATACGCAATGGTTCAATGTATGAAAGATGCAAATTAATCTATAATGACATAAAGCAGATGAGTGGTTACCTGGGCAAGAGTGGGAGGAGGGATCAACTGCAAAGGAACATGAAGGATCTTTTGGGGACAGAGGGGATGTTGTGATGTAGTGATGGTTTCACAAGTGTACACAACTGACAAGACTCAGCAAATTGTATACTTCAGATGAATACAGTTATTGCATATAAATTACTCCTCAATAAAATTAATGAAGAAAATAATTTCTTGAGAGAGTGGGAGAAAGAGAAGTCACATAGAAACCAAAGATAATATAGTTTAACACAACAATGATTTTCAACATAAATTCTCAAATTCATTAGTACTTTCTCAAAATTTTGAAGAACAGGGAATTTAGCTTATTGTGGAAGTCCTATTGAAATGCCTCTCTCACATTACACACACACACATACACACACACCCAGCATTTCAAATTTCAAATGCAAAGAAAAGCACTTCTATTTCCTTTACAGTATTAACTCAGGTTCTAAAACCAGGATAGTAATTCAGTTTATGAGCCAACTGAAAATACATGAAGGTCACGAAGAATAGAAAATTTTGTTCCTCTAAATTTCCTATTCTTGAGTGATGCATGCAGTCTCAATCCCTGGCTTCTATGGTGTTTATAATGCTAATTATTCTTTTGAAGGAAGCAAAGGATTCTAAATTTCCCCACAGTCTGCTGTACCACCAACAGTAACTCCTCCCCATTGGCCAGAGTTTTCAGAATTTGCCCCACTAACCATATTGGATGGTGCAGGTAAAGTTAACATTTTAGTGGCAGCTTCTACTTCTTAGAAAATACAAAATAAGTCACACGAAATAATCAGGGATTACTGTCATTCCACCAGCAGAGCTCCAGGACAGATTCAGATGGTCTCTTGGTTGCTTCTCTAAGCTCAGGCACTCACCTAGACAAACGTGTGCAGCTCTGACAGAAAAGGCAATGTCTAGTGAGAGAGAATCATTTACAGTGTAGCTGGAACCTTCCTAAAGCTGACCTATACATATTTCTTTTTGTAACAAATGTCTTCCTGATTGAAGTAATTAAATATCTTCTCATTAAAACATGGGTTGTTTGAATTGCCAGGCTGCTTTTACAAATCCACAAGGAGAAAGTTAATTCAGTATTCTTTCTGCCTGGAGTTCAGGACAGTGCTCATCCCAGACACCTGCGTGGCTTGCCTTCTCACTTCCTTTAGGTCCTTGCTAAAATGTGATCTCCTCAGCAAAATATTTCTGACCACTTATTCAAAATTGAACCTTACCAAAACCTACCCCCAACACCCACCGACACACATAGCACTGTGCCCCTTTTCTGTTGTATTCATTATTCCATCATCTGATAAACTTTGTATTTTACTCATGTATTCATTTTCTGTCTACCCTCCTCTCCCCATCAACTTCCATAAGACTTTTTTTTTCTTTTCTGATTTGTTCACTACTGTATTCTGAGGTCTAGAAGAGTACCTAGAACACAGTGGGTACTAATTAACTGTTGATGAATGAATGAATGAATGAATGAGATACAGAGAGAAGAAGAGAGCTCCGACACACAGATTAGAGCCCAATTTATTAACAGACTGGTAGGAGCAAGCAGGGAGTTTTCCTTATGTTTTGGTAGGAAATCATCCATGAACCTCCATGAACAGAGCATCTAGAATTCCAAACTATTCCAATTATTATTCCATGAGATCTTGATACGTGTTGATATTAAAGTTTCTATGAATAGTTACATTTTAGAAATATACATTATATTTATATCTCAATACAACCCATTTTATTCAGATCTCTGAGACATTCTGCAATAAAATCTAGTAAGAAAAACCTATCAACAAACTAGTTTTAATTTTTTCACCCACTTTTCCTAAGTTTATTTGGCAACAATGTATCCTTCCCCTTTGAAACATCTGTTAACATCTCACTGAGCAGTAGTATTCAGTGAAGCACAATTTACGAAATTCTGGCATATTCAAGTTGTTCTTCATCTCCGAGGGAAAAGAAAAACTTGACCAGCTATTTACAGTCTCAGTAGGTATTATGCAAATACAGTATTCTGAAAAATATTGCTTAAGAATCAAATTTAACCAAACAATAAGTGAATCATAATAATGAATCAAGGGGAGAAAAACAAATATTTTATAAAAACAGTGTGAACTGTGGATTTATATTTAAGGCTTAGCAATAAAATTATATAGACTTAGGGCTAACTCCATGTAATTGCTGATTAATTTTTTTGAAGTTCAGTGCAGTTTAAGAAAGGATTTTGAAATAGAATATATAGTACAAAAAATAAAATTGTTAATATATAAGATGAGAATTTAGAAAATAATAAAAGTTACACTTACAACTAGTGGGTAGATTTCTTCATTAAATTTGGGGACAATTAACCCTCCATTTGGTGTGGGGGAATGCCCGAATGCACACAAAAAAATTACTGATTAATTATAGGTTAAATTGAATATGAAAAAAATCATGACAAGATGAATAACAAAGAGAATATTTCAATAATTTGAGCTAAAGTCTTTCTAAGACGAATGTCATGGTCAGAGGACTAATAAAAAAAAAGTCACAGGTATGTTTCCATTATACTTAAATATTGTACATGACTTTGAAAAGAGGCTTGAATTCTTTTAATTAGCATCTATAAATTTTCCAAAATTAACAAGATCAGTAATTCTTAGAACCAGCAAGTGTTTGGGGAAATAGGCACCCTCAAATCTACCATCGTCAGGAGGTCTCCCAATAAGTATCAGAATCAAATCATTCTTTCACCTTAACAACTCTCCTCCTAGAAATTTATCCGAAGGAAGAAACTGGAAATATGCAAAACAACATGTTGACATTCAATAGAGATTTTTCTTTTTAAATGAGAAATTAACAATTAAAATGTGGGAGGATTTATAGCATAATTTTTAAAATATGGGCTATGGAATCAGGAGCCAGCTGTACTGAATGCTCAGATCTTGAGCGGTCTTAATGATGTAAGTCTTAGTCTCTCATGTAATGCACACACACCCCTTGATATACTGATGCCATGGACTATTATGCAGCTCTTCAAATGAGTAACAAAAATTATACCCTCACATGAAAAATGTTCATGATACATTCATTGTTAAGTAAAAAAACAACCTGGTACAATATACAAATATTTATTCATAAGCCCAGCTATGTTTCATATTTCATATCATGAAAAAATACATATTCATCTATTAGCGATGATTATCTTGGAGAACAGGGATAGTAGGTCAGGGGAAAGGACTAGGTATAAAAAGAGACTTTCGTTTTCTAAATTTATATATTCTATAATCTTTAAATATATTTTATTTTTAAATTATTTAATTAATTTATTTCTGTTACAGATGTTTCTCTTTTTCCCCCATTGACACCCTCCTCCCATTCCCCAACCCCCAACCCAGCAGTGCTGTCTATGTCCATTGGTTATGCTTATATGCATAAGTTCTCTGGTTTATCTCTTCCTTCCCCTCCCCCTCCTCTGAAGTTTGTCAGCCTGAACCTTACTTCCATGTCTCTGGGTCTATTTTGTTCATCACCTTATTTTGTTCATTATATTCTACAAATAAGTGAGATCATGGGATACTTTTCTTTCTCTGACTGGCTTATTTAGCTTAGCATAATACTCTCCAGGTCCCTCCATGTCGTCTCAAAGGATAAGAGATCTTTCTTTCTTATATTTTCTTTTTAAAAATGTTTGTATTGATTTTAGAAGAGAGAGAAAAGGAGAGGGAGAGAGAGAGATAGAAACATCGATGAGAGACAAACACTGACTGGCTGCCTCCTGCATGCCCCACACTGGGCATGTGCCCTGACCAAGAATCGAACCAGTGCCCTCTTAGTGCTTGGGACAACTCAATCAACTGAGCCCCACCACTAGGCTAAATATGTTTTCAACTAACGAGTATTGTTTTTATAAATCAGCAACAACAACAAAAATACCTCCAAGAAATATAGAAAACCAAACAAGTTTATTTGATGTATCTTTTTAATACTCTCAAGATTTCCCCATGAAGGCAGGACATGTTATCAATGCTGTTCAATGTCTTCTCAATTTAAAATAAAAATAAAAAAAGTTCCCCCTGTATTCAAAGTTAGGTATACCTGAGATTCATAGATCTTCACCTACTAATCTTTTCATTTTTAAAAGTAAACTTCCAATAATTTATTTTTGAATCCTAAGAATTGAATTCTCCATCAGTTAATTAATCCTATTACAGGATTAGAATAAGATTTAATAATGAACTCAGGGGATGCCATTTAAAAATCATTTTTTAAACTCTTGTGGAATTGCAAGTGAAGTAAGACACTGAGTTGAGATTCATAGAGCAAGCTAATCTCAAAATTAGAGGTTAATCCTGGATTATAAATTTTAGTAGTTATGTATGTAACTTCATCGGAATGAAAAGATTTAACTACTGTCTCCATGTTTGCTTAAATAATTTCTCACTGCAGCAATTCACTGAAATTTAATTACAGCCTGCTTGGATGGTGGTTCTCCTGCCAGACCTCGAACACTGGTGTAGACTCATCCAAGGTTCATTTCACACTGGCAGGCAACTCAAGAGTGTCTGGAGCAACGCTGTGGGTGGAGAAAGAACACCAGATTGTACAAGACACCTGGTGCTTTGATTACTCTAAAAAGAGTAGCTCTGTAAAAACATCTTCTGGGGGTACTTTTCTAGCTAAAAAGAATGAATTCACCATCCACTTAGTAACATGAATTTATTCTGGAGCTGTATCACTACTTCTGGAGTTCATAAAATCAGAAACCCATCATCTTCAGAAAAAAATTTTAATTTTTTTTGAGAAAAATCTTTGTAAAGCTGTCAAACTTTTCATATTGACTGATTTAGAATAGATCATAAATCAAAAGAAATGATATACTGGAAATGTACCATGTAAATATACTTTGAATGTTTTTAAAATGCTATTTCACCCCTTAAGAAGTGACCTGTTGTGCTTTTTACACACAAAATAAACAATCTGATGCCACTAAATTAAGATACATTTTTAGAACTCTTATATTTCACCTCAATAAGATTTTAATAAGATTTTATTAAAGTTGCCCCTAAGCTTTCTCACTTTAATGCAATTTATATTTCAAGAGAGATGCCAACATTTAATCAAAACACTCTATATATTATTAACCCTTTTCAGATAGTGGAAATATACACCAAATCCTCTCACTGTGGACACAGCACCTCTGTAGGGCACAGCACCAGCATCTAGCACACAGACGTCTGCAAGTCTTCCTCAATACCTGCCTGCCTTCTTCAGGACTTCCTGTGCTCTATGCTCCTAACAGCAGTCAAGGAATTCTTTTAAAATTAAATCTCATCATGGCACTCTCCTGCACAAAATCTTCCAGTGATCTCCTCCCTCCACACCACTCCCAATTGTAGGATTATTCCAAAGACCTACCTGACCTGGCCCATCTAACATTCTCTGCCTTTGCACTGCTCTGGAGGCTCTGCCCCCCACCGTGGTCCTCAGCTACACCTTTACAGGCTTTCCTGCATGAAACGGTCTGCCCACAGGTGTCCCTACAGCTCACACCCACTCTTTGCTTAGATCTCTGCTTAAATGACACCTCAGTAGGGAGGTAGCTTCTGAAACCCACTACCATTCTTATCTCGTTGTGTCTGGTAGTATGTATTAGTTTTGTTTTGGTTTTTGCTCCTCTTGTTTTCTCTCATCACAAGAAATCTAAGCTCCATAAAAATGTGGATTTTGACTGTTTTCAATACCAGACACATAGTAGGTACCCAATAAATACTTGTTGAATAAATGAGATTAAAAGAAATAACTCAACGTTATTTTATTTCTCAGAGTGTATGACTTTAACATCCTCCACAAATGCATGACTGACCAATCCATTGTTTTATGACTTTTCTGTATTCTTAAATTAGGAAGCTCAATACTAGTCTTACCACTTGAAGGTTATAAGTATTATCATATGTAAATTTAAATATTTTTTTATGAGTATAAAACCTAGGTTGGATTTTCTTTCAGAATTTTAAAGGTGATATTCTCTTTTTTTTACTTCTATTGCTTGTTTGTATTGAGAAGTCAGGAGTCAGTCTAATTTTTCTTTATTTTAGTGCAATCTCTCTATTCTCTCACTGAACTTGTATTTTCTTTGTGCTTGCTTCTCTGCAGTTTACCTATGAAGACCTCAAAAGTGGATTTCTTTTCTTATTTATTTTGTTTGGGTTCATAAGTCTTCTTGAATCTCTAGTTTGATGTATTTTATCATTCTGGGGGGAAATAACCATTATCTAATTAAATATTCCTTCTGTTCCATTCTCTCATTTTTTTCCCTCACAGAACCTTAATTACACTAAGCTAAAATTTGTCACTATACTCTTTTTATCTCCAACTTTTTCTTCTGTATTTTTTGTCTTTGTTTTTCTGTCTGAATGTGCTTTTCTTACTAATTATATCTTCAGTTGTCTTTACCCTACTTTTCAACATGTCTATTGATTCTGTTTTAATGTATTTTTCAGTTCTAAAATATCTTTGCTTTCTTTTTCAGTGCCATTTTCTCCCTTTTTAAAATAGTTTCCAGTTTACTGAAATTCTCTCTTTTCTTTCTCTCCTTAAACATATAGTTATTATAGAGTCTTTTTTCTTTTCTCATATCTCAATCTCGTAAAAGTATGTTTCTGTTTCCTGTTGTCATGCCCAATTCTCATGGATGCTGTGTCACAGCACTGTGCGTCCACTTATAATTTATTACCAAACATTGGCTATGAAAAATTGCTTTTAGAAAAATCTGAGGCCTAGAAAAATGGACTATTTCCAGACAGAATTTTTATTTGCTTTTCCAGCTTCCTGGGAACACTAGCAATCTAGGATAACCTGTAACCATAATCCAACTTCTGGTGTTAGGTTTCATTCCCTATAAGGGCTGCACTATTTCTAATGCATTCTTATTCCTACAGTCAGAGCTTAGATGTCTCACCTGGAATAGTGGACAGTGTACCAGACCCCTTCTTACCTTTCAGAGGCTCAAGACATCAACTCTTATTCCCTGAGGCACACGGAACTGTCAGTTGGGTATTTTGGAATTGGTAATGCCCCAGAGGAAAGCTGTCCCTAGAGTCCAGGCCCACCACCATTTGAGATTTGCTTATTCTCTTTGATGTTGGTCCAGGACATCTTTACTTTCGGGTTTCTAATCCTTCAAGCCAAAGGTATGCTTGTTAATATACGTGTCCCCTTACCCATTTGTACCAGATATTCCAAATTACTCAGTTGGCCACTGAAAATTAAAGGTGCTGGTTTTAAGCGAGGAGGTGAACACAGAAGCCGATTGCCTGAGTTCCAGACCAGCCCTGGTGATGTACATTTCAGTTTATAGCAGTTTCACCTGACTATCGGTGAGGACCAGGCCCTCAGTATCCCCTAACAATACCTCAATAAACCCTTAAGGAAAACAAAAACAAAAACACCTCTATTGTCTAAGTTTACCTGAATTGATTAATATTATTGGGATCAAATCACTATAGAAATTAAACATATTTAAAGAGAATATAAAGTTAGTCATCTAGGGCACTATGGCACATATCTTGGCCTTTATCTAGTCCTACATAATGCCATGTATAGCTAACCTCGAGTCTGGCCTCAGAATTGACCCATGGCGTTCAGAAAATGTTTAATTCCTATCTAGGTGATTTTCTGTCAGGTTTAACTTGGTATAAAATTTAGAAACATATTTTACAAGTCCTTAATCTAATAAAGTTAGCAATCATTATAAGTCCTAGTTACTGAATCTTCCATATGTCAAGCTGGGCTAAACTCTTTCGATACATTAGAGAGACAGAATAGACAGCCTGCCTGGGGTCCAATCCTACCTCTGTCTCTAAAAGCCATGTGACCTTGTGAATGTTACTTAATCTTTGGATACCTCAGTTTCCTTGCCTATAAAGTTGGAATAATGATTGTACCTACCTAGAAAGGTTGATTTAACAACTAAATGAGTTCATTTATGTAAAGTTATTCAAATGAGACCTAGTAGGTAGAAAGGGCTCGATAATTTTTAGCTACTATTATCTCTAAATTTAAAACAAATCTGCAAGATTGGTATCATTCCCAGTTTTCATTAGAGTAGATTCAATGATGACAAACAACTTTCCAAAAGTTACAAAATAAGTTGCAAAGCCTAGAAATGAAGCTACATTTATCAGGTTCCAAGCATTGTCGTATATTCATGTCATAACAATGACCCTATTTTATCTCAGCAAATGGCCTCTTTTCCTATTTGACTGAGGCCCAGAACATAACATTGAATATATCAAGTTCCTTCCTCCAACACCCAAAGCTCTCTGTGCAATTTTATCCTTTCCCTTTCTCTTTATTTCCTTGACTAAATCATATGTCTTAGTTTTTACTATTTTCCTTCTCTGTTGGATTCCCTCTCCCCATAAATATACCTGTCTTCTACTTTCTGAAACAATTAAACAATAAAATATACTTAGAAATAAACTCTTTTACTCCTTCATGAAACTCTCCTATTTCTCTCCTTTTTATATCCAGCTTTAAAAAAATTAATGGTATTCACTGTTCCAAAGCACCCATCCGCTAGTAAAGTCTTATAATTTAGCTTCCGTTCCTACCATTTAATGAGGGCTGCTCTCTTAAGCCTGAATTTCCAAATCAGCTGTTGTTGCTCCATCATCTAGTATTGACCTTCCTGCAACGTTTGATGGTTAACATTCCTTATGGACAATTCTATTGGTTTTTGTGGCTCTGAACTCTCCAAGAGGCCTACCTAGTTCAATTATTTTTATTGGTTAACATTTTTGGAATTTTTCCAATACTCCCTTATCTTCTAAATGTTAGAATTTCTCCTTGCTCTCTGAAGCGACCATGTTTCCTTTCTGAATTTGTGGTTACATGCACTCCTAAACCTTTACTATAAATTATATAGATGTTTCTAAAACCTTATCTGTTGGACCTTCCTTTCCACTTAAATCCAGTCACATTTTCAACTGCTTAGAGTATTCATGGTTGTGTTCTTCCGATCCTCAACCTCAACATAAATCTTTTAGTCTACAAACTATTATTACTAAGTGGAAGTAGAACCTAAGCTTTCTTATTTCAACAACATTCATTCTCGTTTGTTCAAACCTTTCTTTCCACTTCGTTACTCTGCTGAAACTGAGACACACACTGCCAGGACTTGAGGTAAAGTGTATTATCTATGTGAGAATGCTTGAAAGATTGTAAGGAGAGCTCATTACTTCTTATGGTCTTATGTTTGCCAGTGTTTAAAATAAGCTTCCTCTTTCTGTTTTGATATCCGCATAGAAGAAAAATTGTCTTTATATCATTCTATAGTATGATTTTCTACAACTTATCAAGGCACTGTTTATTTTCTTTTCTACTTCAACAAGTGACGTTCTGTCAAATATTTAACAAGCTCTCCAGAGGTGGGAGATCTTGTATTTATTATGTGGTAGGTGAAGTTAGAGTGCTAGGAACACATACAAGGAAGACAGACAAAATACTACTCCAAAAAGCTTATATTCTTATTGGGGGAGACAGACAGCAAACAAACAAAACAACATAAATAAAATATTTTCTCATGATAAAATGGGTTAGGGAGGAAATGAAGAAAGTTGAGAAATTAAAGTTATAGTAGTTCGTATGTAAGAGAATGGTTCTATCTTCTATTTTCTCAGTCCTAAAGATCTTATTTAGTAAAGACCCAATGCCCTAATGTACTTTGTATAATTATGGAAACAACTCATTTTCACTTGTTCTGTGATGTTTGATACCATTCTCAGAACTTTAAGTAATCAACTGACCATAACACAAAGTGGTAGGATTTGGTGGCATATATAAAGTCAATGGGTACATCCTTCCTCTCCCCAGCCCTTGTGCGGTGCCAGAAGGGAAGGGATGCTGTCAGAGGCACATGACCATTGACCTTTAATACAGAAAGGAATGAAAGGTGGTCAAGTGGAAAGTAATTTCTTTTATGATTTGATGGTGCCTTAGGCTCTTTTGTGTGTGTGCCTTTTTAAAGAATTATTTCTTAAAAGCCTTGTAGAAATATTTATTATGCCATTGACAAGACATAAATTAATATTAGAACCATACTTTATTATGGAGCAACATATAGCAATTATGTTAAAATGACTGCCAATTAATTCCACATAATATCATCTCAATGAAATGATTACAGTCTTTAGTCCTAGATCTAATAACTATATACAAATAGTGAAATAGTTACTTATCTAAACGATAAATATTTATAAGTGCATTATAAATTAGTCATGGGTTATATTTATATTCTGTATTTCACAAATATTTTCCATCATGACTTAAAGGGGGGGGTATAAAAATACTTTCTTATTTAGAGAGCTATATTTTGTACAGCTTTCCTTAGACTTCAAAATCTAATTTAGGCAACTGGCTTGGGAATGTAAGTGAATGTATTATTATTTTCATTACCACATTACTCATTTATATAGCATCTCTCCTCCTCAAGGATCTAAAGATGATTTACAAACAGTAATTGCCAAATACCCATAGTGTCCTTTTGAGATATGTAAACCTGAAGTTGGACTAATTAAAAATTATAATCAAATCCCCATCTTACACACACACACACACACACACACACACACACACACACACACACACACCATACCTTATTTACTGATCTACAAAATAGCCCCTTCCAGGCTGTGGAAGTGCAATGACAGGGAAACCATGCGGCAAGCTGCTTGGGCCGGACGGCAGCCAGACTCATGAGAATCAGGCCCCTCTCTTCAAAATGGTTTGCTTACATGAGAAACCAAAAATAAGAGGATATGAAACTACTTCCATGAAAATTTTTATTTTTGCTAAGTAAAATTACAAAAAGCAAAACCAAGAATGAAATGGCATGAAGTTAAGTCCATGGAAAGCTTGCTTATACCAACACAATTCTAACTCCAAGCTTGTACTTCTTGGGAGGAAGGAAAATTCCGTTTCAGTTATTAGGAAGCTCCTTCTCCATTCTGGTTTGCATTAGCATCTCAAAGACACATGAGATTTTCAAAGGCTGGGTCTCCAATATCCCACCTCTCTGGGTTGCCCTGACATCCACTGTGTTGCTTCATTGTGGTCTAGTGACTCTGCTTCTGTGCCCTGTGCCTGGCTCACTGCCTCCCCGGTCACACTGCAAAGCCAGCCCCTCGAAGTTCTGGCCACCTCATTGGCATACTGTTGTAGAGAATAGCAACAAAACCAAAAATTGATTTTTGAACAAAATTAATAAATTTGATGAAACTCCAAAGAGACTTGATCAAGGTTAAAAAAAAAAAAAAAAGTAAGCCATATAATCAATGTCAAGAAAAAAAGGGAAACATCACTATAGATCAGACTAAAAACAGTAATATAAACAACTTTGTTGATAAATAAAATTTTTGATGAACTAAATTCCCAGAAGATGCCATTCATAAGACTGAGAAAGAAAAAAATAAAAATCCTATATATTTCTTTAACTATTAAGGACATTCTCAATACTTACAGTTTCATGAAGTAAGTGAATATTTTGAGCTGTCATATACTAAATATGTCCCTCTTTTCCCTGGCTTTATTTTGTTCCTTCTATAAATAAGGAGGTTGCACTGTGTTATCATTCCACAAAGAAAACACACCCGACCGATAGGGTTTCACGAGTAAATTCTGCCAAACACATAAGAATTAACCCCAATGTTACATACACTCTAAGTGGGCAACCTCTTCAACTCCTTATGAGGCCATCATTATCTTGATACTAAACCACAAAAAGAACAACATAGGAAAAGGAAAACATAGGCCAAGCTCACACATGAACATAGATACAAAAAATTCTGAAGAAATTATTAGCAAAACTATTTCAGTAATAAATGCAATACATCATAACAAAGTAGCATTTATTTCAGAGATGCAATGTTGACTTGACATTGGAAAATCATGTACTCTGCCCTTTTAGCAGAGTAAAGAAGAAAAATCATGTGATCATCTCAATTAAGGTAGAAAAAAGTTTAATGAAATTTAATATTGATCCATGACTCAAAAATAAAATCCTGGCAAACTCGAAATGGAAGGAACATTTCTTAATCTTCTATAGGGTATTTACAAAAAGCCTATTTCACATAACATATTTAATGAATAGTCAACCTTCTCTTTGTGCAAACACTGTATTTAATGAATAGTCAGCTTTCTCTTTGAGCAAACATCATATTTCATGAATAGTCATACTTTCCTTTGAGATTAGGGACAATACTAGGATGTCTACTGTCACCACTTGAATTCAATACTTTTTTATAAAGCTAGATACCAATCACACACACACACACACACACACACACACACACACACACAAGCATGCATGCACACATGCAAACACACACTAGAATTAAAAATCATAGTTGCCTCAGGAAGGCCAAATGATATCAAGTGAAAATTGATAAGGTTAGTCATGTGTATTAAAAACTGTCTATAGTATTTGGGATCATATCAATCTATACATTGTACTGGATTTAGAAGACAACAGTAGAGCAACCCAGAAAACCTGAATTTCAGGCAAAGGAGGTGGAGAAAAGGTAAAGGTGCCCAAAAACCTTACCTGACTGATAGAATTCTAAGCAGATGTAGGTAAATTCTGTGTGGCATGTGCCTATGGCTGGTCCCTTCACGAACTTCTCTGCTCCCTGTGCCTGGTGGGAAGCCCACTGTGAGAGGAGCCTTCTTAAGTGTAGCCATAAATCATTACCCCTCCTTGGTGACCCAGAGAAGACACAAGCATTAAACCTGGCTTCACCTGCCCTGGAAGTGCAGTACCCCCCCACACTTGTAACCTTCTCTCTCTGGAGCCATGAGCAAGTTACTCAACTCTGAAATGGAGATGTTATTTGTTCCTAACACAGCGGGTTGTTGTGAGGGTAACAGTTGGCACATGTAAAGCACTGAGAACATTGCTTGGCATGTAATACATGATCATTAATGCCTGTCACAAGGTGGACTTACCCTTTGGTCCCCAAACAACAATGATACCGGGATATAATCAGTATGATGTGCTATTTGTTCTTCTGTGGCAGGATAAGTAATCACGGGTTGGCCAATCCATGCTGAGCTAAGCCAGGCAGAGGCTGATCGTTTCTCATAGTCCTGCTTTCCCGTAGATGAATGAACATCATCAGTCCCAAAAGACCTTCCTGCTGATTGCCCATCCCATGTCCTAACATTACAGATGAAGAGTTGCTCAAACCAAAGATCTCTGCTCTCTCCATCTCCTCCCTGCACTGGTTCTGACCTGCACAGACATGTGCATCTACACAAGCTTTGCAAGGCGAAATTTACAGACACGAGCTGTTTGTATCAAGGAAAGGAAATCTCCCCACACACGCCCCTCAAAATCTTAGACCAACAGCTTTGCCTCAGCCACCCACAGAATTTCATTTAGAATCTCAGACTACAAACGCTGCATTTTAAAAATAGTTTTTCTTAAGGAAATGTGAGGGGTGTGCCTGCATTATAAGATGAGTCTTAAAGGATACATTCAGGTGTGTTTTTTCCCCAAACAAAGGGACAGCCTGCTCCAAAAGTAAATTCAAGTGTCAATCTCTAATAAAGCAGAAAATTGCTTTCGGCTTGTGAATAACAATAATTTAAGAAAACAAAACTTTGGTGCCGAGTTTCAGACAGGGCTGTAAAGTCAGAAAGCTCACGAAGGTATGCTTCAGGACCTGTTTTGGACGGTTGTACGACTCCACGCTTCAACTATTTCCTCCCAACATATGAAAACATGGGAAATAAGCAGAAGACCTTGGACGTTTGTCATAATTTGGGCTTCTGCTCTTTGGGATTCTTACTCACTGTGAATCCTTGAGGATGTGGGCAGGAGTGATTACCTGAGAAGCCCTGAGTGACAGCAGCTCACACGGGAGGGTCTGGAAGCCTGTCGCTTCTGCCACACGGATGGCCTCTGCACTGCTGGTATTGGTGGTATCAGGCATCCTCCTGAGGCTTTGGGGGAGAAGGAGCAGTTGAAGATGAATTGTTAGATGAAACCAGCATCTCAAAGTAAATGGCCAGGTTTGGTGCAAATGGAGAGAAGTGGAGGATTCACCTTCGTAGTTTTCACCAGGTGAATTGACTTATTCACTGAGCCTGCAGTTGTTACCTGTGTGCTCACTAACCATTTCATTAAGTTCTAGAGTAATTAAGGCAGAGCTCTCCTATTGGCTCCTTGGCCCTCACATACTTTGCAGGGAACCTAGTCAAATTAGATGTGATTATGTGGGGTCCTAATTAAATGCCGTGATGGTGTCCCTACATTTTTTTTTTCAGGGTGAATATGCCAACCCTCTGCCAATGAATGCAATTTAAAAAAAAGTAAATTAAAAAAAAAAAAAAACTTATCTCACAAATGGGAAAAAGAATTTGCAAAAACAAAAAAGAACGCTCTAACTTTCTAGCTTATACCCTACTGACTCCAGGGTATATTTACTTCCAAAATGCTTTCTTCTCCCCCACCCCGTTTTGTATCTTACTGTGACAGCATTTTATATAGATGAATTCATGGAACTATAAACACTTTCCCAGGTGCAGGACTTTTAAAAATGGATAATTATTCTAACACCACTGAAGTTTTGCAATGAAATTGCTGATGAAAAGATTCATTTGCGTGTAAATCCTATAAATGCTATAAAAAGATATAAATGTATGTCGTATCTATATCATCTATAATCTCTCTCTTGTAACACATAATAGCTGATATGGATCTAGAAGGCTTTATTTGGCTCAGGTTGGAGGCAAAATCCAGTCAATAGAAAGATTCCTTGGAGGTACTGCCAACCCTCATTTGGCAACAATAGTGACGCATGACAGCCTTTAATGAAATATTATCTTTTCAATTACAATTTTATATACTGGAGATTTACTTAAATTATACCAAATAATTTCCAAATCCAGAGCTTACTGAGGCATCAGAGAATGAACTGTCTGCTGTTTTGAAGCATTCCTGTGAGCCCTTCATCATTGTTTGTCATCATTAAAAACCACTTTCCCCCAAATAATGACGACTGAGAGGAATGAGTGTCCTATACTACAACATCTATTTCTATTTTAGACGATTTATCCATTTCTGAAGAGCCAAAAGAAAATTAAGCTTTGTCAAAAGTCATACTCAACGCTTTCCAAACCAGAATTAATAGCCTGTCATTTTACTTATGCAGTTCTTTCAATTCTCTGATTATGGAACAGCAGTTTTCTGATTTGTTTCTTCCAATGTGAGCAGCTGATTGTATACTGTGGTTAGCTGATAAGTGTCTGGAAGGAAAGTTATCACCAGTCCATTGTGGGATGTTGTGACCCAGAATCCTTGCCAGTGGCTCTGTCTGAGAATCAGGAAAGAGGCAAAATATATTCAGCACCTCCTTTTTTGGTCGCAATTATAAAAGCTGCAGCAGACATACACATTTTATGAGATTGATTAAATGCTTCAGACAATCCCCTTAGATGAAATTGGTAGATGTCAGATTGCCATTATGGGACTATCCAAAAAAGGAAAAGGCAATTTTAGATGAAAGGAATGTTTTTCATTTGTTTTTATTATGTGTGTACGTTTGTATATATGACAAGCTAATGGCCTTAGAAATGATCAAATTAGTAGGTTTTGCATCTGCTGATGTCTGTATTTCTCAATCTCATAGTTAATTTATTTAACTGCCTCCTCATTAGGAGTTCTTAGCAAATAATACCACCATTTAAGTGGGTAGGTTTTGTATGATTGACAAAATTCTTCGAAATGTATACCATATTATTTGATATTCAAATACTTTTGATTAAATTGGGCTGATATCATTTTACCGGTAAAGAAGATGAAATTCAGGGAAGGTATATGACTATCTCTAATGCACACTGTCTTTTTAAATTTATATATATATATATATGTTTTCATTGATTTTTTTTTAGGAATTGTCCTGGACCTCTCAGTCCATGGGACCATGCTCAATCCACTGAGCCATACCAGCCGGGCACACACTGCCTTTTTAAAAGCTGCACCTACATAGGATTTCCTCATTCCGAATAGGATGCCCTTTCTACTCTACCATATGGCCACCCATAATGCTATTTCCTCATAAACTGTGCAATTGGTCCTGAAAACAAAAGTAAAAGAGTAATTGCTTATTTTGTATCATTTGATATGGAATTTTCTGTGTGCCAACAGTTCCAAATAATAGAGTCACCATCAAATAAATGGATTACTATAATTTTTTAAAAAGTGTCAAAAAGAAGTGTTTTTTGCTAAATACTAGCCAGATGATAGACTGGTTGAGATACCTTTACAAACAGGATTTAAGAGAACCTGAGACTGGAACGCTCCCCATGACCCTTCTCTTTGGCCACATGTCATCTAACTCACCTCCCTAAACAGCCACCCCAGGGCCTATAATTACTCGCACGTTAAGCAGGGGTAGATGAGGTGCTTCCCTACCCCATCAGAGAATGTGTTTTGTCCCTGCTAAAAAGTAACATATATCAACAAAAATGTATATCAGTACACCTTCACTCATGTCAATGTATTTTGACATCTATTATCTCATTCGATCCTAAGATCATTGTGAAATAAGCAATAATAAAAACCACATTTGAGAGAGAGAGAGAGACTACTGAGGCTCAACAAAGTGAAATGATTTTCTCAAGGTCCCACAGCTCATAAGAAACAGGTCAGGAATAATACAAATAGTTTGACTTCTTTATTCAGCACTTTTTTTTAAAATCCTCACCCGAGGATATTTTTCTATTTATCTTCAGATAGAGTAGGAGGGAGAGGGAGAGATAGAGAAATATCATTGCCTCCCGCACAACCCTGACCAGGGCCAGGGACAGAACCACAACCGAGGTACGTGCCCTTGGCTGGAATCGAACCCATGACTCTTTGATCCGCGGGCCAACACTCTAATCGCTGAGCCAAACTGGTCAGGGCTATTCAGCACTTTTTGAACCACATCTGTGAGACCAGAAAACCTAAGGACATTCCCTGGAAATGTGTGTGTGTGTGTGTGTGTGTGTGTGTGTGTGTGTGTGTATTTGTTGTTGTTCCAGAGATATTACATAAAAGGTTTCTTGCCCCTCTCAGATGGGCACAAGGGGAATGCCAAGATCTTTTATCCACTGTCCTTTCCCATCACCTACAACACTGACATGTAGGCTGGTTCTATTAGAGAAATGCAAACACAAGGCCAAGTGGAACAGGAAACAGACTTTGTGCTCCCTGAAGCTTATACTATTTGGGTGGCCCTTTCTGAGAAAAAAAAATAATACAAAATTAGATAATAAAGCAAATGTTTATTTTAAATGAGCACAGAAATTTCAAACCAATTACACATTTCAAAAAAACTAACAAACTGCAATATGCAGACAACTAATGTCATTATTTCTTTACTAATTAACTAAGACATGTAGAAAATACTGTGTGTGTTTTTTTTAATTTCTAGCTAAATATATTTTGCCTCTTCAGATGGCAAGAATTTGGTCATATATTTTTCAATAAAGAATGCAGAAAATGACATGGAGTGACCTGGAGAGTAATATCCTAAGCGAAACAAGCCAATCAGAGAAAGACAAATATCACATGATCTCACTTATTTGTGGAATATAATGAACAAAACAAGCTGAGGAACAAAATGGACCCGGAGACATGGAAGTGGGGTGTAGACTGATAACCCTCAGAAGAGGTGGATGTGGGGGGAGGGAAGAGATAAACCACAGAACTTATATGCATGTACGCATAACCAATAGACAGAGACAACAATGCTGGGGGGAGGGGCAGGGTTGGGAGGAGGGTGTCAATGAGGGGAAAAGGAGAAATATCTGTAACAAAAATAAATAAATAAACATTATAAAAAAGAATAAAAAAGGAATGCAGAAAAGATGATTGCCATTCCTCTGGCATGATTTTTTCTTCCAAACCAAAATGAAAGCCAAACTCCATAAGGCACATTCATCTTGAAATATGACTTCTGGTTCCACCTTGGATGAGTAGGCATATGGATAGAAAGTATTATGGGAACACGTTTGCACACAGGAGGCTTTCAAGGAAGGCTACTCCGTGTTCCACGGGGGAGAAGCTCAGCAATACCAGCTTAGGAACCTTTCCAAGTAACCATGTAACCAGAACTAGCAGTGCAGAACACACCACAGACACGCTGGAAAATACCCAGGCTGCCAAACCATATGGTACGTGGTTACTTCCTAGCTTGAAAAAGTGTAGCAGAGAGAAGATTTTTCCTACAGACTCAGAGAAAAAGTAGTCTGCTCTCAAGAGGGGTCCTAATAACACTTTGCCTAATCCTCCTTTTCATCCATTCAAGACACACACAAAACTTTCAAGGTGCCAGACACTAGGCTAAGCACTGGAGAGGTAACAGTAAGCAAGGCAGCATTTTGCTCCCTTAGAGCTCACCTTTGCCTGCTGAGCAGATGGGTGCATGCAGGAAATGTCTGTTCTCAGGCAGAAAGAAGATGCTGAGGTGGAGAAATTGAGTTCCCTGGGAAATCCTGAGCAATTGTTTTCTCAGTAATTTTATGGAATTGTGTGTGTGTGTGTGTGTGTGTGTGTGTGTGTGTGTGTGTTTCTTATTTTTTATTTTATTTTATTTTATTTTATTTTATTTTATTTTATTTTATTTTATTTTATTTTATTGGTGACAATATTACAGATGTCTCCCATTTTCTCCATTTTTGGCCCCCTCCTCCCACCCCAGGCCTTCCCCATGCTATTGTCTTGACTCTACATGGTAGGTTGAAGTCACTGGAACATTACTTAACTCAAATCCTCACGAGAACTAGTATCACGCAGGCACATTTCATCCGCTGACATTTGGCATCCCAGGTCCTTGTAACCCAAATGAACTCTCTGTAGCAATAATGGTGATCACCACATAAAATTACAGAAGCAATTTCAGCCCGAAAAGAAATATCTCCTCCCATGAACTCTCTATGACAGGGCCAGGGTGAGCTACTCTATTGTTTTTAAATCCATACCATAGCAGGAAAGTTTTTAAAAGATGCTACAAATCCCTTCAGCAGAATTTAGACAATCACTCACATGACATGTCACATTTTGGGGGCACATTTTCATTATTACAAATTGTGTTTGTCACAAATACTTGATATTATAAACAAGACCCTCTTTTTAAGAAACTCATTTTTTGGCATCTAATTATTCTCCCAAAGCTATAATCCTTTGTGTGTGAAATCATAATTTATTCTTATGGAAATATGATTATGACTTCAGGTAAAGAAATAAATAGGAGAAACAGATGAAACTTTTTAAAATATCCTTTCATGCAAATCTGCCTAGCAATAAAGAATTAAGAAAATAGAAAATGCATGATGAGCTGGTAAAATTATGGCTAAATATACTCTTTCTAAAATTTTCTCAGCACCAGGTGCTTCAAAGTACACAACTTATTTAGGATGACTGCATGTGCTATTTTTTTTTCCACTTTGATTTGGGAGTACTTTCAATATTTTGCAAAAATTTTACTTTACTTAATTCTCAAATTTCACTCTTCCTTTAGATATTTTAAACTTTTCCAGACTCCAGTTTTATTCAAATGGCTAAAATTTCTATAGATCATATTTATGTCAGCAGCTTTCAGGATGAATTCTATAAATTAATTTGTAGGTCATTAACTTTTTAACACTGTGTAGTTAAAACAGCAAAAAAATGTTAATGAAGAATCTTACATATAATAAATATACTTATCTACTGATAATGGTAGATACACTGTGATTAACTTATTCAGTCTGAATTATTTTCCCCAAATTCCATTGGTTATACTATTATCATATCCACTGGTCTATTTCTTCTAAATTCTTATTTTTTTAATTTTTTTAAAACTTCAGTTACAGTTTACATTCAATAACACTTTGCATCAGTTTAGGTGTACAGCATATTAAAAACATTTATTTCAAAATATTTTATTTAGTTTACATTCAGTATTATTTTGTATTGGCAAATCATTATTTTTGACTCTTGTTTTCTTAAATTGATTATGCACCTTCTCAACCCTTTGCTTTCCTGGGGTCACTGGCGTGCCCGCTCCTGGTTCTCTGAGAACGCCTTCTTGGTCTTGCTTCTGTGCTTCCGTGCATCCTTTAGCGGAAAAAGGCATATCTACAAGCCTCCAATGCTGAACTTTTGCTGTTATTTCTCACTTCTCTCATTCATGCTCCTGTGTTTATTCCAAATCGGATGGCATCAAACCACACCTTGTCCTTGATGTAACTTTTCTGACCCCACTTTCCAATTCCTCCTAAGATTTCTCCTCATGGATTTCCTCCTCTAAGATAACATCGTATCACACCCAACGAGCTTAGAAAAATCTTTTTCTAAAATGCATTCCCTTTCTTTACCATCTTTTGCTGCTGGTGGCCACAACATTCTTTTGACCCCCTAGACTAGAAAACTTGAAGTTATCATCATTAAACTTTCCCTTGGCCTCATCCTCTGAATCCAGTGTGTCACTATATCAAAACATTCATTTAAATGTCTCCTTTGTCTCCAGTCTTAACCTGCCCCATAACTGGATCCTTCTTCATCATCAACGACACACTTCCTAGCTAATCTCCTTGCCTTACCATTACTCACCCTGCCAAACAAAAATGACTGATCATCCCCAAACAGCCCATTGAAAATGCTAGTCCCTATTTCAAGAACGTCATATTGTTTCTTGTTTTCTGCCTCCTACTTCGAATCTAATCTTTTTCTCTATCTTATTGATCCAACCTGATTGTATGGTTTGTAATCCAGTAGTCCTCTCTTCCCACATATTTTCCTAGTGATCTTTCAGTATGTCTGTCCACGCTCTATCTAACAAGTCACAATTCTTATCTTTATCTATTCCAATTCTGCTTCTTTAAAGTCCACCAAAGCTCCCTGATTCTGAATTAGTCCGCACACAGTCATCTTTCCATCTCTAGCATGCTGTCACACTGGAGTTCTAAGCCACTTGCCACAGTTCTAATAAATAGCTGAGACTGCCTGGATGTTGGCCAGATCTCATAAGGTTACTGCACCCTTGTGAATTCACCACCAATCCAGCTGTGATTGCCATCTTTATGCTTTCAAGAGCTCAGATTCTTCTGATTACTCATGTATGATCAGGCCCTAATTAGTGGAAGAGAGAAAAAAAAAAAGAAGGCTGGATAAATTCTAATTCTAGCTCCATAATCCATAATCCATAGCCCCATGAACTCAAGAAAGTGACTCTAACTTCCTAAATCATCAATTCCTCACAGTTAAAAGTGGGTATTAATATCAACTTTACCCATCACACTACACTACTGTGGAAATCAAATAGGATAATTTATGTGAAAGAACATTGTGAAATATTATGTAATTTTAAAGAATTATTATTAATTCATGATAACAAGATTCATGAGATACTTAGTTCTAAACCATAAAATTAATTTAATAATTTATAAAGAGTAATAAATATTTCTGTTGACTGGAGAGATGTGTGTACTCGAGTTAAAATCATACTTAGATTAAAGAATCTAAGGAAATGAGTAAATAATTAAAGATTTGGGGAAAATAAATCCTAAGGGACCTGAATGATCTTGAATATTAACCTATGATAATTTTTGAACTTTTAGGGGGCAGTGGGTAAGCGGTGGAAATTAAGCATCATGAATTCTTTTCTGCAGATATCCAAATCCACTTTGCATGGGAGTTAGTGTTCGCTTTGAGAATAGAGGATGGTTGTATTTTCTGAATTTATGCATCTCTCATGCAGTGGGAGACTAGTTGCTCCTTATTACTAATAATTAACTCACAATGATAATCTGGCTTAAATGTTTTCAAGTCCCTCAGTATCATATTATCTCTAAGAATAAATTACTTCCTCCTCTTCATTCCATTATAACTTTATTTGAAAAATGTTATACTCAAGGTCTCTCACTTACTAGTTATGTTATATTGAGCAAGTTACTACACACACTTTCGTGCCTCAGCTTACCCATCTGTAAAATGGGGACAATAATGTACTTACACCGAAAGTTGTGTTGAGGATTAATTGAGTAAATGCATGGCACATAGTAAATGCTCAATAAAATTTACATGTTGCTTTAACATCTATTCCATCCTGCTTCATATCATAATCATTTCTTTGTATATCTCACTACTTTGCCAGACTGCGAGCATCCTCAGGATATAGGTTCTGTCTTATTTCTCTTTGTTAGCCTGTCTGAACTTCCATAACACTTTGCACACTTACGACTCTGGGAAAGCCCACATGAAAAATTATTAGCCAAGTTCCAGGGCAGTAAGCTCCATGTTCTCATCTGTTCAATTTTTAAAACAGGCTCAGCTTACACGCTCTATCTGTAGAACAATCATTTCTACAGCTCACTGTTACTATGTTTCCTTGAGGCAAACTGACTATAAACTTGTTTAAGAGAAAATGAAAAAAAAAAAACATATCTCACCTTTCATTTTAGTTCAAGTTACTGGAGTTTGGGTTCCAACATGATTCCAAGTACATAAAAATTCAATCTGGAGTGAAGACATTTACAACACAGTGGGTGAATGCACCGTAAAGGGATGAAATGTCACATGACCAGGTGCACCATTCCAGCGTCCCAGATCAGGTCATGCAGGTGAGTCAGCGTGCATCACACCCACCACAACAGACAAGTGAGTTTCCAGAACCATTCCACTGGGCACTGACATACAAAACCAGTGTTCACTCTTCAGCTTCAGGAAATAGCTTGGAAGACTGTGAGAAGGAAAGCCATTCTATTGGAACTTTATGATTTTTACATCTTTATCTCAGCACCATGTAAGTATCCCTGGTCTATGAAAACAGATTTCATGTGGCCACAAGTTCTTCAAAGGAGTGCTATGCAGAAGTCCAGGTAGCCCCCAGCTAGCTTCCCACCACTACTCTAATAGGCCTCGCATACTGCTCGCCCCGAATGCGCCATTTTCCTGCCAGCCCTTTCCACAGCACTTACTGGACTCCCCATTGTTTATGGTTTGAAGCTCAAATCCCTGAGGTTAACATCTAAGGGCCTGAACATTCGGTTTTGGATTATCTTTCTAATCTTATTTCTTACTACTCCCTTCAATAAACAGTTGACCCTCGAACAACAGATTTGAACTGTGCAGCTCTACTTATGTGAGGATTTTTTTTTCAATAAATACTATAAATGGATTTTCTCAATAACATTTTCTTTTCTTTAGCTTACTTTATTGTAAGAATATAGTATATAATACATATAACATGCAAAATATGTATTCATCAACTGTTTATGTTATCAGTAAGGCTTCCTGTCAATAGTAGGCCACTAGTAGTTAAGTTTTGGGGTAATCAAAAGTTAAATGTAGCCCAGCTGGTGTGGCTCAGTGGATTGAGCATCGTCCCATGGACTGAGAGGTCCCGGTTGGATTCCCGGTCAGGGCACATGCCCAAGTTCAGGCTTGATCCCCAGTAGGGGGCGTGCAGGAGGCAGCCAATTGATGTTTCTCTCTCACATTGATGTTTCTATCTCTCTCTCCCTTCCTCTCTCTAAAAAGTCAATTAAAAAAAAAAGTTATATGTAGATTTTCCACTGTGTGGGCCTTGGTACCCCTGACCCCTGTGATGTTCAAATGTCAACGGGACTCTCACTTCTTGATAAATATAGTTTTTTAATTGGTGCTTTTCTATCCCTGGGCCTTTCTCTCCTCATTTTCTCTTCTAGATGAATCATTAGCCTCCTTTTTTTCTGTCCCAATCCTTGTGAGATTCTTACTTACCTTCAGAATCTCTTGATTTTATTTTTGTATTTTACTTCTACCCTTTGTTACACTACATGTTTTAGGACTACTTTTGTGCCTATAGCATAACTCCATATTTTATTCATTTCATAGGTGCTATATATATTATGAATATTTTATTCTTTCACAGGTACTATATACTAAGCACCAGAGAGCTTCAGTGTTGAACAAAAACAGACTTGGTTTCTGACATCATGGCATTTTTACTTAGTGGGCCTTTAGACATTAAATAAAGACAGAAAAAATGTATTATTACAATCATAACAATGAATGAGAGGTACAAATGTTATCAGATCCTAAAATAGTAAATTTGACCCAATCAAGAAAATTAGGGAAGGCTTGTCTAAGGAAATGACAACTGAGATGATGAAATCTGAACAATGACTTCAAGTTTACTGGTTAAAGAGGGTGGGAAAGAGTTTCCGGCAGAATGGCCTGTACTGGAAGGGAACAAGGTAAGAACAGGGACTAAGAAGTCAGGGTTGCTGGAGTAGGAAAGGAGAGGTATGGTGTGGAGGAAGGTAAATTTGCAAAGTTAGGTAGTGGCCAGGCCATGGATGACCATCCAGGCCAGTGGTTCTCAAACGTGTTAGCCTTAGGAACTCTTTACTCTGTTTAAAGTTACCGAGAACTCAAATGAGCTTTTGCTTATATGTGCATTTTATTAATTAGTACTTATTATTTTATAATTGAACCTGAGAAATTTTTTTCAGTATTCAAATCTCAGAGGGAATGGGGACAGGAAGAGAATAACCAAAGAACATACATGCATAATCCATGGACACAGACAATAGTGTAGTGAAGGCCTGGAGTGGGTGGGAAATGGGTGGAGGGGTGCTATGGGGGGGAAATGAGGGACATCTGTAATACAACAATAAAGATAAAAAATAAAATAACAAAAATAAGTTTATTAAATGTTAACATGAATCCCATGATTTTTATTTAAAAACAATTATGTATCAATTGGTGAGAAAAGTGATATTTGTTTTATGATTTTGCAAGTTGCTCTGATATTTGCCCTAATGGAAGACAACTGGATTCACACATCAGCCTCTATATTTATTCTGTTGCAATATCACAGGTCAGGTTGCCATGGAAAACGGCAGTCCATTGAGAGAGAAGGAAAGTAAAAAAGTTGTGGTAATATTAAGAAAATAATTTCAATCTTGTGGAATCCCCTGAATAGATTCCCAAATGACAGTTTGAGAATGGCTATTCCACCGCATGTTGGTAGATGTGCGTCCTGTGCCGTGCAGATAGGAATCATCCAGAAGTAAGAGGAAGTGTGCATAGGTGAAGACGGTAGCATTTCATAATATTTCATAACATTTTAGTAAGACTGGTAGCTTGGACGAGGGTATTTCACACTTACAGCGAAGATGGATGATTCAGGTACCAGTTAGGAGATTTAGTGGACAAGACTTGGTAATAGCTTTGATATGGAAAAAGAAAGAAACGGTTAAAAAGGAGGAGTTCTAGTTTGCTTGTTTGTACTATTAAGTGGATAATTGAGCTCTTCAATGAAATAGAAAACAAAGACTTAGGATGGTTTGGGGGAGCAAAATCATGAGTTTAGTTTGACCAAGTTGAGTTTGAAGTGCCTTTGAGACACCCCCCCCCAGTGGCAAGTAATTATTGCCTACATGTGCCCAGAGTACAGAGTAAAGGTTTGGGCGGATATATACATCATGCGAGCCATGTGTCTATGGTGGTTAGTAAAGTTATCATGTGTATAAGTTTGCTTAAGAGAAAACATGAAAATAATGAGAGTGTAGAACCAAGCCTTGAGGAATTCCTAAATGTAACGTTTGAGATGAGGAAGCCATACTAGTAATACAAGAAGGATACAGGGTAGCCGCTGGTATAGAAAGAAAACCAGGAGAGTACAGATGTTCCTCAAATTATGATGACATTATGATCCAATAAACCCATCGTAAGATAAAAATATTGTAAGTGAAACGTATTTAATATACCTAACCTACAGAACATAATAGCTTAGCCTAGCCTACCTCAGAGCGTCCAAAAAATGCTGGCAACACGGTACACTGTAGAGTATTGACTGTTGACCCTCGTGACGGCATGGCTAATTGGAGCTGTGGCTCAGGGCTGCTGTCCAGCATCACAAGGGAGTATTGTACTGTGTATTGCTAGCCCGGGAAATGATCAAAATTCAAAGGATGGTTTCTACTAAATGTGTATCGCATTCACACCATCATAAAGTAAAAAAAAAATAATAAGTTGAACCTTCACAAGTTGGGGACCATCTGACCAACATGTGCAAAGTGCTCTGGGACAACTGTGAGAGCCACAAAATGATTACAAAGAGGGGCAACCCGGAAAGGAAATGCTTGAACACCGAATAGACATTTGCCAAGAAAGAAAGAAAAAATGAGGTAGCAAGACAGAATAATCAAAGGCACAGTAGGACAGAAGAGCATGGCACATTTGTGAACTGACAATCATCTGACATTGAAAGAGGGAGATATTGGATCTGGAAGAACATGAACCTGACAAAGGCTGGATGGAAAACACCTTAGACGAAAACAATGAAAGTCCTCGTATGACCTACAAATGAGTTTGGGCTTTATACTATACTTTTGCAAAGCAAAGATTTTAACGTTTATTATTTTTTAAAATGATATAATTGCTGAGAGTTTAATATATAACAATGAATACAAGTGAACAAGGAGTGGGAACCCAGACCATGTTTAGTGTCTTCCACTGCTCCGGAGGGGATGGAGAGGATGAGGATAGGTGATGGAGAGTCAAGCAGTGCTGAGGAGATACAATTGGGTTGTCCCATCCTTCAGACACAACTACCCAGCAAAACTGCAAGTATAAAACCTGCAAGGCTCCTTCCCATGAGAGGAGAAGTGAGGTCTCTGTGACCAGCCTCTCTGTAGATCTTCCTTCTATGCATCTGCATCACCTATCCATAGTCACCACCGGCTTCTCTTCATCCATTTGTCTTTGCCGGCTGGTTGACAGGAGTCCCACCTTAAACCATGTCTTACTCTGCACACTTTCTGTGAGATCTCATCCTCTCTTTAACTATGACCCTTATGCCTATGACTCTCCAAAACATATCTGTAACTGCGATATCACCACTGAGATTCCATCTGGGCTTTGCTACTTGGCTGTCTCACACAACTCCAATTCAGAATGCTAAAACTGTCACATGAGAAAGAATTGGAAAGATCTCCCCTTCCCATGTCCACATTTTACAGATGAGAAACAAAGCCCAGGGATATTTATTGCTCTCTCCAGTTTGTCTTTCTCCGCAGTGTCTGAAATAAGAATAGAACCCAAAAGCTCTGACTCATATTTCTTCTCTCCCCCATTATTTAATTTGATATATGCATCGACTCCGATGACAGTCAGTGCTACGGCAAAGCACTGAGCTAGGCGCCTTAGGAAACATAAAGACATTTCCAGCAGCTCGTAATAATCAAGTACAGAGAATAAATGTGCTGTAACACAAGGGAAATACAAAATGCTCTATGAGAGCCATAAAGAAAGAGTTATAGGAATTTAAATGAGGACCAGTTTATATTTTGTTTTGTTTTGTTGGTATTTTTAAATATGTGATATACATTTGTGTGTCTCCTGCATGAATTTAGCTACACTCAGTCTACTTTCACACAGCAAACATACAGTGGCATCCATACATTCCCTCCTCCAAGGAATGCCACAAGTTAACATTAGGATCATAGCTGGGGTTTATGTATTTTCTTCCCCAAAAAGAGCACGACGTCATTAACTTCTGAGTCTGGGGAAATGCTGGGGTGGAGACAGATACGGAGAGGCAGGGAAGCGATTCTAGCCCAGAGTGGTTGGTGTGCTGCAGACACTACACCGTGGATCAGCTGTCAGGGCTGCTTCCCACACACGCTGCCGCGACCCTTCCGTGGAGACTTGGATTCCTAAAACCACCTGTTTGTTTATTTCAAATGCAGTAGCCATGAGCGAGCCTCGGTCTTGGAGTTGCAGCCTCCCCAAGAGTTCTTTCTGTCTTTTCTTAAACTTCTCCAGGTTCAGAACTCATTAGGGAAGCATGGAGAAGTAGTGTAGGGCTCAGCAAAGCGAAATGCATATCACTAGGAACCTTTCAACTGAAGTTTGTGGAGAGAATACCTATTAGGAAAGATGTTACTGCATGGGATCCCTGAAGTCCTCTTGTGAACTCTGAGTGATGATAATAAGGAACAAGAGTTCAGCAAGATCCACTGAGAATCTAAATTTTAATAGGAGTCTGATTGGCTTTTTCCTAGGTTATACCCACTGGCTCAGAAAAGAAGGAAAATTATGACAGTAAAAAAAAAAGCAACATCAACCCTCCCAGGGTCCTCCATAGCTCTTGTACCTGCAAAATTCAAAGCAGCAGTAAATGATCAGAGATTCATTTCCAGGCCAGTAAGAGAGCTAGAGGAAAAATGCCTCGAGTCACAGCGAGAAGACTAGAAAATAAACTTCAAAGGGGGAACTATAGGCAACAGTTCTGAAAAAGTATCCCTCGTGACATCAATATATGCAACATGTTTATTCAAGCACACCGTGAAATAGAGCACTAAAAATTCCAAGAGGCAGCTGGGTACAAGGCAGGCATTTGAAATCTTTATGAGAATCCAAATGCCCTGGATAATTGTTCAAATGCAGCTCCTGATTCAGTATCTGGGTGGAGTCTGGGATTCTGTATTTTTAACCAGCTTCCAGGTGATGGTGCAGATCCTGTGGACCCATGGACCACACTATGAATAGCAAGGACAGGAAAAGTTCACCAAATCAGAAGTCAGAACACCTAGATTGCCTCTGCCCCCTCTCCCCCACCACACACACACACACACACACACACACACACACACACACTTCATAATCTGTGACCAGAAATCTAACCTCTCTGAGCCTCCATTACTATAAAATGAGATGTAATCATGTGTCTAAAATAGAATCTTATTGAGAAATAATACATCTGGAAATACTTTAATTATAAAGCAATATATACGTGAAATTTATTTTATTGTTATTTGAATAAACTGAAATATGAAACTATCTTAAAATAAAACCCACTGAGGGTAATAATGGTTAGTTTATAAAGGTTTCATCTTTAGAACATTGAGATTGAATTGCTTTCCATCTCTGGAGACCACAGCTCTGAGCATCTATAGCAGTGGTTCTCAGACCTTGCCACCTGTCAAAAATCACCCAAAAGCTTTTTAAAAAATGCCACTGCCTGGGCACTTCCCATCTTGCAATTCTGTTGCAATAGGTGTAAAGGGGGACTCAGACACAAAGTGGTATTTTTTTTTAAAAAATCTCTGAGTAATTCTAATATGTTGAGAACCACTGGGCCCTTGGGAGGGATGCTCATTGAGCTGAGCCAGCTGGGAAGGTCAGGGAAAGTGGACTGGGTGGCTGCAGAAAAGGATAATGAGATCTGAAAGGGTGCCTGTCTGTGCACCTGCCCGCTGTAGGAAAAATGGTTTCTCCATTGAAAAGACATTCAAAGAAAAGAGGAGCAGCTGGTGAAGGCGATAAGAAGGCTTATCTCACCGTTGGTTGTGAGGATCAAATGAGATCATGTCTGTGAAGGCGCTTGAATGCCCGTTAAGTGTTATAGAAATATGTAGTGTTGTTATTACCAGATTCATCAAACAACTCATACCTAGAAGGGAGAGAGGTATAACTGTGCGTGAGGATTCCTTTAAAGCTGTCTGCTTCAGAATTCACCTCCCAACAATATCTTGCAACTAACAAAACATTACGGGGGAGTCTGTGTAGTATGAGCTAAGGAGAATCTCTGATTATTGTCTGCATTTTTGTTGTTGTTCTGGGCCTTAAAGATTATTGAACAGTTTATTGACTGAGTACTCTTGAGATTCCAGTTTTCAAACAAAACAAAAAAAGTTTTTGGCAGCTTCTTAAAAATAGAGAAAACTTTAAGTGGCTTGCAAAGAAAGAACAAGAGAAAAGCAGATGTGTCATACAGACACATTTACATAACACGCAGGTGCTGGGAATAAAAATCCGATAGAAGAGACTGCACTGCCCAAAGGAAGGATGCAATTAGGAGGTGAGCAGCATTCCCTGGCAAGATCATAGCCCTTTGCCCATGGCTATCTAGGAAAACATGGCAGGCCCTTCTCCATGAAATGGCCTTGGATGAAAAGTCTCTCAGGGGTGTCAGGGACTCTGAAGCATGGAAAATGTAACCACTGGAAGGGTAAATCTCACTGAGGAAAAAGCAAAAACTAAAACTGTAAACTTATGTAAATATACGTTTATAAAACTCCATGTGTGTTGCTTTCTGGTTTGTGGAATTCGATGATATATATCTGGTAGTGCAGAATAAATTGTGAACAGTTAATATTTATTGAGTGCTCACTAGATGCTAAACCGTGTTTGGCTATTTATAGTATATTAACTAGTTGGATTTGCATAATAATAAAGTATTATTACTAGTATTATTATTATTACTATTATTACTACTTTTATTTTACAGATGAGGAAATTGAGGCAAAACCAAACATCTGTCCAATAGGAAGCGTAGGCCAGGGTTTGAAACTAGGTAGTTTGATCCAAAGGACTAATAATTTAACCACTGCATTAATGACTCTTTAAGTTGATGGCATGTTCCTAGTGGAAACCATATTAACTAGTGGAATAGAAAGTCTTTCCATTTTAATATTTGTAGGGTTGATTGGAAGGACTTGTTCTTATTAATGAAGTTGAACATGACATGCTGTCAGCTAATGATCTTCTTCGTTACAAATAACAGCAAAGTCTTCTGTTTCCTGCTCCTAGTTCAAGCTGTACAACCCATAAATATATACTTTTTCTAATAAATTTAATTTTTACACATCTAGCTGTGCCCATCAAACTATAAACTGTCAGACGATCAGACTGTGAATGCCACCGCTCGGAGAGGCCCTGTTCGTCTCTGCAGCACCAGTGCCTGGCGCAACGAACGTCTGCAGAATAATTAGCGCTGAATGGGCCATGGAGGAGCAGCTATCTAACTAAGTGAGGTTAAAGAAATTATAAACAGAGATAGTTCAAGAGCAGAGATTTAGATGTGAGCATTAACCCAAAACATGATAGTGTAAAGACAAATTAGGAAGGAACCAAGGTCAGGGTGTACATTTATATAGTTTGGCTGGCTTGTTTATCTTGCCTCCAGTATTTGTTTAGAAAGAAATAATTTGAATACAATGTTTTTTTATAATGAAAAATGAAGAAGAAAGGAAGGAAGGAAGGTAGGAAGGAAGGAAGGAAGGAAGGAAGGAAGGAAGGAAGGAAGGAAGGAAGGAAGGAAGGAAGGAAGGAAGGAAGGGAAAAAGAAAGAGCCTAGTGGTCCATTTATGTGTTTATCTATATGTATTAAGAATTTCTGCATATCAGCTGTTTCTTGGCATTGTGAATAAAAGAGTAAAACAATTATCAAGATGGAAAGATGGAAACTATCCCTATTCTCAAAGATATAAATGAGGAGGAAGAAACAGGACATAGCAAAGTAATTAAGGAAATGGGAAGTGCTATGAAGACACGTAAAAAGGGTACCATGAAGGTAATGCAGTATGTTAAAGAGGAGGAGTGTCATTTAGAATGTTTAAAAAATCAGCCCCACCAAGAAAGTGACATTGAGCAGAGACATACATGGTAAGAGGAAAACGGCCAGGTGAAAATCTCAAGCAGAGCATTCTAGGCAAGGGAATGGCAAGGACAAAGCCGCTGAGGCAGGAGCAAATGTCTCTGAAGAGCAAGAAAGGCCACTGCAACTGAACACAGAACCCACAGAAGACAGTTCAGGGCAATCCCAGCAGAGGGAGGAAATCAAAGAAGGTGAGACTTCAATCGCTGGTAACAGGGTTAACACTGGTGTGGAGCTAAGGTTCCCAGTTGGGTAACCAGGATATCACCAGAGTCTTTGAGAGTGCAATTTTAGTAGAATAGTTGGGATAGGTGAGCTTCTGATTCCAGGGATCCAATAAATAAATTAGGTGATGAGAAAATGAAGACATCCAAGTATTTTAGCAGATAAGGAAAGAAGAAAGACTGCAGTACATTGAAATGCAAGCGAAAGAGAATATCATCAGTGAAGATCTCAAAGGATTTAGATAACATGATTCAGGAATGAAGAGGAGAAAATGTATTTGGCAGGAGAGAAGCTTTTGCTGACTATGAGTCTGAGTAGAGACTGTGTAAAGAAAGGGAAGAGTGATAAAAATACAGCAACTGGCCCTGGTCGGTTTGGCTCAGCGGTTGGAGTGTCGGCCCACAGACCAAAGAGTCGCGGGTTCGATTTGTCAAGGGCACATACCTCGTTTGAGGTTCGTCCCTGGCCCTGGTCAGGGTCGTGCGGGAGGCAACCAGTCGATGAGTCTCTTTCGAATTGATGTTTCTCTCTCTCTCTCTATACTTGCCACTCTGTCTAAAAATAAATGGAAAAATATCCTCTGGTGAGGATTTAATAAAAAATTTTAAAAAAAACAGCAACTGGAAAACCCGAGGAGGAAATTAGAGGCAGCTCGTGGCATCTAGTCTTTTTCATCTCTCTGAAGTAGGGGGTAAAGTCGTTTGTTAAGAATGGAATCAGCAGGGGCAGAATTGGTCATTTGAAGAGAATGGTGGATACAACACAACACAGAGAGAATCGTGGTAACACTTCATGGGTTATAAGCTCATTGTAACCAGAATTCACATTTTATGCATTCCTGGGTCCCAGGCTTTATATAAAATGTCCTTCACAGGAAAGCTGCTCAGTTCTCATTGCCCCAAAAATTAATGTTTTAGGTTTATAGAGGAAGAATCGGGAGCCTTGTTTGGGAAGTCTGACTAGGCCATTCTTCTGTCTGCAGGATCAAGTCTAAATCCCTTCTCGTGGAACAAATGCCTTTCATGATCTGCACAACCTAACTTCTGAGTCTTCCTTCTTGCGTTTTCTCCCACAAGCCTGTACTCCTAACCCAACTAAAGTGCCCTTTATTCTGTAATAGGCTGTGCTTGAAATGTTAAGTCTTTGTATACATGCTGTTCATCCCATCCAGATCACCACATTCCATCATAAATGCCTGCTAAACCCCATTCATCTCCCAGCTTCAGACTAAATGTCTCCACTTCTTTGAAACTTTGCTATTCTTGTCACAGGATATTCTCCGACTACTCTAGTTTCCTTTAGCACTTTATACATCCCTCTTTCATCATATTTATCACATTTTATTTTAATTACTTGTTTGCACGTCCAAGTAGCTCAGAGTAGGGGACCATGTTTCATTCAACTTTAAATACCCAGGATCTATCATTATAATGCCTGGAGTGTGTTAGGCCCTCAATGTGCTTTTACTACGAATGAATGACCAGCACAGCTAATATGCTGCCTTTTTCCAATGCTACTTTATTGAGCGAGGTTTTAATAGCTGGGCGATCTAGTAAGATCATAACTTTATGGATATTACAAATGCATTAGGACAAGTATTCTATGTTGTATGCTAAAATGAATAATGTAAGCTTCAGCTACCACACTTAAGAAGGATCAAAATATCATTGTTTGGAGAAAAAGGTATGTGAAACAGAACTTAAAACTTTGTCTAGATGTTATGTCAATCAACCTCAAAAGAGACGGAGGGAGACGTGAACCAGCGAAATGGCCGTGGAGGCCGTTGCAGCTGAACAGAAACAAGAACAAGCACAAACTATCAGAACCAGCTTTGTCAGAACCATGGAAAGCTCTGTGCTATCTTTACTTGCTCCTGTCCCACTCCCAGCAGTCTTGAAGACAGCAGCCTGAATTCTCAACGTGGGACCCTGGTACCTGTCTCCAGAGGAAGCAGAGCAGAACTTCATTGAAATCATTGTGTTGCTATGTTCTAACCTCTATGGGGGCTACCTGCAGGATTGATGCAATACACTCCTCTCTGTTTCACCTCACTTGGAATCACAGAGGGGAAAAAGGGCAGGTATTCCTTAAACACACTGTAAGATGAATGGAAAATCCACAGCCACCTGGGATAAAAGGTTACAGTCAAAACATATAATGTACAGCCTCAAGCCTGGGAGAAAAAGCTGGAGACTATGTTTCTTTGGGAAATTGGCACTCTCAAAACCACCCATGTACACTCAGGAATTTAGGAAGCCATGTTCATGCTTAAGGAAGAATGCATGCTCATGAAATGTCTGAAAAGACCCTAACCTATCACCTTTGGCTGATCTCTAGCCTTGGTACAAGCATTTGGTTAAGGCTAAATTATGAATGACCTGGCTAGGTGTTGAAGAAGTGCCAAAGCCCAGGGCCAATCTGAACAGACTAAGGTAGTTGCTTATTTTTGTTTGTTTGTTTATTGTATGTTCAAGAAAATCTCTGTCACAATCTACCTGAACGCAGCTGAAGGAACAGAGACCTTATTGAACACACATGACAAGGAATAGAGTCATTGCAAAACAGTTTGGAAAAGAGACTAAACAGATGATTGCAAGCTTTAACAATCAAGAATAGCAAACCCTGAGGAAGGAGAATAACCTTATTTCCAATTTTTTTCACATCATAATATTCAATTGTCTAGTTTTCACCAAAAAGAAAAAACCACAAAGCATGCAAAAACCACAAAGCAGGAAAGTATTGTCCATTCAAAGAAAACAATTAATAAACATAAACAATCTCTGAGGAATCTCAGACATTGGATATATTAAACAGACTTTAAATTAATGTCAAAAGAGTCAAGGATGCTTTCACCTATAAAAATAGGTCAATATTTCAGCATTATTTCTAGACAAGAACTCTGAATATTTTTGTGGTAATAACTGATTACAATTTTTAGGCTCTACATCATTTTAACATAAAAGTGCCAACCAAGTCCTGAGAAAAAAGTGTTAGGGTATATGTTACAAGCTAAACTGACCATCTCTAAAGAATTTCCAGCTAGATAAATTTTGATAAATATAAACATCTTAAAGAACTACCCTCATGTGTCTGCTTTGATGAGTGATGACTTACAAAATGTTCCCCTAAAGTCCTGAATAAGTTTGATTGGGGAAAGTTGTACTACAAAGTAATTCTGATTCTGCCTACAAGGAAAAATAACTGTATTTTTCAAGTCCTTGGTGTGTGCTAGGCAATGCGTTAAACACTTTACATGAAAATTTTCATAAGAACATTCTGAAAGAAGTATAATTATCATCCCCATTTTACTGGTGACAGGAAACAAGCTTAAAGAAGTTTAACAATTAACCAAAGTGCTCAGAGATAGCTAATGAGAAAATAGAGATCTGAACACCAGATGACTCACTCCAGAACTTGTTCACACTTACTGACCCATGGTGTCTCCTCTATGCTGTAGGCTACGGCTGCCCGGATAATTCAGAGTATTTTTTTTTTAATGTTTATCTATGCTTGGTAAGAAGGGAAAATTCAGTTTTCTTGTATTTGATTATTCAGTGTGAATATCTCAGGTCCATAATTTAGAGCACTCCTCTGGATTTAACATCTAACACAATTAATATCGGACATATTCAATAATTAAGCACCATGGGTGCTTGCCAACCTAATTATTTTAATCTTACAAATGTGTGACTCTCTTACTACTCAAACAGATTTTACCATATACATATGTTCTTTAGAATTTAGAAAAGAAAACCAATTGGCCACTGTAGTTACTCCTATGCCTTCCGTTTAAAAGAAAAGAACAAACCTCTCTATTTGAAACAACCTTCTAGTAGTATATGCCATTTTGATAGGTTGATTTGGCTGAAAACTTGAATGACCTTTCAGTAACTGACATAATAAAAGTAAAGTAAAAGATATAAAAATATATGGCACGTGTATATAGTTACTGACAATGTAGAACAGCGCAACCGAGTGATCAAAACGAGCAATTGTTATACCTAAGTAGTTTGGGAAATTCCTGACAAGTAATTTGGAGCTTTTCATTCTGAAACTCATTATTCTTTATTTTTACCTTGCTGATGTAAAAGTCCTAAATGAGATGTTGGATAAGGATGATTGTGGGCAGAACCAGAGAAGAAAGTGGGTACAAAGAGAGAAGACAGAGAAAGTGCTGAGAAGAGAAACAAATGTTTATTCTTCGAGTGGATTTCTAGCCCAACACAGAATGAAGTGAACCCCACTGGAGAGAGCACACTGCACACCAGGGAAGAACAGAGGTGGTGAATAGACAGAATGACTCACCTAATGTTGAATTTTTCTAGCAAACAGCATTTCTAGATCAGGCATCTTTTGTTATGAGTGTCAAGAGAATGCAAAGACAGTCTAAATCTAACAAAGGAAATTCTTGATTCAAAAAGAAATGCACAGCAAAAGAAACAACCATCAAAGGGGAAAGGCAACCCACTGTATGGGAGAGCATAATTGCCAATGATATATCAGATAAGGGATTAATTTCCAAAATATATAGAGTGCTCATACATCTCAACAAAAGGAAGACAAAAAACCCAATTAAAAAATGGGCAGAGGAACTAAATAGACACCTCTCCAGACAGGACATACAAATGGCCAAGAGACATATGAAGAAATGCTCAACATCACTAATCATCAGAGAGATGCAAATTAAAACAACAATGAGGTATCACCTCACACCTGTCAGAATAGCCGCCATCAACAAAGCATCAAACAACAAGTGTTGGCGAGGGTGTGGAGAAAAGGGGACTCTAGTATACTGCTGGTGGGAATGCAGACTGGTGCAGCCACTATGGAAAACACTATGGTGTTACCTCAAAAAATTAAAAATTGAATTACCATTTGACCCAGTGATCCCACTCCTAGGAATATACCCTAAGAAGCCTGAAACACCAAACAGAAAGAATATATGTACCCCCATGTTCATAGCAGCACTATTTACAATAGCTAAGATCTGGAAACAGCCCAAGTGTCCATCAGTAGACGAATGGATAAAAAAGCTGTGGTACATATACACAATGGAGTACTATGCAGCTGTAAGAAAGAAAGATCTCTTATCCTTTGCGACGACATGGGAGGACCTGGAAACTATTATCCTAAGTGAAACCAGCCAAGCAGAGAAAGACAAATATCATATGATCTCACTTATTTCTGGAATATAATAAACATAACAGTCTGAGGAACAGGGTAGTCCCAGAGATGTGGAAGTAGGGTACAGACTGACAATTGCCATAAGAGGGGGTGGGGGAGGGAAGCGATGAACCACAGAACTTGTACGCATGTACTCATAACAAATGGACATGGACAATAAAACTGGGGAAGGGGCAGGGAGGGAGGGGGAGGAGGGTGACAATGGGCGGAAAGGAGAAACATCTGTAACAAAAATAAATTAATAAAAAATTAAAAAAAAAAAAGAAATGTACAGAAATCCATTGATAATGAGCCCCAGAGCAATGCAACCTCAAAAACACTTGACAGCACACACCAAATGTGGCTCAGCTCCTTAGGGAATATCATGCCCTAAGACACATCCAGGATTTTATTGTCATTAGATCCTCTTTAATTAGGATGACTTTTGTTTAGTTCTGAGGTCACATTTATAAAACTTTATCCTGCCTGGAAAAAGAAGCCAATGTACTGAGGGGCCACTCCAAAGATTCAGTCATAGTTTTGGAAGGTTTTGCACACAGCTGATATTCAATGCAGCAACCTCCAAACATGTCATGTTGCTTTGGCTGTACCTAGTCTTGTTACCCAAGAGCATTCGAGCAAACTTCTGAATAATCACCAAGTGGATTAACCAATACACTGTATTATAAAGAAATTATAATTTTATAGTACTTACAAATTTTCCATCTAATTCAGGAGTTTATAATTTGGATGGTTTCAGTTGAACATTGCCTCATGCTTTCATCATTTACAATATAAAGATGGTTTTCAGGTTTTGAGAAATGCAATATGTGTGAATTCAAGTCACCTCTTTCCCCTTTCCAACTTTTTGTCCATCAACCTTGAGTTAAAATTGCTTATTTTCTGCACGTGTTTGAGGGTGTATGTAGAAGAAACCATACAAGACAGAACACGTACACAGGGGTGTTGACTCTGTAACACAAGCAGAGCTGGAGCTCCAGGTTTGTGCCAGGACTGCCTATGCTGTCAATTTAATTCCATTGTAAAGTACACATAAGTGTATTCCATAACCGCAGTGCATTGGTGAGGAAAGCAGGCAAGCACCAAAAAAAGAAGGAATGAATGAAATGATTCTTCAATGTCTTCTAAAAATAAAGATAAGCAAGTAAGCCAACTGCAGTGGTTTTTCTGCAAACATTCACTTTCCCATTCCTTTTAAAAAGTCTGAATTTGACCCCAGGCAGAACATTTTAATTCCCTCAAATTAGCCAGTTTCTGTTTACTGTCCAAAATCTTGGGCATATACAATTCTATATAGGAAATTCACTGTTGGAAGAGGACAACCAGCACTCATTCTTGGTTGTCTAGACTACAGGCATCTGAGACCCAGAGCTCTTTCCTCTCCCAGCAGGAGGAGGCTGCACCTAAACTAAGTTTCTCAGCACCCCCAAAGACCCCCAAGTGTAGTGCAGCTGGCCTGCCTGACAACTTCTGTGAACCGTTAACATTTAACCAAAACTATCCAGTGCCCAATAACCTGGTAAACTTCTCACCAACAAACTGCCTTGTAAGTGTCATAAGAAGATGCAATGGGTCAGGTCCCTCTCCTAGAATGCCAACTGCAGTAAAGAGCTGACTCTGGCTCTGGGATACTCAAACCATGTGTATTCCAAACAAAAGTCTGGACTTTGACAGTCTTCTGGAAGGTAATCTCTAAACCCTTGGAATACCTGCGTGATAAGCGTGCCTTTGTTGACCTAGGGTCTTGGGCCATGCCAGATAGTCCATGTTAACAATTGGATTGATGGTTGGGGCCATGGGTCATGTGGTACCAAGTCAACTTGACCTCTGGAGGGTCTAGAAACTGAGGAACTAGGGTCAGCTACATGGGTACTCCATGCCTACATGATCAACCCTCAATAAAAGTGGACACAAAGGACTAGGTGAGCTTCTTTGGCTGACAGTACTCCATGTGTATTGTTACACATTACTGGAAGATTAAACACTGTCTGTACACCTCCCTGGGAAAGATGACTGGAAGCCCATTGGGGTATCTCCTAAACTCTACTCTATGCACCTTTTCTCTTTGCTAAGTTTAATCTGGATCCTTTAACTATAATAAACCTTAACTGTGAGCATAAGTGCTTTTGTGAACTCTTACAGCAAATCATTGAAACCTGAGGGTGGTCTTGAGACACGGCCACACCGACCCATAATTCAGGTCCAGCAGTCTGCAGGCCCGTGTTAATGAGAACAACAGGAAGATTTCAGGACCTACTTTTCTCCTTTACAACCCTTGACTCAGAATTCCTTCAGTGCAATCCGTTCCCTACTCTACTCCAAACTATAGAATTCACTGATAGCAGGTGCAGAAATCATGAGTTCTAATTCATTACGAACAATGAAAGGAATGTTGTACTTTTTTTGTTTCATTATTTTGAATTCTTTAATTTAAAAATTTGAAACTGGAGACTTCCAGTCAAGATGACTGGTAGGTAAATGCAGTATCACATCCCCCCACAACTATATCAAAATTGCAACTAAACTACAGAACAGCCATCATTCAGAACTGCTTGTAATCAAGCTGAATGGAAGTCCTACAACTACGAAATTAAAGATGCAACCACACCGATACTGGTAGGAGGGGCGGAGGCGGACAGGCTGGTCCCACACCCGTGTGTGGTGGATAAAAATCAAGAGGAAACCTCGGCTGTGAAGGTCCTCCCTGAGGAGTGAGGGGTCCCCGTCCCACACCAGGCTCCCAGCCCAGGGCTTCAGTGCCAGAAAGAGAAGTCCCCATCACTTCTGGCTGTAAAACCAGTGGGAACTGAGGCTGAGGGAGGCTGCAGCTGCTGGAGTTCCAGGCAGCTCTTCATCTTTTTTTTTTTTTTTATCCTCACCCGAGGACATTCTTGCATTTATCTTCAGACAGAGCGGGAGGGAGAGAAGGAGGAAGAGAGAGAGAGAAAAACATCGATGTAAGAGATACACATCGAGTGGCTGCCACCCACACGACCCCAACCGGGACCGGGGACAAACTGCAACCGAGGTATGTGCTCCCACTGGGAACCAAACCAGGGACTCTCTGGTCCATGGGCTGATGCTCTAACCATGGAGCCAAACCGGCCAGGGCCAGGCACCTCCTCTTAAAGGGCCCACACACAGACTTACTCGGACCCGCTCCCTCCAGGCTCTGGCTTGGGGGAGGCAGCTTGAAAGGCACCAGAGACATACAGGGAAGAACTGAGTTGTTTGACATCAGGGCGAGGGCTGGAGAGGCAGCTTTCTCCCAGACAGACATGCTGGCAGAGGCCGTTGTTCCTTTGGTGAGCCCTTCCCCCACAGGGCTGGCAGACAGGCTCCATATCTGGGACTCCAGCAACCCGGCTCACACTGTTTGCCCCGCCCTAGTGATTCCCTGAGATCCTGCCCCACCCAACTTGCAGGCCCACCCACGCTGTTTCCAGTGGCTTTACCATAGGATTGGCCTGTCTTGGCTCCTGCTTCAGATTTTCCTAAATTCTCTCCAATAAGCAGCATCTGGCCTAGGTAAGTCCCATACATCTCGCTAAGTGGCCCCAGGCTTGGCACTAGAAGCAGCCAGCTTTGGTTCACAGCTTGGCTTTGCCTGGGCACCTCCAAGACCAACACACTAAGCAGCCATCTGCAGATTACTTTGTAGCTTATGCCTGGTGGCCCTGGGTAGAACACAGGCAGTGGCTGACCTTGCCCCAGAGCCAGCACACCCAGTGGACAGCTTCAGACCACAGCGAAGCACCACCACCCAACCACCTCCACAAATGACACACTCAAATGGGTACCAGAGCCCTGCTGAAGTAAGTCTTGCTCTGTGTGGTGGGTCCCTGCACAGCTGATCCTCCAAGGTAGTCAGAGGCAGTGGACACAGCCAGTCCTTGCAGCTGATCAACCTGAGTAAATCCCTCCCACTGATGTGCCAACAGCAATCAAGACCCAATTACAACAGAAGGGTGTACAGTCCACACTGGGGGTGCACCTCGAGGGCCAGTTGGGGTGATCAGGGAGGCTGTGCCACTGGACCCTACAGAACACTTACTACAATAGGCCACCCAATTCTACCTAATACACAGAAACAAACACAAGGAGGCAGCCAAAATGAGGAGACAAAGAAACATAATCCAAATGAAAGAACAGAACAAAATAACTAAACAAAATGGAGATAAGCGATCCAACAGATGCAGAGTTCAAAACACTGGTTATGAGGATGCTCAAGGAACTTAGTGAGCACTTCAAGAGTATAAAAACGGACCCGTCAGAAATGAAGGGTGCACAGTCAAAAATGAAGGAAGAACTAACTGAAATAAAGAATAATTTACAGGGAATCAATAGTAGAGTAGGTGAAGCCAAGAAGCAAACCATCAATTTGGAATATAAGGAAGCTAAAAACACCCAATCAGAACAGCCAGAGAGAGAGAGAGAGAGAGAATGAGGATAGTGTACGGAGCCTCCGGGACAACTTCAAGCATACCAACATTCCCATCATGGGGTTGCCAGAAGGAGGAGAGAGAGCAAGAAATTGAAAAAATAATGACAGAAAACTTCCCTAACATGGTAAAGGAAACAGACATACAAGTCCAGGAAGCACAGAAAGTCCCAAACAAGATAAACCCAAAGAGGCCCACACCAAGACACATCATCATCAAAATGCAAAAGGTTAAAGACAAAGAGTGAATCTTAAAAGTAGCAAGAAAAAAGCAGTTAGTTTCCTACAAGGGAGCTCCTATAAGACTGTCAGTTGATTTCTCAAAAGAAACTTTGCAGGCCAGAAGGGAGTGGCAAGAAATATTCAAAGTGAAGAAAAGCAAGAACCTACAACCAAGATTACTCTATCCTGCAAAGCTATCATTTAGAATCGATGGACATATAAGGAGTTTCCCAGAAAAGAAAAAGCTAAAGGAGTTCATCACCACCAAACCAGTATTATATGAAATGTTGAAGGTCTTCTTGAAGAAAAAGAAGATCCAAAATATGAACAATAAAATGACAATAAATACATATCTATCAATGATTGAATCTATAAACAAAATGAACAAGCAGAACAGAAACAGACTCATAGATACAGAGAACTTTCTGATGGTTGCCAGATGGGAGGGGAGTTGGGAGGATAGGCAAGAAAATGAAGGGATTAAGAAGTACAAATTGGTCGTTAGACTGATGAACCTCAAAAGGAAGGGGGTGAGGAGCTTGAAGAGATAAACTAAAGAACTTATATGCACAATCAATAGATACAGAAAATAATGTAGGGAAGGTAGGAGGGGGATAGGAGCAGGGAGGAGGGAGTCAATAGGGGAAAAGGGGGAGACATCTGTAATACATTCAACAGTAAAGATACATGTTTTTTAATTAAAAAATAAATAAAAATTTGAATCTGGAATGAAATTCACTTTGACTTCTCTTAGGATTCCAGTATCATTGAGTTACATAGAGATCCTTTATTTGCTATCTAGTACCAAATTCTCACACCCACTCTTGATTAAAAATGCCAGGTAAACAGAAATAATTAAAAAAGGAAAGCTAGAGTGTCAGACTGTCATAAGTGCTAAAGCAGTAAAAAAATAAATAAAATAGGCATGTCAAAACCTAAATTTTATTACATGTTTATTCCAGTAATTCAGGAAATTTAACAACACCATTGTCAGATTCCAAGAAGTTATCACTATCCATATGTATATTTTCTATAAAAGGTCACCATTAAAAAGTACAGATAAATCTCAACTCTCAGATTAATTACACTGATTCACACACTTGCAATACATAGTATGATTAAGGTTACAACCCATGAAGAACCTCAGCAACCTACCTCTGTTTGTGTCCCAAAGATGACACATAGACCATTTTTCAGGAACAAAGCAGGCAATTGCTATCAGCATAGGCCAAGGCCAAATTGTGAACTCTGTGAAATTTGTCTCTGTCTCCAATCTTATGTCTTCTGTGTCCCAACTCCTTGCTACCTAACCACCACTCTACTCTACCAGCCTTCCAAGTATCTGCTCACACACTTGTGCATTGCGTGCACAGTGAACCCACTGTTCTCCAGGTATGAGTGGCTGCCACATCTGAAATAGAGTTTGGCATATCGAAGCACTCAGTGTTGACCAAGAGAACAACTTAATAGTTTTATTTTTATATACAAAACACACACACACACACACACACACACACACACACACATCCCTTTCAGGGAGGCATTCCCTTTATAACCACACATCCTATTGTCCAATTTTGACCTTTCAAGGCAGAATAAATAAGTAAATATTGTGTCCTCTATGAGGTTCCAATATTTTAGTATCTTAACTATCAAAAGAGACTCATTTTCATGTCAATTTTTTTTCTTTATTGATTTTAGAGAGAGAGGAAGGGAGAGGGAGAGAGAGATAGAAACATCGATGAGAGAGAACATCGATTGTCCGCCTCCTGCATGCCCCCCACTGGGGATCGAGCCCACAACCTGGGCATGTGCCCTGACCGGGAATCGAACCGGTGACCTCTTGATGCATGGGTCAACGCTCAACCGTTGAGCTACACCGGCCAGGCTCATGTCAATTTTTTTAAAGAGACTCTTGCTTTTGTCACAGTTTGGAATGGGGTTTTTATTTAGCGAATGTGAGCACAATGCACAGCTGAGGTCATTTGCACCTCACAGAATGAAATCTATTTTTCATTTACTGCAAGAACTGTTGTTGGTGTTTCAAATAAATCCTCCAGAAGAAACTTCTTATTTCGTGATGCTTTATTTATTTTTACCTTTGTGACACTTACCATATTGTATTACATCAAAATTATTCATAATAGCTTATCTCTTCAAATGGTTTGCTAATTCCTTGAGGGCGATGACCTCATTTCCACATGATCCTAGAACAGTTAAAACAGACTCAGAAGATGGTAGTTGCTCAATAAATACTGGTTAAACATACAAGTAAATAAGTTGTTCCTATGGAAACCCTGCCCCATGCATGGTGTGTGTGTATGAGTGTGTTTCTGTATAGCTCAGGTTGAATATAACTGAGAATTACAGCCAAGCTGTGTGATATGAATAAGTTCTCCCTTGTGGTTTTTGTAGATAAAGCCCACCTGTATCTCAACTGCTCACCGTACTAGGTAAGCAGTGACCACTAACAGGTGCAAGCAAAGATGACCTGCACATGCCAGCCGCCATCTCCTTCTCAGTCGCTTGTCATCACCTTGAATTCTCGACTGATGCCCAAACTTCTGGATCATAGCCACCATCTGGACACTGTCCTCCTCCAAGGACACTGTCTGCACTGGGCCACTGCTCAGTTGTTAGTTAGTGACACTCGCCACAGCAAAATGTCCTACTCATGAGCACTGACAATTTTCTCACAGCAATATTGCCAAACACCCTTCATCCCAGATTTCATCCTATCTCTCAGCTTAACAATATGCTATCTGTGCATTAAGAATACATTTTGTTAGACGTTTCCCAGAGAAATAGCCCTTCTCTAACATTTTAGTAATTACAATTTCAAAAAGGAAACATTGAAAAAGAAACAAAATCATTGACTGGCTAAGGCTGGGGCTGGAATGTTCCAGACTTCCCAGCTGGGCCCAGCCAGCTTCCTGTGACTTTCCACACATCAGCAAGTTCCCCTCATAAAACGTTTACAGCTCAAGCCAGGCTGGCTGCAGACAGAGTTAAACCAACACCATACAAAGAAGTGAGGGGAAAACAGTGTGAGACCAATTAAAACAAATTGGTAATGAAAGCAACAGCTGGATGTCAACATGTTCTGCTCTGTTAATGGCATGTCAACGGGGTGATTTTTAGGGAAACCGGTGCTGTCTAAAGGAAAAGAGAGACCAGCACCCTACCAGGACGAAGAGCCTGGCCAGAAGCATTCTTGCCCACTTCCTGGGGAAGGCACAGAAGAGCCTGGCCAGAGGCATTCTTGCCCACTTCCTGGGGAAGGCACAGAAGAGCCTGGCCAGAGGCATTCTTGCCCACTCACTGGAGAAGGCACAGAAGAGCCTGGCCAGAGGCATTCTTGCCCACTCACTGGGGAAGGCACAGAAGAGCCTGGCCAGAGGCATTCTTGCCCACTCACTAGGGAAGGCACAGAAGAGCCTGGCCAGAGGCATTCTTGCCCACTCACTGGGGAAGGCACAGAAGAGCTTGGCCAGAGGCATTCTTGCCCACTCACTGGGGAAGGCCATCTGCTGAAAACCCCGCTCTTCTAAAGCCTCCTCCGAGTGTTGCCACAGGGAATAGTATCCTTTCTCCTCAGTGCGGAGCTCATTTGACCGATGATGCTATGACAGAGGACAGACAAGGCAGCCTGCACAGGAAGTCAGATGACCTGGGTCCTGAGTCCTGTGCTGTCACCATGACCTCTGGCCCGGCTACAACACAAATAGCTTGTCTGTAAGAAGAGGAATACGACACTCCTTTCTGTTGGCCTCATGGGCATATCTCAAAGGTGACATGAGAAATCATACACAAGGGCCATTTGGAAATTGCAAGCATTGCCCATCAAATAAGGAACTCTTCTTCAATGGCCAGCTGCCATAAGAAAAGATGAAATACTGTTATTTGTGACAACATGGATGGACCTTGAGAACATTACACTAAGTGAGATAAGTCAGTCAGAAAAAGAACCACATGATTTCACTGATATGTGGGATATAAAACTGAAACTCATAGACACAGATGACAGTGTGGTGGTTACCAGAGGGAAGAGGACACCAAGAACATGGCGCCAGAAGATGATCTGACTTTGGTACCGTAGGGTAAATGCAGGACCACATCATTGCTGATAGATTGCAGGTCAGATGTTGTATCACATGTTGGTTGAGTGCACATGAGTTAGCTATTTTAATTATTTTACCCTTATAATAAGCCTCCAAATTAGGTATTATTATTCCATGTTACAGGTAAAATGTTGAGGCTCAGAAAGGTTAAGTTGCACAAACTCACACAGCTATTTCATTGCAGAACCAGGACTTGAACCACGAAGCCTTTGCTTTCAACCACTACGCTACAGCCCTGCCTCCCTTTTCTCCACCCTAATGCAACAGGATGTTGAAATGAGATTAAACCCAAAAAGCCAAGAGCAAAATAGTATGTGCCAAGGGCCTATCTATGAACCACTTACCAGGATCGAGCCTGGGGTACTTTGCGTTTCCGCACAAGAAGACAGCTTTCACTTAAGTGGTTAACCCAAAGAGATACGTCACCCCCTCCTAAGATATGGTCCTTTCTTTGGAAGTGGGTGTTCTATGAATATACAAGAACATGCCATGCGAGAACATCAGCTATAAGCAACTGTCAAGCCCAGAAAGGGCAATGCCAGTCCAAAAGAGATGTTTTCTACCACCCACCATTCCTCCATGCCCTCATGCCAACCTTGCTGGAGCCAGAGGCTGCCCAGTGAGAAGAAACCAATGAAGAGAAGTAAGAAAGAGACATGAGGATGGGAAAAAGAGAGAAGACCCACCACCCACCACTGCAGGTCCCCAACTGCAGGGAGATGTGTGAATTTGGAATTCAGTAAGAAAACTTTATTACTTTGGAGAATACATTTTAATTACTGATCTGTGCCCAGCTGTGATCTAGAGTGATTTTTTTTAAGATCTACTATATGGGGAACCTAGAGAAACTATGGAAACTTCCCACATTTCCATTCAATGTCAGGAAAGACAAACTCCTCTAGAGGAGATTGGAGTTAAAGAGGAGAAAAATATTAAGTTGCTCTGTGAATTACTACACTCTTTTGAAATATTTAGTTACACTATCCTAGGCCTAGGAGTAGAAAATGGCTAAGGGTTTAAGAAATATTCTTGTCAGGGCAGACATGGAGCATGGCTGAAACCAGCTGCGTATTTCAGAGGGAGCATACTTGGGGGAGGAAAAGGTAGGATCAGGAAGAATCTTTGGTCTGTGTTAATATATTTCCAGGCCAGGTACTTGGAAGTTCTCCTTGGGTGGAACTCCTTCCTGGCTCTCAGTCCCCAGCCTGAGGCTCTGATAAAGCAGCCAGCTTGCCTAGTGCTTCCTTAAAAGCCAAGGGCCCTTCGGGTCTCTCTCTTTGATTGCTTCCTCAGTCCCCTTCTTCATCCTATCTTTTGAGAGTTCTACTCACTTCGGTGAGATGCCTAGTATAAAGTGGACCATGCAATCTTTTCCCCAGCCAGGAATACGTTCTCATAGACCCAAAGAGTCATGCGTCAGGAATTGCAACAATTGCAGATTTACAGACTGAAAAGAACACTGAGCACAAATAAACACTGAGCCAGTTTGGTGAAAGGGGACAGGGAATCTAAGCAGCAGACTGGCCAACATTTGCTGGTTCCCTGAGTCTTCCAGGGAGTGAGAAGTAGACATATTTGATGCCAAGAAAAATGGAGAAATTTGAATATAATTCATTTGCAGAAAGTGAAATAATACATGTATATGTATATACATATGGATACCCTAGGCAACTTTAGCCATAGGTTATAACAGGGTTCAAAGAAGGTACAATTTATGCACACAACTGTCTGTTTTCTTCCATATGGGCAACTCTGTAATTATATAATTGATAATTACCAAAAACACAATTTCAGTAATTTTAATAATTCACTGAGATTATAAAACTTCATGAATATCAAGAGACATAATCGCCCTGAACAGTCAGCCTACAACTATCCTTGGAACCAAAGTTCTGGAGCCAAGTGGCAGAAGCCTTTAATCCTCCTTCCAGATTTTCTTCAGAACAGGACTTTCTATTGATTTAGTGTTCTTATTGCACAGAATCAACACATCTCTAAAATGGGAATGAAAATTACATTTATTACCACCTATTAGACACCTATATCATCCATTATATACTTCTCCCAGCAGCCCTAGAGGTAGTCAGTATTATCCCCATTTTACAGATGGTAATATTGACACTCAGAGATGTTGTGCCATGCTCAGGGATGGCAAAGCTGGAGCCAGAGCACAGGGCTCCTGAATGCCACTGCACAGCAATTGCCAGCACCTGGCATTGCCCCCCTCTTACCAGAAGTAAAATGTACAAGCTGGGTTCACCTCAGCGAAGAAGCTCATGAAATTGTTCATTGGTGGCTCTAGGGTTTCAACCATGAGATCTTTGTCACTGCGGTGTTTCCCCTTTCTCATCAGGCAGCAATACTATTATCATTGTGTGATGCCAAGGTGGGAACCCTTATACTGGCCCAGGCAGGGCTGGTTTCATGGTGTGCAACCCGTGCAGTCTCATAGGGGCCACATTCAAAAGGGCCCTGCGTGTGGTTCATGCTCTGCTGTCATTGCCTTGAAACTCTTAATAATTTCTTCTCTGAACTTGTGTGCTGTAAATGAAGCCCAACAGGATAATAAAACATGGTTGTGAGCAAAAGAGATAAGTGCAATTTGCAAATATGCAAGTCTGCCCTCTTCTTTGACATCTTGTTTGCAAATAACATTGGAAATGCCCCATGGATACAGAACTCTGGTGAATTCAGGATGCACGGGGGTTCAGCCAACTCAAAACATCCCTTTTCCCAAAGCTCTTCTCCCACTGTGTTATATCACCCTTATGTTTACAGCTGTGAATCATCCCATGGCACCTGATACAATCTGTGATGAATGAATGAATGAATGAATGAATGAATGAATGAATGAATGAACGAACGAACGAACGAACGAACGAACTATGGGTTACTTCCACACCACAATTTTCTCCACTATTTGTCACTCCGTCTCAGGTTGGTTCATTTCTGGTCCATCAGAGAACTATGACCAGTGGACTCTTAGCATGTGGATTTAAAATTAACAGCTTCAACTACATGCAAGTGACCCGGAAAGTCCATGACATTGAGTCATCTGTACTGTGATTTTTTATAAGACCGAAATTGTAATTATTTGGTGAGGCTGCTCTGTAGGAAATAGCTACTTAGCTGGGAAGGAAGACTAAATGTATTCTCAGTGCTCACATTTAATGTAGTTTGTGGTTTTCCATTTACCGTTACGTACAAAGTAACTATATTTAAGATATATCTCATTTTAAGATAAAGTAAAAACAAAATAAAAAATCAAACAAGCCAAAAACCACCATGTCGTTATCAAAATGGCTCTCAAAAGAAGCTAACTGCTAAATTTGAGAAATGGAGGTACAATACTTGACTAGGGCTGCCAAAATACTGCACCATAAACCGGTGCTGAAACCATGGGAATGTGTCTTACACTTCTGGAGATCAGAAGTCTGAAAGCACGGTATCAGCAGGGTGGGTTTCTTCAGAGGACTGTGAGAGAAAAAGGGCGGGTCCAGAACCCTCTCCTTGGCTTTTAGCTGGCCATGTTTTCCCTGAGTCTCCTCACACAGTGTTCTCTCAGTGCACATCTCCAAGTCCAAATTCTCCCCTTTTATAAAGACCCAGGTCATATAGGATTAGCACCCACCCTAATGATCTCGTCTTAACTAATTGCATCTGGTTAATTAATTATAGCTGGGTAACTAATTGTCCAACTTATTTCCAAAAAGGGTCACATCCTGAGGTCTCAGGGAATTAGGACTTCAATATATGAAATGGGGGGAGTCATCAATTCAACCCATAACAGAAGAGAACACACACACATCATTTTTAGTGGAATACAGAGTTGAAAATCAGTTTTGGCAGTGGTACCAGGTATGACAAGAAGCAATTCACCATCAGCTTTATTACAAAATAAGAAAAAGCAATCTGGAAAGCTATTTCAGTGGATCTGTGAACCAGAATTTATTTTAATAACTTAATAGTCATTTAGTATGGCTGATGTATAAGGTCACGGGAGTGACAGAAGCAGACGAGAGCGAGCTAGGCAGACCTGGAAAGGCCTGCTGTGCTGAGCAAAGGATTCGAGACCGGATTCCTACCTGTGCCTCTCACGCCTTCCCTCCAGGTAAGCCAACCTTACAGGGCACCTTAATAAGGGCAGCATACAGCCTTGGAGGGCTGCCACCTTACCAAATGTCTTTGCAGTCTCAGGGTTCATCCTAAAATGTCATCAACATTTTGCTGCAAGCTCTGTAATTAGGTGTACTTTATTCTAGTCATGTCCTTCCCATTTTCAAGTAAAATTTTTCCCTGGAAAATTGCATTTTCTCCAGTCTCCAGGAGTTACCCTTAGCATAGCATTTGACATAGTTATCAGGAAGGTGGCAGACTAGAAGATGATTTCCATGTTTCAAAAGGACAAAGGACTGACTAGTTTATAAAATATCGATGAACTCCTACAAATCAGAACAAAAAGTAGAACCAACACAAACCCCATAGAAAATGAAGGAATTTACAAATACATACATAATAGAAAGAGAAATCCAAAAAGCTATTAAGTGTATAAAGTTCCTGCAAAATATCAGTGTCCGGGGCAAAGATAAGAGGCGTTTCTAAGGGGGCAGAGTTGTCCCTCGAATGAGGACAACACATGGGGATGGATGGTCAAGCTGAGACGGTAATGGCATGTGTTATTTGTCCTCTTTTCTACCCATAGCAAAAAGAGAGCTGGCATTCCTAGGGGAAAATGAGCTCCAAGCAAGAATAACCAGAGTTTGAGGGGCAGAGTACAGAATGAACAACCAATGGTAGATGAGACACAAGTATTGGACCAGAGAGTTTAAAGTTTTAAAATAAGCATTTACAAAATACACTGAAAAAGATAAGTCAAGATATCAGTAACACAAAGCAAAACAAAGCAGAAATATGGGTTCAAAAATATAAAGAGTTTAATAGACAAGATATATAACAAAATCTACATGCTAGGATAACAAAATTATTTCCTGGAAGATTTGATAAAGGAACTCTCTCTGATGCCATCAGGAATGACTAAAGAGATTTAAAAATTCAAAAGAAAATTTAATGTTTATAAAATAGATGTCTGGGGATGATTAAAAAAAAGAAAATGGAAAAATAATTTCTAAAAAACATCAGTAACAATGTATCAGAATTAAAGGTAAAAATATAAAGAAAGAACATTGAAAGACTATTGAAAAGAGAAAAATTTCTAAAAGTTTCCAGAGAAACAGAGTAGCACCCACAAAGAATAAAATATCAAATTTATATCAGCCTCAACCACAGCTGAACACTGGAAACACGAACATAATGGAATTATATGTGTACGATATTGAAGGAAAAGAACATTGAACCTGGGACTGTATACCCACCAATACTTTTATTTAATTTTGAGGGCTGAATAAAGACATTCATAGATATTCAAGGTTTTACCACAAAAAGGGCTCTTTAAAAACAACTGAAAGAAATATTCAATGAAAACATTAAAAAAAAAAACCACAAGCATAATCTTAGCATACAAGGCACCAAGGTTAAGTAAGTAACTTACAGAGTTTGCTGCAGTCTGAAGATCAAGGACAGGGAGGAGGAAAGATAGGGAGGTCCATTGGAATCCAGAAGCAAAACTTAAGCAGTGTTAATTAATGTGGCTGGGAGTTGACAGGGTGGGAGGGGAATGAGGGATCTGGAGATAGAGAACAGAGGTCATCTTTTGTATGTTTCATGTGAATACATGTTTTTATCAACTATTTGTTTGACATTCATAAAGGATATGTCCTAAGATCTTAGTAAATCACAATGTTCAAATATCGCAAATAATTTGCAACATTCAGTGAAGAGAAGGATAGAGGAAGGAGGTGAGTGGAGGTGAGTCAAGGAGGGGAAAATGAGGGATGTCTGTAATAGCGTCAACAATAAAATAAAATAAAAGGATAAATGAAAATGTTAAGTGACTTCTTCAGACTGGTAAAAAGTCCATGATTATGGTGCTAAATCAGAAGTCCTGATTCTGGTTTATGAAGCCAGGTACTTCTCAAGGTCTTTAAGTTCCAGGGCACTTTCAAAGCTTCACAGTGACCTTTGGGACACAAATTGGACACTAGTTTAGGAAAACCAATAAGAAGGAGATGACTCCAACAGAATTGGAAGAAAATGTTCAAATTCTTTTACAAATCAATTAAAACAACAAAATCAAAACCTTACAAAACTGACAAAAAGGATGATTCACATCTAAAATCCATCATATTATTAAGAGATCTTTGAACAAAATATATCATGTGATTATATGAAAACAAGATGAAAGAATGTTTAGTCCAATTCCACATCCACTCTTTATTTTACTTTTATTTTTGCAGGTTTATTGAGGTATAATTAACAACTAAAATTTTTATGAATTTAAGGTGTACATTGTGAGATGATCACCACAAGCAAGCTAATTAACATATCTATCATCTCACAGAGTTACTGTGTGTGTGTGTGTGTGTGTGTGTGTGTGTGTGTGTGTGTGTGTGGTGAGAACACTTAAGGTCTACTTTCTTAGCAAATTTTAAGTACTGTGTATACAGTACAGTATTCTTAACTGTAGTCACCATGCTATAAATTAAATTAGATCTCCTGAACTTATTCATCCTATATAACTGAAAGTCTGTACCCTTTAATGAACATTTTCCCATTTCCTCCAGCCACCAGCTTTTGGCAACCACCATTCCATTCTCTGTTTTTTTATTCCACATGTAAGATAATGTACTATTTGTCTTTCTGTCTGACTTATTTTCCCCAACATGAGGTCCTCCAGGTTCATCCATGTTGTCACAAATGGCAGGATTTCCTTTTTCCAGGCTCTCTATTGTGTTGCATTTGTCTATATGTCTGTTTTTATGCTAGTACCATACTGTTTTGATTACTATAGCTTTGTAATATATTTTGAAATCAGGAAAGGTGATATCTCTAGCTTTGTTTTTCTTACTCAAGATTGTTTTGCTTGTTAAGAGTCTCTTATGGTTCCATATGATAACTTTAATCACATAAAAATCAAAATCTTTAACACCACACAAAATAATGTAAGGAAAGTAAGAAAAATTATAACAAAATTATTTGCAAATCATTTTGTAGGTTCAGGACTAATTTACTTAATATATATGAGAACCTATAAATTGGAATAGAACCTAAAAAGATAGCTTACATAAAAGAATATTCATACAAGAAGTTGTTCAAATTTACACAAGATAAAAGAAATGCAAATTATAATTACAAAATACCATTTTTTTAATTTTTAGAATAGCAAAAGCTGAAAGTTCAGCAACACACTTTAGCATGACTGTATTAAAGCAAGCCCTCTCAGATACTGTAGATGTGAGTGAAAATGCACACAGCCCCTATAAAAGCCAATTGGGAAATAGCAATCAAACTTCCAAATACATTTACCCTTGCTCCAGAAATCCCACTTCAGAAAATTTATTCATACATATGTCTGCATCTATTTAAAATATTTGCAAGGTTATTTATTATAGGATTTTTTCAAAAGCCAAAAATTATATCTACCCAAGCTGTCTTCTATGAGGATGTAGTTAAATATGGTATAGTTCTACAATAGAATATTATAAAGCTGGGAAAAAAACAAAAAGGTGCAGAAACTCTGTCCTAGTTACTAGTGCCACATAACACATCATCCCAAACTTAGTAATGTAAAACAACAAGTATTTTATTGTGTTTATGGATTCTCTGGGTCAAGAATTCTGAAAGGGCACAGTAGGAACAGCTTATTTCTCTTCCACCCTTTATGGGTCCTCAAATGGAAAGACGTGAAGCCTGGGAGTTGATTCCACTGCTGGAGGCTGAAATAATGGGGAGGTCTGCTCACTCATAAGTACGATGCCAAATGCTGGATTTTGGAACCTCAGCTGAGGCTGAAGCTGCAATACCTACACCGAGCCTCTCCATGTGATTGCTTAGGCTTCCTTACAGCATGGCGTCTGGGTTCCAAGAACAGCATCCTAAAAGGAAAGCCAGGAGGAAACTGTATTGTCTCTTCTTTCCTACCCTCATCATATAGCCTTACTTCCTCCACAGCCACAATCCCATTTATATTCAAGGAGAGGAGATACCGAATCATCTCTTGAGAGGAAGACTGTCAAAGTCACATTGGAAAAAGAGCAGGTGCGATGGGAAGCTATTGTTGCTGCCATTTTTGAAAAATACAGTCTGCCTCACTGTGCGGAAGGATACAAAGTTAGGTCAAAAAGCAAGATACAGTCCAGCCTGTGTGGCTCAGTTGTTGAGCGTTGACCCATGCACCAATAGGTTGTCAGTTCAATTCCTGGTCAGGACACATGCGCACGCAGGTTGTGGGCCCAATCCCCAGTGGGGGGCATGCAGGAGGCGGCCAATCTATGTTCTCTCTCATCGATGTTTCTATCTCTCTCTCCCTCTCACTTCCTCTCTCTCTAAATTCAATAAAGAAAAAAAAAAAAGCAAGATACAGAAAGGCATAGGATATGCTGCCTTTTATGAAAACAAAGGGAAGAAATAATCTTGGATTTGTTTTTTATTTTTTAAACCTGGAAATTACATACAAAACTAATAAAAATAGCTACATTTTGTGGGGGAAGTTTGGGATGGTTGTAGAGAAATGGGTCAATGAAACCAGAATCGAAGCATTTTCACTTCTGTTGTTTTTTCAAACTTGGGACTGTGCAGCATGTGAAAAAATACAGGAGCCCTGACTTGGGGTGGTGAACACACAACACAGTCTGCAGGCGATATATTGCAGAAGTGTATACCTGACACCTGTATAATCTCATTGACCAATGCCACCCTAATAAATTCAATTAAAATGTTTTAAGAAGGGATTTGCATTTATATATATGATAAACATTGATGGACACACATATCTACTACACACACGTAGATAATTTTTCCACTAGAATAATTATGTGGGTTTATTATCTTTTAAAGTTTAAAAGAAGTACTTAAATATGTAAGCCTGCCTTGGTACCCCCAAGCAAAGAGCATTTTTTTGGTCCCAAGAAAAATCACCTTAAAATATTCTCTATGCTTAGAAATAGGAAATTGACTTGGCTGCATTCACGCTTTGTATGGAGGTCAGTGATGCTCACCAGGATAAGGCTGGGAATCAATTCTTTTCATTGCATTTCATTTCTCACTGTGAAGATTAAAGTGTCAGTTGCTCTTCAATGTTTAGTAATAATATCCCTCTCTCCCTCCCTCTCTCCCTCCAAATAAGCAATATTTATTTAGTGTTACCCTGACCCTGGCTATAAGCTAATCATTTCAAATGTAACATATAATAATTTAATCATCACAACATTATAATAGGAAGGAACGATTATTTTTCTAATTTTACAGATACGTTTGCAAAATACCAACATGTACACATTATATGTAGTCGCAACAGTGCCTGTGAAGGTTTGTTTGGCTCTTATCTCCAAAGTCAATTTAAGACCTCACATTCTAAACCTGGAGTTAACACTCATCTGGAAAACTCTTTAACAAACCACGAAGTCATTTAGTTGGAGGTAACTCTAAACAGTACTTAAACCAACCTCTTCGATTACAGAAATGGAAATTAAGGTCAGAGAAACAAATCACCATGCAAACCCCACACAGCGTCCACAGTACAATCTAGGTCTCCTGACTCCTTGTGCAGTGTGATTCCCACTGCAGCAAATATCCTTTCTCAGCAATGACAGATCCCCTTGGCACCTAATAACCCTGATACAATGTCCTGTGACAGGTTGTGTTCAAAGCTAATCCATTCCGAGGTACCCTCACAACAGAGCTGCAATAGCTGAGTGGGTGGCTGATCAGCATCACAAAGGGAGAGAAAAGGCCCACTTTCCCTCGGCTATAAAAAGAGTTCCAATTATGCTAATGAATGTATAAAACATTATTTATAGATGATGCAGGAGGCTGCCAACAACCAACATGGGTGCATGGTCCCTGACCCAGGAACTCCTTTCCATTATGCAGATGAAGGCCCCGCACAAGGAAGGCATTTCAGGTGCTGCCACTGACCCTGGACTTTGGTCAGGATATTAGCAAGGGCCATTTTGACTCACTAAGGCTAACTTTGAACGTGCTTACTGCCCAGTTGATCCCACGCATGAAATGAAGAGTATGCTCCAGGAAGAGCATTTCATTGACATTAAATATTTTTTCATGCCCTGGTCTGTGAGGCTCAGCTGGCTGGGCGTCATATCCCATGCACAAAGGGATACCAGTTCCATTCCTGGTCAGGGCACATCCCTGGGTTGCAGCTGGATCCCCAGTGGGGGGACGAGCAGGAGGCAGCCAATCCATGTTTCATTCTCGCATCAATGTTTCTCTCCCCTCCTCCTCTCCCTTTCTATCTCTCTCTCTCTAGAAATCAATAAAAAAATATATTTTTTAAAAAATCCATTCATACATAAAGCAATGAATTACTGAGAGCCTTCTCTATGCCCAGCACCTGCTCTAGGCCAGGCTGTGGGGAGGCAGAGATGAATCCACCTTGACCACTGGCAGCTATTAACCACTGGCATGGTGTGTGTGGACCAGCTCACTTCCCTCGCCGATGCCAATGCCAGATGTTAGCTGCTTCATAATCCTTTGATTGTTTAATTTTAGAAAGTGGGGTGTTGATTTTTTCATCTTTATTTTGGTATAATTGAAAATGATTTTTTTAAACCTCCAGTTGTGAGCCTAATAGTCTACATGCATTTTTGTTCTATACACTAATCATTTCTGTTGCTGAGCAGGTAAGGAAGGAACAGACTTCCCAAAACTAGCTTCATGTTCAAATCCCTCAGCTAGAGGAACTAGTGTGTCACCCATGCTTTCTAACCCAACTAGATTTGGAAAATTGTTATTTATCAGGCACAATTAATAAACATTAACATGGTTGTAAACCCAGTATCATCATATGTCCTAATGTACTCTGTCTTCATTTTCTGTCAAAGTTTTATGAACCACAAATGGGAAAACTCATGTTCCAGCCCTTTGAAAACTATAAATCACAGTAAATTTGTAGAGCGGTATCCAAAATAAAGATTAAAGTTATAATAAAAGTGCCTAATTAAAACTAGCTGTCAACTCATTAGCAATGTTTCCCACTTATAGAAAGTGCATTAATGAGGGCTCTATAAAGAAACAAAACCAACAGAATGCGAGCGTGTATGTGTGTGTGCATGCACGATTATGTGTATGTGCAAAGAGAAATTTCTTTTAAGAAACTGGCTCTCGTGATTTTGGAGACTGACAAGTCAAAAATCTACAGTATAAGTTATCAGGCTGGAGACCCAGTGAAGAGCTGCAGTTGAGGTCCTTCTTCTTCCAGGAAGGTCAATGGTTTCTTATTAAGACCTTCAACTGATTGGATGAGGCCCACTCACATTATGAGGGTAATCTGCCTTACTCACAGTCTACTGATTTAAATGTTAATCTCATCTCAAAAATACCTTTACAGGAATATTTAGACCAGTCTTTGACCAAATATCTGAGTTCTGTGGCCTAGCCAAGTTAACTCATAAAATTAACCACAACAGAGAATTACTATTTAGAATCACAGAATAGAAAGTTCATTGAAGAATGATGACTTTTCATCTCCCCAGCCCACATCAATAACCGCTCATAGGAATAAATGCATTAAAAATGCGTCTCAAAAACGAGGATAAAAACTAGAAATGTGTCTAGGATAATATAGTTTCATGGTACCTGGCCTCTTTCTGAATTAAACAGTAACTATCAAAACTTAAGAGAAAACATCCAAAAGGCAAAATGGTAGCTATTCCAAGGGGTTGCCACCCAAAATAGCCAAGCTAGACCATGGAGAAGCTGGCTTTTCCTTTGCCTGCTTCTTAGACTTTGAAGTCACCATCTAATCCAATGCTAGCCCTCTTTGGTGTCCCCCTTCACTGGCTTTCAAGGTTCATCCAGATTTTCCCTCCTTTATTGAACATGCATCCTTTGTATTCAACATTACATCCACAACTCCAATGAACCACACACCATTCCCCTGCAAGAGATAACCTACCACAGACTGGGATTTAGGAGAATTACAATCTTTAAAAACACAATAAAATCCCATGTGTTTATAATATTTCTATAAATACTATTGGCTTGGAAAGAAAGTAAATAGAATTTTATGATATCCCTCTACTGCTACAACTCTCTATCTAACACCACCACATTGGCTGAGCTGTGTAAATAATTAACCACACCATGCTTTCTGACCCAACTAGATTTGGAAAATTGTAATTTATCAGGCACAATTAATAACACTTCATGCTAGCAGTAACATGGTTGTAAAACCCAGTCTCGCCATATGTCGTTTTTAAAGTTCAGAATCGAAAACGGAATAATTACCTAAAACGCAGTCAGGCATTCACTGCATTTCATGCCCTGCCAGGTAAATTGATAAATAAAGAAGTGTTTGGAACGGGCCAGTCTGCCTTGCAGCTGTGCTGGAATGGCCAATAGAGTTCACCAGCCCCCAGGCAGGGGGTCACAAACTTGCCCATTGATAAATGCCGTGCTCAGGGGAGTGGGAAAAAGAACTCCCAAGAATTAAAATTAGGTATCTCTCTCCTTGCCATGGTCGATGTTGTGAAGTAAAATAAGAATCCTATTTAGACTCATAATATCTGACTTTAGTTCCTCCTCAGCCACATACTAGCTGAGTGACTTGGCCATTAAATAAAGAAATGCTCAAGCACTGTGTTGCATCTGTGACTAATAAAGATATAAGAAATGTCAGTGCCTACCGCATAGGAACACGTGGCTATGAGGTGTTCCACAGGAGGATTTCCTGTCACAAAGATATATGATTTTTAATTACCCTCAGGTAATACAATGGTTCTGAGCTTAACTACTAAAAACCTCACAAGATAAATAAGGTGTCATCATGACATTAGGGAAACTAGTCAAACTTCCTGAGCCCTTTTTTTTTACCACTAATTTTTTTTGAAACTCTAATTTTAAAAAACTGATTAGGAGGTAAATGTATTAATATCAACATTCCATAATAAACCTTTGTACTAATTTGAAATGTATTCTGAACTGTATACATATCAATCACTCCAATCTTCCCCTATAGATAAAAAATGGGCTTCTAAATTGAGAAATGATATTTGAATATCATTGACAAACCTACTACTAGCTCCTTGAAATAAACACAAAACAAGCCTAAATCTATCGTACCTCCTCTTAGAATCTTTAGTGTCGTATGTATCAAAATCTCATCTTTGTACATTTTGTAACACTTTACTTTTTACTTGTAACTATTCATCTATAACATCTATCAACATATAATGAATAATATGTATATATCTTGACATATACAGTAGATATATCAAGATGATATATACTAGATATATAAAGATACTACACTATGTAAATCAAGATAACTAGATAGAAACAGTCCATGCCCTCATGGAGCTTACCTTCTAGGATGTTCCTAGGATGTTAAAATTACAGAGTAAAAAGCTCTACAGAACATATTGTAAATGTATATTGAGTGCTTTCCATCCCATGCCCAAGAAAGAAATCAAACTCATCCCTCAAGGCCTGGTTTAAATGCCACCTTCTCCATGAAGCCTCTCCCTCTTTCCAACTCCCATACCAGTTCATTATACAATTATCTATATCTTCATTCAACATATACTTAATGAACACCTACTTTGTGCATGTAAATAACCACTCAAGAGAAAGTTCCTCAGCGAAGGAACCAATGAGTGCAAGGATGTTGGACAACAAAGTAATATGTATCGCCCACTTGGTAAAGACTGGAACAGATGCTAAGTGCCCATACGCGCTTTTTTATTCTACAAGAGTCCAATGTGGTAGAGATTGTTCAAAAGACTGAGTCTTTAGCAATGAATAAAACAAAGAAATCTCCTTGGAGCCTATATTCTAGGAGGAAAGTCAGACAATAAAAAAATAAAAAATAGAGTGGTCAAATTTAAATGAGACATTAAAACTCCGTGTTAAGAGCCATGAGGATATGTAACATGTGGTAATGGGTTGGGGAGACAGTGGTACAATTTTAGACAGGTGATTGAATTTGAGTGCTGTTCTGAATGAAGTGACAGACTGGAACAAAGGACCTATCTAAGGAGAAGGCATCCCAGGCAGAGGGAAAAGTGTATGTAAGATCCGAGGCGGAGTATGTGAGCGTGGCCGAAGAGGAGTGAATGGGAAAGAGAGAGAAAATAAAGTCAGAAGGAGAACTGAGCACTATGAGAGCTAAGATTCTGTAATACTTTGTAGGTCAAGTTCAAGGAGTTTTGTAGGAAATTAATATTGTGGACGAAAAAAGGGGCCACATACTAAACCTGACAAGCTCAGGAGAGGCCTGCATGGTGGCCTTACAGACTCAGAGACAAAAAGTAACCACATAGGATGGTCTGAAATTCAAACTTTCTAACTAAAAGCAGGTCATAGCAGGTAGTCACGTTCTAGGGCAGTATCTTCCCTGACAAAAGTCAATTTTCACCTTAACTGAGCCTGTCTGCTGTCTTTTTTTGCAACCTGATACCATGCCTTTGGAATAACAAAGTAATTTCCTTTTTTCCAGACCCTGACCCTTCAAAGCACAACCACCACACCAGAACAGAGACCACAAATCCCCCCATTGTTATTGTTACCATGTTAATGTTGACTGTTAACTATCCCGTACCTATCCACGTGAAAGAAGCATGTGTCTATCATTTTACTTTGTATCCAATCCCAGAGGTTTTTCTGCTTTGCTTCCTCCCGCCTCCCTAACCTATCACCAGTGGATTTCCTGTAACCCTCTTACACCTCCTTCTTTGATTGTAATGTATAAAATAAGGTGCATAACTGCCCTTCTCTGGAGCATTTTCTCAGTCCATTGAGATTTTGCTTCCTGGCAATTGTCATCAGTTTGGCTCAAATAAACTCATAAAAATTCTTACATATTTGGACATTTCTTACGTTGACAATATGATGCTATCTTAAAGTAAAAAAGTGTTTAAATTTCTTAAGTTTCAAGGAGGCAGATGTAGTAAAGTACAATGTAGTAGGAAGAAGAACATTATTGCATACAAACTTGCATACAAACAAACAAAAACCCAGAGTAGGAGTAAACATGTGGATTCCTTCCTCAGACCAAGTTATTAAAATTCCCTGAGCCTGTCTTCTGTTTTGTAAAATGAAGATAGCACTGCCTGAAGGCAGTCCTAAAAGCTAAGACTCAAACCTTGAAACTGGCACTAGTTATATGAAATCCCTTTTATATAAAAAGTGCCTAAGGGAAGAAAAAGTATCCCTTATGCCAGAAGCAGAGAGGAGGGGAATCTGGCTGTTACTATATTGATTAAAAGCAGGTACCTCAAGAAAGAATGAATGAGTCCATCAGAAACCGAATCCCTCAGCAAGAAGCATGAGAGAAAGGAAGGTATGAATTATCAGGATGCCTCCAGCACCGACTGGGTAACAAAGTGTCTTAGGAAGATAAACTGATACAAACTTGCCTACTTCTCCTTATTGTCTGGACAGATCTATCAGACCACCAGAGCCCAATGCCATTAAATATGTGGGTTATCCAGCCAACCCGCCTTGTTCTGATTTCATGCTCACAAGCTACCTTCTGATAACTTGGCTTCCCAGGATGTGTTTCTACAGCGAGGGAATGTGCTGGTATGCTGGAAAGTTACACTTCTCTCTATAAATTACAGCATTGGCATTCTGTATTCTCTACTTTACCCTCCTGTGGATTTGGTTGATGTGAATCAGCATGCCTAAGTCCAATAAAGCTCTGAGAAACGGACACTGTCTGTTTTCTGAATCTGTAAGACTGAGGGGTCAGATCCTGGGTTGTGATGTGCTCAGCAGGTGATGCTCCTCCAGGTGTGTTGGTGACACACGTTATTTTTTAACTTCTCCACTGTCTAATTCAAAAGGGCTGTGGGGCTTAGATAAAACAATGTATTTGAAAGAGTTTCGAAAGCTGTAAAGTTCATATATGCACAACCAATGGACATAGACAACAATGCCGTTGGAGGGGGGAGGGCCAGAAGGAGGGTGCCAATGGAGGAAAAAGGAGAAACATCTGTAACAAAAATAAATGAATAAATAAATAAAAAGCTGTAAAGTTCTTTAGAGGAACACTGAAAAGTATCTACAAGATGGTTAAAGAAACAAAGTGTGTACTAGGGACCCTGCCCATCTGGCTATTTGGGGCCATCTGTGATATAGAAGAAAAACTGTCCGATCTAGGAACAATGGGTATATCAGCTTTATGAAGAATGTAAAACTCATAGGGACAAGTTCAGATATTGAGTAAGCCCTCTTTCCTTGTTGGAATAATTTTCTTCCATGGATAGAAATTCTGGCTTTTCCTTGTAAGAATATAGCATTCCAATACAAAAATCTGGACCCTCTTTTGTGAGGTATATATCTCAATCACATGTACACACATACATAGACACAAAAATAAATATATAATAATTATGATGTACCCAGCAATAAGTCCAGCTATATAATTTGTAGGGCCCTGTGCAAAATAAAAATGTAGAGCCCTTTGCTTTAAAAGCAAGAAAAATGTGCTTTAAATGGTATTAAAATATAAATATTTGTCTGGCCTGTGTGGCTCAGCGGTTGAGCATCGACCCATGCACCAGGAGGTCACTGGTTCAATTCCCAGTCAGGGCACATGCCCAGGTTGTGGGTCCGATCCCCAGTGGGGGACATGCAGGAGGCAGCTTATCGATGTTCTCTCTCATCGATGTTTCTATCTCTCTCCCTCTCACTTCCTCTCTCTCTAGAATCAATAAAGGAAAAAAAATTTTTTTTAAATATATATTTTCCTTCCTTTCATGGTCTCTTCACTTGTCATTGTGTTTTTATTTGCTATTGAACATCATTCTAACTACAGAGAAAATAATTTGACAAGTATTTTAGCATGCATTTTATTGTCCATCTTTATATTATGTAATGCCAGCCTTAAATGAAAATATAAGAGCACTTACATTGTATGCACAATCATCAAAATCACACACTTTGTATGTCTCACAGGTCACACGTGCATATGAGGTTCCTCCTAGAGCAGGAGAAACAGTGCACAGAATAATTCAGCTGCTTTTATTCACGTCTTGACACATGCACATTCTACCAACACTCTCTACCTTTAGCTCAGTAATGAATAAGGACAGGCTGACATTATTTCAACATAAGTGGTTGGCTAATCCAAGAAAGTAACATGAGTAAGGAAGCGTGTGATAGGATTTGGGGTTATTCTGTTTCTTAGACTGTCATTTTCTTCTTTCTGCCTTGGGAGAAAATTCGGTTTTGAACCAAAACTGTGGTCTCTTGGGGCTGTCAGCACCCTCACTCGGGCAGTCAAAGGTGTACTTTCTTTGAGTCCACCGAATTCCCGCGCATCCGTGTCCACTGAAATTCCGTGCTCGTGGGACACCGCAAAGGAACAGCTCATGTTCATGTGGCAGCTAGCAACAACGTGACTGTGCCTATTATGTGTATGTCCTCTGCTCCCACGCAGGGTTCGAGTTATTAGGAATAATAAGAAGTGATTGAAAATTTGAAGACGCCAGCAGCAGAACATTAAACCAAGCATGGAATTGTTTTGAGCAAGTGTCTTCTGCAGTGGGAACAGGTCACGGGACCACGGAGCCAGCCCTGCCAGGCACTGCTTTAAGAACACATAATTAAATTTTTCATAACAACTATATGAGGTTGGCACTATAATTATTTCCATTACAGAATGAGGACACAAACACAGAGAGGTTAAGTAGCTCATTCAAGTGCTAATAAGAGCTAATAAGTGGCAGAGCTGGGATTTGAACCCAGGCTTTTAAGATTAAGAAACCATGATCTTAACCCACATACAATGTTGCCTCTCCTAAAAGCACTAATTTTAAATTGAATCCGTGGTTTCCTTGGTTCTTCCTACTTCCTTACTTTCTAAATATCTAAAAGATAATTCTTTTTTTAATTTTTTTTCTTTATTGATATTAGAGAGAGAGAGAGGAAGGGAGAGGAAGAGAGAGATAGAAACATCAGTGAGAGAGAACATCGACTGGCCACCTCCTGCATGCCTCCCACTGGGGATCTGGCCCACAACCTGGCCATGTGTCCTGACCAGGAATCGAACCGGCGACCTCTTGGTGCATGGGTCGATGCTCAACCACTGAGCCACACCGGCCAGGCTAAAAGACAATTCTTATTCATCATAAAGAAATGCACAGATATTGTGGGCATTTACTCTAACTGACTACAATTTACGTTAGCAGCTATCATGAATAATAGGCAGCACTGAGCACTTTCTATGGACCCAGCAATGTGATGAGGCTGTTGACATTACTACCTGTGCTTAGAGACAGACATAGAGTTTACAGAAAGTATGTAACCTTTGTCAGACTCCGAGGAAGACTCAGGATTTGGCCTCAGATAATTTTCGTTGTTGTTAATCCTCACCCGAGAATATTTTTTCCATCGATTTTTAGAGAGCAGAAGGGGGTGAGGGGAAGGGAGAGAGAAACATCGAAGTGAGAGAGCAACATCAATTGGTTGTCTCCCACATGCATCCTGACTGGGGCTGGGAACAGAACCTAAAACCTTGACTGGGAATCAAACCTGTGACCCTTCAGTGCACGGGCCAATGCTCTCAGCATTTCTCAGATCATTTGACATCAACATTTATGGGCTTACATATTTTGTCACAGCACTACAATTTTCTCCGTGTCCGTCGTAATGATGCCACGGGTGAATGACTGGGACCAGACTTACACAGATATGGTTTATTTCTGCCAGGTTTCTGTTCAATCTCACTGGCTCAAAATTAGAGGTATAATTCAACTGCAAGACTAAAGTGTTTGGCATTTAAAACGTGCACCCCAGTGCAAATTTGCTGTTTTCCTTAAAGAGTTTTTCCCTCTGTTTGAAGGAAGAATGAAATGCCAGAAATATAAAGAAGCCACAAAAGTTTAGGATGTTGTCCTTGGAGAAACTGTTATCCCTAGCTGATGACCTCTAAGCAAATTGAGGTAGTCTTCGGATGAGCTCTCTTAGTTAAATCCAATAGAGATAGAAAGGTCCTGGTCTTGCTTCTGATGTCCATTAACACTGCATAATTCTCTGGACAACCTTGAGATCAGATGACGCAGGCATGCAACTGGAAAGCACCCAGATCAGTCTAAAAAAAGTCTTCTATGCAGAAGCTGCTTTCAGAATAGCATAATCATTACAGAAGAGCACTTAATTCAATAACAAAAGCATAATCAGAATAACCATCTCCAGAATCTTAGTAAATTAGGTGACATGAAAAAGAAAAGAAAGCCTAAAGAAGTAATTTTGGTTCAGGATATAAAATTAACCGAGGAGTTAAGGGACTCTGTAAGTCCAGAAGCACTGTGTAACGATGGAAGACTTCTAAATTCCTGGCAAATTTTCAAGGCACATAAAGGAAAATTAGGGCTCTTCTTCCTAACAGATTTTTAATTATAAGAGCATTTTATTCAAAAGTAGCTGAATATTTTTACACTCCATTGTATATTCTGCAATTAATTGAATACCAATCACAGAACACTTAGTTCTTCTATTGCTGTTCACCCAAGGAAATGAACATATCGAAGACATTTTTTAAATAGCTAAAGACCTAAACTCATTTTAAAAAGCATGAAACAAAAGAAAACAGAAATACACTTTTCTGTGGGGAAAAAAATCATTCCATTCCCTATTCCTTTATTGGACCACACAGCTCCTGTATTTTCTGTTTTTTAAACAGAAGCTGTCTTGGCTTGAGTTCCTCCAGAAAACAGCCAGAAACAAAGGATGAAGTGTAATAATTTAGTGAGAAGATTGATTGAGGTGTCAGGAATGAGGAATAGGGGAATTGAAACAGGGAAGGAAGGAAAAGAATACAAGATTGCATTATGCAGTTGGCCACAGCAACCGTGGGCAAAATTGTGCTCCGAGTGAAAGGATCAAAGAGAAGTCCTATGAAACTTCTCTTAGGACATGTGTCTGCCTGGGAAAAAGAAAGAGGGGCATTTGTCCATCGGCCCTTATTCATTGGTCAAAGGACCCCCCTCAACACATTCATACACACATACACAACCACATGTGCACATATGTGTCAATGCCAAGCGGGTTCCGGTGGGTGTCTCTCATCCCTGTGAAAGAGAAGCTGTAGGTCAGGCAGACAGAGATGGGGTGCTGTCCGGGTGCCCCAGCAGAAGCGGAGTGAAGCCAGGAAGGAACAAGTCACTGCAGCCGGGCTGGACTAAGAGGTGTGGTGGAGAGGATTGGAGTGGTTCCCACGAGGAGCCTGATAGGGAGGACATGCTCCCCTCAAACCAGTTTCCGCTCTTGAGTACTGCGCAGCTGTCTTACAAACATTTTGGTGGCAGGGATACATTCTACCACTAAGAAATAATGATGTTGCAAAGGATTCATAAATATACCTTGAAGGAGATTTAAATGTTCTCCATTCCCAAATTCCACATCATTTTGAACCTCTTTCTGCCTCTAATCAAGAGTGAGCCCACACGGCCAGCGTGGCTCAGTGGTTGAGCGTCAACCCATGCACCAAGAGGTCTCCGGTTCGATTCTTGGTCAGGGCATATGCCCAGGTTGTGGGCCTGATCCCCAGTGGGGGGCATGCAGGAGGCGGCCAGTCGATGTTCTCTCTCATTGATGTTTCTATCTCTTTCTCCCTCTCCCTTCCTTTCTCTCTAAAATCAATAAAGGAAAAAAAAATAATTTTTATTAAAAAAAAAAGAGTGCGGCCCCGCAGTATCCACATTAGCCCCCACATGTTTGCTGATACTTCATTCTCTCACACCCCCTGAACGACCCAGTCCAGCCATCTCCTCTGGGCCTGGAGCGATCTCTCCATTCTGTGGTGCTAGTTAGGTCCCTCTCTCCGGGGGTGAACGTTTTTGCATCCACTGGCATATTTCTTCAGCTCGTTCTATGTCTCCGCACTGACTTTCACCATCCTCACTTTCTCTATCTTCTCTCTAAAGGTGTGATTTCCCCAAGATCTGAACTTCATCCTCAAAAATTCCCTCAGCGATGGTATCTGCTTCTACCTCGGAAGGTCCTTCTCGCCACTCCCAGACTTCTAACCACCCCTTCCTGCTCCCTCTCTGAAGCCCCCTCTGCAGTGTGGAAACCTTCATCTCAAATGCAGTCTGTTCTAACTAAACTTGTGACTTCTCTGAAACTGTCTCCTTCTGTGTTTCCTGTTTCTGTTAATGACACATCCATGCTTGCAGCCTCCCACTTGGTCTACTTATTTCTCAAAAGATATGATATGATTCACCGCCTCTTAAATAATTCAACAGAAAATGCACCCAAACTGGAAATCCTCTGAAGTCGTTTATTTCTATCTTCACTTTTAAAAACCCCAACATGGTAACCTCTTGGTCCAGAAAAATTCGGGGGGAAAGTTAGTATCTGAAAGAGATCTATTCACTGAGGACCAACCAAGGGTTTGGCTCAAACCCTGTTCAAAACATTTTTTGTATACATAGTCATATCATTCTGATTTTACACATATGAATAAAAATGATCACATCATGCATTTCTCTTAATTTTAAATTTGTACTTTACATTTTAATCCACCCTTATAAATTCATGCCTGCCTCTTCCCCAAGATAACAACTTAAAATGTATCCTTTCATATTTCTCTCCATGCTCATGTAGTCATGTACACATTCACATATACATATACATGTGTATATACACACATATCCACATGTAGTCGTTAGCAATACATTACAAAAAATGGGATAATACACAGTATTTTTGCTGTTGCTTTTTTCTGTGCAATTTCACAGAAGTCTCTCAGAGTACCTCGTGTAGTTGTCACTCATTGTTTTTAGTGGTTTAGAAGCACAATAATTTAGTTATCCGTTTTATTATTGATGATTATTTTTTCTCATCCTGAATAATGTTGATATAAACAACCTTGTGGATAATCCTTACGGACTTAGTTTTCTTTATATAAAATAGATGATCAGGACAGGGATTATAAGCCATAAGGGTATAAGTATTTTTTTTATAGAGGTTGAGGGATTGCTTTCATGTCTGTCTTAGCATTTTATAAGCATCCATTTCCCACTCCCAGGCGGCAACAGATTTTATGTTCATCTCACTGTTTGCCAGTCTGAAGAGTAAAAAGTGAAATCTATCACTTCAATTTATCTTTTCCTGACTAGTAATGTGTTTGTGCATCTTTTCATGTAATTTTGACCATGTAGATTTTCACTGCTATAAATATTTGCTTCATATTTTTTGCTGCTTTTCTATCATTTACATCTTTCTTGTCAATTTTTGACTCTTGTAGAGTATAGATATTACCTTTTTCCTCTGCTTTACATGTTTTTCCAAATTTATTATTGGTTTATTTACTTCATTTACAGTATCTTTGCCATGATGAGAACTTTAACATTGTATATTCTTAATTAGTTCTCATGTTTCTGTTAGAGCTCTGAGTGTTAGAACCTGCTGCTGCCTCTGGAATGTTCGCATCATTTTCTAGATTTTCATACGCAATTTTTATTTCTTATATTTAAACATCTAAACCAACTGGAGATTATTTTTACATGGGAATGAGAAAGAGGCCCATTTTTTATTTTTTTCCTCCATGGAAAGTAAGTTCTGCTCTAGTAAATAATCCATTGTTTTCATTTACTGAATAAGTATGTTTTAAATAATCCATTATTGCACTGTATATTGAAATATTGCTTTTTTCCTATGTTAAATGTTTATATCAGGATCTGCTTTGGGATCGTCTCAACATTCCATGGTTTCCACTTTGTCTGTTCTTATGATCATACTACAATGACTTGTGACTTATGAGACAGAGGCTTCCTGTTCAGTAATATATTCTGAATCTCAAAGGCAAGCAACTTCTCCATAGCCCTCACTTAGGTATTCTTGATTTACTCTTATATATAAACTTAAAGATATTTTAGTAAACAAATAAAAAAAAACTATTGAGATGTTAACTGTAAATATATTAAATATATTAAGCTTGGTTAGATTTATATTTTTATAGTATTAAATCTTCTAAGGCAAGATCAAATCTTGTTTAATATCCTTAGATTTTAAAATGTTCTTCATGCAGGTTTTATGCCTTTTTTCTTAAATTTATTACTAAATAATTGGTTGATATTTCGCTATCAAAAGTAGACTATTTATCTTTTTCTTTTTTGTGTACTGAACTCAATTACTCTATTTTAGACTTGGTTTTCCCAAAACCCTCTTCCTTGTATAGTTACAGGTTGGAGTTGGCCAAAAAAAATGAAGTTGTATGAAATTTTGGAGGCAGAAATTAAGTAGCAGTCATTAGGCATAAGCCGTTTCCAGTTTATACTTGTTCTTCCCCTGCTCTCCCTCCTGATCACTGGTCCTCCTGACAAATAGTGACCGTCACCAGCACATCACCATGAAATCACAGAGGCAGCGGCCGGAGAGCCAGCATCACCCACTGGCATCTGCACGATCTTCTGTGAACTTCTTCACCAGCCTCCTCCATGCTCCCAACAGAAGTGAACAGACACACATGTTCTTCCAGGTGTGCAAGCTGGTGAATACCCCACCAGGGCTGGTTTGTCATTTTTCTCTGTTCTTTTGACTCTCCTTTTCGGACTTTTACTTTCCAAGTTCTCCCCACATTGAATAATGTTAAATTCCTATAATAAATGTCCTCTTCCATAACTCTCTCAGTACAGTTGACCCCTGAGCAACACGGGTTTGAACTACGTGGGTCCACTTAACACATGGACTTTTTTTCAATAAATAATACCTGTACCGTTTTTTATCTACATATGGGGAGGGCCAACTGCATGCACTGATATATGCCATTGTATATAGGGAACTTGAGAACCCAATGAATTTGGTACCTGTAGTGGTCCTGAAATTAGTCCCCTGCTGATATCAAGGGTAGTTTAGTTGGGGGGGAGTTAAAAGTTGTATGCATGTTTTTGACTACATGGGGGTCAGTGCCCCTAACCCCACACTATTCAAGGGTCAACTGTAGTTCCACTTCTCTGATTGAAGTACAACAAATACTACAGGACAAGTATGACTTTTGTATGTTTATATTAAACCCAACAACTTCACCAAATGATTTTATCAATTATCTCAGATTTTTTGAAAAATGTCTTGTTTTCTAGTATACAATATTATTTTCAAGAAAATGAGATAGTTTATTTTTTGCAACGCTTATAGAAATTATTTTCTTCCTTTATTTTTTTCTTTTGATGACATTTGTTAGAATGTCTAGGTCAATGTCGAATCAGACGAGAAAACCAAACTGCAGGCTGGTGACACAGCAGCATGAAGACTGCAGTCCCCTGGTACCATCTTAGGAGGAAATCTGCATGCTCCCGTCTCCTTACACTATATGGGTCTCATGGATTGGAAGACTTGGCTCATCAATTCAGCCCCTTGATTTCTTGGGCTAGAGAGTCTGACACAATCACACAATGTTGATGCTTACACCCTGCTTCCCCTAAACCTACTCCTACCCAAGACCAGCTTCATGGGTATGTGCTCTGTGTAGCCACATGAAGCCCAGAACTTAGGTGGGCCTCATGCTTGGTTTAATGTTCTGCTATCATCATCCAAAATTCTTAATAATTTTTGAACAGGAGTTTCCACATTTCTGTTTTATACTGTGCCCCCAAATGATGTAGCTGGTCTAGCTCCCACACATCATTCAGCTGAGCTCTCACAGGAATCCTATGTTCTTATCGTTTTCAGTCTCTGTTCTAGTCCACACCGGCTCTCACTAACCAGATTCCATGCACCCAATGCATTATGTGTATCCAAGAGTGTGTTGTCCCGCAGCTATTTCAGCAGTAAGAGACGGATGACTAGTACTGAAATGAGAGGGGTAAAAACCATGGACAGGTCACCATTTTCCTGGAATTCCTTGCTGGATTTTTAATGTGTCAAACTTAGGGTTCAAAATGAGTAGGATTATATATTTGTGTCCAAAAAAGAAACTGAATGATTCTAACAAAAGTGAGGGCAAAATCCATTGTCATGATGAAGGAAGAGAACAGGTACAGTGGAAGTGAATGAGTAGAGAAAATATCAGGACAGACCAAAGAACTGAAGAGTTCATGACAGACATATGACCAAGAAAGCCCACTTCTGGGTGGTTTTCTGAAGAAACCCAAATCACTAAATCAAAAAGACATATACTCCCTGTATTCATTATAGTGTTATTAAAATAGCCAGGATATGGAAGCAACCTGCGTCCATCAGTAGATGAATGGATAAAAAAGTGGTACATATATACAATGGATTATTACTTGGCCATAAAAAAATAATAAAATATTGTCATTTGTGACAACATGGATGGACCTAGAGAAAATTATGTATGCTAAGTGAAATAAGTCAGGCAGAGAAAGACAAATGTCATATGATTTTACTTATATGTAGAAGCTAAAAAAAAGAAAATAGATTGAAAAGCAAAAAAGTAACAGACTCATAAGTACAGAGAATATTTTGATGGTTGCCACATAGAAAGGTTGTTCAGTGGATGGGTGACAAAGGGGGAAGAGATTAAGAAGTACAAATCACCAGTTATAAAAACAGTCACCAGGATGGAAAAGTATAGCATAAAGAATACAGTCAATAATATTGTAATAACTGTGTATGGTGTCAGATGGGTACTAGACTTATTGGGGTGATCACTTCATAAATATAAATGTCTAATAACTATGTTGTACACCTGAAACTAATATAATATTGTATGTCAACTGTAACTGAAATTTTTAAAAATTATTTTTTTAAAATAAATGCCAAATATTAATTTTAAAAAAAAAGAGCCTAGCCGGTGTGGCTCAGTGGTTGAGCGTCAACCCATGCACCAAGAGGTCACCAGTTCTATTCCCAGTCAGGGCACATGCCCAGGTTGTGGGCCAAATCCCCAGTAGGGGGCATGCAGGAGGCAGCCAATCGATGTTCTCTCTCATCGATGTTTCTATCTCTCTCTCCCTCTCCCTTTCTCTCTCTCTAAAATTAATAAAGAAAAAAAAAGAGTTAGCTCTGGCTGGTGTGGCTCAGTTGGTTGGCCATTGTTCCATGCAACAAAAGATTGCCAGTTTGATTCCCAGTCAGGGCAAATGCCCAGGTTGTGGGCTTGATTACAAGTGGGGTTCGTGCAGGAGGCAGCCAATAGATGTTTTGCTCTCACATCAATGTTTCTCTTTCTCTAAAAATGAATTAAACATTTTTTTTTAAAAAAAGACTTAATGGTAGATAAGACAGATCAATTAATATTGAATGACAAAAGTATAGAAAATTTTACTTTAATATAGGCCCTTTTCAATGACTCCTAAACTTATCTTATTATTTGCCTGGGGTCCCTTCCCCATCATGCTAGGTCAGACTCAGTGCTCCATTCCCTGGAAGTTCCCAATCCATCCTATAAAACTGCTAGGTATCTTGGGGGAAATCATTATTGTGTAGTTTCCAGAAGACACATTTTCCCTGCTTCATTGATGTGGAACTTCCCATGATTCCTCTGTTACTTTCCATGGCTCCTCTAAGATTGTTGGCAGTGACTCCATTCATTCGTTCTTTATGTTCACGTCACTGAGCTCCTACGTTAGGCCAAGCACTAGGCCAGACATAGTCTAGACTCTAGAGATTAAAAATTAAATTAGTCAGAAATGTGACATGTTGTTCAATACTCGTGATAACCTATAAACACCTGAAAACTTGAACATATTTCTTCTTTAGCCTTTGGCTTCTATTTCTTCAAAGACATTATGGCAAGTCTCTTTGAGAAAAAAAAAAAAAAAAGAAGTCTCTTTGAGAAAAAAATAAGAAGAATAGATGTTTAAATTTAATAATTGACCTTTTTATTCATCATTTGTAAACATTATATCACTTCTCTACATAGTAGGTCTAGGTTGTTCTTATTAATCTTCTTATTGCAAATATATCTTTAAAATTTTTATACTGATTTTGATATTATTTTGCATTTAAATTTTTTGAAAACAGACCTTATACGCTTTGGTATCCCAGATTTGTTATGTGTCACTCACTGTAGCTTCTGTGCATGGTTGTGAATAAATGTGTGCATTCATGTGTTAATAAATGCTTATTTGTGCCAGATTATCATATGCTAGTATTCTCAACACAGTAATAAAAAAGATACCACCATTTTCCAACTCTCTAAACAAATATATAATATAATAATGTTGTAAAAAATATATTACTTTTATATATTTTAAGTTAAAAAAGACATTAGAAAATAATGAGGTTTTTTTTAAGATTTTTTTTTAATCCTCCAAGGAGAGAAAGTGTCATGGGCTGGAAAAAACAAAATAGAAACTTCCATTTGCAGAAGTGATCCATGTGAGAACATAAATAGAAAGGAACAAAACTAAGGACATTGGAACTGAATTTTAAAAAGAAAAGAAAAGGAATCTACGTGGGTTGGGTTACAGAAACAAGAAAAAAAGAGGAGGTCACTAGTGGGTTTAAGGGAAAAAGATTTAGGAAATATGTAATCCCCTAATTAAAAAGAAGTAATTAAATAATACACAGTTTTTAGCTCTGTCTCAGTAGCAAAGGAAGTTACAGGAAAGGATAGGAATGTGAGCTAATGCCAGGGTGCCAATCCAAGAATAATGAGACAATTGTGGTAGAGTCAGAGGTGTGGGTTTAATCCAAACTTTACCACTTATTAGCTACATGTGGCCTTGGGCCAGTTGTGTAAACTTTTCTAGGTTAAGAATCTCAACTCCTGCATTTAGACAGTGCAAATTATACCTGCCTTATGGTGTGTAGTGAGGATTAAATAACGGCAACACATATGAAGTTGCTTTGTAAACTTTAAAGACTTTCCCAAATAAGGGGGTCCACAACTCTTAAGCACAATTGTTTTAAAATCAGACCTTGCCACATCAAAAGTTCGCAGATTGTTCATGAAGGGTAATGCACGACGCACTGGTTCAGGCAACATTACTGGAGCACGTTCATACATTTGTGAATGTGCTAAGCGCTGGGTATATGGAGATGAGCCATATACTGCTTTATATTGCAATAAGGGAAACCTTCGAGAAAAGGAAAAAGTAGCACAAAGTAGGGTCAGACCCGTTTGAGGGGGAAAGTGGCACTTCAAACTGAGTTGTTGAAGCTCCACTAAATGGTCTTGATAACTGTTACTCCATGGAGTTTGTCAAGTGCTGAAATAACTAAGGTAGAAGTCAGATGGAGTAGCAGTGGTATGAAGTGTTAACAGTGTGAATAACAATATTTTAAAATTCAGACATGCAGTTTAAACCACTGACATTTCTAAACATGGATTATAGGCTTGTGTGTCGTTGAATCTCACCCCAAAGCCTCTTCAGATTGCACAGAACATGAGGTACATACAGAAACGAATGCTCATGTAGTTGACAATTTAATGAACTTAAGAGGAACCATACACTGACGGAGAGAAAACAGGTGCATATTATGAAATTTTGAAAACACCTGTTTATAAACCAAATGGTCTTTTCTTTAAAATCATACAGACACTGAAAGACAAGCGTTATTTAAATAGGAGAAATATAGTATCCATTATTCCAATATTGTAAAATTGGGAGTGAAATGAACTCGTTCAGGATTGTTCATCCATCTCCTGAAAGCATGTGATCTATAGAAAACACATTAATTTCAGGAGCTGCCTCAGGTGCAGATGGGAAAAGATTAGGGATGGGCAAGCCAAGATAGGACATAATTTGTACACACTACATCACTCAGAAATCAATAGGAGAGAACATAAATACCTCAAGACTGCCTCCAAAGAAGCTAGATTCTGAATCAGCCAACCAAAGTCAAAACATCAAAACAGACAGAGGACAGAACTGCATTAACAACCAGTGAGAACGGTTACAGCACACTTCGTAGAGAAAATCTTTGCTCTGAGAAAAGAATGGAAAGAAGCAATAAAAGAAGTAAACTCGCAGTGATTTTGATATGACTCCTACTAGAATCCTATTGTTTCAAAATACCAGCCTTCATTCCTCACCTGATAATTAATTGCACGTTGATTCTCCCTGGGTACCCCCTTTTCCCAACTCTGATTCTATATTACTTTCGACTTTTGCATTCAAGGGTACTTTCTTAAGTCGGGTTCTCCTAGAAGCCCGTCCTAGACCACAAATCTGAGTACAAGTGATTCACGAAGGAAGTGCTTTTCCAAATAAATCTTTAAGAAAGTGGGAGAAGCCAGATAAGAAACGGAGGGAGGGAAGGCAAACACGCATGGTTTCAGGTGAAGGTCCAGCATCAGTCTGATAACAGAGAGCTCTGGAGCTTGTTTTCCCTCGTGGCAAAGGGGCTGGGCCTCCCTATCACATACCAATCTAGTCAGTGGCTTCTGGGTTGCCCTGGGACTGATAGAGACTCCCAAACACCTGGTTTCCCCATGATCTGTCTCTCTCCATGGGCCAGGACATTCCAGGGCACTCCTCTGAAGACTGCAGCTGCAGGGCGGTAGAGAGATGAAGGAAACCTGCTGGGATTTGTTCAGGGCACCAGCAGTCTCCACTTACAGTGGTCACATGAAGTAAATCTGGCCCATATCATATTCCTTGCCCCTGGACATATGAATGCTTTTGTAATAGCATGTGGCCAAAAGCTGTCTAATCACACAGTTGAAAGGCACCATAAAAAGGATGCAGAGAGGTTAAACGCTAAGTCTGGAGCTTCTGGAAGCCATCTTTCCATCCTCCATGCAGAAAACATCTGCTTGAAAATGGAATGTGTTGAGAGGAAATCAAAGAGAGTGAGCACAAAGCTGTGTCTGGTGACGTTATCTGAACCATGCTCTCACCTGGGTTGATGCCTAAACCAGGATTTTTTTACGCTTGATCTAGTTTAAGTTGATTTCACTTACTTGCAATGAAAACAGTCATATTTTTTAAATTACTAACAAAGTAACACCACTGAATCATTTTCTGAGGCCTGAATCAACATACATTTATTCTATGAAATCTGCTAGTCTGATGTAAAATATCTACATGTGTATTCCTACTGAAGGAAGATATCATCACAGCCCCATGACTGAAAACCAGCGACTGAAAAGGTAGACCATACATCTTTCCTAGTCAGGATGACTAGCTGTGCTCAATACACAACTGTCTTACAATTTAATATTTATGTTTTACTCTATGAAGTTTGAAGGAGAAAAATAAATGATGGCCACTCTTTCCATTCCACATGTCCATACTAGAATAAAGATGATCAGGAAGAGCTTCAGAAAAGACATAGTGAAATTCACACTATGAAGGAAAAAAAATGGTGAGCACACAAAAGAACAAAGAAAAAAGAATGAAAACCAAATAAAATTGGGAGCTCATTAGGAGAATTTTAAAGACCAAATGTAGATTTAAAAAGTAGAAATCTCTTGTGGTGTGTTTTCTTTTTATCTTATACTTATTTTTTATTCATTTAGTAAATATTAATTAGAGTGTTTGACCACGTCCCAGGCATTGTGTTAGACGGTGGGGATACAGAAAAATGTTCCTACCTTCATAAAGCAATTCTCCTTCTTCCTCTTTCTGTCCTTCTTCCTCTTCCCCTACCCTCCTTCTTCTTTTCCTCTTCCTTCTCCTTTTTCTTACTCATTGCCATTATTATTCTTTTCATCATGTGATGCTCTAAGGTAAAAAACAAGAACAAAAAAAAACACCATCTACCCAAAGGAGTGATGGAAAGGAAAGATAACAAAGTTCTCTGATTGAGTCAATACCAAATGTTTGGGAATTATAATTTAAAATCCAGAGAGGAGAAGGCCAATGTGTGGAATTTAAAGACGTATGAGAGTTACCAAAGGGGAAAGTGAGAAGCAATTCTTCTTCCACCAACAAATAAATCCGTACTTTCGAAGGACAGGAGAGTAATAGCAAACTCAGGTCCCACCATAGAGGGACAGTTATATGTTTTCATTGCAATTTGCTACCCAAGCAACTTTTTAAACTACGCTCAATAATTTAAAGAAAAAATGCTCATAATGAATAAAACTACATGCTATCTCAAAAGAGAAACAGAAACTGTAAAATGGGATCAAAGGGAAAAACACTAGACTACTCTTCTTGCGAATAGCAATTATGTTAGCAAACGGCAGTAAAAATATATAACATTTAAGGTGAGATTCAGTTTCCTGTCTATAAAATGAGGGTAATAGACCTGCATTGCTTATTTGTAGTATACTTTCAGCTATAATCAGCATCACTATCATAACCATTATCTATTTTTAATAAACTGTTCCAAGCACAGCATCTGGCATATAATGATTGCTCTCTACATGTTTGAATAAAGAAATCACTATCTTAGTGCTAAAAAGTCTTTAAAAGAGTTTTTAAGAAGTTAAACTAACGGGTGAAAAGAATAAAGAGTAGGGCTCAAGACAAATAAAGAAATAAACAATGAAAAGTGTTATATTTTTATTTAAAAAATATATTTTAAAAATATCTACTCTGCGACCACCAAGTGAAAGACTATTCAGAAGAATTGTGTTTCGGTTCTCCTTTGACGTTTCTATCTTCTGGGATGTTGTGACTTTTAATATGCTATTAGCATTTTCTTTCGATGTTATTGAGCATAGTCATGAAAATTGCTTTAAAATACTTGTCTAGGTGAGCACACCCTGCAGTGGAGGGGCGTCCTGTCCAGGGTGGGTGCCCACCGTGCACCTGAGCTGCCAGGAGAAGGCTCCCTCCGGCCGCCCACCCGCATCCCCGAACTGGAATAAGCAGCTTTCCTCTTTAACATGCTTAAGGCTTCACTTCATTGCTGGCCTGGGAAGGAAGCTGACAGGAGGTCCCCAAAGAGCCAGGAGCAGACAGACCCTTGACCTCAAGGACATGCTTTCCCTGTGAGCACAGCCAGCCCCGCTCTCCCCTCTGGCTGCTTGCCCTTGGAGTGTTGGCTCCTAAAAACAGAGAGCCCGGAGGCATGTCCACCATGTCGATGCTTGGGGAAGGCCACCGGCCCTGGCACGATGCTTGGGGAAGGCCACCGGCCCTGGCACACTGGCCTGTCCCTGTGCAGCCTGGACCCATGCTCCCTCCGGTCTGTAAAAAATAAATTTTTTTAAATATGTGTCTAGTTCTAACATGCTGGTCACCTTAGAGTTAGTCTCCATTGATTGTCTTTCCTCTTCAGAATGGGTCACGTTTACCTGGTTCTCAGAGGTTCAATAATTTGGGATCGTGTCATGAACCTTGTTGTGGAGAGTTGGTTCTATTATATTCCTCTACAGAGCCCTTTGTTTGTTTGCTTGTTTTAACAGGAAATTCATTTGTTTGGACTCAAGCTGCAAGTTCTGTCTTTTGAGAGATTACTGGGTCCTTATCTTGAAGGTCGCCCCATTCACGCATGACTGAGGGTCAGCCAGAGTTCTGGGCAACGTCTCTACTCAGAATGCAAAGCTGTGTGCTTCTGCTTTCTCTTTCCTGGGATTCCCTTTCCATCTCCCAGCAGCTGTGCTTATCCCGAACTGTGCCCTCAAGTTTTCAGGACAGAAAAATGACAGAATTTTCTACCCGATTTCTACCCCCTCTGTAAGCCCCTCAAATCACGACCAGAGCTTTTGCTCAGACTAAAACTTGTAAAAGTAGAAAACCTAGTGTGTTTCTTTCTCTTCTTCTATACTACTCCTTTACACAATCCGCTTGCTTTTAGTTCACCTTCCAGTGTCTTCGGGTCATTTTTGTTTGTTTTCCAGTTTTCCCCAGGGCTCACAGTTGATATCGATGGGAGGGTTCATTGGTAGACGGTGCATCAGTCATATAAGAAGTGGGAGTCCCCAGTCTATTTCTGAAGTTTTTAGTTACTAGTAAAAGTATTTAAAATGTGAATATTTATTCTTTAGTATAACCTACAAGAATTAAGTGAGCAGAGATGTGAATATATAAATGTGAAAAGTATAAAATTCCTGAACACATGAGAAATATGTCCATTTGTTGTACGCTGAGTCCAGCTGTGAGCTCAAGCAGGCCTTTGTTCATTGCACTCTTATTTTGTGGCTGACAATGACTTTTATTTTCATATCAACACATTTGGAGACAAGAAAAAAAACACAAAAGTTTGAAGTATTTAGAGGAATTAGTATTAGTATGCACTGAGTTGTCTTGAAAGTATTTATTTGATTAAATTTGGTGGTTTTCTGACAAATTTGAAGGAGAAAGGGAATCAGGTATTTCCTTGCAATCATTCTTTAATCATTTGCTAAAAACAATTTGACAGTTTCCTTAGCATGAGCCACTAAGGCCGCTTCAAATGAATCTTCTGGGTGACAAAATAAATCTAGATAGCCATTTTATTGATCCATATCCCCAGCTGTACAAACCTTTAAACCGAGAATGACATCGTTTGATTTTATAGTGTCTTAAAGAGATGTTAGGTGTAGACCTGGTCATGAACAGCAGAAAAGAAAGCATGGCTCGTTTAATATTTCTTACCAGTCAAGCAGAAAACTTTTCAGAACTTGATGCAATTGTTTTCTAATCTTTGTTCTTAAAACGCACCTCACAAACAAGGTACAGATATTTAATTTTTCTAACATTGTAATTAAAAAGTGAGAAATTCACCAAGCAGCTGGGAAGGGATCTGTGTACCTTAGTGGGGGATCTCTCCTTGGTAATAGAGGTAACTATGCCTATAAAGTATCTTTCAGACAGTGAAAATCTTCCCTTTTGCAGGTTGAAGTTTCAGAATCACATGCCAAGCCTGATCAAGACAGCCGAGAAAGGGCCGCCTCTGTCCAAGGAACTCACGCTCCACTGCCCACTGCCCTGCTGGCTGGGGTAGCTCAAGGTCCCCCTGTGCCTCCAGCATCCATATGACCACGTGAGTCATGGAAAGAATGGGACACATAGATGGATGGTGCCCATTCTAATATCACTCTCTGGAAAAACTAGCTTTCTAAGAGCATCTTCTTAGGTACGGCCAGTGAGGTCCAGCTCCTGCACCACTGAAATGTTCCCCAAGAATCTTCATCCATAAACGTAGTGCAACTCTTCTTGTGCTTTTTCTTCTCTTTTCTTCCTGAAAAATTCCCTCCTAAATCCACCAGGTGGGGCAGCGCAAGGTGGACGTCCACGCTGGTGGTGGGGGCAGGGGAAGCTTCAGTGGTACAAAATGAGATGTCAGAGGCCCTGAGCAGACAGCAGGTGGCTGCAACCAGGAAATGGCTTGTTGTTAGATGTGGGGTGTCAGAGCTCGAACAAGGCGAAGCTGGTGCCCTACAGGAGAACATCCCAAGCGGGGTGAGGCCAGCAGCAACCCATAGGGACAGGCCAGAGCAGTAAAAGTGGCATTCCAACAGAGGGGGGACCTGGCCTGTGGTGTCAGAGCTGAAGTAGAATGAGGAAGGCAAACCCCAAAGGTGGAAGTAGCCCAGCATGGAGTCAGATTATTCTAAGTGGGTGAGGTTGGTATTCATGAGATTTCAGGGAGCCAGCCCGGTGCAGGCTGTCAGAGCCCAAACAGGGAGAAGAGCAGAATGACGGGAGAATCAGAACCTATAGTGAAAAGGGCACCCCTGGGGATTGGGCTGGCACAAGGTAGTAGAGAACAAGCAGGGTCAGCAGTATCCATGCCAGGGTGCATCGTGGCATGGAGTGTCAGAGCTCAGTGGGGATGTGGAGGATGTCTGTGGTAGAGACAAATATGCCCTGGGTGACGGATTAGTGTGCAAAAGGTGGGTGAGAAGAGAAACACATGAGGAGGGAATGGGCAGAGATAGATTGCTTAACATGTGGTGGGGGTGGGGGGATAAAATAAGTCAACATATTAAAGATAATGGATTTAGGTTTCTCGATATCAGAGGAAGGAGTTACAAATATGGAAAGGGGGAAAGTAGAATAAACCCTGCGGTATTGGATAGGAATTACAGGTATCTGTATAAACTCATGGTTTGACTACAGAGGACAGATAAATATCATTGCCAGTAGGTGCATATGTGCATATATACTTTCACATATTCCTCGGGGCCACTACAAGGGCCTGGGAGCAGTGCCAGCCAATCATAATGAGCACATCTAACACCCAAATCTGGGCTCTAAATGCCACTCTCCATCACAAGGAATGAGGTCTTCCTGTAGAAATAGCAGATGTTAGGTTTGGGGCAGCATAGTACAAGCCTAGAAATACTGTTATGCCAGCAAGTGATAAAGTACTCAGAGAAGTTGGAGACGTGTCAAAAAGACACCGAAACCAGATATAAAGGGTCTGACCTGGCCAAGTTAGTGGCAAAATCAACATCAAAATAAATAATGACAGCAGTGGATAATGACTCAAATAAAATGTTTTGAATGCTTGATGTGTCTATATAGAGAAAAGTAAACAATAAATGACCAGATTGCAAGTTTGATGAGGAACAGGATATTTACATGGTTCAAAGGGCCTTCTTACAATATACTTCTTTACTTTCAAAAGGGGAAAAGTGGAAAAGCCTGGCAGACACTTCCAAACTCAAGTGGTCCAAGTTAATATCAGTAATTTTGAGGAAATTAAAATTGTGTGCCATTTAATAGGATGTAATGAGAGGGGGAAATCATCACTTCGGTGATATTCTTGTCAAAGATGCATGACCTGAATCTGCTCATAATGGAAAACCTATATTAAGGGGCACTTGACTACAAAGAAAAAGTGACCTGTCTTCTAAATGTATCAAGGTCATGAAAATCGAGAAAAGACTGTTCTAGACCTAAGGATAATAAAAGTTACGACAATCAAATATAACGTGTGATTTTTACCTGAATCATCCTACTATAAAGAACATTATGGGGACAACTGATGAAATTTGAATAGGGTCTGAGGATCAGATGATGTTGCAAAATGGCTGTGTAACAAACTTCCCCATACGCTGAATGCACACTAAAATATTAACAGGTTACAAGCTTGGAGTCAAATGGTTTAGGGGGGGAAATATATTTATACTATACTTAAAACTTTTCGGTAAATTTTTGATTGTTTCAAAATAAAAGTATATATTTTTAGAAAACTTTGAAATTTTCTTTACTAGTTTTGTGAGGGATAATGAAGATATATAAAATCACTCCATCAGGTCCCTTCCCTCTGTGTCCTCTGCAGAGATCAGGCTGATGAACTCATAATAAAATGTGATTATGAGTCATCTGAAGTCTTTCTCTGTCCTCGTACAAAACCTACTGTGTGCAGCACATATCTTTACCTTGTACCCTCTCTATATATCAGATGTGTGCATGTTACATAATATATTAAGAAATCTCCCAATAAATTCAATAAAATAGAGAAATGTGCATATTTTCATTGAATAGCTAATGAATTAATTGCTAGCATTAATTTATGCATCAGAAAATAAAGTTCCTGCTTTTGCATCTGCATTAATGCAAAAAATACTCCACCAGAACAAAGTTATCTAAAGGAAAAAAGCCAAATTGTGGAGTAAAGTCTTCAAAGAACCACAAAAAATGCATTAGACACTTGAGTGCCTTTCTATTTAGGCTATTTTAGCTTGCTATTCATGAACCCTTCCCCTTTGCTCCTGGGCTCACCGGCGGACTTCACTTCTGATAGCACTTGTCAGTCTAGATTACTCAGTGACTTCATGGAGCAGAGCCCTCCTCCCCTTCACCATTTTATCTTTAAATGAGAAAAAAAAAAAAAGCCACTGAGTTTTTGTGGGTTTTTTTTTTTTTTCCTACCTCCTCACCTAAACCAGTGCATTTTTTTACTCTCAGACCTGGAATGGGGACCACTACTAATTGTGGGGTCTGTTAAGTCCCTTGGTTTCCTTAGAATGAAACATTTACAGGACAAACCAACCATTCTCTTGCTAATATTAGCTGTTTCTTAAAGGATGAGACTTCTCGTTGTGTTAATGAAATCATTCATTTTTCTCCATCTATCAAAGGCCAGCTTCCAGGAAGAGAGAGGAGGAAGAGAAACTAGCAACCTGCCTCATTTGTCACTATCTATGCACCCATCTGTTACCTTGTGTGTATAGAAGCCTGTTATAGATACGAGGTGCAGAATGTCAAATGCAGTGCATGAGAAAATGTGTGCTAAGTATCATTGTACTGCTTCAGCTAATTCTAGTGAAGTATGGTGAATGAAAGAGCAGAGGACCTAGAGAGCTAACAGCAGAAGACTTACTGGTCTGTGAATGAGGCAAGCTTCCCAGAGTGTGCCAGGACGGACCTCTGGATCCCTCTGTGTAGGATGCTTTCCTGGCAAGAGGTTCTTCATGAGCAGTTCTTTGCCCTGGGTGGGATTCTCCCTAATACCAGAAAACAAGCCATTCTATATCTACTTTTTTCCCCCCTTAGTTCAAACCACCTTAAGCTTTCTCACCTGTAACAGGAGGTGAGGGATAGAAGTGCATATTCACAGGTGTATCATGAAGTTAAAGACATCAGATGCATGCGGAAGTGGCTAGCATACAAACGACACACAATAGGCAAACAATAGATGCGATTTTATATCTCGGGGCAAGATTTCTTCAATGTGACCATCTGATTTCGTTACCAAACATACATATCTTATTCCTCATCCACTTTGGGAGTTATGTTGATCTTTTGCCATATACTTAGGGAAAAAAATCAATATTTAAGTATTAAATTTGTGCTTTCCCTGAATCTTATCCTGGTTTCAATTTATTTTTTAGCTGAATTTGACTTTATCTTTGCTCTCCCCTGTGAGTGACAAATATAGGTATATTGGCTCAGGTTAAACCTTGTGCTCACCTTCCTGTGTACAATGTAGTGATCTAGTTAACCCAGACAACCACAGTATAAACATCAACTTCATCACCATAGTCGTCGTCGCCATCATCATCATCATCATATCTCTTATTGACTTTTTACTATGTATCAGTCATGTTATAGGTGTATAATAATGTTAATTTTTTATCTCATAAAGGCTTAAGATAGTTGGCAATATTTACATTTTAAAAATGAGTGAAGTCTATAGTATTTGAGTAATTTTCCCAAGGTCATAGAACTAGTTGGCACTAGAAGTAGAATCCAACATGATATCTATTTTCTTCCAAAAATCTGTTTTTCACTATAAAAAAATTCCTTCTCCCACGAACTTTCAAACTGGTGTCTTGTAAGGTTTCCTATTGCTACATTTTTTAGCCACAGTCGTGATGGCATTTGACCTACCCAGTAAACCTAACAGTGGATCATCAAATGTATCAATACATCAAAATGCCATGAACCTGGGACCTGAGGATAAAGTCAAGAAAAAGTAGCATGAAAGTCTAAACTATAAAGGTTGAATGAAAGTACATTATTTTGGAAATTGTAATGTGATATCATGTAATGAAAGATTTGAGCTCTTGAAAAACAAGTTGAGTAGTCAAAAATGTTGTACCTGTGAGTAACCAGGGTAAAGGGCACTTGACTCATATATGCTTTCTGGTTTGTTTATCAGGTTATAGCTCTAAGAAAAGAAGAGTGCATTATGTTATAATAACTGATCATGCAATTCCTTAAAATTAGTTTGTTGCTCATACTTTTGCTTTCCTTTCTAGTCTTAACTTACTGGCAACTAGATTCTCCTATTGGAAGAGAAAATGCTGACCAGTTGAATCAGATACCACAATCTGCTTAACAGGGATCGAGTCTTCCAATCTCTTTGAGTGGGTGCTGTGTGAAAGTCACTCTAGAGAGGATTTTATTTCTGGGCATAAACAATTGACTTTTTTGTGAAAAAATTGATCTCAGTCCCCACAAACTGTACCCTGAGGAGTGAGTAAAATGGATTCCTCCAGCTGCAAAGCAGATGACCAGACCATAGTTGAAGAAAACCCATCTGCAAGCCACAGCCAGCATCAATCCACCAACTATTCCTTTTCCACAAAAAGAATGCTGAATTAGAAATAAAACTACTTTCCACCCAGGGAGGAGGGTTAAGAAAACATTGGGCAACAGGATGTTCCCTGAAGTCTCAATGTCTCTCCTAATAGCTTTCTTGATTCTATCAACCAAGATATTTTCCCACCAGTCCTTAGGGTTAACTACCTGTTGCAGAGTATTTCTTATTACAGGTCCTTCTAGTTTCACCCTTGTCTTTTTGGAAGGGATAGCTTGCATCTTTGTATTGATTTTACAGCAGTTCCCACAAGCCTTCTGGAACACTTTGTGATCCTCAAGGAAATGCGGTGTAACTCTCTTCACAAGCTGACTTTATCAGTTTGGCCTCTGATGAAATACTTGAGCACACATTGCCCTAACTCACCCAACCCTGGAGAGTGGAATAATTGTATGAATTACTACTCTCCAGCTGATTCATTGTGGCTGAATTTGCTGCAACTTGGAGTCTAGGGAGTCAAGTCTTTCAAATAATAACTGAAGATAATCAGAGAAAAGTAGCAAGTAGGCACAAGGATAATTATGAAACACTGCTGCATTTCATAAAATTTCCATTAGGATAGATTATCTAGAGATTACCCTCAGGCAGAAATTTATTGAAAATACATGATAAATCTAGTTCTCTTGACATTCAAAGAAATAATTAGCGGAAATAGAAACATTCCTTTTAATTCATCTATATCTTTCCCTGCCATCAAACAGACAAAATTCTATAAACTGTGGACTCAAATCTCTTCTTCCTTATACAATGCCTTATGTATAACATTTCCATGTGTATTTGAAAGGAGCCTGTCATTGATTCCATGCTCATTGCTTATAATACTTCCTTATTTTATCAGCCCATCTGTTAATTGGGTTCCTGACATTACATAATGGGGACAGAGTGGACACAATTAATGAGACGGAATCACCACTCTAAAGATGTAAAGATGTTTATTATCTATGATCTCTCTTTCTCTCTCAAATTATAATGAAATCTGGCAGAATCAGAAATTCTATGATCCAGAATATCTAATATCAAAGTTGAGAATGTCATTCAATGTATAATATGCAAAGATTTCCATTTTCAAAGCATCAAATTCCTTCCTTCAATAAGTATTTGACATTAGAGTACTACTCACTAATTTTTTGATGTTGCAGAATTCCTTATATCACTTCTATGTATCAACATGAGTCAACAGATATGTACGGACCTTAATTCAGGCATCAGTACTAAAAAGTGGACAAAAGTGGATAGTCAGGTCTCTGTCCTCAAGTACCTCTTTTTTTTTTTTTGAACATCAGTTTTAACTCTATGTAGATGTGAGAAATTTCATGGTTTTAAAGATGTCCAACTGACCACATACCAGATGACAGGGTGTTTGGTCTATTAAGAAAGATAAGGATCTCATGGGGAAAAAAATAGAGCTTTCTAGATTCTTTTGGAACAGATATGCCCTCTGTCACAATAGGAAATTATCTGAAAGACTCATAGGCCTCCTTTATCCTCTCTGCAAATATCTACAATATAAAGTTCAAACACTTTATTATGACATACATGGCCCTCACGGTCTGGACTTCTCTGCATTTTAACTCCGATTACTTCAACTCAGGTGACAGTAAAAACCAGCAAGGCCTAAGCACCAACCAGCCATAAACAAACAGGAGGATCCCTGGGGCTGGGACTCAGAGGCTTGCTTCGGTGTTGAGCAACTACCCCTTCAAACATTAGACGGGGGGAGGTGTGGGAAAGGGGCCGTGGGGGGGGGCACACAGGATTTGGAGCAGGGGCTATTTATGAATCAGATGGAAGTATTTCAGCATGTGGGCCAGCAGTTCAAATGTGTGGCAGTAGCCTATCAGCTCTGCTCCAGCCTCTCCTCAATGAGTAAGTACCCTTTCCTCCTAGCAAGTCAAACTAGTTAGTATTCCTGAAATGTTTCATCTCTAACTAGCCAATATCCTCGAAGTTTCCACACCCAACTGGCTAGCATTCCTTAACTATTTCACACCGATGGTTCCATGAAACATTCCAGAGATGTTTCATTGCAAAGTAGTTCCCTCTACCTGAAATGTCTTTGCCTCTTACCCTTCACCAAATAGATAAACACTTCTCAAGACCCTGCTCAGGCTTTACAGAGGAGATAATGCTTAAGCTCGGTGCCCAACAGCTCCTTTCTGAGCCTTTGTGGGTCCCTCACTGCTTCCTCAAACACAAAGTAATACTCCGTATTTTTTTTTAACCTGCATACACCATTTAATGGATTTTCATCTGAAAATCAGTTTCTTCCAGGGACATGTTGTAACTCGTAACACACCCCCTTCCTTTTGTCTCCACATCTCAGACACAAGTCTTCCACCAGGGAAGCTGGCTGAGAAACCAGATTTGTCCATGAAAAAAAGACCTGGACCTTGTATGGTAGTTTTTCGAAACCTCACATTCTTAGTAGAAATTTAGTGACCTATAGCTTCCCTTAATATTTACTTTCAGAAGTGAATGCAATTCGTGAATAATTACATATTGTCTGACAAATGGAAAGGTATTGTCAAATTAGTTCCATAAATTAAAGTGGCTTGCTCAGCGGCAGCACAGACGTGTTACGGTGATACTGGAGACAATGTAGGTGGTTTTACTTGTACCACTTTCATTGCTTTTTCCTAAAGTTATGTGGAATATAATTGGTATTTTTCTGTGCTCAAAAATGATTCTCTTCTGACTTGTGTCTTCCAATGATGCTTAGTAATTATATAGCTTTAGTTTGTTTGTTTGAAATGCTTTTCAATAAAGATTTCTCAGTAATTAAATTCCACTTCCCTGGTCTGTAATCTATTGCATCTTTGAGGTTCATAATAAGTAATTACACAGATAAATGGGAAAAAATAGCAAAAGGAGAGTAGAAAAAAATCAAAGCATCCAAATAAATCACATACTGGATCATCGGTCACAGGTTAGCTAAGGGATGGTTGTCATCTGACCATGAAGGACAATCTCTAAATGCAATTACAACTCTTCCAGACACCACCATTTCCTTCTCATTAGTACACACTGGTCCTTTGTAGAGGCATGGTGTCATATTTCACATTCAAAGCTTCCCTTTTAAATATACTTTCTAATGAGATTCAGTAGCTTGTTATATTTCTTTAAAATACTTTTCAAAGTTTGTTGAATAGTTTAGTTGTGCCGCTGATGGAGAATGCTGCTTCAGGTTAATACAGTACCATATCCAGTGCTTAGAGCAATCATTCTTGGTTGCCCAACACTCCCTTTAGCTACAAATGTGGTCAAGAGCCTTTTTTAAAAAACTGGTTTATTCACTGAATATTTATTGAACCCTAAGCACTGTGCTGGGTATTTAAGACAAAGGAGTAAATAAGGCACAGGCTGTCTTTCCCTGCTTACATGAAATTCCTCCAAAGCTGCACGTCTAACCTGGTAGCCACAAGCCACACGTGACTGTTGGGTACCTGAAATATGACTTGTCCAAACTGAGATGTGCTGTAAGTGAAAACATACCATCTTTTGAAGACTTGCTACCAAATATAAATAAAAAATATCTCAATAATTTTTATTACATATTAAAATGATAATATGTTGGGTTAAATAAAATATAGTATTAAAATAATTGGCACCTGTTTTAATTGCTCTTGTTAACATGGCTACTAGAATATTTTAAATTATATAAGAGGCTGGCATTTGTACCTTGAATTATATTTCTCGTGAATGGTGCCTTTCTAAAATCTCCAGGGAGACAAACCATTAAATAAGTAATTACAACAAAAGATAATGAGGAATTAGATGAGGAAACTATTAAAATGCATAGGTAGCAGCAGCCCTGAGTCATGGTCAGACATTAGGATCTTTCTGGTGACCAGATTCATATCCAGGGCATTCCAGAGTTGAATGGCTACCTTGGCTAATTCAATAGATTCTTCTTATGCGATCCCTGACACATTGCAGATATTAGTTTAGCACCTGAGACATCGTATTTGAAGTATTTTAATTCAATAACAAATACTAGCTCAACTAAACACTCTCTTACTCATCTTGGTAACCTCAGCACATGTCAATGTTCCTGATACATTGTGGATGTGCATTAAATGATGGAAAATGCCCTCTGGAGAACTATGAGCCAAAGTTAACAACCTGGGATGTCTCTGCATGCAAGCGATACTATCACTCACCACAGCACGCTGCCCAGGAACCAAGATATTTTGTTATTCCCTCCCTGCAGATGTCCAGCCTGGCGGAACTGATTTTTAATGATACTATTGTCAACACCTGATGATCGACTGCTTCCCAGATCCTTGCACTTGGAAACAGTGTGCCGTCTGATGTGAAACATGACAGGACAGTGGTGCCACTGAAGTTATGCACCAGTAACACATCCAGTCTCACATCCATAAAGAAAATTGGACATCACTCCTGTATGGTAGACTTTCATTTCAGTCTGAGCTTTGATGTATCTTTGACTGACAGACAACCAGAGGATGCACTGGCTTCCTGAATATGGTTTATGCCCTTGCCTAATATTGTATCACCTTGTGTGCTGCTGAAGTGGAAAAAAATCAATCACTGCAGCTAGTCTGTATTTCAGAAACTCCAAGTTTGTCTGGTAGAAGTTTGCATAAGGCCTCCTTCTTCCTTAGGCTTTCACTCTTCCGGTTTTATAAAATGGAACACAACCTACTTTGGATGCTCCTGGGCTGCCCCTAAAAAGCAGTGAGCAGTGAAAATAGCTTCAGTGTTTCAAACTGTTTGGTGGAGTCTTTCAGGTTATATCAATCTATACAGGCCCTGAAAGGAATTTTGTTTTATTTTTTGAATTAACTAATGAGGAAATTTGGCCCCTGAAAAATGTTATTAACCCAAATAATCAGTTATAATAGTTTAAGTACTAAAGCAAAAGAGCCTGGTTATTTTGTGTCAAGTAAATAGTGTCTCAATTAATGATCAAACTAATCCATTAACATTTAAGTATTGAGCCTTTATGCTGGTCCAATACTTTGTAAATAATAAACTACATATAAAAGATTAAAAATGTGGTTTTTGCCTTTATTAGAATCAAAAGCTAAGACAAATGAAATATAGAATATCAACATTTATTCAATAAAATGATACTTTCTGTAATTTTTAGTGTTGTCAGAAATCAGAGAAGAAAGTGACCAGGGGGAAATGTCAAGAGTGAAGTCCTGGTAGACTTCCTTTTGCTTCAGGGCTGCCTCCATGGAACTTCAATGCCTCCCTCTCCAAAATTATTAATGAGTTTCATAGTCAGAATTCAGTATGAAGAAGCACTTCTGCTTCTTGGCAAACACATTGTTTCCAACGTCCTTCTGTTAGATATCTAGATACTAAATAAACTGCAACAGATACGAATCTAAGTGATCGCTACACTTTCAAGGAACAAACAAAAATTTCCAAGGGGTGGGGAAGGAAAGTAGATTTCAGAAAATCCGTAAACCATAGGGTGTAGGTTACCTGTAGATAAGCCATAAAGAGTTGTATTTGAAACTTGGATATTAGGTACAAGCCACGGTTATGAACATCTTGGGGTTATATCTGTAACACTGTAATGCAGGTGAAGTGGCTCTTTGGGTTAGAAGAACACAAAAGGCCAGGCATCCAGGAGTTCTGGGCTCTTGATCACCAACCATTCACCTTTCTGGGGTCTGAATACTCTGCCAAGAGAGATGACAAGCAGGCCACTGTCAAGGTAAAGGTGTCCAGTTTCAAGTACCCTCTTATGTAATTGCTTCTGTTATACTAGTGGTGTGGTGGGCCAAAGCCCTTATTTGTCACCAAACTGAAATCATTAACCAATCTTCAGACTGGCCACAATTTGACCTATAGTCTTCTATTCTTTTTTTTTTTTTTTTCTTCTTCTTTATTGATTTTAGACAGAGAGGAAGGGAGAGGGAGAGAGAGATAGAAACATCGATGAGAGAGAACATCTATTGGCCACCTCGAGCATGCCCCCACTGGGGATTTGGCCCACAACCTGGGCATGTGCTCTGGCCAGGAATCAAACTGGAGACCTCTTGGTGCATGGGTTGATGCTCAACCACTGAGCCACACCAGCCAGACAGCACCTCTATTCTTTAAATGAGTTGGGAGGACTATCTACTCTTCTAAAATTTAAAAGAATTTTCCTATAAAAACAGAAACAAAACAACAACAAACACTTATGTCTGAAGTTTTCTTTGTGAACATATTTTAAACTATTTAATTTCTTTACTTGTTATAGACCTATCCATGTTTTCTATGTCTTTCTGAGCCAGTTTTCCTACATTAAATTTTTTCTAAGAGTTTGCCAATTTCTAACTCTTTAGCATAAAGCTGTTCATAGAATTTCATGTTATCTTTTAAATCTGTTTTCATATTATCTGTTCTGTCTGCAGTTATGACAACAATTTATTAGTGCTATTTATCTGTGCTATCTCTTTTTTCATCATTGTCCTTACCACAGACTTGCTAACTTCACTAGCCTTTACAAAAGACTAACATTTGATTTGTTTATCCCTTTGATGTTATTTTTTCCACTTTACTCACTTTTGCTTTTTTTTAAAAAAACTCTCTTGTTTTCTTTGGATTTATGCTATCAAATAATAAAAAAAAACAGTACTGAACAAGTGAGAAAAAATTAATATCACACAAATTGTGTTCTTTGACTACAGTCAAATAAAATTAAAAATCAATTACAAAAAGATAACTTAAAGATAACAGGTACAATGATTATAAAAGGTGCTTCCATAAAATAAGTTACTACAGAAAAATAAGTTTGAGAGATAGTGAACATTTGATGTATTACTTAGGGATTCATTGCTTACTGAAGTCCCTGAGAAGTGCTACATTAAAGAAACATTTTTTGACCAAACAATTCGCCAGTGTGTTTGCTTATGGCCCCAATTTATTACATAATACTTAATAGTGTCCTAAGCTTTGGAGACAGACAACACAAAACCAGATTCTAATTCCCAATCTACCGCATACAGACTTAGTGGCCTCCTGGTCTCATCTGTAAATGTGGGACGATAAACTCTATCCAGGACGGTTACCATAGAGACTAATGACATAGAGATGTTTCTGGTACAGTTGGTACTCAAACACTGACCAGCAGTCACCTCTTGCCATGCCTCACTCACTCACACGTGTACACAAATCACCGCCTTTGCCAATCATATTAGATCATTAGTTACTTGCTTTGAAAAGTAGGAAATAGAAAAACTCTTTAAAATTACATACAACCAACATGAGAATCATCTGATGTTACACAAGATATAGATAGACATGCTACAGGCCTTACTTTTAGGCAAATATCTGGCCTTGCACTCACTATACTAGCAGTTCTCATAAAACAGCTGAGAAGATAATAGTAAATTTCACCTTGGTGCTTTTGTGACCAACTCCTACTGGTATTATTTAGCTTCAGTACTGGTGGGAATATGTCTCAGTTCTTCCCCCGTTGAAATACCACAAAGGAAAGATGGAATCAAGAGTTACTTGTTAGTCTCATTTCAGACCCCATTAATTAGGGAGAATTAGAAAGAACACAGCACTCAACATTTTTCCATATATAATAGATAAGATAATAGATGAGTTCAGACTTTGAAGAAAACTCTGGCCATAATGCTCAATCACTCATTTGCAGTATAGATCATTAGGATGGTCCCATGAGTGAAGGCACTAGAATTTCAAGAGTCTGACTCATAAAAGCCTCAAATTGAATTGAAATAATAGCTTCCTTCTGTTACCCAGGTAAAATTGGCTGAATCTAGGCAAAATGTAGAGTACATTATTCAGTTATGTAATTAACTAAATAGTAATTTATTGCTCTTATTGCTTCAAATCAATTAATATTCTTTTAATTAAAAGTTAACCCTTTAATGCTTAATTAGATTTCCATATTTTAATGAAACAGTTGACATAGTATCATATTGCCTTTGACTTGCACATTACCAGTCTGCTTTGCATTCTCTAGGAACAGACAACTTGAAAGAATCCTCATTCTTTAGAGATAAACATGTACACCAAATTGTTTGTAAAAATTATCCTTATTTCTCTGTGGCCAATTTTTAAACAGCAAGTGTTACTTTTTAAAAAAAAGTTCTCATGGAACAATAGCTACACCCCATCACTGAGACAGGGCGGGGACAGGATGTGCTTGGAGGGGCACTTGCCTCCCTCCTCTTTCAGTTGAATTATATCTGTAGGTAGACCCAGTCAGGCAAAGACCTCCCTTCTTCTCAGGCACAAAAGTACTCCTCTTGCGTGAGAATATTAGATACTTGCAGAGCAGTGTTCGAACTTTAATGAGTAGTGTTTAGTATTCAACAGGCCTAATTAGCTTAGTCAATTCATTAAGAGAATAAATAAGACTAAGACGGTAGAGCTCACGTCTGCTTGGTTGTCAGTCACTTTGCCAGTTCACTCATTCCCAGGTTGGATTGAAGAGGTGTGGGTGGTATAAGCTTGCACATAGCCCAAAGCTGTTTTTAGGAGAACAGTTCCATTTCTCTACTAATGGTTTGCCAAGGGTGCTGTTCGAGAGTCTTTCCATCATAGACTACCAGACTGGAAAGCACTTCAGAGCTCACCCCTTTAACTTAAAGATGAGTATTTGAGGCCCAAAAGATGATGTGGTTTATCTAAGCTCATAAAACATATACATATGAAAGCTGTGCGTATAACAGAGAAGTGGCTAATAGTGGATCTGATGAGTTAGGGACAAACAAAAGACCTCAAACAACTGTTCGTGTTGGATCGGCTACGTTTTACCCCACAGGAGTGAAAATGTGTACCCTGGAAAAACCACAGATTTCAGTGTCAGAGGGACCCACACTTCTTGTGGTTAAAAGTACTCAGCAACATAGTTTTAACTGAAAATGTGGTTTGATAGTGATGGGTAAGGGGACTCAAAGACCAGATACACTGTCTTCCAAGGACCATGACATATATTCAAAATAACTATTGACCACCATTACAAGTTCTGTAGGCATTATACCCAATATTCTGGTAAAAAGGAAGACTTTCTTTGACATTCACATGTAAGAAGTGTGGCATCTGTAACACTGCTGTTCCCACAAAGCTGCCCTTCCACCCTTTCTACATAGATCACAACAGTCTATCTGACTCCCTCACACTGCCCACATACAGAAGAGAACATATGGGTTTTATGATTAATATAATGAAAATTAACTAAATCTGAGGAGAATCCGTATGTTTCTTGCTATACTGTGCTTTACTAATGTCATTAAAACTCAATCTTAAAACTTTTAAGTCCTGGCCAGGGGGGCTCAGTTGATTGGAGATTCATCTCATACACCAAAAGGCTGTGGGTTTGATCCCCAGTTGGGGCACATACCTAGGTTGCAGGTTCGATCCCCAGTTGGGGTAACCAATCGAGCTTTCTCTTTCACACAGATGTCTGTCTGTCTGTCTGTCTGTCTGTCTCTCCCTTTCTTTCTCTCTCAATCTCTCTCTCTCTCTCTCTCTCTCTCTCTCTCTCTCTCTCTCTTTCTCTCTCAATCTCTCTCTCCCTTCCTCTTTCTCTAAAAATCAATAATAATAATAATAAAAACATATCCTCAGGTGAGGATTAATAAAAAAAAAACTTTTAATATAGCCTTTATGGGAGATTAATGTCTATGAAAACACAATTATGAGGTGAAGGTATATATGCCCTTTAAAAGAAAAAGATCATAAGGGAAAAATTATAAGATTCACACAAAATCAGAGATGCAGTCAAACTCTCAATAGGTAAGAAGTGGTTCATTATCTACAGTTTAGCAAAGGAAGAAAAACAATAGAGAACCATTTGGCTTTTTCCACACAGAAACCACTTTATAAAACATTAAATTCCATCTTCCTTAATAACATTTCTCTATGTTAGTGATTAAAAGCCATTACCTGTGCCCTGGCATGTTTGGCTCAGCAGTTAGAGTGTTGGCCCATGGACCAAAGAGTTGTGGGTTTGATCCCTGGCCCTGGTCAGGGTCTTGTGGGAGGCAACCAATCGATGTGTCTCTTTCACATCAATGTTTCTCTCTCCCTTCCTCCCTCCCAGTCGATCTAAAAAAAATAATAATAATCAATGGAAAAATACCCTCAGGTGAGGATTAACAAAAGCCATTACCTGCATTTTCCATAATTATGCAATTGTAAGCACACCAGACCAAGCCCTTTATAGAGTTTACCTTAAGATTCATCAAGTAGGGCAGTATTTTTACAGTAGAGATGGGTGAGGAATTAATCTTGCTTTCTTAAGCTAGTATCCCTGATGTTTCTGAGGTGAGTCTTTGGTTATCTGAACTACAGTCCCACCAAGCCATAGTCACCAGTTCACAGCCACCAATTACTAAGCCACAGTCAGTTATTATCAAGCCACAGTCTCTAGTCACCAAGTCACAGCCAGCTACTGCCAAGCCAGTTACTAGTCACCAAGTCAGCCACCAGCCCATCCTTGTTTTCTCAGTTTGACTGACTTGACCAGAGGCCAGCACATGTTTTCTGTAAAGGGACAGACAATAAATATTTCAGTTTCCCAAAATCCACAACCTCCCTGCCACTGAGGTCTTGACATGATTCACAAATAACCCCCTGAAGTTGAAAGCAATGATGTAAGCACTAAGAAAAAAGTCTGCCATCCTGATTTGTGGTGGTCTTCTTATCATTAAGACACCAGGTTCCAAAGATAATGATCCCCCAAAGGACATAGCACATTTTCTCAGGCTAAAATAGTATCCTGGCTTTGGCGTGAATAAGACCAAGATTGAAAAGTCCAGTGAATGAAAATCAGTATTAGCCTGAAACCTAAAGATCATTTAACTCCCTACTCTCCCTAATCAGTCTGTGTCAGACCCCTGGAGCACACATGGTAACCTGGTAACCAGACCTGTCCTGCCCTCATGCTTTATTTGGCCCCACAATTTTTTTTTTCAACATGATATAGTTCACAACATTTAATTGTCTGAGAATTTCACATTAAAATCCAGATCCATCACTTTTCTCAAAAAAATAAGCCTAAATAGCAAAAGACAAAAGCAATAACAAAACAAAACAAAATTGGCTGTGGTTAAAAATGGCTGTCCCATTTCAGCGGCACACATCTTGTCTCAGTTACTGATGCTCCACCATAGACAAACCTGCAGCACTTACTACATTGCTGGGCTTTGGAAAGCATTTACCTTGAGGATTCAGCCAAAGAAAATATAAACACTAAGAAAAGAGTATAATCAGCCTGAGAACATGTCACTCTCTCCTGGTAAAAGGTGGGTCACTGATTTAGGAGTGTCACTTTCCCCATTGGGAAAAACAGACCTACCTTTGCCAATCCTGGCTCTTTAAGCCCGAGAATAGAATGGGGAATTGTGAACTCCCAAGAAACAAAGCTTCAGTCTTTAAAGTTTCTCACTGACTCTCAGGGTAGGTGTGCCCTCTGCAGGAGCTCTCCCTGCCCACCAGCCTATTGATGACCTCTAAGGTGAGGCTCATAGCTAACCCCATAGATAAGGCAACACTGTCAGGCCAGCCCTCTTGCCGGGGATGACGCCAACAAACCAAGACATCTCAGTGTTCTAGAAGGCTTTTTGCTTAAGCCAAAGTGTGTCATATTAGGAGCTCATCAAATTTCAATTGTGTAGTGGAGAGAAAAGATATGGAGAGAATTCATGGGAAAATATGTAGAGAATTCAGAGTAAAATTCAAAAGAGAAGAGACAATAATGCGGAACTGGGTATCTTAGTCAACAGTTTAACTGCCATAATAAAATATTACCATCGGCTGGGTGGCTGAAACAAAAATGTATTTCTCACAGTTCTGGAGGCTGGAAAGTCCAAGATCAAGGTGCTGGCAGATGCAGTGTCTGGTGAGAGGCACTTCCTGGTTTGTAGATTGCTGTGTTCTGGTTATCTCCGTGGCAGAGAGCAAAGAGGGAGCAAGCAGGCTCTTCTTACAAGGGCACTAATACCATTTATGAGAGTCCCACCTTCATGTCCTAACTACCTCCCGGAAGACTCTCCTCCTCTCATCACACTGGGGTTAGGATTTCAACATATACATTTGGGGGGCGGGGGGGACACAAACATTCAGTCCGTAACTTCCGGTGATAGATATCTGGTCGTTATGGTACTGACAAATCCCCACATCACAGATGCACATTAAGGACAGGGGGTCATAGAAAATTAGATGATTATTATCCAGCTGACCCAGGGCAGCAACCCTGTTGTCCCGGACAGAGTCTGATCACCGAAGACTCATGGAGGTGACACCTAACACAGATGCTCGGTCAGGCTGCATGACAACATGATCCCCTGAGCCACAAGGCTAAATATTTCTACCCAGCTCCCCATAAGAGTTTTAAGATTCATAGTGAGTTGGAAGAAATGATATTTTGATTGATTTCAATCCATCCACGTTATGAAGACCCAGAAAATTGCTTAAGGCAATGGAAAAAAAAAAGAATCCTCTGGTTATGAATGATTCATTTCTACTTTTATGCTCCTTTGTTTACTGATAACCTGGTTTCTGATTTTAAATTTCATATTTTATGTGTAAATTTTATTGAATTGTGTGATGGTTTTAATATATTTCAATAATGTTTTTTAAAAAGCTAATCTACAAAAAGAAAAATCACAATTCCCATTTGGCTGCATTCCAGAAATGAAATGGTATTACCAAACATACCACCACCACCCACCACCCACCACCCTCAACTTCCCTTCAATTCACAAGTTACATTTCCATTTACGCTTGTTAATTATAGGGATGAGGTACACAGTGCCATGTAACTGTGAGTGTAATTAATTCTATCTTTTTATGTGCAAAATATGTAAAACATCTTATGTTGAAACGGAGACTTGCCATACTTATGAATTAAAATATGAATTTACCTTAATCAGTATGCCTGAGCTCCAATTCCTCTCTCTCATCTTAGAAATAAAGAATAACATTAAACTGCCTTTTAATTAATTGTGTAGTCCTTGCTTAATGTCTTCCACTATTTCCCTGTCAGGTTACTCTCACTTTGCCTCTTCACACTCATATTCTTATCTTATAATTTTTATTTTATTCAACATTAAGTTTAACATGTGCTATATATCAGCATGATAATAGAAACTAGATATATGAAGAAAAATAAAACACCATATATTTCTCAAGAAAGTCATAATATGATAAAAGAGATATGCAAATGAAAACATTTTGTGCATTCATTTATTTTCTTTTTTTTTAATATGTTTTTACTGATTTCTTTTTTTTTTTTTTTTTTAGAGAGAGAGAGAGAGAGAGGAAGGGAGAAATAGAAACACCCATGTGAGAGAGAAACATCCATCAGCTGCCTCCTGCACACCCCCTACTGGGGATCAAGCCTGCAACTGGGGCATGTGCCCTGATCGGGAATCAAACTGGGACCTCTCAGTCCATGGGGCAATTCTCAATCCACTGAGCCACACCAGTCGGGGCTATTTATTTTCTTAACAACCAATAACTGAGTCCTGATTTGTCATTGTCCTAGAGGTAGGGTAAAAAGAGCGATCATTGTCTATGCCATGATGGTACTCACAATCTAGCTGGGAGGAGGGTGGTGACAGACAATAAATACATAGAAATAATGTATAATTAAAATTGAGTAAAGTTTCATGAAGGCAAATTGGATGTTCTAAGGATAATAAAGTGAAAGACACACTCAGAGATAGACATCGAAGGAGATTAAGAGACAGAAAAATCAAAAGAAAATCAGGAGAGCCGAGAGAGTAGAGTTCCAATGAAGAAGAGGGATCAATTCTGGTAAGCAGTACTTTGCATAATAAGGAATATGTTTTCACATATCTATGTGAAAGACTTCTCAGAGAAGGTTACTCTTGAGTAGAATCTTAATACATTATATAGGAGTCTGCCAAGATACAAAGAAGATCTGCTGGATTTTCAGCAAAGGGGATAAACATACAAAAGCATGGAAGTATGAAAGAGTATGACACATTTAGATAAGAGATGGTCTTTCCATAATGCTAGGACATAAGTTCTGTAGAGAAGAGAGGCAGTACCTGAAATGATCATAATAGATCATGACAGGTCTTGAACGCTATGGTGAGGAGTTTGGACTTTATCTAGTAGACAATCAAATAAATTTCATTTTACAATAAAACATGATGTGACCAGATTTGTACTTTTAAAATGTCACTCTGATTATGAAGGAGTACTTGGAAAGGTGAGAGTTTGTGCAGAGGAAATAGGAGGACATTTAAATCATAATCTAGTAACATTATATAGGATACCAAAAGTCTGAGTGTAATCTATCAGAGTAATTCACCTATGAATTTATGAGGTTTAGTTATGGTGGTGGTAGATAAGTCAGAAGAAAACAGAAGCACAATAGGCAAAATAATGAAATATGCCCAAGCAGTTGATGAAGATAAATCCAGAAAAATTAGAGGGGCAGAGCAAAGATGGCTATAGGATTTTTGATGGGACTCCATTTATCTAGATCAGAAACTCCTTTTATTGAAAATGAATAAATCAAATAGAGATATCGAGGAGATAGTTATCTGTTCGAAATTAAGGCTCAAGAAATAGAAAAAAACAGAGATTCCTTTTTTTTTTTTTTTAGAACCATCCATTTAGCAAGTTCAGTTGGAACCTTGAAAGTGTATAAGAGAAAGCAATGAATGTATAAGCTTTGCTAGGTAATAACTATAGAGCTAGAAATACAGAAGATTAAATACCAATTTAAGGCTACAGCCTACCTGTGGAGACAGGGAAGACAAGACTACTGAAGGATACATTGAAACAACGTCTAAGGAAGAAGGCAATCAGAACACTAATGCTCCATGAAAACCAGTAGAGAATTTAAGGCAAGACAATGGATTTAGAGATTAAATGGTCACTGAGGTCTTTAGAGAAAACATTTATAGTAGATAAGTGGAAGTAGAATACAGTTTACAAGTAGTTGTGTTGATGGTGCAAAAGAAAACTATTTTGCCTCTATATCCATTTCCTCTTCTATTCAGTAAGGGAGGAAAAGTTAATCACTAATTTTTCAGATTCAGGAATGTGACCTGACCACCTCCACTGGTCAGCAGACTCATTCTACTTTAAATTTCAATCTCTTCTACTCATAAATTAAGATTGTTCAACTGAGTGAGGGTATCTTCTTGGGATATAGCTATTTTTCTTTCTCCTCATACACAGAAACTACAAAGAATAAATTATCATCACTTCAGACTCTATTAAAGAACAGCAATTTTTAAAATTGATATTTATGGAGGAAAAGAAGGACCCTGCTTCTCTTTGAGCCTAAATTACATGCTCTAACACAGTTAACAAGATATGTAAGAAATTGTGATTAAGAGTGATTGTCCAGGTACTAATTCGCTGCTTTGCATTATCACTTTTGCAGCATATTGAGCCAATTTGGAAACTTTGAATATCCTAAAATTAGATTTGAACACTCTTCAAATACTGAACCGAATATGATAGAAATTTCAACAAAAGTCCTGACAGTGGAATAATAAACAACTAGAGATTCTGAAAATATACTATTTCATTTTTTAGTATATACTATTGTTTAGTTCTAGAATTTCTATTTGTTTATTTAATAGTTTCTATTTCTCTACTTAAATCTCCCAATTTTTAATTCATTGTGAACAAGTTTTCTTTATGTCCTTGAGTACACTTATCATAGCTGCTTTAAAATACTTGTTTAATTTTGGAAAATGTGGGACATTTCAACGTTTGTCAGTTGGTTTCAGGTTGCTATATTCTTGAGATTCCAGATTCTCCTCTAAAAGGTGTTGTTTTTGTGTTTGTTAATTTTTTTTTTTTTTTGGTAGTTAGCTTGGCTAAACTCAAATTGCAAGTTCTGTCTCTTGCCTAGCATCTCAAATCTCAGTTCAGATCTTTTGTCTTTAGCTGCCCTATTTGAACTCTGTCCTTTGCATGCATATTTCAAGGATCAGCCAGAAATTTGGAAAAAGTTCGTACACAAAACTTGAAGCTTTTCCCTCTGGATCTCTCCTTTCCAGGATCTCACTGTCACTTCCCAGTAGCAGTAATTGCCTTGAATTCTGTCTTTTCATTCTTCAGGTTCATCTCAAACATCTCCAAAATTAAATTATTTCCAGATTTCTCATCATCCTAACAGTAATATTCTAAACACACATGACCTCATTTAAACACGATTCTTAAAAAAATTTCTGATTACTACAAAACATAATGAGGTATGATCTTTATCCATGACAAAATATTTTAATTTATACTTCTCAAGATTGCAATCACATTTTAGTAGCCATTGGTTCCTTTTAAGCTTCAGATCAATTAAAATCATAATACTGTTGTTTGGATTTTGTTTTTCATAAAGCAGTTTCTAAATTAAGACTTATCTGTCGAAAGAACATTGACATAAGCTTCCTCTACTTTGTATATGTGCAATTTATTTAGGAATTGACCTAAAATTCTCTCCATATAACTGTATTGCTTTTGTTATAAATATACTTATTCATTCATATTTATTCTTTATGCAAATACTTATTCAAAACCTCTTTGGCTTTTGAGAGAACAGTGGTGAACATCACTGACAAAATTACTCTTCTTATTAAATTTATATCCTAATTTGGGGTGTTAAATTACACACAAGTAAACAAGTAATAATTTGAAATAATGTAGCTACAAAGAAAATCAAACAAAGTAATGTGGTAATACAATAAAGAGTGATAGAAGAGGTGTCATTTGATTGTGAGTCAGTGATGTCCTATCTGAACAAGCAGTATTTGAGCTGAAATATGAATGACAAGGTCCTACTGAAACAAGTTGAAATCTAAGTGTTGTGTTTATTATCATTTTTTATCATATCTCTGAGCCATCTGCAAATAATTCTAAATCTTTTTTTCTAATTGTTTCTTGGAAATGTTAAAAAGCTCAATGTTCAAGACAAAGCCATGTGTTAGTTTAATAAATTCCTTCCTTCTGGTCAGAATGGTCTATGGCCCTCTCTCTTTCGGTATTTAAATCATGAAGTAATCAATCCATTTAATTTTTGTATACTATAGGTAATGTTTCTTCATCTGGACACAATGATATCATCAGAGAATTTGTTCAATAATACTGTCTACTTCTTAGACTATATTCTCCATTTTTTAACCAAAGCAATTTACACTGGTTTGAATTTTATCTAATTCAATGTCCCTTATTCATTTTTTCTCCCCTCTTATTCCAAATGAAAAAATACACACAAATATATATGTATGCACATGAATGCAAGTAGATTTAAAAATTCCTGGGAGTGGGGAAAGCCAAGTGTTGATCCTCCTCCCATCCCCTAAACTACCAAGTGTTACAAATGATGTCTCACATATACCAGGTGGGCAATAAATGTTAGTTGAATTATTAAATAATTATATAAATATAGGAAAATGTTCAAAAATCAAATGGCCATAGAAGGAGGGACGAATTAGATTAAATCAGGAAAATGAAAGGATTTTTAGCAAACTGTCTTATCCCATACAGATGGAGTATTTGCTACATGAGTAATGGAGACAGCACTATCTTTCCCTACAAACACAATTTATAACATCAAACTCCTGGAGGGGAGACATCTATTACAGATCTCAATGATGTTTTCTTTTATATCATAGTTCTGCATCATAATAAGTATAAATTTTTTCACATCTGCCTATTAAATTTTACCTGTGTAAGGGAAATGATCCTGTATAGACCAGAGAGACCTCTCATTAAGTCCTGAATTATTCATTCCCAGAGACGGAAGAGGTCAATTTTAAGAATAGAACTTCCTAAGATGCTTCCTGATGTCAGGTATTTTATAATAGTTTTATTACATCTTCACAATAAATTATATATTATATCATCCTCTACTCATTGGTTGTAGAGATAAGCCAGTTAGGAAAAATATTTCCGTTCTGATTTGAATTTATGTTTCCATCAAATGTCATTTGTCAATACAAGTATAGCATGCACACAGTTCACCCTAAAAGAGAAATCTTCAGCATAATGGATGGATTTTGTAATTACTTACCTCTCTTCCAAGAAATGTACCCTGGGTCTGATTTTGATACGATAAGGAACACCTAAGATAATTGTTCTCTAGATAGAGAACACAGCACACTTTATAATAAAGTTTAGTAAATTATAAAAGTTAGAAATATTTGGATTTGTACATGTTAGATTGGTTACTTTCCACTTTTCTTTTTCTCCCAGACAAAATGATCCTTATCCTATGTCTTTTTCTACCATAATATTTTTTATCTTCTTAGTATGCTTCATGCCTAAATTTCTTAAACCTTTAGAATTATGGTGTCAAGCTGGGCACAGAGCTCCAATAACAGGTGTTTGATAAGTGCTGGATATCCTGGGAGGATCATAGCACTGTGCTTACATGCTGTTCTCAAGTCCATGAATCCCAAGGTTATACTCACTTGTAAATAAAAAGAATGCAAGATTTTCTACTTTTTCTAGTAGAAAGGAAAGAAATCAATGAAAATATTCCACAATCTCTGCTTCTTTAACAACCTGAAATAAAATGTTTGCCTCAACAATATTTATCAGAAGCATTGCCATTTTAGAAAATGCATGTACAAACATAAATACTCCTAGGTCAGGTAAATATGCCTACAGTATTAGACATTTGCACATTAATTTTAGGGTACTCTATTGAGGACTTATATGATATTTTGATAATCATATTTCAACTCATGATAGTTATAGGAGAGGGAAAAAACAGCCCCCAGTTAGTCATTCTGTTATATTCTGAGAAGCATATAGTTTGCTCACTAAAAGAAAAATATTTTTTGGTGCATATAAAATATTACTTGGGAAACAGTGAGAATAAAATCAATCACATATGTCCAAAATAAGGTTGGAAGATAGGAAAATAAAGATAATAAATGAAAAAATAAAGTACATCTTTTTGCCTATCATCTCTAATCTGGGTCTAATGAAAGGTAATGATTCAATTGAAAAAATATATATTGTTTTAATCAGCCCTGATCTTTGACTTATGAGTGGCCAAATTTGACTCTATGATCCATTGTGGGCAGTGATTCAACAAAATTCCTTCCTCTGCTACATAAGAATTTGTTTCCTGAGGGACCAGATAAAGGTAAAATGTCAACTCTGTTACCAGGCAATATTAATTATAGTAGAAATGATGACTAATTGGTAGATTTCACCTGGACTGGGAGGAACTACAAAGAAATGATCAATCCTGATGGGGACACTCTGTGGGGACACATGATTTAGGCTTCTCTGAGTATGGTAACAGTTATGTTCAGGTATGTCTCTTTAATTCCCCTGGAAGTAAAGCCTCTGGAGATAATACAAGGTATTTGGGCTCTTGTGGACCATGAGAGTTCTAAGTAAAGGAGGCTCTCATCTTGTACCTGAGCTATCACCTGGGAGAAGATAACTTCGGATGGCTCCATGAAATGCTGCAAGGACTGCTGCAGAAGAGAACTGTCTAACTTGGCTCCATGAGCAAGAGAATGGTTCCTTTCCTATTCCCTTTTTATTAGATTGGTGCCAAATATGATCTCTGGTGGTCTTGTGAGTCTGAATGCTTATTTAAGCAACCCTTAAAACAAACACACAATTGTAGTCATTGCACATTGAAATATATTATAGATACAACGTGCTCAAGTCTCCAGATGTAAATAAATGTGCAATTCCAAAAGATCTGACATTGTATATCTCTTGTCTGTATTTATATAACTCATCAGCTGTATCATACCAACAATAAGTAGATTGTCTTTAGGGAATAAAAATGCAAAAATAAAATCAGCTAAAACTGCCTTGCTTTTTGTGATCACCATTTGTCCGCAATTCTAAACAATGTCAATGGTAAAATATCTGTTCCCACAGGGCAAACTGCTCCTACTTCTACGTTTCCATTACACGCCATGGAAATGGCATTCAACTTCCAAGGGGATTTATGTAAATCTAATGGAATTCAGAATCCAAGGACCTGGGTGGGCTTTATGGATGGGCAAGTGATTAGGAACCAAAAGAATGATTACTAAGAGTCATTTTCTTCTTAAAATTGCACTCTTTTCTCTTCTCATCCCTTTGCGTGAAGGAGTTTCCAAGGGGTCTAAAATAACTTCTAAAGTATAATGACCTTCCCCACCATAATCACCACCACCAACACCAGAAATTTACAGATGAGATGAGCCAGAGAAGAGACAGCCAAGTGGCTTGGTGAGGTGTCCATGAAAAAGTTTAGGAACAAAGGAGATGAAACATTTTTGAGTCTCCAAAATGTTTTGGCCTATGCTTAGCACTTAATGAAAAAAAAATATCACAAGAAAACTGTACAAATGCTAATCCAAAAGCACTCCAAAGTCACCTTAGGTAGGTGTGGATAGCCATGGTGGAAAGGTAAAGTTCTGAAACCTTGAACTGAAATCTGGGATCTGCCATTTTATGTCTATTCCAGGAACTTCCCTCAAGTGTAATGTAGACATAGCAGAAAAATCAAAACAACATATATTATCCAGGGGAATGGAATCCACTTTAAAATTTTCCAATGAGGAAGGAAAAACACAGATGCTTGCAATTTAAAACAAAACCTCTGTATGTCTACCCATATCAGTCTGACTACTGTGCTAGGGAGGTATGGATCCCATTTTCATTATCTTTAACACTGGGCTGATGTCTATGAAATTTAGTGGTGCTTGGTCTAAATGATCTTAAGATACCGTCTTGTCTCTCAAAGTCTATGCCTTTTAACTCATTTGAATTGCTGGCTATAAGTAGGACCTGGAAAAATAAAGAACTCATTAGTAAGTTCATCCCTATTCCTGGAAAATCAAATCACAAGTTATGCCATAGTCTGATCATTGTTTTTCTTTCTGACTTTAAAATATCTTTCACATTGTGACTGTTTTCTCTAAGCTTAGTTACTCTTCTTGATCAATGATTTTCTAAAGAAGTCATTGAAATCTCTTAACCCACAACTTAATTATGCCTCTGTAAGCAATATAAGTAGATTAGAAATGCCCTTTCCCTCCATTTAACTTAAGCAAAAGTTACTTCCTCAATAAAGACCTCCAGTGCTTTGGTGAGCAGCTTTATGAATCAGAGAAGAGTCAAAAAGAAGAATCCAATCACTAGGACATAATCAGTAAAGGACATTGTCAATAAGTTTCAGACTAATAGAATTGCTTTAAATCTTGGATAAATTAAGTTAAGACCACACAATTTTAGATACTACAAATAATTCCCTACTGGATGAAATCTTTTATAGACAAGATCAGAGATCAATGACAACCAGCTACTTTAAACACAATGTATTCCTTTCTCATTAAATGTTCCTCTAAGTGCCTTCACAGCAATGGGATAAATTCGTTTCGTTTCTAGTAGACATTTTCCATGTGTTTATTTAAAGTATAACAGCTTTTATTTATGATTTTTAAAACCTCAAAGAATTTTATATTCCTGATGGGAAATTTTACTTGGTCTACTATGCTTTCAGTGTTTTAAAAAATATAAGGAACCACTCAATTAAAAAACAAACAAACAAACTTTGAAATAAGATTATGTATTAGCATATAGACACCAAAAAGAAAATGACATTTTTAACATTCAAGGAAAATATATAATTATCCTATATATAAATATATAATTAGTAGCAGGACTGAAGAGTATGTTATTACAGCAAAGACTACATTATATATATATATGATAGAAAATTTGTATTACTGTGAACTTGATGGGAAGGGGAAAAAGAAATGGAAATTATGCATGAAAAAATATTTTAAAAATCAATGAAGAAAACATACCTTTTACTGAAAAGAAAAACAAAACTCTGAGATGAAACTGAATAAGTAAAATAGAGAAACTGAGCACAGAGGATAAACTCTGCGTGAACCCTGTCTACCTGCATGCTTGGTATCCAGCATTTGCTGGGAGGCTCCATGAAGAATGTTTTGCATTATAAACAAGATGGTTATTTTAGCGTAGTACTCATTCCTGCCCTGCTGTGAGTGTGCCTAGGATAGTACAGAGGGCATGGGCTTTGGAGTCAGACAAAAATGAGTTTAAATCAAGTCTCCAGCATTTACTATGCGTGAGAACATGAGCACTCCCTCAACTTCCCAGGGCTTTTCTTCATTTTTCAGCTTTAGAACTAACTTCATCCAGAATGTGTCAAGGCAGCATTAACTATAATAATGTATTCAATATATCTATGAAGAGGTCTATATCCTATACCTAGGGCAGCCACAACTGGGTAACTTAAGCAACAGAAGTGTATTCTCCCCAGCTCTGGAGGCCAGAAGTCCAAAAGCAAGGTGCCAGCTGGGCTGTACCTTCTGGAGGTGATCCTGGACTTGTAGCTGAATGGCTTTCATTTCTACCTCCGTCTTCACACGGTCTTCCACTCTACGTACCTTCTCTTATCTCTTCTGAGGACACTTGTGATTAGATTTAGAGCCCACCTGAATAATCCAGGATGATCTCATCTTGAGATCCTTAACTTCATTACATTTGCAGTGACCATATTTCTAAATAAGGTCACCTTCACAACTTTTACAACATGGATATATCTCTTAGGGGGCCACCGTTCAACCTAATATGATACTAAAAACACAGCAAATGCTCAATAAATGTCAGATTTTTCCTAAAAGAATATTAAATGCATAGATGTACTGAATGCTTGAGAATTATATGGAGGGATGAACAGTGATGAATAGCACACATATTAAAATTTGTCTTCAGGTTACCAAGATCACCATTTTTCTAAGATTAAAATATTCATATAAAAGGTGAAAGGATTAAGCAAAAAAATATGTACATATGACACATAGACATGGACAACAGTATTGTGATTGCCAGAGGGAAAGGGGGTGGGCAAGGTGGAAGAGGGCAAAGAGGGGACAGTAAATGGTGGCAGAAAGGGATTTGACTTTGGGTGGTGAGTGCATAATGCAGTGTGCAGATGATGAGTTAGAGAGCTGTACTCTTGAAACCTGTATGGTTTTATTAACCAATGTCATCCAAATAAATTTAATTAAAAATGATTTTTAAAAATATGCCCTGGCCAGTTTGGCTCAGTGGTTAGAGCGTCGGCCCGCAGTCTGGAGAGACCTGGGTTCGGTTCCCGCTGAGGGCACGTACCTCGGTTGCAGTTTGTCCCCGGCCCCGGTTGGGGTTGTGTGGGTGGCAGTCAGTCGATGTGTCTCTCTCACATCGATGTTTCTCTCTCTCTTCCTCCCTCTCTCCCTCTCACTCTATGAATGCAAAAAGTGTCCTTGGGTGAGGATTAAAAAAAAATGATTTAAAAAAATAAACATGGCACCTGGGAATCATGACTTTTCTTCCTTTCTTGAAGCTCTTGGTATAAAATTCATCTGCTAATGTCAATTCGGGTTTCCACACCATTCATTCCACACTAGTTAGAGATAGTTAATGTGTGCGTGAGGAAACAACTTATGTCTCAACCTTTAGTTTTAGGTGGAGTGCTTATTGTACACATACCCTCCCCCAAATTGCATGCTGAGTTACATGCTTATAGTTCCATGTTCATTTTGTTGCCTTGATGTGTTATACTTGTTACACATATATTAAACATTTGGTACCATAAAATAAATACATAAAATATTTATATAACTTGCATAATTTTCTTACATCCACTTATCTAAGTTCACTATTCTACCAAAATAGTTCTAGAGAGAAGGATCCATGCCCTCCCATTTTCTGTTACTTCACAAAGCACTAACCCAGTGCCTGGCATTTAGTGGGAGCTCAATAAATGTTAATTAGATAAATGAATTTATAGAAAGTAATTCCCAAGTCTCACAGCTAGTTGGGATAGAGCTAGGTTTACACACTGGTTATTCTGATTACCATTACCACCATTGAGAAACTAGTTTGTTTTTAATACAAGCAAATGGAACCATACATTAGCACTGTAAGCAAGTGCCCAGAGCAGAACACTTGCTAAATCATATGAATTCTTAACCACTGTACTGTATACCTGAAACTAATACAAAATAATATTGAATGAAAATTTTAATTGAAATCTTTTTTTAAAAAATTTAATTAATTTAAAAAAGAAAGAAAGTATCCAGAGGAATTCATTCTGTGGTTTGACTTGGAACTACTATGTGGCTGATCAGCCATCCAGGAACCCAGAGCACTGACAAAGCCACATGGTTCTGATCAGTCACAATGAATAAATCAAAATAATTCTTTGCAAAATAATACTGATGTTCAAAATACTTCATGAGTTACTAGAGCCAAGATTATTGCATCAAGGAGCCTATATGGCAGGACTTAGAGAGCACCCCACAAGGTTCCTATCAGAATGTTATCTCCCACCCTTGAAAGAAGGAAGGAAGGAAGGAAGGAAGGAAGGAAGGAAGGAAGGAAGGAAGGAAGGAAGGAAGGAAGGAAGGAAGGAAGGAAGGAATCTAATTCAAGGCACAAAGTATTACATTTCAAAATAAAGCTGCCAATTATTATAGGAACACAGAGAAGAAAACAATGAATTCCAACTGACAAGACAAGAAAATGGTAGAATTTGAACTGGATTTCAAAAAAAAATAAAAAGGATTGGGTTTTGACAAGGAAAAGAGGAGAGACCATTAAGAGGCTGAGCAAAGTGAAAAGACATAATGTCAACAACTGAGGAAAACAGGGTCAGGAAGAAATTAGTACAGGGACAGGAAGGAAAATGCCAACAGTCTGCTAGGTACTCCTATCTCAAGTATTTGCCATGCTTTCAGCATTGCCTATAATTTCAGAGAAATTCCAGAGGGTCAAATGAGCACAGTGATGTTGGATTGGGTGGTGGAGGTCCCTGCGGTATAGAGAAAGAATACTTGGAAGAGAGTGTTTTGGGAAGACCAAGTCAAAACTAATTATTGTGGCTGGGAAAGAAATCCTCTGAACTCATTCCTATCTTTTTTCAGATAACTACGTTGATCTTAGAAGTGACCAAGAGTGTAGGGTCTGGCCAGTGAGTGATCCAATTGCTCTCAGGCATCCAGGGTTGTCCTGTAACACAGTGATGTACATTGTCTACTAAATGGCTTCTCCTTGGCCAAAAAGCTCAGAATGTCACCTAGCTTTTTCTCTTTCTGTTCTCATGACTGCCTATTTTCTTGAAAAATGTTCCTCCAAGCCATTCTCCAGTTCTAGTACTCCTCCTCACCCCATTTTTCTTTCTTTCTCATTTCTTGCCCCTCTTATGCTATCGCCCAAGCCCTTTCCCCCAATTCTCCTCAATATTCGTGTGCTGAATTGATATCTCTGCAGCTGGTCCTAGATGTAAGAAAACAGTGCTATCAAAGGTGCTTAATAAAAGACCAGTTAGTTGCTCCCAAATATTCACATATAAAAAACTGCCTATTTAATTGACTTGGTTGGGGGGCAGGGGGAGGCTGGTTATATATGCCTAACTGGGGAAATTGCTTCTTCAGTGCAATGCATTTCCATAGCCTAATAAAGGACTAACAGCACACCTACCATGAAAGAACCTTTTAAAAGCCTTAAGCTATGCCTGTAAACTCTAAATCGCTGTTTTCAAGTGTCTACTTCCTGCTGAGCGGCTTTTGTTCCCTTCACCAAGCTTCTCTCATCTATTATGACTATAGCCTGCTTCTAATTTTCCTGAGCATACAGTCATTTCTAAGGATGACTTCATATATCTTACATGGGGCTTTTAAAACCATTTGTGAAGGAAAACTGAGTATTTAACAGCTAAATACATTTCTGAAGATCTCCAGTAATGGGGGTGATCTCTTAGGCATTTCCTTTCCCATAAGGGATAAGAATTTTTTTAAGCCCAGCTTTTTTCCATTGTTGTTGTTCAAGCTCAAAAATGGAAATTGGTGATTTCCTGGAGATTCACGTGGCCCCTGTTTAAATAAGAGGTTATTTAGGGCACATTTTGGGTCTCTGTCATTTTGGACATCCTTCAGACAGGATGAAGACATCGGTGCAACAATGACTTTACTTTTTCTCGTTTCTGAAAACCTGCAATAGTTATATATGTGGAAGATTATAGTTTTACTATTCTGGATAAAACTTTATTTTTTCTTTTACTTTAGATGAGTTTTGGGTGACCACAAAAGCTCCTTCATCTTTACTTTCAGAGTCGCTTTTTCCTAACAATTTTCTTGCATTAATAACATCAGAATCATCTTTCATCCCTTATTTTTGTTCAACAATAAAAGATGGAATTTAGAATAGCTTTTATGTTGTGTTTTCTTTTGTTTCAAAGGTGCAGTAGCTATTACATGAAACAAAAAAAACGAACTGGCTCTGCCATTGTATTTTAATGTTCTTTGTTAAACGGGGTAGGAAAAGTTAAGTTTCTGGTGGAGAAAATTAAAACAAATGCCTGCTTACATGCACCTTGTGAGGGACTGACATGAAGGAGATCCTTTTTCTTTTTTTATATCATAGTTTAAATTTTATTCTTAAAAATGAAATCCCAAAGTGGTTTCAAATAGACACTTTCTTTCCCGCTATAAGCCTTGGATTAGGCTTATTCAAATCAATGCCCTTCTAAAGTAATTTAAATAGAAACAGCCACCTCACTGATCTTTCATGATCTGCGTCACTTCACAAATATGGTCTCTTGTTCCAGTGATGGATGAATAAACTTTCCCTACTCTACAGTCTTAGCTAGAAAAGGCCAAAAGTAATGACTCTATATGGCACAACCACTTTTGCCCCTGTGTGAGATTACAAACCAAGGCTTCTGAATTTCTATTTCTCCTAAATTAAATAAGTAGAAGAGAAAATACTGCAAGATAATGACAAAGGCAATGAAGCAGTCAGGTAATGGCCTGGGCCAAATCTGGGGTAAATATTTATTCATTGTCATTCTCACAGAAAATGTGCCTGGTGCCTGAACTCCCTGAGCCATGTGGGCTGGGCCATCTGAACAGGCCCAGTCGCAGGGTCAGTACTTAACCTGATTACACCTTTAGGCTAATTTCTTTTTAATGTGGTTGTAGAAGAGGCTCTGGGGGGAGTGAGACCATTTGCGAGCCACTGATTACAGAAGAAATACGCTGGCAGCGTCAGAAGGCAACAGGACCTGGGTGTTCCAAGATCGCTTTTGCTACATACTAAGTCTGTGACCTTGGGAAAGACAATTGAAAAAGTCACATGCTGGAGTTATTTCTGTGCTTTGCTAAAGATCCCAATTGTTGAATTCCACCCAAGTCATTTGACCATTCAGTGTCCCCAAAATACGAATGCTCAGAGTGATTGTGAGAATCAAATAGGAAAGAATAGATGAGAAAGTGACGGTAAATTATACAGGAACATACATGATTTGGTATGTTCATTATTTTGACCACTAACACAAAAATTATACATGAAAAATAATTTCATCCACCTTAATCATGTCAGCAGTCTAGCCCTAAAACTTGTATTTGGAGACCCACTAGGGAATTCTTCTTACAGCAGCTCATTTTTCTACAACATGATAAATGCCTTCCTGTCACTCAAGCTATTAAAATGGTCATGTGTGGTTTGCCCTTGCTGTGTGACTTTGTGGTACCTCCTACTAGAGTGGGCAGAAAATATTTCCCACCTCAGTGACCTTGGGCTTGGCTACATGTTCTGCTTTGGCCAGTGAAATGTTAGTGGACATAACGAGAGCAGAGGTTTAAATGTGCGTGCACAGTTTGGCTTGCCTCCTGGACTCTGCCTTCCTATCCCATCTTTAACCATGTGATGAATGTGTCCTGGGTATCCAGGTTTAACAAGAATGAAAAACCACCTGGCCGGTATGGCTCAGTGGATTGAGCTTTGTCCCATGGACTGAGAGGTCCCGGCTTGATTCCCGGTCGGGGCACATGCTTGACCTGAGGGCTCAATCCCCACTAGGAGGCATGCAGGAGGCAGCTGATCAATGTTTCTCACATCGACGTTTCTCTCTCTAAAAAATCAATAAAAACATTTTTTTTTAAAGAATGAAAAACTGTGCAGCAGAATGCAACCTGAAGTGTGGCCTGAAACAGCCTTTCCAGCTGACCCACAAACCCTTGAAGTTCGTGATATGAGCCTCTGAGATATGAAGGTCATTACACAGCGAAACTGACATGTAAGAGCATATGCCATAATCTAGTGTCCTTTAGAAAGCAAGGAGAATATAGATCTTCCTTGCAGACTCAGTTGGATTAAGAGAGCCTTGAGAAAGGAAAATAGCTACGAAAAATAAAAGTAACTCTTAAGTGTCTTCTCTATTCTGGAGATAAGGGGAGGGATTCCTTAGTAGTTTTAAAACTAAAGCCACTGTGGTTTTGAAGAAAGTGAGACAGTAGTGGGAAAGATCAGCCCTATTCACTTCCTTAATGTAAAAAATAACTGATGGTACCTATTTATATTCCCTCCAACTGTACATGAGAGCACAGCTTTCCCACACCCTTACCAAAACATGACATAGCAAATTCACTCATTTTAATAAATCCAATAAGTGGAAAATCATATTACTTTAATTTGCCTTGATTTTATATATTGAACATTTGAATTTGTGCTTCTATAAATTCTCTTTTCATATATTTCCTCCATATTACATTGGATGCAATCTTTTTGTTTCTATCTACAAAAATTACACTTTAAATACTCTTTACTCCAACAACTCAATTGTCAGGAATTCATCCCATAAAAAATATGCCCTCAAGAATGTAAAGATATATGTACAAGGACTTCACAATAGTATAATTTTAAATAATTAACAAAACGTCTCTGGAGGTAGGGGGTAAAGAAGTCCTAAATTTTCATGTGTTTTCTTGTAAGAGTAAAAGATATTCTTGAACATTTCTGTAGACCTTGAAATTCAGACTGACAAAAGAAGAAAAGTAAACACAACAAACAGAAAAAAAGCACTATTACCAGTTCCACTGTTGAATAGCCTTCCTATTATATAACCTATGTATATTTATATGCTGTGTTATTTTACACTTTTCATTTAACAATACATAATGATAACTTTTCTAATGTTAATATTCTTCTACAACATTATTTTTAATATCTATAAAACGTTCCCTTATATCATACATACATGTAACCAATCCTTTCATTTTGGCATTTACATTTTCCACTTTTTCATTATAATACATAATGCTTTAATCAATATTTACATTGCCATATCTTTGTGTGCTTTTTTGAATTCTTATTTTTACTAACCTTTACTTTCAAATGTATTATTGTCAATAAAAGAGTCACCAAAACTTCATCCACATAGCAATGGTGTCCCTGGTATTTTGTGTAACTGAGGTCAACAGAATGATTTTGAATTATCTGCTCACTATAGAAAAAAATTAATGTAAATTTCCCAGGACTCTCATCTAAATTATCCTATAAAGAGCCTTTCCATATTAGACAAGCAATGTTATCATTAAATAAAAGTTGAAACACATGTTGAGCTGATATATTGATTTGGGCCAAATTTATAACCTACCAAATTTCTCTTTTTGTGAGCTTCATGTATGTTACATATAACAGATTAAATCATGGAAAATTGCCATTATTTGACAATTCTAGACCTATAAAATGAAAACATATTACTAGCTCTAGTATACAATATGATAATCTATTTATTTTTCTAAGAAAAAAGTCAATTATTAAATATTTATAGTGATGACTAGTTATCCCTGCTTTTATGATGTTTTGGGTCATGGGTATGATTTATAGATTACTAAAATCTGAATAAGAAATAAATTTCCAACTCTAATATTGTCTATAAGAAAATAAGTTTCATAGCATTACTTATTTCTAGGAACACATTTCAGCAAAATGGTCATTTCTAGAAGTTGTATTTTTTTAAAGCTATTTGATAAACCTGTACAAAATTTAGCAATTATAGGACAAAGGATATTTGGAATTCTTTATAAAATGTGGCTGAGTTGGAGTTTTATAAATATTTATTGATATGATTACTCTATTCCATCTTTGAGCTTTTTTCATTGCACAGGAAAAACAATTATTGGGACCAAAATATTTATCTTGACTAGGTATTATATCTTCCTTTTGTCAGAATTCTGAGATCGGAAAACAAGTTTTCCCTTTGGCCTTCACCTGCTCATATGGACAGAAAATTATATTTAACTGCTGTCTTCAGAGTAATCTTTTATAAACATGAATGATTTTTTTAAATCTATTTTTTACTTGTACATTAGAGGTACCAAGGTACAGAGCTAGCTCCTTGAGTTTTAATTAAAAGAAGGGAATGAAAGGAATGGTTGCTATAAGAGGATCACAAGGCAATATCACTTGGGCTCCCAAAACTTCACCTTCCTGGTGTGGTAAGAGTTCTTGATTTCACCACCAGAGCTCACTGGGCAAACGTGACCAACTTCCTGTAGAAATGAAGCAGAAACAGAGCCTCAAGTTCATGCCCATGCCTGAGTCTTACTCATGCTACCCCTGAGGCCAGAGCCTCAGGATGACTTCGAGTTGAAATCAGAGTACCTCACATGTAACTGAGTGAGCAATTCACTTCATCCAGGTGTCTTCTGTGGTCCTGCTTGGTGGCCCGGCTTCCATCACAGGTCCTTGCCAATTTTTCCAGGTCACAGTAGATCCTCAAGTTGACAGAGATGTCACATCTTGTCATTGTTCTGCTTAGTCAGAGGGAGTCTACTTCAAACTCTACCTGGTCTCCAATGATTACACCAGAGTCCCATAATACATGAAAGTTAGAACTTAATATCAAGTGTAAGTTAAAAATGATGGATAATCAATGTACAAACCTTTAAATACCAGTTCTTTCTCCATGTGGTAAGGTGCTCACACTATAGGAGGCATGTGTCAATCAAATCCAAAAGGAAAACGAATGATGAGGTCTTTCATCTCACTCTGGGGTACGTGCTCATTGAAATTCAGTGAGAGTGAACCTAGAAAGGTCCATAAAAATTAAATTGTAATTTTGACTTTCTAGTTTCTGCCATGTACGCGTTGAATTTGAGAATTAAATTTCTATATTAAGCAAACCCCATGTCCTCACACAGATACACTCCGGGATCACAGTTTGGCTGCCAGGTTTGCTAGGTTGCATCAGGTTCCGGTGTCTGCAGCCTCACACATATGAGCCATCCAGTGTCCTTAGTCTCTGGTCCTCAATGCCAGTCAGCCCAGACTAAGAATTCTGTTCCTCTTGTGACAGATTGCTTTCAGGAGCATTTTTCTTCAAGATGATCTGATAAGAGCCACTCCAGTCTACAAGACTAGTTTTAACAAATTTGAATCTGAAAAGAGAAGTCCCAGATGTTTTCCTCACGTACATTTGTGGGTAGAAATAAAAGAGGTACAATTGCAATACTTCAATCCATTTAGGATCATTGAAGCTTCACATAGAAAAGAATGTGACTCTACCTAGATCTAGAGTCTCCCTCTGGGTCCTTTTACTCTCTGTGTACAGAGCACCTGTTACGCAGTAGATGTTCAATAAATGCCATGCTATTAATTTTCTTCCTCTGGGTGTTGTCATGAAAATCTGAACAGGAGCAAGTCGAATGTCTAGAGGAGGGAACTGTATTAGAATTAAGCACTGCTATTTCTTCTTTGACAGTCTCCTTCTTAGATAAAAATCTGTACAAGAAATGACTAGAATAACCCCTAAACATCCTCCTTCCTTCCTACTGTATTGTTGTGGCAGAAATTCGTCGCCGGGAAGAGACAGACTTCACGCACTCGGAGGATTAGAAAAGGACTGTTTAATGTGCACTGGTGCTGTCCCAGCGGACTCACCTCCAAAGGCTGAGCCCAGAGCCTGGGTTCCAGCCGCCTTTTATACGTGATAAGCCTCTGGGTATTTGGGGGCCGTCTAGTTCTGCTGTAGTTTAGGCGGTTGGCGGATATAAGGGAATTACAAAAGCCAAGAACGGGGTCTCTACACTGCCTAAGGGGCTGCACCTGGCTTGCCTTCTCAGTATAAGGGGAAGCAGAGTTTGCCACCCCAAAATATGCCTCTTTGGGATATTAATTATTTTAAGCTGGTTATTTTTTAAGAAAAGAAAGATTCAGAAAAAAAAAACATGTTTGACCTTCTCCCTACTGCCTAAAAGAATTTAGACAGAGGACCTGCTCCAGGAAGGAGATATTATCCTAGACAACCACAGTTTAATATGAACTAGGATGGTGGGAAGGAAGAAATGTAGCAAGACCCCTTCATCACAATCCCCATTGTTTCAAGATGGGCCCCAAAACACGTTTACTAGACAGTAACTCTTTATCTCCTTGTATTGTCTTACTTCGCGTTTGAAGTCCTAGACCCCTACTTCCCTTTCCTTAGTCCAGAGTGACATTTATACCTTATTTTGCTTTTCTATCTTTGGAATTTTCATGCTTATATGAATTCCCTGGGTACACGTATTAAAACTTGGTGTCCTCCTATTAATATACCTTTTGTTATTTCGATTCTTGGTCCAGCTAGAAGAACATCCTAAGGGTAGGAGGAAAAAATAATTTTTCCTCCTCCACACCTATCCCCAATCCCCCAAAACGCAAAACAAAACAAAACAATTCCCCCAAGTTATTCTGTTTAATATAAAAATAATCTATATTAAACTGTTTCAGCTCCTTTGGGGGCTCATTGTAGGTGATAATAATCTCAAACTAATGTTAGAGAAATGAGAAAATATTTGAATTAGTAGAAGCATTTAGATGGTCTTCTGACAATAGCCATTATTTTGTTTTTGATTTTGTTTTTTGTTTTTTTTTAAGTAACTGGGATTTAATAATTCAGCTGTCTTTGGATTGCTCATGATAATGACAATCTGAAAGCTGAATCCCTCGTGCACCAGGTCATTTTCCATCTTGTAGAATTATTTTTAAAAAATGAAAAGATAAAGGGAAATGTGTGCTAGCGTGGCATAATCGTCAGCTCTTTAAAACTTCAGTTGTTCACAAAGTATTAGAATTAGTTCTTTTGAAATGTACCTTACGAATATGTATATGTATTTATTCATCAGAAGATAATTCATTAACAGAGTCCATGATCATAATCCAAATAACCTCTAGGAAAGCAAGGGGTTAGAAAGTCATATCACAGCTGAACTAAAATGGTTCATAAGTCAGTTTTTAAATTTAAAAAGTATCAAAGGATATTTAAGGAATCAATAAAACATATGGCAGTAGAACTCTGAAGCTGCAAGAAGCCTCATGTTAATCTCAGAAGAGAAAGAATGTGAAAGTGCTCAGTGAACTGCAAAGTGCTGTACAAATCCATAAAATGTGTATTAGTCTCATCTATGTAAAGCCCCTTATTTTACAAGTAACAGACTAGAGAGATTGAGAGGTTTGAAAGATTCTTCAAAAGTCCGTTTAGTGCTTTCCAAAAATCATTAGGACTATCAACACTCACCCCCAGGCAAATCCCCATTAACTTGAATCCACTGAGACTGTCAGGCTTCAGCAGCTGGGGAGCTGCTGTCATTGAACTCTACAGCTGCAGGTATCACTAACCCGGCCCAGAGAACAGAAGAACCAGCCTGCGGTAGGCGTTCCCCATGTTCCTGGCAATTGCATATTTTCTCAAAAAGGAAATGAGACAGGATACTTAAGGCATACTCTATTTTTTCTTACTTTGACTGACCAAATTCTTTTAGGTTCTAATATATTATTTTCTTTTATAACAGATAGCATTTAGCTGCTTAGACATATACTAGATTAACCCTCACTCTGCAAAGAAGAGAAGCTGGTCAAGGACAAAAAAATAAAGCAGCAAATTTTACCGTAAGCTCAACAGTAAGCTCCACAAAAGATGATACTTGAGTAATGAATAAAATCATTACAGTACTCCCTGGAGCAATTGTTTCCCAGTGCATTTTATTCATACATTTCTTTTTTCAAAAGAAGGCTTTCCAGAAAGCAGAGGAAAATAAATGAACAGGAGTTTCTCTGATGGAAGTATGAGTGAGAAGTCCAAACGAAACCCTTTCCAGTCGAGGTCCCTGACAGGAGCTCCAATGAATACAGTTCACAGTTCATCCCAGATCAGCGATTTTCAACCAGTGGCAGGCACACGGCATGCTGCCAGGTTTTTTAAAACATGCAATACCTGACTATTTAGTCAGGGGCACTGACCTCTTTTCCCTTAGATTGTCAAAATAAAAAAGTGACCACAGCCAATACAATAGCCATCTGGTGTGAATGAATCAAAATTATACCTATTTCTTTTGTCAAATCAGCAAATTTTATAGTTAGATTAAGTGTGCCATGAGATGAAAAAGGTTGAAAATCAGTGTCTTAGAGGATAAGGCCCAGACTCTCTAAATTGGCATTTTGGGCCCCATCTAATCTAACGTCAACCTTTATTTTCAACCCTGAGATTTACTAAAGCGTGCTCTGTAATTAGGATCTAACACAAGGTATTTCGGTCTCTAGGCAGGCAAATCAGCATATTAGAAACATACAAATGCCAATGGGTGGCAACAAGGAGTGTTAGAAAGAGAACAGTTTAGGGAATAGAAGAATTGGTTTCCAATTTATTCTATGTGACCTAGAGTGACTCGCTAAATTTCTGGACCTCGGGTGACCTAGTATTTGTCAAATATAAGGATGGTACTATACTTTTATCAGGGGGTTGGACAAACCATTTCTTTGTGTTTCTTCATACTCATATATAACTCAATTTGACAAATATTTTTAAATGACTGTTAGATGCTAGGGCACAAAAGATATAAGTGATAAACAAGACAATGTCCATACATTCAAAGAGAATAAAGTCTAATGAAAGAGATATAAATGCTATTATTTGGGTGGTTGTTTTTTTTTCCCTAACAACCGATACTTGGTAATTCACTTGTGTTAGAATTGCTCATTCTAGTAACAGTCTGAAATCAAACCCCTGCCTAATACCAGGCCCTTTCCCTACCTTGTGAGCACACTTGGGAGAACCTGAATTTCCATACAGTACGTTGGTCTTGGTGCTATTTTGGTCTCTGGCCCACAGAACAGTGTCTAACCCAGAAGAACAAATATCTGTGGTCTTAGATATTTAAGTAGTCACAAAGCCACCAGTGCAGTGGGAATGGATCCATTTAGGGCCCTGTAGTTGACCATCCCCCCAGGGAATAAGGATGCTAAGCATACAGAGCTACACATAGACCATGGGCAACTGATAAAGACTAGAAAACCTGTCTGGAAGAAGTGATATCTAAATCTAAAGTATAGAAGAGGTAGCCACACTGGGATTGGGTAAAGGAGCCACTGGGCAAGGAGAAGAGCCCTTAGACTAGGCACGAAAAATAGTCTCAGCAAAGACCCAGAAGTGAGGCAAGAGGGAGCGTGTGGAGGACAGAAGGTGGAAGGAGAAAGCAAAGGCAGGTTATGTGGACCTCTGTGGACCTTGTAAAAGACAGTGGAGAGAGAAAGATGAGAGAGGAGAGGTTTTAAGCAGGGATGATATTCCATACAATCTGCATTTTAAAATGTAGTTTTGTGTTGACTGCAGAGAGCAGGAATGAAGAGGGTATTGCGGGCCATGAAGCCCTAGCTGTTGCAGCCATACAGGATTGTGCGGGGGCTCTGGGTTGGAGAACAGAGGTGAGATTCAAGAGATGTTTGGGAAGTAGCGTCCATAGGACTCAGCCACTGATGGGAGGTGGGGGTGGTGTGGGAGGAATTAAGGGTGATGTTGAAGTTTCTAGCTTGAGCCACAAGACGAACATGGTACCATTTGCAGAGTTAGAGAACACTAAGGAAATAATTCTTTAAAGAATAAGAAAAATGACATTAACCTAGTGTGTACTATGTGAAGGCACACATATTAACTCATTCATCCTCATCAGCTCTATGAGCTAGTTCTTATTCTTATCTACTTATGTACATGAGGACACAGGTACAGAAAGGCCGAGTGACCTGCCCAAGTGCTACATCGGTAAGTGGCCAAGTCTGAATTTGAACAATTTGGGAATGGGGGTGGGAGGAGTAGAAAATCATCTCAGTTTTAGTCGTGCTGAGTTTGAGTGACCCATGGCATTTGAACACGTGTGTCTGAAGTTCTGGAGAGATATTTGCCAGATTTGGAAATAACTAAAACCATGATAATAGACAATACAGCTCTATACAAAAGATCAAGAGCAGCTCATTTCAGTTAAATAAAAAATTAAAAATAAGCATTTTGTAGAGGTAAATGGAAGTTACATAGTCACAAAGTTAATCAAATAAACCTTGAGTGCATGCATAAGCAGAAAATAAAAGCAAGGACTCTGAAATAAGAGTTCAACCCAGAATGGCTGGGGAGTGAGCCCTGGGGTGGTTTCCCCTGTGTTCACAGAATCGGTCTCAAGTTCATCCTCCTGCAATACTTGGGGAGGACATAGGGGACTGAAAGTCCTCTCCACACTGCAGACAGGAGAAGTGGACATTTATATCAAGTCCCAACATTATGTACTGTTTTCATTTACTCACAATTAATGCACTTGATCACTCTTAACTAAGTGTTTCTCTGTCTCCCTAAAATTCTAACGAAAGAAATTCTGGTATTTTGATAGAGAGACTAATGCAGACAAGATTCTTGTCCCCAGAATGGAGAAATCCAGATAAGTAGAATACAGCTTAGTGCTTCTACAAGGCCAATTTTAGTTGCATACTTCATGTACTAATTAGCACTGTTCTGTGCACTAAATAAGTTTTCAGTGACTGCTCAGTCACGGCAGAACAACTAGTCACCAAGGCTGTAGTTAGGCAGCCAGAAAGCTAAGCATCTCACAGCCTCAATTTGCAAAGATTGAAACCCTGTCGGCACAAAAAACGAAAAATGATAAAAAGGTAGTAAGCAGAAGGAGTCAAACTAATCAGCTATATCTGCCTTCCTTTTTCATATTTTTTTGCACCTGTACAGTCTGTTGGAGTTCTCTCCCCCCAGAAAATGTCATTATAAATCAAAGTTAGATAAGGAATTGAAAAGGTGTCATGTGAAGAGAACATAAAAGGGAAAGAAAACCTGGCGTTGCTGTCTCTTCAAGGACTCCTGCTGGACTTTGTCTCCTTGAACCCCCAGCTATTAGGTGAGTGGATCCCTGACATGTCTGAGCACAGGCACGGCAGGGCTGATGCACATTTACAGAAAGGGGTGGTTTCTACCGCCCACACACCAGCACCGCAGAGGAAGGCAAGTAGCATTCACTGAGTTCCTTCCCTGCATGTTCTCACAGCATGTCAGGTGATCTTCAAGGAATCAACACATCTTTGCAGAGGGTCATGTGGCAGACACTTGCTCTGTGCTCGGGATGCTGTGGTGACTGAAAACATGTCCCCTCTGATTACAATCTGAGTTTCTCCCAGCCATTTGGGGTGGGGGGGCTAGTCAAACTGAAGTATTTAGCCCTGAAGTCCCTCCCTTTCTATTTCACCCTATTTCACCTTTCCTCCTGGACATGTTTACTCATTCTGGGTTACACAGCTACAAACAGTTTATGTCCCTAAATAGGGGTTAAGAATCAGAAACAGAAATAAGAATAATATTTTCAGAGCAGTCCTTGTTTATGCTTTAGGTATCCTATTGTGAGAAAGTAAATGTATTAAAATGGGCCCCTTGCTGGGTTGCCATGGTGCAGGGAGCATCAGATAAGGAGCTTCCAAGGACAGCATAGAGAATAATCCCAGGGAAGCAGAAGGTGTGCTCCTCCAGGCTGAGGAGCAGACCTGGCGTTGCCGACCGCAGCGAGAGATCTGTGACCTGTCTCTTGGGGTCTGCTGCACTCCATAAGCCCAGAAGACTCTCTGATGCTAAATTAGAAAATGGGACAACTCCCCCTACATTCCTATTTTTTCTTTTGTTCTGAAAGTGGCCATGTAAGGAGTCAGTCAGCAATGAGTTGCCACAAAGTATTACACCAGGTCAGTCCATGCCTTGATAAAAATGACTATAACATGACACAATCACAGTCCAAGTCACTAAAGTGGGAAGACAGCCCAGTACAGTCTGCTGAATCACTGCTTCAGGAAATCAGGTGTTTCTTCATGCGGACAGAATCACAAGTTATCTTCCAATCTGACTAAAAAGTATGGAGGCTCACTCCTGTGGAAAGTGCATTGTGAAGTTAGTTCCACGGGGGACGGGTCCACCCCTAGCCTTGGCTGTGCAGTCGGGTCCTCATCCTGATGCCTGTTTCTTCCTTGTCATCTCAGCTCGTAGCCAGCCACGTGTGGGGATTCCTTTTTGTGCTAGAAGCTGACATACCATCATTTAATGCCACAGATAGGAATCTGCCCCCTCACTGCTTGGCTCATTATTTCACTTATTATATAACACTAAAAGTGTGTTAAATGTTTGCTAATTGGCCAGCCACAATTTTTATCTTTGTTACAGAACCCTAAAAGAAAAGCACTGCTGGCTGAGATATTTATTATTTTCAAGGCAAACAGAAGCACTATTGTCTAACACTCCCCAGTTTGAAAAAAATGTCCTCTCAATTATGAGCTATGGTAGGATTTTGGAGAAAGTGACAAGAAAGAACAGGATAAGGAAAAGCAGGAATTACTTAAAAGATATAGAAACAGCATCCTTGAGCCAAAAATGCTTTATCATGGAAAGCAGCAGTTTCACTTAAGCATGGTCCCACTACAAAACGCAGAACAGAGCTTGGGCAACCAAAAGTCTGTCTGACACCACTGTGCCCGCAGAAGGGAGGCAGGCCTTCTCCAAGGTGCTGAATTCACATACCAGAGGAAAAACCTCATCCGATGGTTGTTGTGACTGATACTATATTCACATGTTGATTGACATGCCAGAAAGGGGGAAACTCAGAGCCTGCTGCTGGATCCGTATTTGAACTGCACACAAAGCAAGCTGAAGAGATCCCTAAAGAACTTGGCCACCAGAAAAACGTCCTCAAGCAATGAATCCTAGCTTCCTTTATCTCTTCCTTGATTCAGGAAGAGTAGCAAGTGACTAGCCACAGACCACCAAGCAAAGATCTGATTGTTCTCAGTTGATTCAGATCCCACCTAAAAAGGTTCTATCAGTATGTCCTTAAGAACAATCTGTACCAGCGCCATAATTTATAGCCCCTATCAGTTATAAACTAAAACACCTTCAGTGAACTGTCTACCCCACAAATGACTGAGCTAAAAAATTACATCCACATATCTCGAAAGTTACTTTAATACAAGACCCATTAGATGAAATAAAGATTCATGCCTGGATTGTCCTTTAATAAAGTTTCATTATTTCCTCATATTTATGGGGACCACTGTTACAATGAGGGCTGACAGCTCTGGAGTTTTAACAAACTACTGCTCAATTCCTGAAGAAAATGAGGAGCTCAGAGTCCTTTCCCCAGTCTCAGAGTGAATTATGAATCTGCTGACCTACACTGGTACAGCCTTCAACTTAAAAAAAAAAAAAAAAAAAAAAAGAAAGAAAGAAAAGAAAATTAAAAAGGCAGGAGAACTTGGGAATAAATCAGCTGTCCCCTGAGGACACAGGACAGAGATGAAAACTCGCTGACTTCTTTGCGTTCTCCCTGTGGAACAAGGACAAGGAAGCTAAAAAGAACAAAGGCTGCATGAGGTAATAAAGGCGTCTGCTCCGAACTGTAGGCTGTCACACCGCAAAGCAAAACCGAGATCTGAACGTCTCTGGTGTGATCTTTGTCATCCCAAAGGTTCTGCGTTGCCAGGCAAGCCTACAGGGCAATTGTTTTTAACCAGGGGTGTGCATCCCAGTGGCCTTTGGATCTTTCTCAGAAGCAATGACGTGCTCCTGTGTTGCTGAAGGGTCAGTGGGTCTGACGTGGAAGTGGGTTAACTTTCAGAGCTCTTCAGAGGGCGTGGAGGCACTCTATTGGTTAAGAACCACTGTTATCCCCGGCTCCCCGGCTCCCTCCGCCGGGACGCGCTGCTCCACGGGCCCTCGGACCGCCTCGCTCAGCTCCCGCCCGGCACCGTAACCTCTGAGGAGGCGCGGAACCTACTTACTCTCTCCATCTCGCGTGGCGACAAAATCGTGCATGTCCTAAGTGTCTGAAGATGAACAGAGACCACCGCGTGGAGAAGAGCGTGGCCTTCGCTTCTCCATGCCAAAGTGTGCTCTTGTCCACTGATACGTCAGTGGACCTCAAAAAGTGGGAATCCTGTGGCAAAAACGTCCCCTTGCCTCCTGTGTTCAAGGCTCCCCTTCGGTCAGCTATGGTGAACTGTGCTCACAGCAACCTGCACAAACAAGGTAGGCAACGCTGCGCTGCCAGCGAAGTGGCAGGTCATCAAAGCAGTGGTGAGTCTTGGGGTGCTGCGGCTCAAGTCCCAGAGTTTGAGCAGAAAAGAGAAAAGGTTCGTTCTTTGACTATGTGTGGCCATGTTGGTTTTGAGAGTTTGCCTGATCAACTGGTCAACAGGTCCATTCACCAAGGCTTCTGTTTTAATGTTCTCTGTGTTGGGGAGACCGGAATTGGAAAATCAACGCTGATTGATACATTGTTTAATACTAATTTTGAAGACCAGGAATCCTCACACTTTTGTCCACATGTTAGACTTAAAGCTCAGACATATGAACTCCAGGAATGTAATATTCGCTTGAAATTGACCATTGTGAATACAGTGGGATTTGGTGACCAAATAAACAAAGAAGAGAGCTACCAACCCATAGTTGACTACATAGATGCGCAGTTTGAGGCCTATCTCCAAGAAGAAATGAAGATTAAGCGCTCTCTGTTTAACTACCACGATTCTCGCATCCATGTGTGTCTCTATTTCATCTCACCAACTGGCCACTCTCTGAAGGCACTTGATCTCTTAACCATGAAGAGCCTTGACAGCAAGGTGAACATTATTCCAGTGATTGCCAAAGCAGATGCAATTTCTAAAACCGAATTGCACAAGTTTAAGATCAAGCTCATGAGTGAATTAGTCAGCAACGGCATCCAGATATACCATTTCCCAACAGATGATGAAACTGTTGCAAAAATCAATGCTTCGATGAATGGACATTTGCCATTTGCTGTCGTAGGAAGTACGGACGAGGTAAAGGTTGGAAGTAAGATGGCCAAAGCTCGCCAGTACCCTTGGGGCGTTGTACAAGTGGAGAATGAAGACCACTGTGACTTTGTAAAGCTCCGGGAAATGCTCATCTGCACCAACATGGAGGACCTGCGGGAGCAGACCCACACCAGGCACTACGAGCTGTACAGGCGCTGCAAGCTGGAGGAAATGGGCTTTGCTGACGGGGGCCCAGAGAATACGCAGTTCAGTCTTCAAGAGACCTATAAAGCCAAACTACACGAATTCTGTGGGGAATGCCGCAGGAAGGAAGAAGAAATGAAGCAGATGCTCACGCAGCGGGCGAAGGAGAAAGACGCCCTGCTGAGAGAGGCCGAAAGAGAGCTGCAGGCCAAATTCGAGCACCTCAGAAGAGTTCACCGTGAAGAGAGAGCAAAGCTTGAAGAGAAGAGAAGGCTTCTGGAAGAAGAAATCATCTCTTTCTCTAAAAAGAAAGCGACCTCTGAAATATACCAGAACCAGACTTTCACGGCCACGGGCGGCCACCTGAAGAAGGACAAGGACCATAAGAGCTCCAGTTTTATGTAAAACGAAAGTTCCAGATCACAGGAGGTCATCACAAGCAAAGGCTATTAAAATGTTAGAAGTATGCTGTGGTTTCCTTGCTCTTTTTATTTGCTGTTATCACTTATTCTGGGTGTGGCCATTGGCCACAGTTACTGCCACTTATGGAAAAATACTTTTAAGTGTAAGATCAATACCTAAGCCAGAGTGGATGCTAGAACTTACATATCCACTATTGTTAGAAGTTTTTAAGCCGCTGGTTTGTGATGAGTCAAGGTCATTGCCCCTGCTGCCAATCCACTGTCACTTTGCAGAGCCGTGCCCCCGAGTAGGGCCCCTGCCTTTGAGAGTATAGGCTCATTCATGTGATGCTGTCTGATTGCGTTTATAGTCTGAGATGAACCTTTTGTGTTGAACATACTAAAGGTAACATTTGGGGAGTATGTTTCAAAATGTATTAAGGACCTGAAACTAACCTCTCAATATTTTTATAGAACTTTTTAATTTTTGATATACTTATCCAGTTGGCAACATGATCCTAAGCTTTTGTATCAAATTTTATGTAACATGATGGCCTTCCATGCTTTAGTACACCTTCTTGTGGTTGATGTATTATTGTGATGAAAAAAAATATATGTTTAAAAGTAAAAACATCCCGGTATAGAAACCTTTTTTCTAGTGATAAGTACTTTTGAACCTGGGTATTATCACAGTATTTTTATTAGGATGTATTACATATTTGTTGCTTAGAATTCCGTCTTCAACAGGAAAAAGTAAGATCGAATTACCTTACTAAAAATATTTCTTAAGAAAATAGCTATGAACATCTGAATATTAAAGATATAAAAATTTAGATAATTCATATCAGTGCCTTTGTAGTATTCTCAGAACAATTAACTTTTTCTTAACATTCATAGGTATATAATTTTTTAACTTTTTGTACTGAAATATTCTAACTAAAGCTGACATTTACTCTTGACAAATAAAATATATCTACATATTTACTAAAATGTGTTTAAATTACATCAACTTTTCTGTTTACAAACTGCCATCTTAAGAAACATTTTATCAAAGTCAGTACATTTAATTACACATTTGAATCATTTTAAAACAGATATATTACCAGTATTTTTCAGACAACAGAATGTTTGACTTAGCTGGTGTTAGATTCGGAATGGTGCTTTTTAAATGAAATTGTGTAAACTGCAAATAAAACCTTTCTTTTTCCAGCACAGTTTATCTGGACAAATACTTTACTTTCCATATTGACATTGGAAATTCACTAATGTTTCTTAGCCTTTCTAAACTGTAGTAAAGTCAGGTATCAGTATCACAGAAAAAGCTCTAAACTTTCTTCTCAGGATCAGTAATGCCCCAGCTCTGCAAGGTGGGAGCAGGCGAGCTGGGAGTGCCTGCGGGCGGGTGGTCCACTGTGCACAGCCCAGCCTCCGCGACAGCGCTGAGCATCCGCAAGGGGAGTGCCATCCCAGGAGCTCAGCGACCTGATATGCATGCTGGGTATTTGTAGTCATGTTGTGTCAAACTCTGTATGAAAGAATTGTCCTAAATTTTAATAAAGTTACTTTCAGTGCCAGCCCCCCACAAAAAAAAGAACCACGGCTATGGAAGCTGGTTAACTTCCAGGAGAACAGAGCTTCTCAAACTCGAATGTGCTTGGGAATCACCCCACTGCCACCCCCCAACCTCAGGATCTCACTAAAAATGCAGATTCTGACTCAGTGGGTCTGGGATGGGGCTGAGAGTCTATGTTTCTAACAAGCTCCCTGGTGACATCTATGTTGCTCATGTGGGGATCCTACCCTACGGGGCAAGTGAGTAGTCTTTATTCCCCAAATTCAGAAGGCCACCTTCAGATGGGTGAGTACAGGATGGAGGCAGAGAGCCTGGTGCTGGCTCATGTGTGCTTTGTGGATTAACCCCCACAAAATCATCTCAGGTACTTATTAAAATTATGACTCCGGTTCTCGTCCCAAACACAGCCAATTAGAGCCAGTTAATCAAGTTCCTTAGGCTATACTTTTATACACACTAAAATTTGAAAACCACTAAAAGAGAATCATCAGCAACAGATAATTTTAAAAATTGGGAGTCCCATAATCATTTGGTGATGAATTGTATGTTAAAACTTATCATTAAGTTAATTCATTGTGAGCTTTCTCTAGTTTCTAGTCCAAATTGTGAAATGTAAGAGTTTGAAGACAATATAGTCAGGCCGACACATCACTTTAAAAAAATAAACCCAAAAGAACAAATGAAACCTCAAAGATCCTTGAGCTTGCTTATCACTACATTGACTGTGCTCTCCCCCAAGAGACTGTCCCCAGAATTCTTGTTCTTTGGGGTCACTTAGTTACTCTAGTCTATTTTCCCAACTGTTTTTCTTTTACCACAGACTGTTCATATATACCTTCTTAGTCTTGGTAGAATACATTTTTTAAAATGAAACTTTACACATTAGAAGACAGAATTTAAGTCGTTTTAACAGCAAATGCCATGGGAATAGTTCCCTGACTGTAGATAAATTGTGAGGCAGGGGCTTGTCACTGTAACAGGCTTGGCTGTGAGTGATGGGAAACTTGGAAAATAGAGAATTAAACAAGACAAAAGAGTCTCAAGTAAAAGCTGATCTGGGTAGACCAGAGTTGGTATTTTTTTCTGATTCTTTGTTTCTTAATCTTTATTTTTGAGAGTATTACAGATGTTCCCCTCCCCTTGTTTTCCTCCATTGCTCCCCTCCACCCAGTTTTCACTGTGCCCCAGGCCTTTGCCTTCGCACTGCCTCCAAGGACCCTGGCTCTTACCTCTCTGCCTCGTCTGGGTGCTTCCTATATCTCCAGCAATCAGGTCTAAGTTCCAGCCAGTAGGCAGAAAAAAGGAAGCAAAGACAAAGAAGGCATCCCCTCCTCTATACAGTGTGTTTCTGGAAAACTCACCCAAAACTTTTGCTTAAATCTCAGAGGCCAGACCTCAGACATATGGCTGCCGTCTAACTATCAGAAATACTGGGGAATGTAAGTGTCCGACTGTACGCACTGCCACCCTGAACATACCAGAGTTCCTTTCATTAGGCATTTAGGAGAGAATGGGTGTTGGGGTTAGGCAACTGGCCATCTTTGCTGGAGAGTTCAAGCAAGACGGCCCCCAATTCAAAACCTCTGACTTGTAAAAGAACCTATATTTACATGTGATCTACTCCATGGTCTGAGGAGACACTGTGCAATTTAATGCTTTGAAGAAATCTATGAGGTGCAATGTGGGAAAAGGCAAGACAATGTGTAGTAGAGAGACCCCAGTCAGGGTCGCCAGTGACGCAGTTCCAGGGGCGCCTTCTGCATGGTGCACTTTCTATGACAAAAAGAGCACAGCGTGCGTGCTTTGCAGTGTCCCCAACACAGGGACCCACTTGTCAGTGCATCTGTGAAAAACATCCCTGATACGGCCTGACATTTTATCCCCCACCCCCATTTTTAGCAACTGTGCTTAAAATTCTTTAATTAGCAATTCAAACATCCCCCTTTAAAATATTAATAGCTGTGGAATGGTTATGGGCCATCAGTCACTCAACAGTGTGAGTTGGTATAATTATATCAATTTTCTACTGGCTGACAGAGATGAGCTGCTTTGTGGAAAGAAGACTACGGTTTGGGGCCAGGGGAGGTCAGTAAATCACTTTAGAAGCCCAAACCTTGGTTCTGCCCCTCACTTGAAATGGCACAAAGGAATAACCTAAAGTCACCAGAGCCCAGAAGGACAGGGGCATGAGGGTGTTGGAGAGGAGCAGAAAGAAAGGTCGACTGATGGACAATTAAAACTTAACTCTGTCCAGAATTTGCCTGAAATTATCAGGATACCAGGAATTGGTAAGATGAGAAAATTCCCTTTCTCTTCAGCAGCAAACTACTCTTTGCCACGAGCACCGACCAGGTACAATGTTCAGGTTAGTATTATAAGCATGTACTGTGGGTCCGTTGTGGCTCCGTGTGTTTTGAAGGTGAGCACAGAGATGAGCTCACATGTATTGTGTTCGATAGAAAACGCACTGAAGGGGAAATCAAATTTGCTTTATAGCGTGTGCTGAAATTAGGGATCGCCAAATTCAGGATATTTCTAAACCGATTTGTTATTGTTGCTGATGAACTCTTTTACCTGTACAGCCATCTGTAGAAGGACACATGGAAAACACAGAAAGACAAAAGCAGTGCTGGCTGAATCAGCACCCAGCAGGCTTGACCTCCAGCCCCTCCTCCTGGCCCACAACACACAGGGCGGACCTCTCGAACCACCATTCTGGACGAAGTGTCTCAAAATAATGCGAGAGCTCGGATTTGCTTAGAAGGAAATGTAAGGACTGCCCTCACCTCTGCCATGTCCCCACAGCACGTTGTGTGTGGACCAAAGGCGCGGTGGCTGCTGCTGTCGGTGTTGATTTGATACACAAACTGTATGGAATTTTACATTGTCAAAGAATTTTCGCATACTTGAATCTTGACTGACACATCAACTCCATGAGGAAGGCAGTACAGATAAAATTGGGATCATTTTATTGATAAGGAAATTGAAGTTCAAATCATTTAAGTGACTTGAAAACGTGACCAGGCCAGCACGTGATGGAGGTAGAGCAAGGATTCAGAGCTCCTAACTTCTCAACTCTGGCTGCACTTCACAATCACCAGGGACATTTGTTAAAAAAACAAAAAACTAAGAACCTGGGGAGAGGGGCAGTGGGAAACGTGATTTTTAAATATCCCAGAAACCTTCGCCCCTCCAACCAAATCTGATAGAACAAATCCAAACACCCACAAGCCACAGCTACAACAAACAGAGGAGCATACGCAAACCCCAAAATAGGAGCAGGAAATGGGGAAACTAGCAGCAGCAAATTCACACCCATGTACCCACATCTGTCCACATCTGCGTGGGAGAAAGAGCAAGAAGGAAAAGCAACTTCCATTGTCTCTGAAAACCAGGGAGACCTAAAAGGCCAAAACACTCTCTGGGAAGTGTGACCCCCATTCTGGAAACAGCTGCAGAAACTAGGAGGGCTTCACGGGCATCACGTGAACGTGGAGGTGGGGCCATTGTAAGATATGTCCTGGGCCAGCTGCACCCCCACACAAGACAATACTCCACCCTGAGGAGAATAGCAGTTGAGCAGGACAGGCACAATGGAGCAAAGGAAAAAGAAAATCCAGATGAATGTGGGGAAAGGGTGCAGAGGACTCAGACCTCAGAAATCACTCTGCTTTTTTTAAAATAAAATAAAAATTATCATTTCATGAAAACAACAGAAAGGGTAGTTCTACAGTCCTGAATCCAGAAGTGCTACCCTGGATCACGCTTCCTATCTAAAACATAGGAAGAAATTACTACTCGTAAACACATGCGAAAGAGGAATATGGTTAAATTCCATGCAAAGTTATTATTAAAATAAATAAATAAGAAGCAGAATATAACACAGGATCTCTAGAAATATATGTCCACAAAACTCTACTCTGATCATTTCCAGGGAGTGGGGAGTGAAAAAATTTATAAAAAAGTGATAGAAGCTCTGATAGAAAAATATATAAAAACAATTAGAAACACAGATATGGGGTTACTGGAAAATGAAAGCTATGAAATGACAGGGGAAAAAACTCAGGAATGAACATGAATAGACGAGAAAGTCATTTTAGAAATGAAGTCTAAACTTGAAATCCATCAAAAGTGAAGGAATGCAATAGATGATGCTTTAAGAGAAACAGAAAGTGGAAAGGAGGAAAGTTTCAAAATCATAAAGAAATACAGGAAACAATTAAAAATGTCCTTGAGAAAGAGCCAGCGACAGAAGGTAAGCAAGGAAGATTTAGCATACTGTTACAGGAGTCTCTGGAGAAAACCAAAGCAAAGGAAGACAACACATACTAAAGACCATCAATCAAGAAAACCTCCCTGAAACTTAAAAATAGATAAAATAAAAAGACTTAAAGCTTCATACTGAAAGGGTATGTCACATATCACATATAGGGGGAAATCATCACAGGACAGCCATGCCATATTCTAGTAAAATAATTGGACTTCAAAGAAAAAAAGATTCCTGTAGCTATCAAGCGGCACTCCCCTCCCCAGTCACTTGTAAGAAAAGGCACATCAGGTGGTCATCAGATGTTCTGACTTGACAGCAGAAGAAAATGAAGAAACATGTGTAAGATACTTAAGAAAAAGAAAACGTGAACCACTATGTATTATCCAGCCAAATATAACTCCAAGTAAAAAGGGTACAACTGTGATCAATCTGCCCAACAACAGCTATAACAATTCTCAAAGGAACAGAGAATGCTGTTTCTCTGCTAAGGAAAGCTTTGGACAACCAAAATGACTAGAGAAACATTGATGTAAGATCTGGCAGTGAATATTAAATATATTCTCATTCACAGAACTAAGAAAAAATGATGATTTTATTAGAAAAAGTAGAATGAGTGATGGTCAGGGTCTCTGACTATAATAAAGTGGGGGGGGGATAAAATCAGGGGTCTAGATGAAAGAAGAATGAGCTCGCTGATTGCCTTTTACTGTCTGGGAGTGAAAAGGATATTATTTCAAATAGACACTGGAGAGAGGGAAGAAATTACTAGTAAATTTCAAGAGTTCTGGTAGTAGGGAACAAATAGAAAGTAGCCAGAGAGAGAGGAATAAGAACCAATGAACTATTGGTAGACACTTCAACATGGATAAATCCCAAAATAATAATACTGAGGGAAAGAAATCAGAAAAAAAAAAAAAAAAAGAGTACAGAATGTACGATTCAATTAATAGAAAATTCAACTTAGATATATTAACAGGAAGCCAATCAGTGGTTGCCTGGCGACAGAGGGTGGGGGCAGCAGGTAGGGATTATATAGATCACAAAGGAACAGGAGGAAAGTCTTAGGGTGATGGATAGGTCCATTCTTCTTAATTGTGCTGATGGGTTCACAATGTATGCATATGTCAAAACGTACTGAATTGAACACTTTAAATTATACAGTTTTTATACGTCAATTATACCTCCATCAGGCTATTTTTAAAAGGTGAGATAAAGGATTGTACTTAAAAGTAATACAGTATGGGTCTTTTAATAACAACAAAATGACATTTATTTGGCTCCTGAATTGAACATTGGGCAACTTTTGATGAGAAATAACTTCTCTCTGCTCCAATCCATGTCACTTGGGGAAATTGAACCATCTGCTGGTTCCCTCACTCACAGGTCTGGTGGGTAGGTGATGCTGTCTATTGGCTGAGACCACACCTAATGCTGTTGGCCAGACACCCACAGGTGACCCCTCTCTGGAACCTGTGATTCTTTATAACATGGTGGCTGGTTCTAAAGGTGTACATCCTGATAGAAAACTCAGCAGAAGCTTTTAGAACCTGCCTTTCAGAAGTCGTGCAATGTCATTTCATGGAAGGAAAACAGAATCTTCCTGATGAGGAGAGGCAAGGTTCTGGAAGCACACATGGGATTGGAAACAATTCTGTGGCCATTTTGGAAAAATGCAATGTGCCATATGGGATAGATAAGTACTTATATTAAGTAATTAGAACTGAGAATTTTGGCATGGGAGAAAGGAGATTCGGCTGTACAAGTGATGAAATTAAAGAAAAACACTGTACTCCTGCATTTTAAAATATATGCATATTCCCCAGCTCTATCTATTGGAAGGGACTCGGAAATGAGCAGTTCAGTAACAACGAGCATGCCTAGCAATCAGGTTTGTGTCTCTAAATACATTTCTCTGTAAAGACACTGGGACTCTTTGGAGAAATGACTGTTTTCAAGAATGTTCAAGATGAACTTTTATATCAGGAAGTAAAAATGTGATCAGAAACTAATAGAATTGTGTCCAAGCATCTCCAAATGCAAAATGAAGAGGCTGCTCTGACTGCTACAAGAAAATGTAAGCAGAAAGAAAGAAAATAATTGGAAAGTATATCAAATATTTTAAAGTCACTCATTCCTAATAATACCATAAAAATACACCTTATTAGAATGTATTAGGGAACCACCTCATTACTTAAAAATTGGTAAATTAAGGGAAATCATCAAACATTTTTCTTCAAGGTACAAACTGTATTTCAGTGTAATTAAATAGTTGATGAGGAAAAGCTTCTCATTATAGAAATATTCCAGCCAGTAGGTAAGAAACAATAATTAATTCAAATATCACAATTTTGCAAATCTTAATTTTAAAGAAATGAATCTAAGCATTGATCATCATAGGCGGTTAATATCACAGAAAGAAAAACAATCAGAAATGTTCCCCTTGATGATGGATGTGCCCAACCACATCTACTAATTAGTCATTCCGAAGTGATCCAGTCTAAAGTCTACCAGTCTTACAGCTTTAATGGAAATACGGGATCAGAGGAACGTATTAAAGGATGTCACAGAAATCCAATCACTCATAACCACCTGGAAAACTCCACAATAAAAATACCCCAGCCTCTTCTTTAAACTGCGAGAAAGAAAAGGAGACGGAAGTCATCTTTAGATTGGAAGAGATGTAAGAGACACATTAATGAATCTCAATGAATGTCCCTTATTCGAATCCTAATTTGAGCCAACAAACTATAAAAAATTGGGGAAGTGTGATCATTGATAGGATATTTGATTATTTAAAGGAATTAAGTTAAGCTTTTAGTGTGCTGATGGTATCATAATTGATCTTCTAATGTCTTCTTTTAGTCATACATATTTACATACTAAAATATGTACAGTTAAATTATATGATATCGGGACTTGTGTCCAAATAATCCCAGAGAAGGAGGCAGTACACATGGGGTTGATTGGGGTGGAGGTGAAATAACTTTAGCAATGAGTTGGTAGAAACTGGATGATGGCTCCATTATCTTTTGGGTTCATTACATTATTTTCCACTGAGATACATCACAAGTTTTCCATAATAACAGTTTCAAAATAAATAAATAGTGAAGTAATTAACTACACCCTCACCCCACCTCTACTCCAGACATTCTGATTTAATTGTTCTGTTCGTACCAGTTTTCTTTTATTTCTTTTTTTACATTCCCAGGGAATTTTAGTGAGTGGCCATGAATGAGAACCACCTCACTGAACTATACACATAGATATACTCATACCTCATCATAACATGGGAGAAAACCATACAGTCTGTCACCTAGGTGACAAATTGACTTCAGAAGCCACAAATTTTAATAGGAACTAATACAACTTTCATTTACCTGATTATAGTAAATACACAAATATAAATATCCTAAAATAGTGTACATCCCTACTTGCTGGGAGGAATAGCCAGAGAGCGATGAAGTGTTTTCTGTGGGGTTTTCCTTCTGTGGTTGGCTGTGTACAGAGCAGGATGAATTAGTGTGGTGTTAAGGTGCAAAGTCATTCAATGACAAGGTAACTGAGGCATTTGCCTACAGAAAGTGGGCAATGAGCTTGTATCTGGGGCATTTTTGGTTACAAATAATTCAGCTAAAGTACTCTTCATCATTTTCCATGATAGTAGTATGTGGTTAATACCATAATGTGCTATTTAAAGTTCATCTTGATTAAATGCCTTGCATGATGGTTGAAATTGAGCAACACTTGATACGTGGACTGACTTGATATATCATACTCATGGAAAAAATAATCGCACCCGGGTTTTCTTATTGTGCAATTTTTTAGACATATTAATATTGCTCTCCCTACTCACCAAAATGAATAAAACTCTGACTCTCAACAAACCACCTTTTATTAACACCATTATTGAAAATCACTCCAGCAAGTTATAATGCAAGGCAATTTTTCCAAAAAAAAAAAAAATGGTCTAAGATATTGTACTGAGAAGACAGTCCTCAAAATGTAGAATACCATTATACATTGGAGTCCTCAGTCAGTTAGCTATAGGGGTCTTTTTCTCCCTAAGAACTTATTTTTGTAAATTGTTCTACATATAGTACATTGCAGGGAAATAAAATCCTTCAAGTACTTACCAACCAATTCTGATGCATGTGGCAAAGATTGATTATTTACTTTTTCTTTATAGAGAAAATTCAAGTGGGTACAAATTCGATCAAAATTTTACAAGAAGACAATATATTCAGTCAGGATCTAAGTGATAGAATCAGAACACTGACAATACCTGGGACCCAATCCTTTTCAAGAACTGGGAGTGGTCATCTCATCCCAGGAGGCTGAGGGCACTCAGTTCTGGCACCTGGTTCAATGGGTACTCTTCAATCCCAACTCAGTGTTCCTGCCTATAAACACATTCATGTGTCTCTGCCCACATAAGGTATTCAAAGCCTCCTTTGGAAACATAAATGGACTCTTAATTTTCTGCCAAGGACCTCTCCAGGACCCTTTCATGAAAGTTGCACTTTTTAAGTACAAAGTACAAACGTATCCAGACAGGAGAGTGCATTTTAATACTTTCACAGAGCCCAGGGTTTGACAGGGTAGTTCAGTGCCGTGAATGTTAGTTCCTTGGACTCCAGTATCTGCTTCTGTAAAACAGCAGTCAAATGGCCTGTTTTACAGGGTAACTAACAGTTGAAAAGAGATATCGTGCAGTCTTCCACAAACCAAGTGCTCACCCAGTATTTATTCCCCAATTTACCCACTCCAACAAGAAGAACTGTACTTAGAGGAAATGAATACAACCCTTGTTATCAAGGGCCTTATTAATCTAGATAGCGTCTCTCCAAGTGTATTCCAGGAACATTATTTTCTTGGATACTGGGAGGTGATCCACACAGTCACTGAGGGAAGAATTAGTGTCTGTGGTGGAATGAGCTCAGGAAACTCTGGGTGAAGAGCCTGTCTTCATGACTGCTTAGAATTTTTCAGCTGCTAAGGTAAACTGTGATTCTTCCAAGGGAGGACAAAATGCGCTAATTTCCCAATTTGGGGCAGTAGAAACATTATTTTGTCAGGAACCAGAAGGAACCAATATTCTGTGGAACAGAGTATAGCAAATATGGGTCCTGGGAACTGGACTGACAAGAGCAGTGAGCAGTCATTGCAGCCTCAAAGGGTAACGATGCTTTTTGTGCACGGATCACTCACAATGCACCATGAGAAGGAAATACTCTCAGCAATTCACTGCAGAGCTATGGGGTGAATTTTTTTTCTTCCATTTTTTGGCATCTAAATGACTAAAAATAAATTGTTCACTCTTGTGAGTAACACAGTGAATAATTATAGAACCTACTGTTTAACAAACATGTATGATTTCTGAAGGTGCACAGGTCACTTTAGCCAGAATATAATTGACTGGACCAAAAGAAATGTGATGTTTTTGTATTTTTAACAGACTGTTTAAAAGCAGGTTTTGAGGTCATGGAAATGCAAATTTTTATGCACAGTTTCAGACACATAATAAATAGCCCTTTTGAAAAGGCAGCTTGATTTAATTTAACAAGTATCTGCTGCGTACCTGCCATACATATATGTAAAGTACTGTTGAGTAAACCAGTAATGGTGATAGAAGGCATGCATGTCTTTGAACAACAAGTCATAATGAGTCTATACATGAACTTATATCTAGTACAAAGGCTTGGGCTGGCTCTTCAGATAATCACTGGCTTTCAGCTTCTGCCACGTCTGGGATTTTGACATGCTGCAACATTTTAGTTTCAACTCTGCTTAGCAATGCCATTGCAAAAACCACTTTAACTAGTGCTCAAATGGGACAGAATACGTATTGGTTGCCAAAGCAACTGCTCAGTATGCGGTCTTATAGTTCAGTTCCAGAGCAGCTGTGGTCTACTTTGGAGGAGGGTGAAAAGAAGGTCACTTGGATTGGTGTAGCTTCTCATCTACATATCAAATGAGAGACATTCAAATTAACCATGCCCAGGTGATCCCAAGTACACTCAGGAGGCTGAAGCCATCCAGCTTGGTAGGTAACTCTGGTCCTATGGCAGGCAGAGCTCTAAGGTAATCCCCAAGATTCTCACCCCTTGTCCACTCCCTATATAGCCACCTTCCCTCCAATATTGGCTGTGAATATGATCAATTTCACTGTCATGTTTAGGTTACATTCTATAACAAAGGTGAATGGATTTTGCACATGTCATTAAGGTCCTAAATAAGTAGACATTGAGTTCATCAAAAGAGGTTTCCCTGGGTAGACCTGACCTAACCAGGTGGGCCCATAAGAGGGACTGGATCCCTCCTGAAGGAAGAGATTGGAAGTGAAGGAAATGTTCCTGCCATGAGAGAAGCAAGTTGTCATGTGGAGAAGGCCAAGTAGCAGGGGATGGTCATGACAATTGGCCAGAGAGCAGAGCCTTAGTCCTGGAACTACAAGGAAATGAATTCTACCCACAACCAGTGAGCTTGGAAGAGGACTCTGAGCAGCAGAAGAGACCCCTGTAGCAGCTGACACCTTGACTGTGGCCTGGCGAGTTCCTGACCAAACCAGAGGACACAGCCAACCACGCCTGGACTCCTGACCCAAGACACTGTGAAGTCATAAATGGGTATTGTTCTTACGGCAGTTTGTTACACAGCAATAGAAAACTAATACAGTCTTTCATCAACAACTATCTCCTCAAACATACTTCAGTATTTTCTGCAGTTACTGAGAAAGAAATCATACAGCATCAGACCTTGTATAACACCATCAAAGTTTTCTCCTCACACCATTTACATCAGTGAAAAGGAATCTGAGATGTTAAAAATTAGTGTAACCTGCTAAGGGTCACATGTCTAGCTAACAACAAAACCAAGACTAGAACAAAGGTCATCTGGCTGTCAGTCTACTGTTTGTAAGCAAATGTCGCCAAGGAAGTACAAAGCGGCACAAAGAGGACCCCGTGTGTACTTTAAACACTTCTAGTAAATGGTTTTCATTGTCCATATTTTCCAGTGGAAAAATAACTCCTCCAATGTGTTTGCTCAGAACAGAGAGCTTGAGTCTGTGGTGCACAAATCAATGCAGGTGTGTTGGACATATCAAGCAGGAAGTCAAGTCTGGGGTTACGATGATGGTATTCCTGACATTCCATGTGCAAGCATTTCTGGCGGTGTCCTCCCTGCCCAGGTGTTTAACATGTTCCTGTAAACACACATGGTGTATCCATCACGGTTCAGTTATCTGAACAGAGTGGATTTAATGTAATGATGCGTTAATTAGATAAATAGTTAGTAGTTAGGTAGAGAGGACAAGAAGATATTTCTACAGGATAATAGTGGTACTATCTGCAATAGTTAGCTATCATTCCAATGGCCAGGGAACAAAGATAAACAATTGGAAGTATTAAAATTTACAAAGGAGCCCTGGCAGGTTTGACTCAGTGGTTAGAGCATCAGCCCATAGACCAAAGAGTCACAGGTCCGATTCTAGTCAAGGGCACATACCTGGGTTGCAGTTCGAACCCTGGTCCTGGTTGAGGTCGTGTAGAAGGCAACCAATCAATGTGTCTCTCTCACATCAATGTTTCTCTCTCTCTTTCTCTCTCTCCTCCTCCCTCCCTCCCTCCCACTCTATCTGAAAATCAATGAAAAAATATCCTCGGGTGAGGATTAAAAAAAAAAAAAAACTTACAAGGGAATACTGTGAAGCTGAAACTCAGCTATCTGAGGAAGGCTTGCTGGTGGTGGGGAAGAGGTGCAGGGGGAGGGTACCTGAGCTTGGAGAAAGAGACTCCATAAAACTGGGATCCAGATTTTAAGAAGGGGACTCTGGCTCAATGGGGCAAAGAAGCTCATTCTCCAAGTGCTAGGAAATTTTGAACTGGATTCAGCTGCTGCTATAGGAGCGTCCTGCTGATGCTGGGATGAAAAGTGGGGCTGGGGCAGTATCTCCAAGAACAGCAAGCAGACAGGGAGTATGCAGGAAACATACACAAAGAAGCGAGTTTCTCCTCTCCCTAAGCTTTGCAGTCTCCCTCAAGCATCTCTTATTAGCAGAACCTAACATGGTGCCAGCCAGAGGCTAACAACATGTGTTTTCGGAGTCCCTCCCTGTCTAGCATCACAAGTATAGTAGGGCAATCTGGGAACCAAGAAAAAAAATCACTTACTAATGGACAAACATGGTTTATATATAATTTCCCATCTCCCTAGTTCCACTTCCCAGATAATCTGCCAATCCTGAAAATCCACAGTGAAGTCTCCCCCAAAATGACATCAAGCTGACAGAGCCCAGGGAGCTGCTACAACTCATATGCTCCATCACGGAAGCAGCTGTCTCCATGACCTGCCACCTTGGAACTTGCAAAGCATCCAAGACCTGAAAGCCTTCATCTCTGCCCCAGTCTTTGTGCCCGAGTCCTCCAGACCCAGAAACCACGCTGTAGACCCACCAGAAATGAGGAGACATCGTCCTCTGTGTGACACGTGGTTGCACATCTTCTCAGAGCCATGCTGCCTTGTGCTCCTGCTGTCCAAGAGAGAGCATGGAGGAGCTGGCCCATTTTTGCTTGAGTCTCCCTCTATCACCAGGACTGGAATCCTGGGTACTGGTCATAACATTATCAGGAGAACAGACAATGCTGTGAGACTTCATCTTTCAATCACACTTGTGCATTCTGACTTTTCCCCCATATGGTGAATTATATTTCATGCCGCAATACAGACTTATGGGTAAGTCATGAGCACCTTTGAACTTAGCCTGAATCCATAACATCTTCCAGTTGGGATAGTACACTATACTATGTGTAAGGAGTATTTTAAGAGGCAAAAGAGCGTTATAATTATGTGCAGGCTCTGCAGTCTGATTGCTTGCCTCCTTCTGTGACTTGGGCAGGTCTATTATCCTCTCTGAGCCTCAAGCTCCTCAACTATAAAATAGGGTGATAACAGTAGTGCCTAGCCACAAAAGATTGTTGTGAGAATCAACTATGGGATGTCAGCAGAGCCCTTGTGAGAATGGCTGTCACAAGAAGTTCTTTATGCATGAAAACTGTTCTTATTTTGTTCCTAAATGTCATTGTGAAAATGTAACCAGATATTATATCATCATACCAGGAGAATTCTCGCTTCAGCCCCAAGGTCTCTTTTTTGTCCACCTGAAATCTAAATTTTGGAGTTCCTCGGGACTCTGTAAAGGGTTTGCTTTCCTTTTCCCTGTTTATTTTCTTCCCTAAAGAAAGATTATATTTCATTTACAGTCTACGAAGACTATATATCATTTATGTGTCATCAACTCCAAAATGTATTTCTGATACACAGATCATTGCTCTCATCTTTAAACATACGCATATCCCATTACCTACCTGAAATATCCATTTTGATGGCTCATAGGCACCTCAAACGTAGCATGCCCACAATTGAATCCTTAGTAGCCCAACCTACCTCCAATCTTTTTTTCCAAGCAATTTCCTTCTTAGTAAATGGTACCATACATAGTCCATCCAGATGCTCAATCCAGTAATATGGGAGTCATCCAGGATTTCTTTCTTTCTACAATATCCCATATTCAGTTCATTAATATTTTCTCATTTTCCTTTAAAAATATAACTTCATCCATAAATTTCTCTTCCCACCATACCAGTATTATTTCTCATATAAACTAATGCTTCTACTCTTTGCCATACCATAATTCTTCTTCATAAGTCAGCCAGATCATTTTAAAGAGTGGATCAGGTCATGAGGCTCCTCCCCTTAAACTCTCTGGTGGTTTCCCATTGCACTGAAAATAAAATGCATGTTTCTTCCCATGCGGCTGCCAATGGGTCCCTATACTACAACTCCTTTCCTCTGTAGACTTTCCAGTCTTCCTGAACATCTTTCAGTCCCTTGCACCCACTAAGCCCTTTCCCGCCTTGAGATCTTCACACATGCTCTTTCCTCTGCTTGGAATGCTCGTTCCACCTTCTTCTATCTGGCTCGCACTTATCCTGTCTTAGCATCAATGTCAACTCCTTGGACAGATCTTTCCTACCTGAAGTGGGTTCCCTCACCCACAATCTTATTCCTTTTCTGTTATTCTCTGCCATGGCACCTGTTTCCCATTAAAGTGTTTATAACAATGTGTAAGCATGAATGATTACCTTTATGTAGCATTGTCTTCCCCTGCAATACAGCTCTGAATACTTTTTCCTTTTACTCTGCTACTAGCATATTGCCAATCCCACAGAGATATTTTAAAATTATTTTTGAATAAATAAACATATAGATCTTTCCTACAAATGTGCTTTGGTCAGAATAACAGAATTGGCCACCTAGATTGAAAGTGGAAATAAAATCCCTTCTGATGAAATGGTATGGCAACACATCTAGGATCATAGGAAAGGTAGGACCATAACACATTTATATTATTTTATTATTGATATTTAGATAGAGAGGAAGGGAGAGAGAGATAGAAACATCGATGTGAGAGACTCACATCGATCAGCTGCCTCCTGCACATCCTCCTACCAGGGACGGAGCCTGCAATCCAGGCATGTGCCCTGACCAGGAATCAAACCAGTGACCTCTTGGTGCACAGGACGACACTCAATCCAGTGAGCCATACTGGCTGGGAAGGGTCATAACAAATTTAAAATTCATCTTTTATTTCCAAGAATAAGCAGATCATTGATAAGCTCAGCCATGAAGTGTCACATCTGATGTCATTTCCTGGTGCCATTAACAGTAGCTATCATGTCTTGAATACTTCTCTTCTTGGGAACAGCCAGCCATACCTGCTGCTTCTAATTATACCAGGTAAATTTCCAATACTTACAACAAAGGTACAAATTCTAGTTCTGGGTCAATTAACAGTCACGTTCTTCAATGTTACTGTGAGAAACCATTCTAGATACTCAAGCAATCATTCCCAATGTTCTGTGCCAAACTCATTTCCCTCTTTCATATCGTGCCAGCATATGGCCCAGGTTTCAATGTTTAACCTTCGTCATTACACTTTGCTGAGGTAGGTCTCCTAGTAAATATCTTTAAAAGGTTGGAAGTATGCCCTGGCCAGTGTGGCTCAGTTGGTTGAAGCGTCATCCTGTATACTGAGAGGTAGCACATTTGTTACTTGGTCAGGGACATACCTAAGGCAACCAATCAATGTTCTCTCTCACATCAATGTCTCTCTCTCTCTTTGTCTCTTTCTCTCTCCCCCCCTTCTCCTCTCTCTAAAGTCAATAAGCACATCCTTGGGTGAGGATTAAAAATTAAAAAAAAGGTTGCAACTGTAATCTTTAAGTAAAGAGTTTAGCTTTAAGTCTTTGTGTACCATACTTATTTATACTCAAACCAAGGAACAAAGCAGGCTTATACATCTATTGTTTTGTGGTGAGCAGTCTGTGTCTCTGATAAAACACCCTACCCAGAGGCATCTCTCCCTATAATATCCCATAAAGTATCTCCTTCTCACCAGAACTATGCCCAAACTCCTTCTATTAAAAATAAAATGCTCACTGCAGCCCTCATTCCCTCTAGCAACCACCCCATCTCCCTCTCTCCCATCTAAGCCAAATATTTAGGAAAAAGTTGTACATATTTTCACACATTTTACTCTGTCTTCAAAACACTTCCCTTCTGACACAGCACAAACCCAACGATTGATTGATATGGGATATGAAGATCTGGCTCCTCCTCCCAACTTTAGGCAATTCTGTGGGGTCATCCTAGCTTCATGGTTCTTAGTATGTCAGCTAAAGCCTTCCATGAGCTTGCATCACAGCCCGACCTCTCCCTCTGCCCTATCCTGCTCCCATTCCTTCCCTTCCACACTCTGTGAACCCAACCTGTGACTGAAGCCTTCAATAATATAGTTATCTTCTAATTCTTTTTCACATCACTCTTAACATTTGGATTTTTACATTTAATTATGTGATTATTTGATTAATGTCATTCTCCCCCATCAAGTCCTATGCTCCATGAAAACAAGAGATGCATCATTTTTAGCTCACTATTAGTTCTCCAGTACCTAGCAGAATGTTTTTGACACAGTATATGCTTGGTGAGTAAGTTTGCTCTTGTATTAGAATGAAAATGAATAAAAGCCTGATAATTCACCATTAGGAATTTATTTCTTTGGATTAAGTTATTGAATTTCCTAAATAAAATGCAATTGACCCTGCCCAACTGGTGTGGCTCAGTGGATTGAGTGTCATTCCATGGACTGTGAGGTCCCAGTTCAATTCCTTGTCAGACAGGGCACATGCCCAGATTTCGAGCTCAATCCCAAGCAGGGGGCATGCTGGAGGCAGCCGATTGATGTTTCCCTCTCATATAGATGTTTCTATCTCTCTCTCCCTTCCTCTCTCTCTAAAAAATCAGGCTGAGTACATAAAGACATCCGTGGGGGAAAAAAGCTCTTAAGAATGGACCTAGGCAGAATGTTGAGTTGAAGAAAAGAGCTAAATGCTAATCAAAGACTGAGCATCAACATAATGTGGCTGAAAGGTTGAAAAAGCATGGCTTTTAGACTCAGCCAAACATGGATTTGAGATCAGACTTTGTCATTTGCTACCCATGTGACTCGTCATAAGAATGAAAAGAATTCCAGTTGGGAAACACCTGGCATAAAGTGAACTCACAATAAATATTGGTATCTTCTCCATATACTTTCTCATCCTCCTCCATTGGCTTTGCAACTCTTTCTCAGAAGAGTCCTGCCCATGAAATTGCCTTCTCTGAATATCATTGAGGAAGAAAGCCAACATGGAGATGTAGTTTGGCTCCTTCAATTCTTTTGCTCTTTCTTTTTAAATCAATCCAGTTTTAAGTTTATTTCAGTGAGCCACTCATTCCAAAATCCTTGAGATGGTTGCAATTGGATCTGGTCAAAAGTAATGAACTGAAACAAAGTATCATGGTAAAACTATGCAAATTAACCAATACCTAAATCAAACTAATAGGCAGACTTCTCACCCACTGCCAGCTAATTTACTTCTTGCTACTGGATATTGATTCTACTTAGAGTGGTGGGAAATCTGTCATGCTTAGGATGCCATCTGTTCCAACTGCCGATGGAAGTTACTTCTCTCTTCCAAGGTCTGTTGGACAAGAGCTCATTCCTTATTTTTTGGCTGGCTTCTGAAAGCTTTATCAGGTTACTAGTCAACATTGGACAAGGAGTCCAATCTATTTATTTTCATTACTTCTAAACATTGACTAATTTTATACTTTCAGTCAGGATCCTCCCCTCAACCACAAATACAAAAATCAATGGAGGAAGGGAGAGTTGTGGCAGAAGGGCACAGTTTTGTTGAAAAGATATCAGAATTGTAGACAATTCATCAACAGTCAAGTATATAAGATTCCATGAGACGACAGAGTAAGGGAGGAGGGATTACACAGGAGACATCAGTTTGTTAGAAGAAATGGCCAACAAACTTTCAAAGACAAGTATGTGTCTGAGAAATTTAGACCAAGAAGGAGTCTTCCCCCCAAATTAAGGAAATCCGACTTCCTGGAAAACTACAGAGATGTCAAATGCTATGGCTGGTACTGTAATAAGCAAATACCATTTGTCCTCATCCAGACATGAGTGGTGATGTACTTTTCACACTAGATCTTACGGAATCAAATAAGTGAACGGTCTAAACAACTCAACTGGGAATGGAACAAATCTATTATCTGAACAGGGAAGTCTAGTGAACATTTTAATTATTAGGGAGGTTTGGAATTATGTGGATCCATTTATTTCTTTTAAAGGCATATTCCTTTAAAGTAAACCCACTTGGTTTAAAACAAGTTTCTGATCCATACGTTGTTAGACTGTCCAACCTTTTCATAGTATCTATCAATCAAAATTTGATGGCATAATTAGCTGATAACACCTAATGCAACTGTTTGGTGAATATTTTTTACATAGATATATTTAGAAATGAAAACAATCCACCTGTTGTTAAGGCTTTGGGGCTTTTGTTTTTATTTGAGACCTGGTAAAAACAAGAAGCAGCAGATTTGAAACATGAGTAATATATTCAAAGTTCAGACATACAAAGAGCCTAGCCATATATTTAAACAAGCCAGTTAGTAATCGTGTCAAGGGCAAGTTAATGTGGAGTGGGTGCATTGTAGGATTTCAAAATTTCCTCTCTCTGAAGGAGGTGTGAATTAATAGAGATCTAGTGATGCATTAAAGAGGAGACACCACTCATGCAGAACATGGCACCTCAGACTGCACTCCAGCCCCTTGGAATACGTACATGCTCAGCAGTACATGTTCCGAAATGGCTTCTCTGCACACCTGTCTGCTGTGTCAAGTCCCTGAACTCAGGGCCCTGTAATGTCTCTGTGTTTCCCCTTTTTCCAGTTGATTCATTTGTATTTTAGTAATAGTTTTGTCTCTTTTTTTGAAATTTTTTTTCTTTATTGATTTTTAGAGAGAGAGGAAGGGAGAGGGAGAGAGAGATAGAAACATCGATGACAGAAAACATCGATTGGCTACCTCCTGCATGTCCCTCACTGGGGATCAGGCCCATAACTGGGGGGCATGTGCCCTGACCAGGAATTGAACCAGCGACCTCTTGATACATGGGTCGATACTCAACCACTGAGCCACAGCGGCCGGGCAATAGTTTTGTTTCTTTATGGTATCATAAACATGAATTGTAGAAAGTTGAAGGAAATTAACACCACTCACATTCTTCCTCACAGAAATAAGGTCTTGGTGGACACATATAAATCCTTTTCTGTACATGGAGACATATGTACATAATGATTATTGACACAATTGAGAATATACAGGGGAATGGTATTGTGATATGTATTTTTCTTAATTGATGCATCTTGAGAATTTTCCTCAGACATTAAATGTTTGTCTTAAGTAAGATTTTGTATATATTTTTTTTGTATATTCATCAACACATATTTATTGTCAGATGGTGATAAATATAAAAAAGGATATATAGCCTTCACCCATTTGGGATGAAATGGGTGAAAATGGTATAAAGGCACAAACTTCTAGTTATGAAATAAATAAATACTAAAAGTTTTCCCCCAGTCCAACTTCTTAAATTGTAACAGTTTTCTAGAAGTCCTTCTAAGACCTCATCATTGGAGCCGATTGACCTTCATTACTGGAGAAGTCCAACCAACCCTGATGCCAGGCTGCTCTGCATGGTCTCCTTGGGAGAATCTTAGCTCACTGCAAGAGAAATGTTGCATCCCTGAGTGTGTGACTAGGCTGTTTCTGGTTCCTGGCTTTCTGGTCTTCTGCACTATTTTATCTCATGGCTATATGGTTCTCTCCACTCAAAGCAAGTGTTGAAAGATGGTACCTCTCTTTGTTCTGGTTAAATGTGTCAGGATTCCAGGCAACCTGTGGTGACTTGGGATTTTTAACAACCAGGGTACAGGAGCTGCAGTATAAACACAATAGGGTTGAGAAACTACAGGGTTGAGAAAGTTGTCTTATGTCCTATGCTATACCACTGACATTACTGTGCTTTGGCTGATGAAGGAATCTTCAAATATCTTGTGTTGACTATATCTGTCTTTTTGTGTATTTGTGAGAGAAATTAATTATAAGATGTTATCTCATCTTTCCTAAAACCCCAGCTTGCTTATGTAGGGGAGAGAAAATATCTTTTTTTTTAACCTTTCTAAGTCAAATGTATAAACAAAATGTGACATATTCATATAGTGAAATATTATTTAGCCATAAAAAGCAAGAAAACACTGATACATACTACAACATGGATACACTTAGAAAACATGCTAATCGAAAGAAGCTAGTTACAAAGGACTACATATTATAGGATCTCATTTATATAAAATATCCAGAATAGGAAAATCTATTGAAACAGGAAACTTATCAGTAGTTGCTCAAGGCTGGGATGGATGCAGAAGTTAAGAGATGGGGGTGATGAAAGTGTTCTAAAATTGATTGTGGTGTTAAATATACTAAAAACTATTAAATTGTACACTTTAAATAGGTGAATTGTAGATCTCAATAAAGCTATTATGAAAAATAAATTTAAAAAGACACAGTGCTAGAAATAATTCTAGCCTCATAAGGAGGAATCCATACTGTACATGGACGAAAATGAACTAACACCCTCGCTGATCTGCCCACTGTTCTTGCCATACCTTTGTAAAGAACAAATCACTGTTCTGATAACCACAGAACAAACAATAATTTCCTGGGAGCCCTGCCCTTGGTTTACAAGTTAGTTTGCTAAGTAGGAAGATTGGCCAGTTAGAGAATAATGAAGCTAACTGCAAGATTTGCATGTGTCTTATGCACTAGAGCTACAACTGGGCAAGTCACATGTCTCTACCCCATTCTGAAATCAAATTAATACTGCTGAATGGGAAAATCACAAAGTAAACTTATTTAGTCAAATCTGCACCTCTTAAGGAATGACTGATGAAAAGAAGGAACTTAAAGGGGAAAAAATTAAAATTTGCCATGTATTTCCTCAGCCGGGAAAAGCTCTGCAATTCTCAATTAAAGAGATAGCTTCCCAAGATGAGTAGAAGACCTTCCTAATAACAGCTATGAATTACAAAGGCATCCAAAAGAACAGATGCCTCTGTAATTGGATGACAGGGGAATCTCAACCACGCTGGGGATTATTTGCTATTATTTTATCTGCCATAAAACCAATTAGGCTATGCACAGAGAAAGTATTTAATAAGTATTTGCTGAACTGGAAAGGAAAGAGATCGTGAAACCAATTAAAAACAAGGAGGTATTTTTTGTTTACCAAAACCTATTGGTTTCTTTCAAATCTGGACCAAACATTATGCAATTGGAATTGGAATTGCCATGTAATAATTTGAACTCTAAATACTTTGTATTGTCTCTCTTCATGGGCCTCTTCCTTTTAAAAGCCTGTCCCCTTCAATGCAAGTAAAACTCCATTATTTTTTCCCCAAAATTGTGTATGAGTTTGTTTTAAGTACAGGCAAAATATTAACTTCTCACTGTATTTTAAAATATAATAAGGATATGTTACCTAAGTCAATAATTATGTCAGTTTTGAACATTTTTCTTATATAAAGTCAAACTGATGTGAAAATGATTGGGAAGAACCAGAACAGGAGAAAAAGAGGAAACTAGAAGGGAAAGGAATTACAGAAAATAAATTCAATTTAAAATTTTATTTTTGTAAAGAGCCTTTAAAATTGGAAACAATGAAGGAAATACAAGCTTGAATTTGGTCAATGATCACTTGCCTAAACTCTTTCCTTGATATTGCTGATGCTGTTTCACTCTTTTCCTTCTCTTTTTCCCTTTCCAAATTGTCCTTTGTGAGTTAATGTAATGTAGCTCTGTCTTGACAACCATATTGAATTAGTCACCAATTTCTAATGATGTCTCCCACATGGGGGCCTTGTATTTCAGCCTCACTCTTGCCATCCTGGCTCAGGCTCTCAGCACTGGTTTTCATCACCCTGTATATAATACATACGTGTGTGTGTGTGTGTGTGTGTGTGTGTGTGTGTGTGTGTGTTTCATTTCCCAGACTACTTCTATAAAGCTGAGACTTTCCTATTATTTTATCAACTGTAGACCCAAATAGGCTATGCACATAGTAAGCATTTAATAAGTATTTGTTGAATTGGAGGTGGAAGAGATGGAAATCAATTAAAGTAAACTTGAAGGTGAAAATATTAAGAATGTAGAAAATCCACTGTATGGCCCCCAAGAACACTACTCGGGTCCATATTTTTTAACTACATGTTATCATTACTTAATGCCGGAGAACACACTTAGATATAGATGTGATATATTAAATTGCTTGGTATCTCAGAAGTTGGTTAATTAAAGAAGACTCAGAAATATTTGCAGTCGGCCAAGTTGTTATTTTAGAGTCAGGCAATTTAAAATGTCAGCTGGAAAATGAATAACATGGAAACTTTAGTCTTCATTGATCCAAGCCGCCTTTCCCCCAAGCAACCAAGCAATCATGTCATTAAAAATTAATTGATGCTTTACTCCATTAATAACTAGAGAAAATATTAATCACACTAATGACAGAATATTCAGTTCAAGAGCTAACTGAAACTGGCATACGCAATTGGGTAGGCATTTGTTTGTTTAATTTACTTAAGTGATGGTTATTCACGACCCCACCCCATGGGCTTTGGAGTCCAAATCCTTAGATTAAATTGCCTGCTCCACCACTTAGCAGCTATGTGATCTTAAGCAAGTATTGTCTTTTTAACCTCAGTAAATTTTAGTATTTCATCTGAGAACCACTGACTTTAAAAAACTATATATATTAAGTCAAAGAATATCAGAAGTGGACTTGGTAACATATGGGCCTCTGTGCCTTCCCTTTTAGAAAGAATGTGTCTGAACTTGAATCAAGGTTAGTCACATCATGTTAGCTGGAAGCAAGACATGTGTTTGTCTTCATTCAGAAATTAAATATAGGGAAAAGTGCTATACATGGATGCTGAGTTGATAAAGGGGTGAATTTGATTGAATTGTCTGTTGTCAACTCAGTATCGCCCCTATTCCCCTCCTTTACAGTGAGGAGGAGTAGACAGAAACTAAATTTTTTTCAGGATCCTCTACTTTGTATGGTTCCAGGTTGGAGTTTGTCAAAGACAGAAAGTCTTGAGATATTCTTCAGGAAGAAAGGAGAAGATCATTATTCTTAGGAGATCACGGTAACCAGATTCATGGATAGATGGAGGACGTTCAGTGACTTCTCTGGCATTCAGGATGCAGCCACATTTTTGTGTAGTCTGTCAGTATTAGAACTCTCTCAGAGATTCTGAGATCAAAGCAGTTTTCTGGCAGCCTTTTAAGAATCACATGCTTTGTTGCGTTAGGCTGAGGTCATTAAATTACTATTTCTCTGACCTGGCAGCTTCGGACTCCCAACATTCACTTTCTCAGCTCTTTCCACAATCAAGTAAACCCTAATGCCTTTCATTGACCGTTTTCCCATAACACCTAGAGTGGCTCTGTTTCTCTGACTGAACCCACATGGATACACAGCATTTGCCTTTTCTTGTATCCATGTGTTTTGCCACTCAGTTCTTTCTGATTTCCAAAGCACAGTCCATCTGTGACATTGGCAGCAGCATGACTCACGAACTTTTATGGCATTTGGATCTGGTTGCCTCTTGTTGTGAAAATATAGGGCAAGATGTGGAGAAGTGCTTCTCCGAGGCCTGAATGTTAGTCATGAGGCTGGATGTTCATGGTTCCAGACTGCACCGTGCCAGTGCTCAGTGCTGGATAACCAGTGATAGACATAACCACATGTTCTTAAATAAACGTGTGTGTGTGTGTGTGTGTGTGTGTGTGTGTGTGAGAGAGAGAGAGAGAGAGAGAGAGAGAGAGAGAGATGCACAGTACCCTCTAAAATGCAGGGCCTAGAACAGGGGTATGTCTTGCCCCAATCTAAAGACAGTTCTAAGAGCAAGAATCATCTGTCCAGAAGTATGACGAAGAAACCTTATATAGCTGCTATATCTTCTGGTCTATATGTTAGCATCATTTAAAAGCTGTCACAGTCAGAAACTGGAATGCATTGTTTATACATTTATGTAAAGTCATTGAAATACATGGAGTGATTCATTCATGTTGCTCCACAAATAAAAGCAACAGACGTGAAATTAGTCACAAGAGCACTAAGTCACACTATCCCTTTATTACTTGTATCAAAGGCCCAGAGGAATGTGCTATTATGCCCTCAGGACGATTAACTGGACATAAAAACAGGTCCACAAATTGTTTTAAGCCTTTTAGAAATATACATCAGAAATGCTTACAATAAATATGCTCACAGGAGCAACTGAGAAACCAACCAGGCGATATACACGCTGCAGAGCATTGTGGGACACTCAGCGTTATCTAAGCCCATACAGAAGACACCAATTGCTGTCCCAGCAGTATAGAAGATTCCAGGCTTATTTTAATCCTAAAATTGAAGGGATAGAAAAGATGTTAAGATATCTTCAAGTTCATCAAGATTAGACTTAAATTGCTCCAAGGAGAACAGAATCCAATCCCTTCAGACTCTCTAGGGAAGAGATACTCAATATCCTGTGCTACCATTCTCACTGTTGGGTACCATATGAATTCTTAGATGTGACTCTAACCTAAATCAATTCTGTTGCTATTTCTTGTCCTTTGTTCCACAGTAGACAAGTACAGTTTACATCCTCTTTGTCAATGAATGCTTTGAGATAGGTTTAGTTATATGTATATAAAATACATATGTGACATTGAAGCCAGGGTTCATTTCTTCAACAATTAGTTTATGAGCACCTCCTATGTTATTGTTACTATGCTAGACATTGGAGAAACAGAAGGAAACAAAAGGAGCTCATAATCTAAATTGTAAACCTAAACACCACATGTAACCTTCGTAACTCTTTACTGTGTATAAACTGCTTCAGTTCTCTTAATAACATTTGAACTTCATAAAAATCTTCTAATATTTTCCAGGATTACTCTATCACCAATATGACCCAAGACATAACAAAGAGGTGAGTGGTCTTGGATGCCCTTTCAATTCTTTGTCCAAGGCTCTTTCTACTATGCCTGTTTTATGAAATTTTTTATCAGGGAACCCTTTTCTTCAAATGAAAACTGAGCAATGGTGCAGCATATCTGAGATACCAGTCTGGGCCCTTGGCTGCATTTAGTCAAACTAGGTATCAATCTTGCCATCCAACATGTTCGTCCTGTGCATTCATTATAAAAAAAGACATACGTACCCAAAGCTTAGTGACTATTGACAGTTTTCTGAACATTTCATAGGAAAATGAAGGAGAGGGCGCAGATCTCTCTTATGCCTTACTAAAAATTGCATGAGACCATTTTCCCAAGTTTTTTGATGGCCACTCAACCAGTTAGTGGTCCTTTCTCTCACCTGTCACCATTCCCTTTTGCTTTCCTTTAGCTTCCTCTCCTCTGATGCAGCGGTATACACATGGCCAGCTCTAAAATTCACGCTGCCCACAGGTGATCCTCACTACTCCATTCAACTCCCCCGGAAGGGGTAGCCCAGTGCCCATTTTGACTCACTTGCTTCACTTAGGGATTATTTGGTTATGAGCAGCAGAGAAAGAGCCTCAAACTTCCTTAAGCAAAAGTCAAAGGTATGACCACTTTATTCCCATACAGGACTGAATCCGGATGTGGAAAACCAGGTCACAAGGTTCCTTTGCAGTTTTTCCAAGCCCTTACTCAGTGGCTTGGAAATAGCCACTATCGCCCTCAGACAGCAACTTTAATTTTAAGCACCCACCACAGACTGACAACAATCCCCACATCCTGTGAGAGGGAATCTGGTTGATCCAGCATATGCCAGCCAGGTCAGATATTCAGTAAACCATAGCCAAAGTCATGTAACCAATTCCCTCCCCAGCAGAGTGGTACAGATACACTATCAGGGAGAGGCCTTGGATACAACTGGTAAACTGGCTAAACATACACATAAATCATCAGTTAAAGCCTATATTTCTGAATTTGAGAGGTCAACCTTTACCTATTCAGTCAATCAGTTAGCAATTCAGTCAACAAATGTAAGTTTCTGCTTTGGAGAAGGCTCCTTAGAGAAGAAACAAAGACCCAAACATGTAGCCCATGCAAAAATAATCTGTCTACTAGGAACTAAAGCACGTATACAATTAAGGTACAATGCAATGTTTCTCTGATGAGAATCTATTGGTGTGTTTATATGACCCCATAAAGTTTTTTATGACAGTTTTTAAATATTGTTTTTGTATTTTGTTGAGAGTCTAAAAATATAATCCTATCCTGGATTATCTAGATAAACACTTAGTAAGCATGTTTTACCACTAGTTTTCATTGCTTAAGTCTGATTTGTGTTTATGCATGAGTTGTGAAATGACCGCCTAAAGTAACCACTTTCACTTTGAACTGTTTCTTACATTAGACTCCACAGATATATTGGGAGGACTTTGAGGTTTCTCAAGTTTAAGAAGCACAGAGATAAGGAGAATGTTGATAAGCTGTTGTCATTTATTGAACCTCTCCTATGAACTACATTTTTTTTTTTTTGTTAATCCTCACCCAAGGATATTTTTCCATTGATTTTTAGAGAGAGTGGATAGGAGGGAAGGAAAAAGAGAAAGAAACACTGATATGAGAGGGACACATGATTGGTTGCCTCCCACATGACCCCAACTGGGGCTGGGGCTCAAACTTGCAACCTGGGTACATGCCCTTGACTAGAAATTGAGCCCGCGACCCTTTGGTCCCAGGCCAACGCTCTAACTGCTGAGCCAAACTAGCCAGGGCCATATTTTTTTTTATTCTAATTAAATTTCACTTAACCGTAATCACTTGAAAATGATATTGTTGCCCTGGCCGGTTTGGCTCAGCGGTTAGAGCATCGGCCTGCGGTCCGGAGAGACCCGGGTTCGGTTCCCGCTAAGGGCATGTACTTCGGTTGCGGTTTGTCCCCGGCCCTGGTTGGTCATGCGGGTGGCAGCCACTCGATGTGGCCCTTTCACGTCGATGTTTCTCTCTCTCTCTCTCTCTCTCTCTCTCTCTCTCTCTCTCTCTCTCTCTCTCCCTCCTACTCTGTCTGAACAAAAAATGAAAAAAAAAATGATATTGTTATGCTCATTGTATAGGTAAGGAAACCATAGCCTATAAAAGCTAAGCAATTTATCCAAAGGTCACAAAAATGGTCACTTTGGAGCCATAATGATAACTCAAGTATATCTCACACTATCTCATGTATATCCTTTCTTCCACATCATGTTGACTAAGAAGAGGGTGCATTTAGGTGCTGAACTCCATGCTTTCGTTTGTGGCATCTAGGTAGTTAGGCAGTCATTCTGGCAAAATCAGAAAAGCCAAAAAGCATGAGTTACATATAGGAAACAAAGATTATTTGAATTTGATAAATGTAGTGGGCATGAAAGCAGGGTTGCCAGATTTAGCAAATAAAAATACATAACATCTAGTAAACTTAAATTTTAGATAAACAATGAATCACTTTCATGAGTATTTCCCATGCAGTACTGAGATTATATTCATACTGAAAACTTACTCATTTATTTGAAATTCAAATCAACTGGGCATCCTGTACATTATCTGACAACCCTCCTTGGAAGGAGGCACTCAGGTGTAAGCGGGCGGGCAGGGAGGGGTGGAGATGAATGGGGCTGAAGACTGTCACCTGACTGCGATTAGACTTTATTCCTGAGGCAAAGGGGAATCATTTGGGGTTTCTGAGAAAAATAGTGACATGATCAGATTTGTGTTTCAGGAAGATTAATCCAGCTGAGAACGGTAAAACAAGTGAGAGACATGAAGTGTTGGAGGTAACAATTCAGAGGAGAGGTATCAGGGCCTGAACTAAGCTAATGGCACAAGGACAGAGGTGCCGGGGCAGCTTTGAGCGACACAGTGGAAACAGCATCATCAAGTCAGGTAACCTCAAACTGGCTGGTGAAATCTGCCTGTCTGGAATTGTAGAACTAGCAAACACCTTTGCAAAAAAGACTCACCTTTGCAAAAAATACTCACCGTGGTCAATATTTCTATTTTAAAACAAATACTTAAAATGCCTCTTGAATTGTTTCCCCCACACTTGGGGGACATTTTCCCCAAAAGCTATGTAAACATCTCAGATTCAACCCTGAGTTCCTCCACGAAGTACACGAAGCAGTTTTTCATCATGACAGTGAACCCAGCGCAGACACTCAAGAGGCACATGATGGATGAAGGACAGCTCCGAGCCGCCGGTGGGAATGACGCACAGAAGAAGACTGAAAGCCGCAGCACATCAGAGAGAAGCCTTACCTTTGGTTGATTTTTACCCAGCACGCAGTTTGTCTTTTGCCCCAGGACTGCTGTGTTTTCCACATGGGCACGGTGGTTTACGGTCACACGTGGGTACCCTCCAGAGATGACCTAGCTCATCCATCATGCCCCCGTCTCCAGTTGTCACGTGGGTATCAGCTAGATGCCATGCACACTGAAAAAGAGAAGAATGTGCTGTCCACTTGAGAATATTTTAAAAATCCACTTTTTAAATTTATTCACCTAATATTTATTGCATATCTACGATGCTCTAAAGCAGAGGTCAGCCAACGAAAGCCCATAAGCGCAATCTGGCCTAGTGCCTGTTTTTATAAATAAAGTTTTATTAGAACACAGCCACACTTATTTGTTTAGCTGCTTTCATGACTCCGTGGCAAGAGAGACCCCATGTCCCACAAGGTCGGCAAACTTTCTTAAAGTGATATTAAATATTTGAGGCTTTGTAGGGCCATTTGGACTCAGTCACAACTACTCTATTCTGCACTGTAGAGCAAAAGCAGCCTTAGACGATATGGAAATGAACGGCCATGGCTATATTCCATACAATATTATTTATAAAAGCAGGAGGTCAGCCTGCCGCCATAATTTGTTCCTCTGGGGTCTAGACCTTAAAATGACTCTGGACATTTTAATAATAATTTCCCCCAAACTAACCAATACTGGCTCACTGTTTTTATTTCTCTTCAATAGTGTAGACACAGAGGTTGACAAACATATTTTATTTGTTTTTGGGTTTTCTATTTGATGACATTTATCTTGGCTAATACAATTTCAACAGATCATAGATTTCACGTTCATTTTATTATATTTTGTTCTCATCAAATATTTATATTATTATGTTTGTTGCAAAAGAGAAAAAAAGAATTTTTATATACCTCTCAAATTCACTTGACTAGAGACATTTTATAGAATTTTTGTTTTGTTTTTATTTCAGGATATACTTGGGTAAAATGGAATCGTTAACAAAGTTGGGATGCAGACTCTGCTGCATGATGGCCAATTTCTGGTAGTTGAAAAGGGAAAATATACCAGCATTTAGAAGGCACATTCTGAAATTACCAATTGCTACATCTGGGTGATATCCATTATATGTGAAACAATAATTTATCAGTAAGAATTGAATCAGATACAGAGACCACACCAGTAATTTCATCAGGAAAATTTAATATCAAGAAATATTAACTAGGACAAAGGCAATGAATATTTTTCTAGTAAAAGGTAAAACAACACTAAAGAATACAGGAAAAGCAACCACTACTAAAAGGGTTGAAAAAGAGTGCCTAAGGAAGAAATAAACTCCTCAGAGGAATGAACCAGACCTGAAATTCAGACTTTATTGCCAGGTGTGGCTATGGCCCATCAGTTGACCAAGTTTGCTGGGTTCCTGTAGGCTGAGGCTGGCAAGTTAAAAAAAAAAAAAAAAAACAGTTCTTGTAAGATATGCATGAAAGCCACCCACTGGGGTACAAAGAGGACTTGCTAAGAATTCACTTGGGAATTGCACACTGGGATCCTGATGAAACTACCTCAGAAGACACTGGCACAGAAACTAGAAGAGACGTCCCTCCAGCACCCTCTACTGACCAGGTCTAGCATTTGTAATTGGCCTGAATAATAACTGCGTTTTGCAAATCTCTCCTTTAAAATTATCATTAGTTAATACACTGACTACTACAACCTATTTATATATATATTATATCATCGATGGGCCAGGAAACTATCCTAAGCCCTGAATGTATACTCACCTCTGAATTTGGAGGACATGTCTGTTATGGATGCATGCTTGTGTCTTTCTAAAATTATCACTTCCATAAATATAAAATCATGCCATAAGTATTTCACCTTAAAATATAGGAAAGCGCCCACATTTGATCAAGAAATTATCCCATTTATCTGCTCCCTTTCATAGCAAAACAAAAACTGGTCTACTTGAAGTCTCTTCCTCATCTATCATTCTCTCTTTGATCCATTCCACTTAGGCTTTTGTTTTCATCGTTCTGCCAAAATAATTCTTACAAAGGATACTTCCATTTTGCCATCCTCAACTGTTTTCAGTTTTTATCTTATTGAGTTTCTCAGTAGTATTTGGCATTGGTGGTTATTCCTTCTATTTAAAAACACTTCCTCACTGTCTTCTGAGGTCCTACTCTTCTAGTTTTTTTGGGGGGGCAGGGTTGGTTTGGGGTTTTTTCCTGTCTCTTTCATCATTGTGTCATCAAAAGAACCTCTGTGTGAAGGGTTTTGTCTTGTTCACCTGTACTCCCAGCACCTAAAACAGAACCTGGCACATAATACCATGGACCTGAGACTAAAGATAACAGCTTCAGATGGAAAATTTGGTGCAGACAATGAAGGTAGTACCTTTAAACTGGACCTGAAAAAATGGGTAGGATTTCATCAAATATTTTACTTGAAGTGTTGTGGAAATTGAGTCAGAGAGAGAAAAGCACTAACAAAGATGCAAATTAATAAGGGTAGCCCTCTTGGGAAAAATTGATCTCTTCACTGACTTGGTGACGGGATGATGTACCACTGGGATCCTCTACATCCCAATACTGTGTGCCACAGACTGGGAGCCTAGATTTCTAGTCCAGGGATTGGTCTTATTTCGTGTGTCCACACATGGAATAGAGGGCTAGAATGTGCTGCTTGTTAATTTTTTTGCTTGCAGTGTGTGTCCTAGAGATCAGGATTCAAGAAGAAAAGCAACATAAATATGTTCACGCAGGAAGATTTTTACCAGTTCTGGTTTCTTTTTCCTATTGGCAGTAGTAGTAGTAGTAGTAGTAGTAGCAGTAGTAATAGTAGTAGTAGTAGTAGTAGTAATAGTAATAATAGTAGTAGTAGTAGTAGTAGTAGGTTTGAGATCCTAATCTTTGAATCACTGTGGTCTTCTCCCTCTCTAACACTGCCACATCCGCGTGGTTGCCAATACCTACAAGTGTTTCATTTATTATGATCAACCCCCGATTGAGCTCAGGGCTTGCAATCTCTTTTGTCATATAAGAACTCCTTGAATTTTTACTTAAAGACCCCCATGTAACGAACTAATTTACTTTTCCAGGATTACCTCTGTGCTTCGGTGCATAGGAACCTTTAGCTGAGTACTTACTTCCTTTCTTCTAAAGTGTTTCCACCCCATCTCCACTTGTCAAAATGCTCTCATTTCTCTGGAACCTATCTCCAATACTGTCTTTCTCATGAAGACTTTCCAGTTGCTCCATTAATTAAATATACGTATTCCCTACTCTGGTCTTTTCAACAACATTTCGTATTTCCCTGATATCAATTACCATGCTCCACAAGTACTATATTCCTTTGTCTGATACCATGAGAAAAACCAGCTGATCAGCAACTTATAAATTAGGACTATATTTTAGGGAGTTAGTGAAGTCAATGGAGTATGACGTATTAAATCTTATGACTGGGTATGAAGCCCAGCCACTGTACTTGCTAGAGGTTCTCTTCGGGTCTTAATTTCTGATTCAGTGAAATACAGATACTATTAACAGCCTCAAACACAAATTGAGTAACAAAGTATTTAGCTCATTGTAGGTGTCAAATCAATATAAGTTCTGTTCTTTAAATCTTTAAAGCCTCCTGGTCCCTAACACGTTCATAATAAACTTAAATTTATTTTCATGGAAATGTAGGTCATCATAAAGGTCATACTGGGAACTCAGTACCTTCAACTGAATAATCCTATTTGAATCTCTAGTATAGCAAAATCTTGAAAGGACTAAATTTCCAAATCTGTTTCTCCAATATGGGAAATAAAATATAGAGGATTCTAGTATGACCTACTGCTCCCAACTGTGTGTGCACACGTGTACAGAGAGAGTGACAGAGAGAGAGAGAGATGAAAATAAGAGAGAAAATGAGAGAGAGAAAGGTACAAGGGGGAGGGAATTGCTTTTTTAATCCTTAAATTCCAAAATCAGACCATTATTTGGATTTTGTATTTATTTTTCTTAGTTCATTCAGCATTTTTTCTTGGTCTGTTCAGTTCAGTTCAAGTTTTAGATGGAAACATATTTGTTCTTTTATTTGCTCTATACTAACCGTTCTAGCCTTTTTGTAGTTTTACTTTTACCCTCATTTTGCACTATTTTCAAATCCAATGCAATTACTACTATCAAATAGAAATTTTATTTATGTTTTCATTTAAAAATCACAAGTTGCTTTAAGCACACAAGTTGACCTAAATGAACAAAAAATGAAATCCTAAAAGTTGTGCACAAACTGAATTTGTTTAATTGAAGGAATGGATAAATATTTAAAAATTAAATATTCTTTAATATAATCCTTAAGGAATAAATACACATTTATAAATAATTATTTGGGCAAAGTCAATAATTTTGCATTGATATATCTCTTTTTTATTTTTTAATTTTTTTTCTTTATTGATTTTAGAGAGAAAGGAAGGGAGAAAGAGATAGAAACATCAATGAGAGAGAACATCGACTAGCCACCTCCTGCATGCCCCCCACTGGGGATCTGGCCCACAACCTGGGCATGTGCCCTGACTGGGAATCAAACTGGTGACCTCCTGGTGCGTGGGTCGATGCTCAACCACTGAGCCACACCGGCCGGGCTCTCTCTTTTTTAAATGGGGGTTTTCATATATCAGATTTGTTTCATGTGGGGTAAATCTGTAATCCCATCCCTATCTACTTGATATTTATTTCCATAGTGACAAAATATATATTGGCTTCTGAGAAAATAAAAACCATGCTTAATAAAATAAATAAAGGGAATAAGTCATGAGCTGCATTAATAAATTCAGCCCACAGCTTAGAAAGGGCAGCCACATCAACTGCCCATCTCATATTCATTTGGGAAAGCTTTCTCTGAACACAGAAAAGAAATATAACTCTATTAAAACCCCAGACACAGACTGCTAACCAGTAGGATATAATTTTATAGATTTTTTTACACTTGGCTATGGAGAGGCTTTTGACTATCATTTCTTCAACGAGATTTATATAAATGAGGGATGATCGGTTGCATTGTGATACACAAATGTATTGCTCAGCCTGCTGCTTTTACAGTTCGCTGTGATGATGAAAAACTTACAATGACATTTCCCTTGACATAAATGCAGATCTATCAAATAGAGATTACATCCTCGGGATCACAGAGTGTTTGAACGAGCAGAAGCGTAGAGAAGACTTAGTGTAGCTTTTTCCTTTTATATTTCAGGATGTCGAGACCCAGAGAGCTAATGACATATCCATGATCATCCTGGTGGTTGGTGTGTATACCATAGGAACTTTAGGACCCTGTTTCTTCCTTCATCCTACAGCTGAAAAGGAGAATTTTAGTGCATTCAAAATTCAAATTTTACACCTTAACCTCTTCCCTACTTGTCGAGACCCTGAACTGCTCTAAAAATTCTAGCACTTCATTCTTCTGCGGAAGGGCCCAGCTGTCTCCGGTTAGTGCAATTACCACTTGCCTGTCTGCTTTCTTGTCTTCCAAAAGGGTTCCTATTCTATTCTCTTTGTTCCTCTGCACTTGTGTCCTTTTTAAAAATCACTTTTCTATCATAGTATTGATGTTTGGGTGGAAAGGGGGTTCAATCTACTAGTTTACTTGTGCCCTGGGATCCTCTGACAAACTGGAAAACCCTAAGGGACAGCAGCAGTAGGAGGCAGCTGGGTTTATCAGAGGATGAGGAGCTTTGGGGTCAAAGAAACTGGGATCCAGTCCTAGCTTTGCCATTATTAACCAGGTCAGTAAGTTAAAATACCCAACGTCAGTTTTCTCTGAACATACATTTTGCAGGTTCTTGAGAAAATCGGGTGAAACAATAACCTGTAAATTACCTGGAGCTTTTTGACTTGAGCTGTGACTCACAGATGTTAATTCCATTTTATTTCCTTGAAAGCAGATCTAGAGCTATGTCCCTCGAAGGGTCACCTATGGACCAGCAGCATCATTATTACCTGGGAGCTTATTCAAAATGCAGAACTTCAGGACCTACCCTACACTTGTTGAATCAGAAGCCACATTTTCTCAAGATCCCCAAGGCAACTGTACACATATTTCTATGAACATAAAGCCTGAGAAGCCCTGCTTTAGAGAGTCACTTTTATTAACTGGCAGCTGTTAGGATGCGATTAAACTGGAGGTGATGGGAGGTGTATTAATCCAGCTCCAGAATGTTCTGGGACAGATCCAAAAGTTCCAAGGAGAAAATTGTAGAAAGTGGCTTTATCATTTAAAGGCATAAGCTCCTTCCAGTGTTTACTCTCTCCCATCAATAAATGCAATTAGAGATCCTGGAGCATGCGGTGGCTTCTTGTGACATCCCTGCTGAGGAGATGCCGTCTCTGAGCCCGCCGCCATGTAGGCAATGGAGAAGGCTCCAACTAGGTGACTGGTCTACCCAAATAGTGTTGTTTCTTGAGGAAGCTTTCCCTGTGGCATCTGCAAAATGAATTTTTAAATCCACAAGCAGATCATGAGTGGAACTCTTCATGCCTGAGCCCACGTGCACATCATCATGCGTGTCCTATGTCTACTGACCCCGTTTATCCCTAACGCTGCTCCTTCCATTTCTGGGGTCTTGTAATGAGGCACTCTCACGGGTTCAAGCATTTGGAGGGCTGTTAGAAATGTCAAATGCAGTTCCGTGGAGAAATAGTGTTGGAGGAAAGAGCCACACACTGTACACAGAAGAAAATCCCATGACTCACTTTCTAAGAAATCCCCCAAATGTTCATGCTCAAGGTGCTGATTCCATTTAAGAGACTAATTAGAACGGTGATTGGTAGATAACTTAAAGTACACCTACTTTGTACCAACGGGTTCTCAGGTCACAGGGGGACAATGAGAGTTTCCTGTAGCAAATGTTGGAACCTGACTGATTGTCACGAGTGTTTCATACTTCTGTTTAGTGCCCTATACTTTCTTTGTTTAAAAAACCTTTTTAATGACAACCTCTTGACATAGGAATATTTGTAAGCAAAATAAATGCCATTGTACTCATCAAAATATTTGAAGCACTCGTTTAAAGTTTGGGGTCTGTGAATTCAATTAGTTACCAGAAAGAGTTATGAAATGTCAGAATGATGACTCTAAACTATTCTCCAACTATCCCTTAATCTGACCCCAAACAGGATCCTCTCTTAATCACAGGCTTAGGTAGCAAGAAAAAGAAAAACAAAATCAGGAAAGTGATGCGTATCAGCTTTTCAAACAGATAGAGATTTATAATCGCAAAACTACTTTGGATTCATTCCCACCTTTAAATTGCTGTACCCAGGAACTCAATGTTAATCAGAGGACTCAATGAACCAACATTTGCTGATAGTGCTCCACCAGTGTGTCCAGAAAAGCTTTTACCCTTAGGGCCTTGTTTGGCTAACCACTCATCTAGATCCTTCCAGATCTCATCAGTAATTGCAAATGTTACCTCTTTGGATAAAAGAAAAACTCTGCCAGTTGTCGTGCTGACAAGTGTACCCAGGGAGATATTTCACTGCCAAGAAAAGAGGTTGGACTGGATGTGAGGAAATTTCATTATGCACACATTTCCATTAAAAGAAAAATGAAATGATCACAACTATCTCTTCTAAGCACAGTCCTAATCATCAACCTAGAATTTATTTAGTTGTTGTTTTAATGGGATTGCCTTTTTTTTTTTCAATACAACTTCAGTAAAATGTTTAGAAGGAGTTTTAATTGATAGCATTCAGCCAAAATATTTGTCAACAGGACTTTACTTCTTAGATATGTTTGGAAGATTTGAAAAGTTCCACTTGAAAATCTCCAGAGAATATCTAAAGGTATAAGTATTAGGTAGTTTCTACTCCAAAATTCATTTCATATTAAACTTGAAATTCTCAGGACTCCCTTGGGTGCTAGAATATGCCAATGTATGAGCATGATACTACATGAATACATGGTTATAGATTTCATGACTGAACAAGAACACCAGTTTAAATGAAAGGAAATGAACTGTTTTTCTTAGGAAAAATATAAAGAACACCAAAAACACTGAAGTTTATTGAGTTTGATGATGATAATAATACAGTACAATTTATTGAATTGAAATTCTGATCCTGGTCTGTCTCTTCATTGACTTACTACTTCAATTGCTACAGTATAAAAGAACACCCAACTCCTTTCAGTGAGAGGACATATATATTTTCTCTGATGGAGAAGTCAACATTATTGAATGAAGAAGAGAATGGTTCACTATAATGCATTTACTCAAATGCATTACGTTATAGCTGCATGATCCTGATTCTTTCTCAGTACCTCACATCCCTGATTTGGAAAAGGCAGGAAATGCCTAACGCTCTCACAGGTCTGCTGTACTCTCAAGTAAAGCAATTGCACAGTATGTACCTAATATATACTCAATAAATGTCCACTGCCTCCCCTTGTTTTCCCTCCACAACCTCAGGCCATGAACAGAAAATGCCTTCGTGGCCTAGAGGTTTCCTAGGCTTTACTGAAGCATTGACCTTATCAATGGCAATCATTATCTGCACTGGCAGAACCAGTCTCTTGTCAGATACGTGGGTATATACCATATATTGACTTGGCTCATAAGCTCAGGAGTCTGGGGCTGCTTATGTAGAAAAACACTTTAAATCTACTGATAAAAAGATAGGGAGACCTGGGATGCTTTAGGTCAAAGTTCTGCACCAAAAATTAGATCTGTTCTCTAGTCTTGTTTTCATCACCAAGTGACTCCATGACTTTTGCTCTCACTTTATCTTTTGAGACTCAATTTCCTCACCTGAAAATCATGACTGAGAATTTGTTTCAGTTAACTCTTGTAGTGTTATAAGGATCCGAGAAAGTATGGAAAGCTAAAAATCTACACAACTACAAGGCAGTCGTAGTAGTAGAACAACAGAAATCTTCCTGTTCCTCCGAGTAATTCTGTTTCTATCAGCAAACACATAAAGAAAAGAGAAGATACTTTAAGTGGATCATTAGTGACTCTGAGGTTTTCCTCATGCTGAGAATCAAAATGTCATGGGGGTGGGGAGGTAGATAAATTCTCTCTGGGTGAGACCAATGGGGCAGTCAAGGGGTAGGAGATAGATCTCTGTACAACAGACACGTGAGAGTGTTAAGAAAAAGAAATGAAGGTCGGTGCACAAGTACATGTAATATGACACAGCAGGTCATGACATAAAACTATATAAATATTAGCATGTTTTTGAAAATGTAAAAGTAGTTTGAAAAATAAGAAAATTCAATGAGGCTAAACTTTTCTCTGATAGGGAGCAGGAATGTGTTACCTCATATAGACCACTAGGCATAAAAGTTTCTTTCCATGAAGTTGTATGTTGGCTTACCCAGATGAGGACAGGGCCATTTGGCCTGGGAAGGAAAGGTGTGAGAGCACCTGAGTGAGGGTGTGGACAGCACACACCGTTCTGTGGAGCTCACCCCCAGCACGCCAGCAGTGGCCGATCTCTGAACTTTCATCAGCTATAGCAACAGCTTCACGAAGACCTTCTTTCTCCCTGGATTGGCCTTTCAAATGAACTTTTGAAGACTTTCAACTGACCACTAAGAGTCCTACTACTTGCTGGCAAATGTCCACCAACCTTGTGCCCAGATTCCTAATGGATGTCCATTGTACACAGTTAGAGCCATGGCTATTACTCAGCCACTGTTTTTTTTTTTTTTTAAGCTGTGATTATTTAGATGTTTATAATTAAGAGAGAATTTTCATGCTTCTTCTGTTTAAATACCTGCATAACTTTCCAGATATATACAGGGATGGGCAAAAGTAGGTTAATGATAATAATAAATAATACAATATTGTTAATAAATAATAACAATAAATAATACAATATTGAGTTAAATATTAATACAATAATTAATAATACCAGAATAAACTCTGTGTTTCACCTACTCACAACTGTAAGCCTATGTTTGCCTGCCCGTGCATACACATGTCCCCCAAATCACTCCAAAATAAGATACCTAAGAGAATGAACCAAAGCTGGAAAGAAAAGCAACTATCAGTGAAATAGGAACTGCTCTTAAAAAGCTTCTTCTGTCACACAAAATTTCCACCCCAAACATCACCTTTCTAAGGACTTAAAGAAATAAAGCCAAGCCTGACTGGTGTGGCTCAGTGGCTGAGCATCGACCCATGCACCAAGAGGTCACCAGTTCGATTCCCAGTCAGGGCACATGCCCAGGTTGTGGGCCTGATCCCCGGTGGGGGACATGCAGGAGGCGGCCAATCGATGTTCTCTCTCATCGATGTTTACATCTCTCTCTCCCTCTCTCTTCTTTCACTAAAATTAACAAATAAGAAAAAAAGAAATAAAGCCTAGGTCCATCCAGGACAACATTTATTGAAAGTTGGTCACTCTCTGTGAAACAAAAGACTATTTAGCATGCTGGAAGAAGAGATTCCAGAAACCCAGGAGTGATTACAAACAGACCCCAAATCATCTTCTAATACTAACAGTTTGTTTTCAAAAAAAGATAAACCCTTTAACTATCACCTAGGAAACAAGGCTCTAGCAGACAATCAAATTATGTCAGAATATGGGGTAGGGAGGAGAGGATATAGAATAAGGAATCAAGATGCCTTGCTCTGCCTGTAGCTATTTGTACATCATTGGGTAAATCATTCTCTTTATTTAGCCTCTGTTATCCCAGCTACAAAATTAAAAGGTTAAATTATGGTCCTTCTTGTTCCATCCAGCTCTTGGTCTCTATGATGTTTATGCCACCTCTGCTCAGTTGTGACGAGAGCAACCTAAGGGCCACACAGGGAGAAATCAGTTTCATCCCAGATGGAACAATCTTCCAAAATGTCATTTCCATTATTTTCTGTATAAAAAGTAATTATTTATCTATTTGGTTATATTTAATGGGTTAATCCACCCCAATGACTCTACCAACCAAATGGAAAGGTAGAACCCTGGCAACAATGTAAGATTTTCTCAAAAAAGCAGAAAGCACACCTTTGGATTCAGAGTCATCAATGACTTCACAAGGCCTAAGGGTTTCCTCAGTCTTGCTAAAATGCATGTATTCCTAATAACCTTTTGGAAGAAATACCAGCCTAACACTTAGCAATTTTGGGTTGGACCCAGCTGCTAATAATTTGTTCTGTGATCCTGAGTATATCACTTTTTCTGCCCAGACTCAGTTTTATCTTCTCTACATGGAAGGGTTTAGAATAGGCTCCATGCAGCCAAACAACCAATGGAAAGGAATGACTGTAATTTGCAGTGGACAGAGATCGTTTCTATGTCTTCAATCTACCCTTACTTTACCTTCACTTCTTCTAGATCCACCTTGCAATGACAGCTGAATCGCTAAATTGTAAATACCTTCCCTCAGGAGGAATTCTTATAGCACCTAGAACAGTTCCTGACATATTTTAGGCACTTAGTATGTGTTGGTTGAATGTACAAATGCAAGGAAACTACAGATTAACAATGGGAAGCTTCAACTATTATAGTAACTCTAACTGAATTCTATAAAATCTAAGACCAGAAACTTCTATATTGGAAGTTACAAGAATTAACCAGCATTATACGATATACAGTTATGCATGTATCTATTATTTTAGTATAACCTATAGCTAGGACATAATTCCAACTAACTGGATATAATTTAAATCTAAATTAATTTCTTCCTTCAAATTCAAGCAGCATAGTGAAAGTTTCACATATGTTCAGTAATTAGGTGAATTTCTGGTCAGCATTTCATTATTGGTTCATTATTAAAGGCAGGTCACAGCTCTAATTTAATTCTATTTGTGTCTGGAAATCTGTGCTGTGGTCTACTTTGAAGAGCTATCGCAAGGGAGAGGGAAAGGAATAGCCATGAGTCAATGGCAATAAGTTCAAATCCTGGTTCCTCATCTAGAGTGATTTAACCCATACCATTCTCACGTTCTAAGTCTAAAATGATACCAATCAAATTTTCTCCTGCACACCTACTTCATGAGTATTAATGAGTTTCTGTTGATTATTAGCATGGAGGAATATTAAAGGACATGCATAGTCTTTAAACAGAAAGAATATGGGAAAAGGAAGAAAGCAGAACAGCAAAAACGAAAGATGGTCCTTTTGTGTGTCTTAGATGTTCTATTGACATCATCTTTGCCTCATCTAAGAGATCCCAGAAATTAGAACAATAAATGTGAGGGAGAAAAAAAAGAAACAGGGATTGGGGAAGAACCAGAGAGGGGTGCTTAGCAAAGGGGAGAGAGACTGACACACCATCTGTGGGATCCTCAGTTATCAGTCTTCTGGGTGACAGTAATACTCTGACTGCTGTCTACCATTTGCATAAGCATGCATAGCTCTATTTATAAGCTTCAATAGTTAATTTACTCAGAAAACACCTAGGAATGCATTTACTGTGATCTAAATACCATATCTGAGAGAATTAAATATATCTTTAAGAAATGAACAACATATTTCTAGAGGAAGTAGGTAGAAAAGAAAGTAAAGTTGTTCGAAGGGATTTGTAGCCCACGGACAGCCTCGGAGCTGCACTCCAAGAGTAACGGAGAGAACACTTAATTTCAGAAATTTGACAAGTACAATGAGAGTTATGCAACACTTCCCTTCATTAAGTACACAAAACCTTAAGCCATTTGTTGATGGAAAATTTTCACGTAAACGATGGCAACTAGAGCAAAAATGAAGATGAACTGACAACTTCTAAAGAAGCCAAAGAACTCACTTCCCTTCTAACCAGATGAGCAGTGCCTCTCATATGGTATAGAGGTATTAAAAAGATGCAGTTATGTTTAGCAATTTGCGAGGGTCAAAACGAAAGCTTTTATTCTAACTCGCCTCTGTATAGTAAGTGCCTAGCAGAGCAGCAAACAAGGAGAACTGTTTACCAGACTAAAGCTGCAGGGCACCGGGCAGCACAGCAGCTCCACGCCACAGCGGATTTCCACAGGACCGTCCTGTAATGGAATTCCTAGTGGGACGATCAAGGAGGTGGAACCATCAGCCAAGCCTGACTGCACATAACAAATCCATCGAGACCTATGATATCCCTGGCAAGACAAATAGCAAGGAGCACAGAGACTTAAATGGTATTTCAGAATATTTACTATCCCCCGGCCTCCAGCAGCAAGCAGGGTTGAGAAACAATGCCATTCAAATTCCCATCTAGTCCAAGAACACGATCAAAATACTCTCTTCCTTAGCCAGCTGAAATCGCTGCCTAATATTTATTTATTTCTAATGGCATCTTATGTATAGCTATATGAATAAAAATATGTTTGTATGTGTTTTTACGCATTTCTGTTACCACATCAAGCAAAATCAGCTTGACGGGTTTCTGCGAAATCTGGCGTGTATGTTTTGAGTCACGTGACTTTAAATAGAAGCTACATGGCATGCCTGAAATTTGCTCAGGGGTCCTCTCGGGGTCAGGCAGGCAATCATTTGCCAGAGCAGCTAAAAGACAAGTGAAATAAGAGGCCCATAAGACTGCCAAAGAGAGTAATGAGCCGTAAGTATGAAGATGCATTAATACATCAAGGACAGAGAAAACAATCGGTTGTTTTGGATATGAGTCCCAAATCGACTGTCACGAAGGCAGGCGTGGTTTGCAGTCTAGCCACTTCTCACCTGGGTAACTCCAAGTAGAACAGTTCAGGTTAAATAGCATCAGTGCTATTATTTAGTTCATTGTGATTAACATGTTTTTCTTCGGCAGCTCTGGGGAGGCATTTTCAGAAAGACTCAATGTGGGTGAATCCCACCCCCAGGTCCTAGTCAGAGTAAGGAAATGTCAGCCCCTCGCCTCACACCGGTGAGGGGGCTTCAATCAGAGCTCTTGCAAATGTCCAGAGGCAAGCTGACTTGCCACTAACGACCAGTCAAAGGAATGGTGGCTGAGTTGAGTGTAGCCTGAACTCCCGGAGATTTTTGGTTCAAAAGATCCATCAGCATGAACCCGATGTGAGCCAGTTAGAAGAGAGAGAGCCAGAATGTCGAAGTAGAGGGCAGACTTCAGCACAGAGAAATTGTAAGCAATACCTGATTTCTAGGGGCTGTGGAAGGGCTCAGTCACCAGCCAGAATAAAGAAATTATTGTTATTATCAAGGGAGCTACAAGCAAGAGATCTCCTGTATTGGGGGGATATTAGGGGAGGGTTTCCTCCAACGAATATTAAAGTATGCCCTAAGAAGAACAATTTTCAAACACCTGCCAGGTCCAGAGGACAAAGCCAGCTGTTGATGGTGTCAATCATGTAAAACTTCCTGGAGCCGTCATGGACCACTAGGCTTCTCATCCAGAAGCAAGGAAAGGACTAGACCCAACAAACGTTTTAAAGGGTCCGGGGAATAAATATATAGTTGCTTAACGATTATACCCCAGGAGGCACGCTTGTTCCATACACCAGATATACTATCACACAGAGATAGCGGTGGAATGGCACACTCTCACAGATCACACAGAGTATGATTAAATAAGGTGATTTCAAAGCAGAAAACACTTTAGGAAGCACTTGTATCTGAGAATTGCCCTGCTCGGGGACTTATGAGAGCTCCCAACCGTCTAGTAAATCCTGCTTCTATCCCTTGATCTGATATTTGAGACTCTACTACCAGCCCCCTGTGTCCACTTCTGTTCCTCACGAATCTGATTTCCCATACTCCCACGTGCATGGCCTTCGGCACAACCAGGAAAACCACTCGCTGTCACTCTCACTGTGTCGAATGTTCTCTTCTGCTGCTTCTGAAGAAATACTTCTCATTGCTCAACAAATCCCCAGGACCAGGGAAGCACAGCTATTCATTTATTGTGCCTTAAGGTTACATGTGTTCATGGCTGTTGGTTTTTCTCGTCCTGTCAAAGTCCAGTAGTGTTTGAAGCTGGCTACATATTATAATTACCTGAGAATTTTAAAAACACCATCCCTGGCAGGGGCCCCATCCCATAAGCGCCGAACCAGAATCTCCGGGCCTTGGTGCTGGGCAGAGGCGTTGTATTTTATTTTTGATGTTTTTTGAAGCTCCCCAAGTAATTCCACTGTGCAGCCAGGACTGAGTTTATACTGGCTGAGATAGAGCACAGCTAACATTTTTCTCAATGTGGAAGAATTTCTAGGTTTTCTAAGCTGGCCCCCTGAGAAGTCTTGATAAAACATCAGCTGGTTGTATAGGTTTTTAGTTTTCTATGACAGATGAGCATTGAATTAGACATGGCTGTGGATAAATTGGGCCTGGGAAACCAAAAATGGATGATAAGAGGGGGACACGGTCGTGCCAGCGCAGTGGTTCTCAACTCAGAGTGCACACCGGTGTCACTGGGCACCTAAGACATCCCCATGCTGGGGCCTCAGCCCCCCAGATTACGAGCTGATTGATTTGGTGGGCTCAGGCACCATGTGGTTTTCAAAAGCTCCCTAACTGACTCTAGCATACAGCCAGGAGTGAGAATCACTGCCCTGGAGGGCGAATAAGGTCAGTGTTGCCTGATGCTGGGTATCAAATGAAGTGAATTTTTCTATGAAGGACTGTTCCTTAAAGAACAGAGAACAAATGAGGATATGGTGTCTATAAATGTTAGTTTAGGGAATTCCATGTTCAGTTCTGGGCCCCGTATCTCAATAAGTATGCTCATAGGATGTCTACGCTGTTCACAGAGGCATCCTATTCATAGTTAGTCTACGGAAAAGAAAGAAACAAAGAGACCTCAAGAGGTCATCTTTGCCTGTTTCTAGTAGATCGGGGTCCCTTAATAAAAGATAGGGCATTATAGGATTATCTACCCCTGCTATGGTAGAGTCTTGTTCAGAGTTATTTACTCCTCTCCAACACCTCCGTGGCCTGAACGTACTTTTTCTTCCTCTTAACTTCAGACTTAGCCATGTGACTTACTCTGGCCAATGGAATATTAACAGCAAGACAGGAGACATGGTAAGGGCTTGTCATACACATGAAAAGATCTTGATTTTCTTGTTGGTCCAAGAGGACCTGCTTTGGCCAACCACAGACCTGCAGTGGGAACCCTCAGCTCCTGGGACATGAAGTAGACCCGCCTGGTAAGGCCCTGCCTAGATGAGATGAGCCTGGCTGATGTGTAGATGGATGAGCTAAATAAATGCTTACTTTGTTTGCTGCTGTACATCTTTGATTGTTTGCTGTGTAGCTGTATTGTGGTCAAAGCCAACTGATACACTTGCTTTCCACATCTTTCTTAACCTGGAATTGCTCCCATCCTTGACATTTTTCCAAATTAGCTCAAGGTCCAAAACTTAATGCCAAATTAGACATTGAGGAAGACTTATAATGTGGGAGGTGATTTTATCATCTCATTTCCTTACTGTTTCTTCAGACAAATATCATATCAGGTTTTCCTTTGGAAGATGCACTATGAAATACTTCCATCAACAAAAAGGAGTGTGAACCTGATCCAAGGAAGACTATCACTTTCCTTCAAGGCCTCACCTACTAATTGCTGGTGTTCATTGCAGGTCTATTTATAATAGTTTGAAGTTAGAAGAAATCTATGTGACTAAAATGAGGAGAATGGTTAAGTAACTTTTGTAATTTTCATAAAATAAATTGTCATCTCACATTTTTTAAGTACGCCCATGGAATTTAAGTATGAGTCAGTATCTTTAATAACAAAGCAAGACATAAAATTTCCTATTAGGTATGGTTTCAATTATATAAAATAAAATATATATATCTAAAGTTTAAATGTAAAAAGTTTTTTTAAAAAAAAAATAAAAATCTCTAGAAAGGATAAGAAAAGAAAACATTTCCTGAGAGACTTGGAAATCTGGAAAACACGTAAATCAAAGAGGGGAAATAACTAGCAAAGATCCTTCCTTTTTTTTAATCTATTCAACTGGCAATATGAGATGAGGTTGACCTCTTCCCAGTTGGTGAAGTTCTCTAATTCTAAGGAGCCCTCATTTCTTCTGGGGGATCCCTAGCTGCCTGGCCTTCACAAGGAATGGATCTCAGTTGTGTTCTCTCAAATCCTGCACACTTCAGTATAGAGTTGCCTCCTTAAAATAAGAAGCAGTTCAATACTAACAAATAGGGTGTTTGTGTTTGTTTTTATTTCACTTTTCCAATCCCACTAAACTGTATGACATCAAAATTTTATAGGTAACCAATGTATGATTAAGTAAAAGTCTTAATAAATGTCTAATTTGGCATTAAGGTTTGAGTGATAGGGCGGCTCCAAGATGGAAGCAATCAGGAGTCCTGAGTCACCGCCTGGAAGGGAGGCATGTGGGAGAACCGTTGAGTCTGCAGCAGATTTGCCTTGAGCAGGGAATAAACGTTTACATGTTAAGGCACTGAGATCTCAGAATTTATTTGTTCCCACAGCACAGTCTAACCTATCCTAACACTGCAGGCATTCTTTATAGTTTATTTGAATTTATTAAAAGCTTTTCATATTCCTCTGTCAAAATATGTTTGCTGGCATAACCCAAAACGCCTATGCTTTTGTTTTCCCACTAAAGAGCTCAGCATTTGCTAAACTGAACAAAGAGAAGATAGTCTCTCTTTTTTTGCAAGCTACTCGATAACGATAGCCTTAAACTCTCAACCTCTGGGTCGCGACCCCTTTGGGGGTCGAACGACCCTTTCACAGGGGTCGCCTAAGACATAACAGTAGCAAAATTACAGTTATGAAGTAGCAATGATAATAATTTTATGGTTGGGGGTCACCACAACATGAGGAACTGTGTTAAAGGGCTCTAGGAAGGTTGAGAACCACTGCGAGGTTGCAGAAAGGATGTGTAAGCTGCCAAGTCCATGCTCTAGGCCTCATGTCTCATTCTTGAGCTGCAAAGGAATTTTCCAACCAAATTTCTAATCTGTACCTACATCTCTGTTAGGGATCTCCAGGCACTTTGTGGCACTGCTTAAGGTGGAAGACCGAAGACGTGAGCTGTGAACTGGACCATTCTTCAAATGTACCGAAGTAAAGAAGGAGGCTTCGTGCATTGTTTTATGAAAGGAAAGAAGGTAAATAAGAGCTTCAAATCTACAATTGCAACCTGGAGAACTGTACGAACCTAGCATTGCCTCATAGAGACACCTATACATCTTTCTTCCCAGTAGTCCTTTCTATAAAAACTAGCCTTAGTTATTCAACCCGTTTTTCCAATACTGAACAAGATGTAAAAGATCCAAGACATCTGGAGGCATAAGCATATGCAACTATAAACAAACATGTGTTTGAAAACCCTTTTCTCGGGGACACATGAGTTTCCAAGGCCCTGTGTAGACATGACCCATTTTACTGCAGTGGTAGATTTATCAACCAGTTAGGAACTAGGTGATTGGCTGGATGTAATCATTACCAACTGATTCATTACCAATTAATGTAGACAAAATGAGAAAATTACTAGTTTATTTGAGACTTAGTAACAATAAGAAGTCTATTGCTTCTTTAAAAACATGGTGCATATCAGCACCCCCACATTCAGTAACTAAATTAAATACAGTTGTGTACTTCAGGGTCTGTCTCCAGCTGCCTTGGCATCTGTTTCAACTCCCCGCCTTGTCCTTCCCCCTCAGATCTTTGAGTCCTTTGCATAGAGGTGGGTCTCAGCAAGGCCAAGTCTTGTATTCACTTTTAGAAACTGTAACAGCAGGAGCTTGCTTAATTTCACCTTCTGGGGTGTCAAAGATGTTTGCAGCTTCTCACGTCTGGTCCTCATCTCCTCTGCAGTGTCCTCACTTAGACTGCCTGCTAAGACTCCAGAAAGTGAGTGTTTAATCTTAGCACACGACCAAAGGGAGGAGAGCTGTGCTCTGCTATTTTTTTAAATACCTCAGTGATTCAAATGAAAACCACAGAGGTCTAGCTACATGAACAGCTATTGCAATATATTAATATCAAATAGGACAACAAAGAGTTTAAAGAAACAACCTCCTGCCCAAGTCCAAAGCAGCCTAGCACAGTGGTGTTTTTTTGAAGACCTCATACCCTCTTTGTGGGCCAGAGTCAAAATGCGAGTCTGAAGGAATCGAGGCAAAAATGTCATATTAGATGAGAAGAGAATGAAGGTAAATAAAAGAAAGCATTTACATACATTTAAAGACATATGCCCTCCCCTCATAGATAGATGTACATGCATCCATTGCAATGGCAATTACATGATGTTATTCAAAGAGCTCCTGCCCTGTTAAAATGGCCCACCTCTGAAATTGTATGACCCAGATGACCTCATGGGATTATCCACAAAAACTCTACTTCCAAGCTCACTAACTGGTCAGATACAGAAACTTGCCAGTTTATTATTTATTCTTCAAAAATAAGACAGGAAATATTTATATAAGGTAATAATGTTCTCAGGACTCCCACATTATAATCTCAGACTATACACTATTAATAAACAGCCATCAAGGTATTTAAATAACTATCAAACTATGATCATCTAAAAGTAAGCTGATATTATCATAGCAGCTAGGCAAAGCCAACTCTGTTCAAAGATTATTTTTTAAGAAAATGCAATGCTCCATTTAACTGTTTCCCTAGGTCTGCACTGCAGGTAAGTACAAACATACAAATATTTTACTATTCTAGTTTAAAATACTTACCTGCTATCAGGTGTGAGAGCATGATTAATTATTATGTAATCATTAAATCACTCCCAAAGAAGGCATCCTTAAAATGGCTGTTTTCTGGATATCAGACAATTGGGCTTTCCATACTTGCTTGTCCACTGAAGGACTCCAAATTCCCTATCTGTAGAGAGTGTTTCCTTTAGACGTGTGAAGGCATGTGGATGGAGCCCACGAGGGGATGACTTTGCCCAGTACCCACACCCATTGACCTGTCTAGAACAAACATTTTACAGATGGAGAAACTGAGACCCTGAGAAACTGGCATAATTTTCTTCTACACTTCCAAATTCTCTGGCTGGTCTAATAATCAAATTAACATGAGAAAGATTAACAGGAGAAAAGAACCCTGTTTATTATGTAGGTACACGTAGGGGGATTCCATATGAATCTGAGATTGGTCAGTTGAGGCCTCTATGACATTCTGGACTAAGGAGAGGGAGGCAGGGGTCCGGGACTTCAAAGGGAAAGCAGGTAATTCACAGGTAGATGAGAAAGATCAACAAGGGGCAAACAAATTCTTCTGGGCCCCCCAGAAACCGTGGGACGCACGGGAGTCGAACAGACTGTTTGGTTTCCCTCTGTCTGCCACTGAGTTTGTATTATACTAAGGTGATAGCTCCCTTCCTTTAAGCAGGTTCCCCAGTCTGAATTCCTTTAGGCAGGTAAAGGGGAGGATCAAAGTTCCTTTCTGAGACTTTTGTTTCTTAAAAATAACCAAAAACTTCCAAAAGACAGATTTTAGGGTAGTAAACTCTGCTTCCTCTTACCTGCATAGGACGACAATAAGAATTTTAAATATAGCCCTGGCCAGTTTGGCTCAGCGGTTAGAGCTTCGGCCTGCGGTCCAGAGAGACCCGGGTTCGGTTCCCGCTAAGGGCATGTACTTCGGTTGCAGTTTGTACCCGGCCCTGGTTGGTTGTGCAGGTGGCAGCCACTCGATGTGTCCCTTTCACGTCGATGTTTCTCTCTCTCTTCCTCTCTCTCCCTCCCACTCTATCTGAACAAAAAATGAAAAGGTGTCCTCGGATGAGGATAAAAAAAAAAAGAATTTTAAATATAGATGGATATATCTATATAGATTATATATAGAGATATATAAAAAAATATATAAAAATATTTAAGTTTTGCCCTGGCCGGTTTGGCTCAACAGTTAGAGCATCAGCCCATGGACCAATGAGTCTCGGGTTCAATTCTGGTCAAGGGAACATACCTCGGTTGTTGTTTGGTCCCCAGCCCTGGTTGAGTCGTGCGGGAGGCAACCAGTCGATGTGTCTCTCTCACATCGATGTCTCTTTCTCTCTCTCTCTCTCCTCGGGTGAGGATTAAGAAAAAAAACAACTTAAGTCTTACTCAAAAAAAATTTCATCACTTTTCCTTTTCTCTTTCCCCACCTTTCCCTATGGAAAAATTCAGCTCTGTCCACATCAGTGGTTCTCCATTTCTTTGCAGGTGGCTTTTTTAAGTTGTCAGCAAAGAACAGCATTAAAGACTTGATCAGAGAATTAAGAAGAACAGAAATACTCCAGTTGTTAAAGACTGGGGATGTACGAACTGAGAAGGAACCGATCAATCCCTCTGTGACTTCTCAGAAAAGCCCAGCTCTTGAAACCCAGACCCTTACTCTGCCACTCTGTCTCAGTCACACAGAACAATTGTTTCAACTCAGCAAACCTAGACTGAGTGCTTGCTATGTATACTTACTCTATCCCTCCCACTCTTCCTTCCCAATTTACCAGCAAAAATGTCCTTAAAATAATACATGGAGTAGTAGGTTTAAATATATTATGAATACACACATACCCCCCCTAAATAATGCATGCTATAAGATTTCACATTCTACCATTAAAAATGATATATACATATATATTGTATTTTTGTGTGCATCAGTCCATTTAGCAGCAAATGATGGTATAGGCAGAAAAGAATTACACTAGATTTCATAGAGACCTTTTTAATCTAGTAGAAAAGTACATCGCCACTGGATGCTCATTTTATTTCAGATTTCTGTGTGCTGTAGTTGGCGAAGATTTTAAATCAACAGTGATAACTACAAGGAACACCTGATAATAATGGCAGCATGTGTTACAGGTCATCTCACTCCATGCACAAAAGCAATCTTGTAGGAGATGAAACACAATATCGTAATTAGGAATAGATGGACGCAATAAATATTAAGCAGTAAACAATATTATTCGTTTAGCCATTTCCTTCTCAGCAGAACCTACAATTGAGGCTCATCCAAGTATCTGACCCTTGAAATTAAGAGGATAAGGTATTCCTGAGAGGGAAGATGGAGGGAATTTAGCAGTCGTGGCTTTTTGAAAATCCAGTATGCTTTTTGCAATTGCACGGTGATGCTTCTGCCCCTCCCCACATCTCAATGGTAAACAGGAAACAGTAACTGGCAGAGGGACAAATGCACGCATTTCACTGAGTCTCATATATAAGTCTATGAGTTCCACTTTGTTATTTGGATAGAATCAGGCTTCAAGATCAGGTGTTACAAATAATCCCAACAAGCACACATTTTAAACTCTTCTGCCTACATTTCCTGGTTATTTACAACCTGTTTGACCAATTCGAGCGTTTCTTTTCATCGAATTGACCAAACGGGCCAAGTTGGTCAAGTTCATCCAGGGCCCCGGACCACCCCCTGCTTTTTCCTTTGGACGCAGACCTCCATCCCTCCATCACAAGCAAAGAAACTTCAGTAAACTCTAACTTGAATCAAGTCCATCTATGTTCTACCAGTCTCAGTTCTGCCTCCAGGCAGCCCGGAGCAGCAAGAAGTAGGCCAAACCAGCTGTCTGCTCGCTAATCTGACGAACGAATCGGACAGAGGGGACTGCTTCTAGGGAAGCTGCGCTTTGCCTTTCGCACCGTGGATGCTAAAGGCAGCCCGGGGATGAGGATTAGACTAGGTTTAGATATTCAGGTTACTTAGGTCCCTTATCAGTGAAAAATTGGCCTTACATGACTCTCATGGTAAATAATTATTCTTTAAATACTTCTCAGTACACAATAATAATGAGGATGATGTATAGCTCCATTTCATTTTTCATCTCACCAAAACTAGGCATTGTACCTATTCCCCACACTACTAGTCAGAGTCATCCGGCTTTTTAGAATTCTGCTGACAGAAAGAAGCTGTTATTAAGCTGATAAAGCACCAGAATTTTTTCCAAGGTTTGGTCTAGGAAATTGCTTCCATCTGTGAGTGGCAAACTGATTCCCTCCTAGAAACTTCTTCTTCTAAAATACTAAAAGCATCCCTGGGGCACGTTAAGAACAGACATCTGGCCTCAGGGCTTCTCATGCTTTTTAAAGGTACAACTCTCCTCAGGAGGCCCTTGGACCCGATGTGCTCTGGTGACGCGCAGTCCCACTGGTCACCATCCCACCTGCTCAACCCCAGGCAGGTGCAAGGCACTTCTGACCTGGCTCAGCAGCCCTCTGATCCTCTTTGTTTTAAGGCCTTGGGGTGTGTCTGTTTGGAAGATAACAGTTTGTGGATATATGCAGATCCTCAGCGTCAGACTGAAGTCAAGGCATAGCAGAGGAAGAAAATAGCTACAAATCTGGAAGAGGTGAATGAAGGTAAAGGCCAAGCTCAAAGGAAGGGAGTAAGTCAAGGGAGGGACATGGAGTCCACCTGGGTTAAGACTGAGTCACAAAGCTAAGCTGGACAGGTGACCAGAGATTATGAAGAGAGGACATCAGGGTGAGGAGTTGGGCTCAGGGGCATGGGGGAAACAGACACGAAAGTAAGGAAACTGGGGCTTTAATTTCACTCCACTCTAGGCTGTAACTTCCTTTCTGTACAATGACGTTTTAAAATGAAGTTGCCTCGCCCTGGCCGGTTTAGCTCAGCGGTTACAGCATCAGCCTGCGGACCAGAGAGTCCCCGGTTGGGTTCCCGCTAAGGGCACGTACCTCGGTTGCAGTTTGTCCCTGGCCCCACTTGGGGTCATGTGGGTGGCAATCAGTCGACGTATCTCTCTCACATCAATATTTCTCTCTCTCTCTTCCTCTCTCTCTCTCTCTCTCTCACTCTATCTGAAGATAAATGCAAAAATGTCCTCAGCTGAGGATTAAATAATAATAATAATAATAATAATAATAATAATAAAATGAAGTTGCCTCAATCATTTGAGTCTATGAAGGCCACACAAATAGCCAAAGCCATAAATACGGTGCTGTTAAGAGACCAAAACACAAGACAATGATTTGGAATGAATTGAGTCCGAGAAAATATAGATGAAAACAACAGCACTTTGAAACCAGGTCAAAGTCGGCCTCAGACAGAAAATCTTTCATGTGCGTTCAGTTATCCGTATCCTTCCAGATGCTTTACTGGGCATTGCAGAAGATCCTTTCGTCCTGCGAGGTTGCATCTTTGATGGAAGGAAAAGGTTCACTTTTATACAATTAGATAATAAGATATATATTATGATTCAGAAAAACAATAATAAAATGGCAACAGAGAATCGGGGCCAGAGGCATTCGTGGGAGAGAGCCCAGGCTTCTCCGGGTATGGCAGCTCAGGCCCACGTGGTCTGCTCCAGGTGGGTGGCTCTCCAAGGAGCACCCAGCAGGTGCTAACTTCCAATCTTCACAAAGTCAAGGAAAAGCCTGGGTTTATCTGGCATTTTCTATTGCCAGAAGCTTAAAATCCTTCCAGTATGTTTGGGCAGCCCCTGCCAACCTCCAAATACACTGCATTGATTGGATCTTATAAAATAAAATCTAAACCGGACAGTAGCCTCAAGTATCATGCCTGGACAACAGCAAGATACCACTGGGCAAATACCTCAAATCTAGGTCACAGGTGGGTCCAGGCCAGTAGAAGGCAATCGTTACCTGACTTAGAAAGGCATTTATTTCCCCCTACAGTCGATCAACAAACCATTGAGGGTATATTCTGCTACGATGGGGAATAAGCAGAAGCCCTGAGTTTGGATTTCAGGCAGGATGGAAGGCTGAGAGTCAGAGATGAAGCTTGGGTCCCAGAGTGTGAAGGGGGAGGTCTGAGGGGGGAAACTGTGGATTGCCGGCTTGGCTGTTATCCTAAGCCTGCAGGGCTGATCATGGCTATAAGAATGTTACAAGCCTGCAAATTAATTCTGCTCCTGACTTGGAAAAACAAGCTAGGATTTCACAGCATCATGTCACTGGTGAGTGTCACTTTTCTTTCCCTCCACGGTATCCCTTTCTTAGGCAAATAAGAATTTGGCCAGTTGCACAAATGGCAACACGTATCAGAACTACTTAGAGAACTAAGAATTCCGGCGTTACTTTTTAAGTTCATCCTATTTCTGTTGGTCCAAGGTCCCATTTGGAATCCTAGAAAATCTCTCCACTGGAAACCCAACCAGCTTCCACCAACTACCCACTTGCAAGCTTGTCCACCACAACACACCAGAGGCCGTTTTATGAAAGAATTTGTTTCACTTAGTTTTTTAACTGAGCAAGAAATTTGATACTATGAAACCGAGACATCATGTTGATTTAAAGTTTACAGTGCTTTACAATAAGCAATCCCCAGCATCATTCACAGCTGCGTGAGATAAAGGCCTTTTCATGTTGGGGTCTGCCATCTCCTGAACACCTCTTTCTCAATAAGTCCATGATACTGCTCTCAGATGAGAATGATGACCCCGTGTGGTATGTTTCCTCTTATCTGCAAGGGTGGCCATTGTCAGGTCCCTGCTTTCTGTTGGTCTGGAGCCTCCTTCTCATGAGCTGTACCTGTGTTTCTCATTGGAGCCAGTGGTCCTCTGGTCTGATGGTGTTACATGTCATAGAGGTTTATAGCTTCCTCCCACTCCCACCCTCACCCCACCCCAAATCCTGGGCATTGAAAATTGGTACTGAAAATCTGGGAACTTCCTGTCTGACCCTTAGTTAGACAAGGTCATAGACAGCATCCACCCTATTTGGACTCAGCCAGTGGCTTTAATTCCACACAAGATAGAGTCACTGAAGTCTCACAACTGTACAAAAGATGCCAAAGGTACAATACATCCCACCATACCTCCTCTTGGAGAACTAGCTCACCTCACAGCCTAGCTATCAAGGCAGATCTAGTCCCCTTCCATTGCATGGCAAAGCTAGTTAGAACTAGAAGTAGTCACCTGCCTGAGGCTTACGGGACCCTGAAACTGGAACACAGCGCCTCTAGCCAGTCTCTCTGGGTGCTTGGACATGGAGGCCACATACACCACTTTGCACATTACAGGAGTAAACAACTCTGAGGAGAAACGAGGAAATTGGTGGACACAGAGCTGAGATTCAACTCCAAACACTAGAGATGGCGAAATCAACATTAAGTTGCTGATTTTCAGATCACATTACACACTCCATGTGGGTTATCTGGGAGGTTTTGTTCATTGCGGTCTTTCAAGCACACAGGCGAAAGGAGATTTATCTTGACACATGCTTCCAGATCACTGAGACAGGAAAAGGAAAGGCAGAAAATTGCACACCAGCTCTAGTTTCCACCCAAAAGTGACAATGTCACATCTGCTTACATTTCATTAGCAATACCAAGTCACATAGCTCTAACTTCAAAGAGTGTGAGAAAGTGAAATCCTACCCTGTGCCCAGAGAGAGGAAAAACTGAATATGACTTCCACATCATCCTTAGGTTCTTTTCCCTTAAAATATCAAGATAAACCATCTTTTCTTGTCTTCCAGCTCTTCTCTGAAACTGTTCTTACCATGGTCACCTGTGACTGAGGTGTTGTTAGAACCAATGAACACTTTTCAGTCAATCTAGCCCCTCCGCCCCCTCATGCGCACACACACACACACACACACACACACACACACACACACGCACACGCACACACATACACATTTGCTGCTCTGAATTATTCCCTAACCTCATCATTTTCTCCAGTTTTGGATTCAGTAATAACATTGCTTCTTTCCAATCTCCTTATCCATTTCTTCTCCTTTCCCTTATTACACACACACATCCAAGCTCTCCCTGTCTCCCACTAAAACACGCTCTTCCTTATTCCTTAGTGAATTATACCACCATTTCCAAGTTAGCCAACTGGGAGTCATCTGTAGCTTCTTCCTTTCTTCTTCTTTTACCCTGTATTTTTGGCTATCAAGTCCTCCCTATGATTTCTCACTTGGTTGACTCTAACAGCCTCCTAAAAGTTCTTTTTGCCACAAACACTAGCCCCTGAGTCTCATTCTGCACAGATGATTAGGGTCATCTTTCTAAATGTAAGTGTTCCTCCCTTGCTTAAAAACCTTCAGTGTCTTCTAAGTGCCTTTAGGCCATAGTCTAAAATCCTTCTAGTGGTGTATAAATTCTTCAAGATCTGCCCATAATTACTCCACCAGTTTCATTTATTCCCCTGGCCCTCTCCCTCTGTCGATGACGCGTACTTCCCAGGTAATGGCCTCTGATTATTCAAATCTCCGTGTCTTTGAGCATAATATTTAATAGATACTTTCCTTCCTATTCTTTGTCTGGTTATCTCCTTTGAGGTTTGGCTCACTTAGCGTTCCTTCCAGGGAGTCTTCTTTGATCCCCCCAGTCCTGATCAGGGCTCCCCATTATGCATTCTAAGAACAATTTGAATTTACCTCAATCTCAATAGTAGATTATTGCAATTACGTTTTTCTATCAACATTTCATCTTTCTTCCCTACTATAAGTTCCATAAGAAAAGACTCAATTTTAGATTGTTGTATACTCAGGGTCTCACACAGTACCTGACACATACTAGGAGCTCAACAAATACCCATTGAATGAATGAATGAATGAATGAATGAATGAATGAATGAATGAATGAATTCCCATATTCTTATGAAAATTAAATTCTGGAATTGTGCTGAAGGGGGCAAAAAACAAGGAGAAAAAATATGGCATATATATCCTTATACACATATAATATACAGGGTGGGGCAAAAGTAGGTTTACAGTTGTATGTATGGAAAATAATAGAATAATGAATAAATAACAATACAAGAATCAACTCTGTTGCCCATACTCACAACTATAAACCTACGTTTGCCCCACCCTGTATGTGTAATGTGCCTGTATAATTACCCCGACAAGGACTGGGCCATATTACCCAGCAATGATGCCGTCTCCTGAATCTCTGGATAGTTCATGCTGCACTGTGCCTTTCTGTGATACCTGTTTCTTTTACCTTTGAGATTCAGTTTGAATGACAAGTGTATTTTGTACTAAGGGAACACACTCCTTAGAATTGTGTGTTCAATTGTTCTTATAAATTAAAGGCCTTTCTGTTGGAGGCCTGTATTGGATTCCCTGCTAATGAAAAATTCCTGCCCTCAAGAAGCTACAGCCTAGCAAGGAGCTCAGTTCTCAGCTGAATGGAAGAAGCACTTAGTGAAAAGAAAGTCACTGCAAAATCGGAAAGAGCTTGAGAGCTGAACTCTGCACATTTCAACCCGAGTCTCAGCTCTTGCTCATATCACAGGACATGTGACCAGCATTTATTCACCTCTCTTTTCTGTGACTTCACTTCTTCATTTGAAAAAAATGTGTAAAATAATAAGACAATATTAAAAGATAAAACATAGGTTATAATAATGATAGTAGTTACACAAAGTTTGATCGATATGGAAGCACTGTGTAATAACAGCTATTATTTACTGCACAATCACTGAGGACAGCGTGAACTTTACAGTCTTGATGTTATTTATTTATTTATTTATTTATTTATTTATATGTTCCTTTTATTGATTTTAAAGAGAGAGGAAGTGAGAGGGAGAGAGAGACAGAAACATTGATGAGAGAGAACATCAATTGACCGCCTCCTGCATGCCCCCCACTGGGGATCGGGCCCACAACCTGGGCATGTGTCCTGACCGGGTATCAAACCAGCGACTTCCAACGCTCAACCAGTGAACCACAGCAGCCAGACTTGTTGTTATTTAATTCTCACAACAGCCAAAGGTAGCATTATAATCTCCATGATATAGATGGAGAAATAGTGGTTCAGAGAGGTAAATTAACTTATACAATATCACACAGCTGGTGAGTAGCAGAACCAGGACTCAAACCCAGATCTGTATCACCCCAAGGCCAGGAATGTTACACATTAGGCGACACTGCACTTTTAAACAGTCATATAAATGCAGTTTATGAACTCAGTTGTTCGTATTTAAGCACTATGATGAAATAGAGCCCATGCTGCCTGTGAAAGTTAACAATTAACCAAATTGTCCAGATTTTTCCATCTGTAAAATGAGTTAGTTGGATCACATTAAATGAGAGATTGCATATCAAGCATTCTAGACAAAGTAAGAATTCAAAAATACTACCTATTATTATTATTATCATAGTGTTATTAAGTACTTTCTCCATCAACCTTCTATCATTCTGTGACATTTCTTCCACATACAATTTTGTCAAAGGACTAGGGTAACACAGCAAGAGATTTATATCAGAAGACATAAATGTATAAGCTGGGCTTTTATTTAGGGAGGCCCTGACTTTGAAAGTTATCCCAAAGAAATCTCCAGGGAAAGATTTTCATTCCAATAAATGCATTCTAGAGAATATTACTTGAACAAAAAATTAATTTAAAAAGGGAATTTGGGCTTTTAAAAATATCACTGCATTGAATTTCTTCAAATTTCCTGGGTACTGAAATAATATTTTACTAGAAGAAAACTGTAAAGGTGTTGAGGGAGAGAGCTGAGGATTTGAGGTTAGATTAAATCTGAGATCTAACCCCATTTTTTCTGACCTTGCTTAGCTTCTTTTTTTTTTTTTGTAATAGCTGTATGATATCCAATATAGGATTCTTATGAGAATTAAATAAATATAACAACAAATAAATACAATGAAAATAATAAATAACAAATATAAAGAATATAAGATTACGAGGGGCACCACCTAAGATTTTTTAAAGCTGTAATTATAGCTCTTCATAGTTTGAAGCTGGATAGGCCTAGACAAAATCCCTGTATCCACTGATGGGGTTTTGTCTTTTCAACTGGTTATTATCCTCAACCCTAATTGGCAATTTCTCTGACTCTGTCATACGTGTCCTAGCTACAGCCATGACTTGATTCCTTTCTCACCACCAGGCTCCCTTCTCTCTACTCCCACTCCCAGCACACCCAGGGAAAGCTGTCCCCTGGCCTCCTGCCTGGGCTCTTGGAAAGCCCTCTGCTGCCCCCCTCAGTCACTGTGAGGCAATGCCCACAACCTATGGAGGAAGTTATCTACCTTCCAATAAACCATGAAGATTTGGTTTGCATTGGGTTCCAGTAAAAGGAAAATCAATTTGAACTTTACAATGGCAGAGATAAAAAAAAAAAAAAAAAAAAACCTATAGTGTTTTATGAATTTGCATGGGTCAACTTGTCATAATATCTTGGGGTGTGTTTTTAAAGTAGTAGCAAGGAGGGGCAGAGAGGATCCAAATTTAGGTAAACCCTTTTATTAAAAAGAAGGCAGGGCTCTTCTTTCTTTCTTTCTTTCTTTCTTTCTTTCTTTCTTTCTTTCTTTCTTTCTTTCTTTCTTTCTTTCTTTCTTTCTTTCTTTCTTTCTTTTCTTTCTTCCTCTTAGAGAGAAGGGAAGGGAAAGGGAAAAAGAGATTGAAACATTGATGAGAGAGAACATCGACTGGCCACCTCCTACATGCCCCCCACTGGGGATTGGGCCCACAACCAGGGCATGTGCCCTGACTGGGAATCGAACTGGCGACCTCTTGGTGCATGGGTCAATGCTCAACCACTGAGCCACACCAGCCAGATGCAGGCAGGGATTTTTAATGAATTTCAAGAACAGACTCTACAATAACCTTGTATTTTAATCCACTCAAAATTCCATGGCCTGAGTGGTTTAAACAGCCAATATTTATTTCTCAGTTGGGAGGCTGGGAAGTCCAAGTTCAAGGTGCCAGCAGATTTGGTGTCTAGTGATGGCCCCACCTCCTGGTTCATAGACAGCCATCTTCTCACTGTGTCCTCACATGGCAGAAGGAACAAGGGACCGCTCTGGGGTCTTTTATAAAGACATTAATTGCATTCATGATGGCTCCATCCTCATGACCTAATCACCTCCCAAAGGCCCCACGTCTGCGGGTATCATCACAGAGTGGATTAGGTTTCAACATATAAATTGGGGACAAGGGACCACAAATGTAGGTTTTAGCACCTCATGTCTAAGTGAAATAAGCTGAGACAGTTGACAGTTGTAAAGCCTGTTGAATTTGTAACTAAGTCCTTTACACACAAAAGAGACACAAAAAAGAGAGAGAGAGAAACATGTAGAACAGTGATTAAGAACTCTGAAGTCAAACAGACCTGACTTCAATCTTCTTGGTAACAACAATTTTGGACAAGACAGTTAAACTCTGTAAACAGGAGTTTTCTCTAGAACGTGGTAATAACAATACCTATTTGATAGCATTATTGCAAGTTTGAATGTGATAATATATTGCATGGCCTTCATCAATAGTGCCAGGATATAGCGCTATTATTATTTTAAATAATCTTCATGAGTTTTTATCGGGCTTTTATGGAACTTTGTGGGTAGGTAGAAACTATAGAAATGTATGGTTATATTATGTAAGGCCTATCAGATACTGCTATACCTAGCAGATACTGCTATACCTAGCAGATATAGTATCTGAACAAGAAGCAAATAAATCTGAAATGTTTGAGATAGTTGATGACATTCTATTTGAATTTTAAACTTATTCATTCTAAACATTTGCTAAGTTTATGAAAAGCCCCTAGTAATAACAAACAGCATGATTTTTTCATTGTGATCATATCAGAATTTCTGGCTTCTTTATGAAGAAACTGAATCAATGTGAGACATGTTTTATGTGAGTGTTTATTATGTTTACATATATCTTAGTTATAAATAAACAAAACCAAGAAACTGCTGTGAATAAGCAAGGGGCAGGGTTTATACAGCTAATATGGGGGTTAGAGCCCCAACAACAGATTTGGGAGAGGAAATGGTTGTAGTTAATGTTTTAGATGATTTTTTCATCACACTTCTGTTTCTTTATGCTATATTCACTCATTTTTTCCACCATATCCATGCCTGGTGGTTTTTTAAGATATTGGAGGGGCCACCTACACCCATTGCATATCTCAGCATATTTGCAGGACTGCTCTTCCCCACTTTATCCTGAGTCCCAGCTTCCTTACGCTTGGCTCTTCACTGGAATGCCAGTCAAGGAACTCCTCTGTACTTCCTTCTCATGACTTTCCTCCCAATTTTTGGGCTTCAACTTTTCTCCCTGGTTGTAGACTTAGTTTAAACCCCAGGGCCCAAGGCCCTGGAACTGCTACTTTCACTCAAAATCAGACTGATCCAGCCCTCCTCTTCAAATTGATTGAACTCCAGGTGACATTGTTAAATGTCATGTGATAGACATGGACAAAACATTGCAAAGAATTCCTATGCCGTCATTACCCCTTGTACCAGGAACTTTCTGAATTTACAGCAAAGTGCACAGTGTTATAGGGAAAGTTCCCAAGTTTAAGATGAATCCCCTGTCCTAGAGGAGTTCACTGTCTTGTTGGGGTAGATCAAATATAAGCAAAGAGACATTGAAAAAAAAATGTATATGATATTTAAATAAGATTTTAAGACATCTAAGAATTTCTGCTTCAGCCAGATGTATGCATCAGTCTGAAACAACAACAAAAATGACAAAATATTTTTAATTGTTTTCATAACATTGGTTATCAGGCAATGAAAGACAGTGATCACTTAAAGACAAAAACCAAGGTGATCCCTATAGTTGCTCAACTTAGTTCCTTCAATAAGTTTCAAATCATGATTCAGGGAGGGGGAATCTGGCAGAGCACAGGGGACTTTCTAACCTGAGGAGACAAGATAAAAGTCTGCAAAGAAGGTGGCAATAGTTCTTAGCACAGTGTGTCAGAGAGGAGAAAGCTGCACAGAGAAGGAACCCTACCATTTGCAAAGGGACCCCTTAGTGTTTAGCTGAGTAATAGTCAGCAAACGCATGTGAAAAAACTACCTGAGGAAAGAGTCACCCACAAGGGTGGGACGTAACAGTGCCCGACACTCACCCCGGCCAGGAACAGTGTCTGGTCCCTCCAGCCAGAATGCAAACACTCATGATTCACTGAGCACTGGGTAGACGACAGAAAGGTGTTGCCTCAATAGTGAGGAATAATTCTCCTCAGACTGAGCCCTGCTACAGTTCAACCTAACAAATCTTAAATGTAGGACCTGAAGAAACCAAACATTTCTAGATAACTTGAATGCATTCTAGAACAAGCGCAAGAATAATTATAGAAATAAAAAGTACACGAGGTAAAATTCGCAGCATATGGAATCCAATAACAAATTACACGAAAAATGAGAAGGAAAATACAGCCTATAAGATAAAAACATTTTAAATGACTAAAAATTGATGTATATGTTGGAATTAAAAGATGATGACATTAAAACAGTTATTATAGCTATATATCATACATTCAGAAATTTAAGAAAAGAGGAGTAAGAGAGAGAGATAATAGATAAGATAGATAGATAGATGATAGATAGATAGATAGATAGATAGATAGATAGATAGATAGATAGATAGAGATAGCTAGGTAGAAATAGAACCAAATCAAACCTTTAGAGTTGAAAATACAATGTGTGAGTTGAAAATAGATTAGATAAGATTAAGAGCAGGTTAGACATTGCAGAAGAAAAGGTTAATGAACATGAATAAATAGCAATAAAAGTATCAAAACAAAAACAAAAACCAAAAGAAGATTTTAAATGAAGAGCACATTACAAAATTTAGGACAATATCAAGCATCCTAATGTATATATAAACTGGATTCCCTGGGTTTGAGGGGTTATGGAGGTGCCAGGAAAAAAAAAAAGAGAGAGAGAGAGAGAGAGGGAGAAAATAATGGCTACTTTTTAAAAAAATTTTTGATGAAAACTGTAAAACCAAAGATACAAGAGGCTAAAAATTTCCAAGTATAAGAAACTGAAGAAAATATGCCCAAGTACATCATAATAAAACTGTTTAAAATCAATAATAAAACATATTTAAAGTAGCCAGAAGGAAAAAACGTTATATTATACACAAAGAAGCAAAAATAAGGATTATAACTGGTTGCTTGTATAAAAACAATTCAAGCAAACACAGTGGAACATCTGTCAGTCCAGAATTCTATACCTAATAATTAAATTAGACATCAATAAAGATCAATAAAGAGCTCTAGAAAATCCTCAAGAATTTAGAAATTAAACACATTTCTAAATATCCTATGGATCAAAAAAGAAATCAAAGCATATATTAGAAAGTATTTTGAACTGGATGAAAATGAGAACACAATATAACAACATCTCAAAATTTGTGCTACATTCATTAATAAGAAGTTTATGGAACTAAACGCCTATGTCAGAAAAGAAGAATGAACTCAAATCAATGACTTCAAGTTCCGCCTTAAACATCTAGAAAAACAAGTACTAATTAAACTCCAAGTAAATAGAAGAAAAGCAATACAAAATATCAGAGTGAAAATCAATGAAATAAAAAGGAAACAATAGGAAAATGCAATTAAACCAAAAGATAATTAAATTGGTAAACCTCTAATAGGCAAGGTGCCCTGTTCTAAGCTCTCATCAGCAATAAATACTCATGTGACTTAAATCCTATTATATTTATTGAGAATTACTTTGTATTCCAGAGTATGGTCTATATAGGTACATGTTCAATATGCACTTGAACGTGTATTCTGCTGTTGTTTGATGTGTTCTATAAATATCAGATTGAGCCCTGGCCGGTTTGGCTCAGCGGTTAGAGCGTCGGCCCGTGGTCCAGAGAGTCCCGGGTTCAGTTCCTGCTAAGGGTACGTACCTCGGTTGCAGTTTGTCCCCGGCCCCGGTTGGGATCGTGTGGGTGACAACCACTTGATGTGTCCCTTTCACATCGATGTTTCCCTCTCTCTCTCTCTTCCTCTCTCCCCCTCCCACTCTATCTGAACAAAGATGGAAAAATGTCCTCGGGTGATGATAAAAAAAATATATATATATCAGATTGAGTTGTCTGACTATTTAAATCCAATTTTTTTTATCCTCACCCGAGGACATTTTTGCATTTATCTTCAGGTAGAGCGGGAGGGAGAGAGGGAAGAAGAGAGAGAGAGAAACATCGATGCTCATGAGAGAGACACATTGAGTGGCTGCCACCCACACGACCCCAACCGGGGCCGGGGACAAACTGCAGCCGAGGTACGTGCCCTTACCAGGAACCGAACCCAGGACTCTCTGGTCCGCGGGCCAACGCTCTAACCGCTGAGCCAAACCGGCCAGGGCCTAAATCCAAAATTTTTAAAAATGCCACATTATTCTATTTATATGAGGAATCTAAAATAACCAAACTCATAGAAGCAGAGAGTGGAATGGCAGTTGCCAAGGACTAAGGCAGAGGCAGGCCAGGGGGTGCTGGTCCAAGGGCACAGTCTCAGTTATGCACCATAAATAAGCTTGGAGATCTACTATGCAGCACAGTGCTATAGTTAAGAATATGCCATTGTATACTTAAAAGTTTTCCAAGAGTGTAGATCTTATCTAAGTATTCTTTTCACCCCCAAAATAAGGTAATTTTGGAGGTAATGAATATGTTTATGGCATAAATTTGGTGATGGTTTCACAAGTGTATTCTTATCTCCAAACTCATTATCTAAAGCTTTCTGAATGCTAATCATACTCCAAAGTGCTTTTTAAAAAATAATAAGAATAGTAATAATAATAATAATAATAATGATACTGAACACTTTAGTGTAACTCTCCTGTCTCAGCAAAGTGATTTTGCTCTAAAAATAAATACATACATACATACATACATACATACATACATACAGGAATAATTTTTCTCTTGCTTCTTAAAAACAGTCATTGTGTAATGAAAAGACCACTGGGCTGGGGTCAGAACACCCAGCTTATGGACCTGGCTGTGTCAACACCTCTATTACTTTGGGAAAATCCCTAAAACTGCTCTGCATCTCTTTCCTGATCTATAAATTATGGTGGTTGGATTAAAAGATCTCTATGGTGTCTTCTGGTTCTAAGTTTCTAGTATTCTATGAAATACTATAAGCTCCTCTCTGACAGAAAGGAAGCTAACATTTACCGATCACTAATATGTTGCAATATTTCATTTATTACACACACACGCCACAGAAACATATTGGCATTTCTCTTCTTAGCATCAGCAGAAAAGTAACCCTGTATCCCAGTCCCAGAGATAGAGGGAGAAGTGCTGTCTGAGATGAGGACAGTGCATCTTATATGGAATTTCAGCTCCCACACCCCTTGAGCACCTGAGTGTGTCCCCTGCCCACTGATGACAATAACCAGAGGGAAAGCAGCTAACCCCTGCCCACGCTCCATCAATCCCACTTCAACTGTTAATACTAGAAGTATTCAGGTCACTAATAGAGGGGCAGCCCTCGACACAAAGGAATTAAGCAGAGCTACACAAAGACACCCAAAGCAAGGACTGGACCCATGAGGTCATCTCACAGAGAAGCCCTATCTCTGATTCCCTCTCTGTTTTCATGTCACTTGCTGACCTCGACAAGGCTGTGCAGCCAGGAGACAAATGGAGTACCTGCGGATTCCACGCAGCCAGCCTGGCACCTGCGCCCTGGCCTGCAGCTGAGACCACAGCCCCAATGCCACCATGAGCATCTCTCAGCTAAAATGAACAAAACTTCTTTTGTCTAAGTGAGAGGTGACTGGGTTGTTACTTTTGCTTTTGTCAAACCCTCAAAAGAAAGCAGATGCCCAGGATGCCAATGAAAAGAGGACAAATACTGCCCTGGAACCTTAGCATTTGAACAGGCAGAGAAACCTGGGTTTGAACAGAGACCCTTCCAGGGACCCTGGGTGAGCACATCAGTGCCTGGCACTTCAGACGCTGGAGAGTCATTACAATATGGAGCTGGGGGCTGGGCTCTGCAGCAATCATAGAGAGTGAAGCTTATAGTAAGATATTTTAATAATTTAATAACTAAATACAGTTTAAGGGGGTCCAACCAACTTCCTCTTGCATTAAATTCTGGTTTTTTGTTTGTTTTGGTTTTGTCTGCTATGTCTCACTGTAGGTCTGGTATAGACTCATATAATGTCAACACTGGGTGGGGGGTGGGGAACTTCAGGGAGTGAATGTCTGCTGTATGCTCAGTGTGACTACCAGAGTCTTCTCTAGGAAACGTTCCATGCATAAAGACACCAGGGTATTAAACAGTCTGCAGATTATCTCTTCAGGCATATAGCTACTTATGAATTTAGGATGAGGGACCCGAGATCCTGCTGTCATACTTCATTACAGAAAGCCAAAGTGACATGCACATTCTGAGAGATTCTCCTCCCAAATCTGTGTGGATAGAGCTGCCAGGATGCATACAAAGAACGCCACTGTGCCATTCCTAATTGGCACAACACAAAAGTGAATGTGAATAAAAGCTTGTTGGAAAAGGGCACGATTCTAATAATCTCCCATGATTCGGGGACGCCTTGCCAACTGGCAGAGCCGGATCCAGGCACATTCTCAGCCAGTTCACATCTTTGGGACGCGGTGAGGTGGAAACAAAAGGATCCGCACGGATTTCAGATTCCTGAGAATCTGCAGTTTACATTCAGTGCCCCGACCTGCTGAGGGCCCCTCACGGCACAGACCTGGGCCTGGAGCCTGCAAACCCGGAGGGAAGCAGGGCCGAGGTGGGAGATTAACTCCTGCTGCCAGAATGAACATATTCAAAACTCGAGCCGAAAATCGGAGTCTGAGGATCTAACCTACAAAAAAAAAAAAAAACCCTACACACGCAAAACGTTTTATGGAAAAACTATTTATTACAACGTTCAAATGTCCAAAAATTAGAAACATTAGTGTTCCAAAATGATGGTTAATGAACTATGTAATACCTGTCTCATAGACTATTATGAAGCCTTTGAAAACATTTACATTGAGTTCATAATAATATAGAAAATCCATGAATAAAAGAGATAAGGCATTGTAAATGTACAACATTATGCAAAGTAAATGAAATAATAAGTATATTGAAAAGCTAAAAACGAAGCCAGGAAAGAAAAAAATACCAAAATGCTAGAATTAAGTGTTTTCCTTTGGTTTTGGTAGGACTCTGACTTTTTTTTCTTTGTTCCATTTCCCTTTATTTTCTAAGTGTTTAATAAAATGTTGTTTTTATAATGGAAAAGAAATAAAAAGACTTTTAATGGAGTTTTCAATGAAGTTCTAAGCTAAAAACGAATTAAACCCTACATTTCTGAGTGTATTTTGAGCTGGCCTAGAAATTCCCAAAACGCCTAACACGGGGGTGATTCCTAGGACTGCAGCTCCACCCTCAGACACCCCTCCCTACCCCAACTTTGGAGAAGTTTAAGTGCAGGTTGCTCATCAAAGTACCAAAAGAGTATTCAGTTGTCTGGGGATACTCTGACCTTGCTGGTGAGCCTCGGATTTTAGAGTCTGAGCCCCTTTGAAGTGCCTCTACTTGGTGAAGTGTCTTTTTCTTTTCTTTTTTTTTAAACTTATCTTTATTGTTGAATGTATTACAGATGTTCCTCATTTTCCCCCCATTGACCCCCTCCTCCCCATTCCCGCCTCCCTTCTGCCTTTCCCCACACTGTTGTCTGTGTCCATTGGTTATGCATATATACATATAAGATCTTTGGTTTATTTCTTCCCACCCCCCAACCCCCTTCCCTTTGAGGTTTGTCAGTCTAACAACCAATTTGTACTTCTTAATTCCTTCACCTTTTTCACCCATTCCCCCAGCCCCCACCCATCTGATAACCAACAAAAGTTCTATGTATCTTTGAGAATGTTTCTGTTCTGCTTGTTCATTTTGTTTGTAGATTCAACTGTTGATAGATATGTACTTATTGCCATTTTGTTTGTTAATTTTTTTATCTTTTTCTTCAAGAAGACTCTTCAACATTTCATATAATAATGGTTTGGTGGTGATGAACTCCTTTAGCTTTCCTTGTCTGGGAAACTCTTTATATGGCCATCGATTCTAAATGACAGCTTTGCAGGATAGAGTAATCTTGGTTGTAGGTTCTTGCTTTTCATCACTCTGAATATTTCTTGCCACTCCCTTCTGGCCTGCAAAGTTTCTTTTGAGAAATCAGCTGACAGTCTTATGGGAACTCCCTTGTAGGTAACTAACTTCTTTTCTCTTGCTGCCTTTAAGATTCTCTCTTTGTCTTGAACCTTTTGCATTTTGATGATGATGTGTCTTGGTGTGGGCCTCTTGGGGTTCATCTTGTTTGGGACTCTCTGTGCTTCCTGGACTTGTATGTCTGTTTCCTTCACCAAGTTCAGGAAGTTTTCTGCCATTATTGTTTCAAATAGGTTTTCAATATCTTGTTCTCTCTCTTCTCCTTCTGGCACCCCCAAGATGCGAATGTTGGCACTCTTGAAGTTGTCCCAGAGGCTCCTTACACTATCCTCATTTTTTTGGATTCTTTTTTCTTTTTGCTGTTCTGATTGGGCGTTTTTTGCTTCCTTATATTCCAAATCGATGGTTTGCTTCTTGGCTTTACCTACTCTACTATTGATTCTGTGTAAATTATTCTTTATTTCAGTTAGTGCCTCCTTCATTTCTAACTGTGCATCCAGTATTTCTGACTGGTCCTTTTTTATGCTCTTGAGGCCCTCACTAAGTTCACTGAGGTTCTCACTAAGTCCATTGAGCATCCTTATAAACAGTGTTTTGAACTCAGCATCTGTTAGGTTGCTTAACTCCATTTCACTTAGTTCTTTTCCTGGAGTTTTGTTCTGTTCTTTCATTTGGGACCTGTTTCTTTGTCTCCTCATTTTGGCTGCCTCCCTCTGTTTGTTTCATACCCCAGCGAGAGGTATGGGGCTAGCTGAGACCAGATGCTGCTTGTTTGAAAGAATTTCGGAAAAACTGAAGCAGGATCCAAGACAGGCCAATCCTATGGTAAAGCAACTGGCAACAGCTTGGGTGGGCCTGGAAGTTGGATGGGGCGGGGCCTCAGGGAATCACCAGGGCGGGGCCAACAGTGTGAGCCAGGTTGCTGGAGTCCCAGATATGGCGGCGTCTGCCGGCCCAGGGAAGGGCTCACCAAAGGAACAAAAGCCTCTGATAGCACATCTGCCCAGGAGAAAGCTGCCTCTCCAGCCCTCGCTCCAATGCCAAACAGCTCAGTTCTTCCCCATATGACTCTGGTGCCTTTCAAGCTGCCTCCCCCACGCTGGAGCCTGGAGGGAGCGAGTCCGAGTAAGTCCGTGCGCGGGCCCTTTAAGAGGAGCTGCGGGGGCTCCAGCCGCCTCAGCCTCAGTTCCCGCTGGTTTTTCCAGCCAGAAGTGATGGGGACTTCTCTTCCTGGCACTGGAACCCTGAGCTGGGCGCCTGGTGTGGGACGGGGACCCCTCAGTCCTCAGGGAGGACCTTCCCAGCTGAAGTGTCCTCCTAATTTTTATCCGCCACACTCGGGTGTGGGACCAGCCCGTCGCGCCTCCGCCCCTCCTACCAGTCTCGAAGTGGCTTCTTCTTTAATTTTGTAGTTGTAGGACTTCCGTTCAGCTTGATGTCAGGCGGTTTTGAATGATGGTTGTTCTGTAGTTTAGCTGTAACTTTGGTGTGGTTGTGGGAGGACGCGATACCGCGTTACCTACGCCACCATCTTGACCGGAAGTGAAGTGTGTTTTTCGATCACACTTCTTTTAAGATCATCCAGTGGCTGGGTCACAGACTAGATAACCACACAGAATTGGAGGGAAGGACGGGGGAGTTGTGGGGATCCAACGTACCTGCTCGCAGCTCATGAGCCACAGCAAGTCCAAATGACAGAATCTCTCCGTTGCTCTTAATTTTGCACTCTTGTATTATATTGACCAACCAATGAGTGCATGGTAAACCAGATCTTATCTGGTAATTGAGCTGGCTAATAAAGAGTCTGTGTTTGGCCCTGGCCAGTTTGGCTCAGCGGTTAGAGCATCGGCCTGCAGACCAGAGAGTCCTGGGTTTGGTTCCCGCTAAGGGCATGTACCTCAGTTGCAGTTCGTCCCCAGCCTTGGTTGGGGTCGTGTGGGTGGCAACCACTTGATGTGTCTCTCTCACATCAATGTTTCTCTCTCTCTCTTCCTCCCTCTCTCCCTCCCGCTCTATCTGAAGATAAATGCAAAAATGTCCCCGGGTGAGGATAAAAAAAAAATGAGTCTGTGTTTGAAATCACATGGTGATTCTATAACTTAGAAGGTCATACAGGACAAGAAAGAGTAATCTAATTTGATTTTTCTCACTCTTTTTAGCTGGATGGACTTGTATCTATGATAGCAGACAGGGTATGAGTAGGTTTATTAGAGTTGCTATTAACAGAAACCTATTTAAATCAAAGAGGTGAATTTATTACAAGGTTATAAAGATGTCTCATGGAAAAAGAGAAGCAGCCAAGCCTCAGGAACACATGAAACAAATGGAAGCATAAAATAGATTCTACAGGGAACCTAGGTCTTCCTCCTCATTTAACTCGGCCAATCTCTCAGCTTTTCTATTTTCTGGCTATAATCTTGGTCATCAACAGTCTTATTTATAGGTCCAACCACCTAGAGAGAATTTCTCTCTCTCTCTCTCTCTCTCTCTCTCTCTCTCTCTCTCTCTCTCTCTCGCTCTGTGTGTGTGTGTGTGTATGTGTGTGTGTGTGTGTGTGTGTGTCTGAGAGAGAGAGAGAGAGAGAGAGAGAGAGAGAGAGAGAGAGAGAGATCTGTCTATTCCCTCGCCCCGAAGTCTCCATAGATGGGACTCTGACTGGCTGATCTTGGGTCCAGTGCCTACTAAGAGCATTCAGCTGTGGCCAAGCAATGTGCAGTCACCTCGTAAAAACAAGGCTTCTGAGATCCTTGCCTCTATAACCAGGTAGATGACAAGAGGCAGGAAGGGACAGGGACAAAACAAGAAAAGATGTCCACTAAATCCATCATTCGTGTTTTCTCATTGATATTTCAACACAAGACTGTGCTCAAGAAGATAAAAATCAAACTTGATAACATAGCAGGATCACGAAGAATACTGTTCCCATGCCGCCTTCCGGATGAATATCCTAGAGGCCCACCAAAGGATGACTGGAGAAAAGTGACAGAAGAAATATCGGTTAGCACTGCGTTTATGTAATTATAAGACTAAGACTAAAACAACTGTGGGGTTTTGTTGACAGAAGAGAATGTTACAACTCAACATGTGTAAACAAATGTTAAAAGAGAAGGAGTGACAAGGATCGCAAGTAATGTAAGGGTGCTAGTTAAACCCAGAAAATTAATAATAGAGGAGGAGGCTTATTTCATATAACAAAAATAAATACTAAGAAATCTAACACAGTTAACTAAAATTAGGAGGTGGAGGAGAGCCCAGAAAGGAAAGAAGAAAATTATACTAATTTCATCATTAATCAGAGTAGAAAATTAGTATTTATTGTCTAAGGAAAGAAGAAAGGCTATCATTATAGTTTTATAGGAAGCAACCACAATAAAAATATAAACTTTTCTGATTACTAGAAGAAGCACAAAACATAAAGCAGAGCAAGCCATGAAATATTTTTCAAAGTTATAAAAATATAAGGCATAAATCAAGTGATAACAAACCTAAGACCAATCGTCTTTGTCATTTCAGTAAGAATAAAGGAAATAAACTCGTCTATTAAAAGAAAAGGTCTTCCATATTGGATCACAATGCAAAACCAAATATATGCTGCAAGTGTAAGTCAAACCTGAAACATCAATTGAGAAAATCTGAAAATGAATTGATAAACAAAGGAAGTTATTTTCTTACTACAAAGACAAATCAGAAGTCATGATCTTAAAATCACACTAAGTGAATGAATGGCAAAAAGCATAACATAAGCTGAAAAAAGGAAGAAAGCTTCAAAATTATAAGGGGTATGATTCTCAATAAAACTACAACAGTTGAAATATCTAGATATTATGAAATACAGTTATCAATAATTATAAATAAAAACTCATAAATATTCAAGGAAGAAATAGAAGCATATTAGAAGCAGAAAATAATGAACCAGACAACTTAAAGAATATAATTAATAAAGCACATCGAAATTATATATTTCTAAAACCCTACCATGAAAGCAAAGACTATGTTTTCTTTCAAGTGTTCATGAAACACTCAAAAAAATTTATTACAAAAATATGTAATAAGCCCTGCCAGTATGGCTCAGTGGATTGAGCATCATCCCATGGACTGAGAGATCCCAGTTCCATATCTGGTCAGGGCACATGCCCAGGTTGTAGGCTTGATCCCCAGTAGGGGGCGTGCAGGAGGCAGACAACTGATATTTCTCTCTCACATCGATGTTTCTCTCTCTCTCCCTTCCTCTCTCTGTTTAAAAAAATCAATAAAAACATATTTTTAGCCCTGGCCAGTTTGGCTCAGCAGTAGAGCATCGGCCCATGGACCAATGAGTTGTGGGTTCGATTCCGGCCAAGGGCACGTACCTTGGTTGCGGTTCGGTCCCTGGCCCTGGTTGGGGTCATGCAGGAGGCAACCAGTCGATGTGTCCTTCTCACGTCGATGTTTCTCTCTCTCTCTCCCTTTCTCTCTCTCTCTCCCACTCTATCTGAAGATAAATAGAAAAATATCCCTGGGTGAGGATTAAAAAAGAAACACATATTTTTAAAAAATTGAATGAATTCTAGAAAGCAGAAATAGTACTGACAAAATTCCATGATCATAATAAAATAAAATTAGCAATAAAAATAAAACCAAAAATCTCATACAATTTGAAAATAAAAAACACAAACCCTCTCTTTAAACAAGTGTGCCAAGGAAAAAAATCAAAACTGAAATTGCAGACTATCTTTATAGATCATGATAAATATACATCATACCAATATCTATAAGCTTATCTAAATCCATTACTAGAGAAATATTTATAGGCTTACAAATAAATTATATATCTGCTCTAAATAAATCATATATATATATATATATATATATATATATATATATATATCAAGAAATAAAATAAGAGGAACAAAAACAAAAAATTAAAAGGAAACATTAACAAGAAAAACACTGCATTTAATGAACTAGAAAATAATAGTACTACGTAAAAAAGAACTAAAACTAATTTTTTGAGAAAAATAAAATTGACAAAATAAAAGTAATTGAGTGGCAAAAAAAATTAAAAATCCCTCAAATGAACAAGAAAATAAGAAATAAACATTGAGAGAATTCCACTTCTCACTGAGAACTAGAACATATGAATACAAATGTTTCTAATCTGAAGCCATTGAGGTGGTACCAAGACAAGGTTCTTTTTTTTTTTTTTATCCTCACCCGAGGACATTTTTGCATTTATCTTCAGATACTGTGAGAGGGAGAGAGGGAGGAAGAGAGAGAGGGAAACATCAATGTGAGAGAGACACATCGACTGGCTGCTACCCACACAACCCCAATGGGGGCCGGGGACAAACTGCAACCAAGGTACGTGCCCTTAGCAGGAGCCAAACCCGGGACTCTGGTCCGCAGGTGGACGCTCTAACTGCTGAGCCAAACCGGCCAGGGCAAGACAAGGTTCTTGATAGAAGGGAGAGTCATTTAGGTGAGCCTAAAATTCTATGCTGTCTTTTGCCCTCAAAGTACTTCTCAATCCATACGTGACAAAATGGACAAGCTGAGAAAACATGGAGAGAGCAGTAGCTAGGAGGCAAAGAAGGTGAGCAAAGCTTTGTATTTTCTTGGACTGTTGAGAAAACATCTGGAGTTCAGAGCTACTAAGACCATCTGGATTCGAAGGACCAAGTCCCAGAAGGTAAGCACAGAGAAGTAAGCTCAACAATCTGAGCCATTTTTCTCTACCAATATCTAAGCTGTTGAAACTGACAGGCAGAGAAGCTAAGGAGAAAGTAATTCTAAGAAGCTGAGAAGTTATGCTGTTATCAGCCTCACAGTGCTGGAAAGATAAAATGGAGTCCAACTACAGCAACAAACACATACAAAATGAAATTTATAATAAATGCTATTAAAATAGAATTAAAAGGTAGGGACAAATTTCACAAAAGATATACAGAACCTCTACACAGAAAACTAACATATTAAAAAAAAATGAAGAAGACCCAAATAAATGGAGAAATAGACAATGTTCATGGATGGGGAAACTCAATTAATAACCATGCAATTCTCCCATATTTATCTATAGTTTCAATGTGATCCCTAAAACATCTTAGCAGGTTTCTTACTTTTAAAGTGTATAGAATTTCAAGGTTATTTAAAAATGAATATAGAAAAGGGCCAAAATAGCCAATATTAATCTTTTTTTTTTTTTTTTATCCTCACCTGAGGACATTTGTGCATTTATCTTCAGATAGAGCATGAGAGAGAGAGGGAGAGGGAGAGAGAGAGAGAAACATCGATGTGAGAGAGACACATCGATTGGTTGCCACCCACACAACCCCAACCGGGGCCGGGGACAAACTGCAACCAACGAACGTGCCCTTAGCGGGAACCGAACCCGGGACACCCTGGTCCACGGGCCAACGCTCTAACTGCTGAGCCAAACCGGCCAGGGTGCCAATATTAATCTTATAGCAAAATAATAAAAAAGTAGGATTTACACTATCAAAATAATTATTATAAAGCTGCAATAATTAAGACATGGTGCCTTAGTATAAGTATAGACAAATCAATGGAACAGAAACAGAGTTCAGAAATAGACCCTCAAATATATAATCAAATGCATAATTTATTACAAAAGGTAAGAAACTTTAATGTGACAGGAAAAGCAAAAGTCTCTAATAAGTAATTCTTGGTATACTAGATATCCATATGGTAAAATAAATCTCCTCCCCTACCTTACAATACACACACACATTAATATTAGATAGACTGTAGACCTAAATGGGAAAAGTATACTTTAAAAACTTCTAGAGGAGAATATACACTAATTATTTTCATGACTTTGGGGTAGGCAAGGATTCTATGCACATATCTTGAAAAGCAATAAAAATAAACATAATATCAATGAACTGAACACATTAAAATTAAGAACATCTCTATATCACAAAGTTATCAGAGAAAAGTGTGGGTGGTCTTTCTCTGCCGCTAGTGGGGTTCTTAGGGTACTCTTGGAATATGCATTTCTTGAGGCCCCCACAGGAGGATGAAACATGGTAGAAATCTTTATTTTTGTGTAAGTACATTCCTGGATTTCCAAAGTCCCATTTTCCAGAGTCCAGTCATAAAACAATTGCAGCTGGGGTCACAGTAAAACTAGAAGCAAAGCCAGTGTCCAGAGTTTTCATTCCATTTTGCAGCCAGGTCCAGTTCAGCATCAGGCTAGTTGCAGTCCATTAGCCCATTGTGTGTGTGTGTGGGGGGGGGGGGGTCCATATGGCTGTGGGCCATGTGGGTGAACGCAAGTGAGCCAAGAGAGCATGCCACAAGCAACAAGAGTCCCAAGAGAGCCAAGAGAGTGAACTTCTTTATTCTTATTCAAGGGATTAAATATCCCAAATTTCACACACCTTGCAGTGGTCACACCTATTCTGGCCCAGGTATGACTGACAGCAAGTACCTTCCCTATGTCACCCCAACGTTACTGGACATGCATCTATTCTCCTCCCTGTACAGTCCCTTCCCCCAGCGATCTGTGGGTAATAAACAAGTGACTCCTTGAGGAATATAAAGTTTTTGCTTCCTGGTGAAGCTTTCTAAATGACACGCCTATAATATTTGGCCTTCCCTTTGCTCCTTTCCTGATATTAACAACTAGCTAATTACAACAGTATCAAAAATACCTCATTATAACACTTAAAAGCAGGCCAGAGGGTGTAAAGATTTGCAGTACATGTATATGGTAAAGGACTACTATGCATAATTAGAAAAGATTTCTACAAGTAAATAAGGGGAAAAATCGAGAATGGGTTTTAAAAAACTCAATGGCAGTTCTGTTACACAATGCTGGTTCTCCCTTTGGCACACTTTTTGTGGCTTCTTTAGAGCTATTTCTACTGGGAACCTTGACACGTCATATTGTACTCTCTGCGTAATGTCTGTTGGCAGCCATTCAACTGCAGCCTTCAGCAGTACGCTCTACATATCCTCTTTCTGCTCAGGTCCCCTCTCTGCAGGAAGCCCTTTGGGCAGGCAGCGTGTAACACCACTACTGTTCTGAGCATCCACTCCTCCCATGGAAACTCACCCACTCTTGTCCACCAGATTCTGTATCATGAGTTGGTTGGCTCAGGAAGCATACCTCGCTTCTTGCCCTGCAGAAAGGGAAAACTCCAGCCAGTTCCTGACCTCAGATGTCTTCAGGCCATAGTCCAGCACCAGCTGCCCTCCCCACAAAATGAAAGAAATAATGACAGGTTCTCTTAGGAAATGTATCACATTCCCTTCTCCAGACACCACCCTGGATTTCATGACCTTTTCCATCTGCCATGACCTTGTCCATCTCACCAACTTGTCCCTGCCCCAAAGTATCCACTTCAGAAGGATATAAATCTAGCTAGTTCCAGTGCACAAAATATTCTCCCTGTGGTGTGGCAAACATCTGGAAATGTTTGTATGCCACATTCTGCCTCTGAAAAACACCCCCAATCTCTCAAAGGGGTTCTCTTGCTTCCCACTGATATTTATTGGTAGTTCTCTCTCCCCTAGTTTGATTCTGTCCCACAGGTGAGAGGTCACAAACCTCTGCAATCCTACAGAATTCCTGCAAAAATTCTTCTCTCAGAGGACTCACTAGACTTCTTTTATAGCTCCAAGTGACAGATGGGAATTAATTATTAAGTTTGGCTGCCTGTTTTAAAGTCTTATGAAAGATGTCTAACATCTCTCTTTAAGAACATGGGCATACTTATCACCTGATGTCCTCAGCTTTGAGTACTGATCAATTCCTGACAAAAAGATATACCCCATTTCTCATCCTTATATTGGCTTATACTGCCTCCTGTTGTCCCATGTACATTAGTTTTGATTGCCCCTCACTGAATGCAAGCTCCTTCATGCCAGAGAACAGGCCTTATTCTTCTTCTGCATCCCACTCCACTCAGAGCAACTACCACACACCTGAGTGAAATGCACTTGGTTGATGAATATGTAATTAATTGCCATATTAAAGATTCATAGCTTGTAGGGCTTATAGATTACTTGATTAACTAATTACTTGAATAATAAACATGTAATTATTTGTCATATTATAGACTCATAATTTGAAGTTTGATGAAAGTTGACTGGATTCATCCCCAAGATACTCCACCTTTGCTCCTGACATCAATCCTTTTCTTGTAGAGTTTTACAGAAGGAGCAGATATATCCTGGTATAATTCAGCACTCTTCTACCATGAGAGGTCCTGTTTTTGCTTCAGGGGTACTTCTGTAAGACAACCTATTAATGACTGGCTCTTTTGATACCTTCAGAATACCTGTGTAGACATCTTCTATACTCTAAATTCCACCCACCACTGGTGGTTAACAACCCTTCCTTGAGTCCATTTCAATTAATAGACAAGTATTAAGCTCTTCCTACATGCCTGTCCCTGAATCTGTACAAAGGAGCTCAAATCACAGGAAATACAGATATGGAAAGTAATCATCTCTCTGTATTTTAATGAGTACAGAATGTTGCAGAGATGAAGATATAATCAGTTCTGGGGAAAGATGGTCTGAGAATTAGTCCATAAGAAGAGATCATCGCAAACAAGAGAAAGGAATGCATGAAACTAGAAAGACAAGAATAACAACTCCTCCTCCAATTTATGGCCCCAATTTCCTCTCAAAAGAATAAAAAGGTAAGCCCAAAGTTCCTAATATAGAAGCTACACATGTGAAAAGATGACATGAAATCTGCTCTGTGTTTGTATAGATCTATTTTGTCCTTATGCCTATTTTTAATCAAATCCTGTTTTTCTTTTAAAGTAACACCCAAATGTTAATAAGTATATATTTAGATTTTGGCAAAGCTATCAAGTTGGGAGAAAATGTACAGTACATGCTCTAAGAACTATGTATTTAGACTGGAAAATTTGCCAAATTCTTTTACTCACAATAAATAAGGAAATCAGATATTTACCAAAATAAATGCAAGGCATATTATATTTCAGTGTCTCTGAAAACATCTCAGTTTGCCTTTTGCAGAAATAATCCAAGTGGAGAGTGTTTTCAATTACTTAAAACAGCAAGATGCTGGGGACGCTTCTCAGCTGAAGTGCTAAGTGAAAACATGTCAAGATTCTTCCCAAATCCAGAAAATCACTTTAGGATTTGCACAGACAAATCCACATAATCCTCTTGATTTTTAATCTACCCAGATCAGTGGTAGTACAAAAACTGCCTTTACTTCTGCATCTTCCAACAACAGCTCAGTCTTTTGACCAGTATTTCTTAACCATTGTCATGGAGGAACCCCAGGCTGCCCCAAGGAATGAAGGCACATTCCCAGGCTCCAGCTCTGTGGTCTGAACCCTCACCCCACCTTCCAACAACAGCATAATGCTTTGAAGACTTCTCTTTAACAAAAAACTCAATAGAGTGTTTTTATACTCCATGTAAATATATAAAAATGTAGTAAATATTTTTAAAATGTACAGTTTGAGAAGATAGCCTACATCTATCTTATGATTTCTAATACCCCCTGGCACACCTGGACCTACTCCCAGCTATATCAGTTTGAGAAGCTGAATTTCAGATTGTAATGAGATTTAAAAGCCCTCATAATAATGGCTAATGTGAATCAGTGCTTGCTACATCAAAAATATCACTTCATTTAATTCTCACAACTACCCTACAAGGAAGGTAGTATTATTTACTATTATTAATAACCCCCTATGACAGACAAGGAACTTGAGGCTCAAAGTGTAAAATGCTTGCCCATGTTTACCATTAGTGGTGAACCCAGGAGGTCTTATTCCAAAGTCTATGTTCTTCACCGTGTTTTAACGTCCCTCTGCCTTTCTCAGAGGCGTGATTTATATATTTTCAATTTAAAGTGTACATTTTTGTTTTTAAGGCTGTATTTTAGCCAGCAACATGTACATAATATAAACATCTGTCATGAGTTAAATCCTCCATATCTCTCTCATTAAATACTGCAGTACTCATTGGCCATCATGATTTTTTTTTAAAAAAAAAGGATGGTATTTCATAGCTCAAATGTAATACTCAGAAAACACTGTGGATAAAAGGGATTAGTAACTCAATTTCATAAACAAGAAAGCTGACCAAAATTGGTTGAACAATTTTTCTAGGATCTTACAACCAATAGAAAAGGTGAATTCCTACAACAAATAGGCACTTCCAAAGCAGTTCCCAAATAAAAGATCCTTCTACTTCCATTGCTTTGTATTAGTTACCATCTCGGAATATGGATGAAGAACATCCATCTCCAGACACCTCCCCTGCATCTGATGGTCTCTTATATTTATATCTCCTATATATATGTCTGCTCTAGCGCTGTCCATTTAGTAGGATATAAATCTATTCATTTCCAGTGCACATTATCTTATTGCAATACAAGGAAACATGAAGAAACAGGCAGACTTTGCTTTTCCCTGTCCTCTGTTTACTCAAAATGGTCTCATAAACTCATAACCTCCTTATTAAGTGGATTATATATTCTCATAGTAAATGAAAATATTCTAATAAAAAATGGCATAAACAAATAACAGCTATTACCAGCAATATATCACAGAGTAAATTACATCATGACTATAAATTTCTGTTATTATTTAAGTATTACACCAACATTTTTCTTCAAGTCCTACCTAAAGAGCACACATTTCTGAAACATCGATTACACAGAAGATGCAAATGGACATTCACACACAAAAGTTCCACTGCATCTATCATACCTATTCTGTACTCTATCATACCTATTCTGTACTCTATCATACCTATTCTGTATTCTATTTTATCTATTCTGTATTCTATCATACCTATTCTGTCTATCATACCTATTCTGTATTCTATCATACCTATTCTGCATTCTATCATACCTATTCTGTATTCTATCATATCTATTCTGTATTCTATCATACCTATTCTGTATTCTGTCATACCTATTCTGTACTCTGTCATACCTATTCTGTATTCTGTCATACCTATTCTGTATTCTGTCATACCTATTCTGTACTCTGTCATACCTATTCTGTATTCTGTTATACATATTCTGTATTCTATCATACCTATTCTGTATTCTATCATATCTATTCTGCTGCCCTTGTTCTTCTCTTCCCTGTGTAGCTAACTGTCTTCGAAGAGTTGACTCTACTTTTTTTCTTAACTTCCCAGTTTACTCCTCTCTACATAGGCACCTAACTAAAAAGCTTCCTCTTAAGTCACCAGTGATCTCTTATTACTAAAATTAATTAATGTTTTGATTACTCATATTAGTAGACCTCTAGCAGCATTTGACATTGTTCACTATTACCTCACTCTGGAAACACTGCCTCTTCTTGGCTCCCAAGAAAACATTCACTTGGTGTTTTCTCCCTATACCTCAGGTTTCCTCTGCAGATTTTTCCTTTTCTACCCATCATTAAAGTTTAGAGTTTTTAGGTTTGCCCTTGCATGCTCTTCTCTTCCTATGTTCTTCTAGAAAATATCCTGAGACACACAGATTCTCATCTTTAGGGTCAACCTATCCTTTGAGCTCCAGACTCACATATTCTTTTGTATATTTGATACATTACTTGGTTAAGTCACAGACACCTCATGACCACATGTCTATGATCAAAACTGTGATCTTCCCACCAAACCTAGTCTTCTACCTGTGGTTCCAACTTCACTGAAGGGCTTCTTCATCCAGCCATTTGTATAGGCTAGAATCCTAGAAGTCAACTTGACACCACCTTCTCTCCCTCACCCTGCTTATATGTAACCCATTTCACCTTTAAATATGCCCCCAAATGCTATAGATTTTACCTCTAAATACCCCTGAAATGCGCCCACTTCTTCCTGTCTCCACTGACACCACCATAGATCAAGCTGCCATCTCTCCTCCTAGGACCACTGCCTGTTCTTCCTGCATCCACTCTAGCCCCTCTGATCTTTTCCATACAATGGAGCCAGAGTGGTTTTTGCAAAAATCAAACTCTGATCACAGCATATCCTACATTAAATCCTTTAACATATTTTCATTGTCCTTAAGAAAAAGCCAAATCCTTATTATGATTTGTACTGTCTTGAATGTTCTGCCCCCCATCTCCATCCTCACTATGCATCAATATTTCTCTTGTACTCACTTCAGCCACCCCTACTTTCTACCAGTTTTTGCTCTTTCTGGCAACAGGTTCTGACAATTGTGTTTTCTCTCCATGGAACATATTTCACCAGTCCCTCCATCTCCTTCCGTTCTACCTTTCCACAGGCTCTCTCAGCCATCCTTCAGCTCACAGCTCTGGCATCACTTGCTATAAGAGGCCATCCCTGAACTTTACCTCCTCCCCTCAATACACACAAACACATTTCTAGACAAGCTTCCATTGTTAAATCGTCCCTAGAAACATTTATTTCTATCTTATTATATATATCATTTCAAAGAGCATGAGCATTTGATTAATCCACACTTGACTATAAGCCTTAATACAGCAGAGATCATGCCCTTGTTTACCGGTATAACCCTAGATCCAGATACACAACTGGGCACATATTTGACTCTTAAAATTATCTGTAGGATGAATGAAAGAGTGAAACCTAAAATAATATATTTTAATCAAATGATTACTTTCAAGCAATTTTTCCCACATCCTGGGAATTTAAGAAGATTGATTTAGATGATATCTCCTTTTAATCTTGATAAATTCTGCTATAAAAATAGAACATTCAAAGTTATTTCAATAAGCTTAGAATTGAATTTAAAGTATAAGTACTGTAGAGTGAAAATATACAGAGGTCGTATCAAATGCATTCATATTATTTCAAATTTCACATTTCTGCATGCCTGTGCATGCTCATCTCTTTAAGAAAATCTGTTATTGCCTGTCCCCATTCCTAGTTCAGTGGAGAACTAGTAGAGAGCCTAACAATTTTACTTCCTGTGCACCAACTATGCTCCAGTGTGGCTAGACCCTGAATAAGAAATAACCCTACCCTCAAGAAGTTCCTAATCTCAGAGGGAAGGAATAACCCTGAGTTCATATCCCTTGTACCAAGGTGCCAATAGTTAATTTCAGGAAGACCAAATCCAAACCACCAGATAAACCATACTCAGCACACACACCTGCTTGAAGATGGCCTGGGCTTGATCTCTTCCTACCATATAATTCCAACTCTACTGGTGGAAACTGACTTGCTTTGCTGCTCCTCTTCTCAGCCACTTTGAATTTTCTGGCTATGTTTGACCTCTGATTGCAGTCAACAAAGGAAATAGAAAAGGCCCTTGTCTGAGGCAAAGAGACATGCACCTTAAACCTAGTGCCAAGATAAGCACACAGACAGACTTAGTGAGGCTAAGCACATACAATTTAGAAAGGGACGGTCGTTTTAATAAACACTAACAATCCAACACAATCTTGCTTTTGAAAATTTTACTAGAATATACAATCACTGGAACACATTGCTAGGGTTCCTCTTAGAGCTTGGGAAGATGCTCCGAAGGTCTGTCTTCATTCGGCTCCAAGTAAATCCTCCTCTAGCCCAGATACTTTCAACTTTGGTGGTTTAGCATTCTGGCCCAGACTCTTGATTTCTGTTCGGTTTATTACTAACCCACTCTGCTGTAAAATGGAGCCCCATCTACCTGGCCTCTGAGTACCACCTAGAATATGTGCCTAGCTCTTGTCCCCACCCCTGCCAACTACTTGTGACAACTCAGCCTGCTACTCACATCATGACATGTGTGCGTCTCTCTCCCAGTTCACGATGACTTTCCTGGTGGTGCATCCCTGTCACTCCCATCTGGCATACAAATTCATTGTAATCACTTTGTCCCTATAATATACTTCTCTTGCATTCTATCCTACCCTCGACATACTGGTTGTGTGTGAAATATTTTTTAAGCCACATTTAATTAATTGCAAAACTTTATCGAAAGGTTGAAGGCACGCCTCACAACTCTATTTTTATGTTCAATATCTCCATTCCCTTTAGATTTTCCATATATGAACAACTGCCCTGGTATATAACTCTTCATGGGTCTCCAGCTTCTCTGCAGCACTCTCAATTTGTGGGACCTCGGTATGAATACAGTATTCCTGTCTGAGATGAGTTAAGTACAGAAAGGAACATGGGTTTCCCTCCCTGTTTATTAAGTCTGAATCATACTTGCATAACATCAGCACTATATCCAACTCATCCTCATGTCTGATCCATCTGCAAGCTCATTTCTGTTCTCCTGGAATATATTTAGTTATTACTAACTTTCCAACAACATGATACTCTCCATATTTTTTTTATTTCTAAACTTGATTCTTAAGAGTGTCTCTTTATTTTAGTCTACCTCTCTAACTTTACAAAATAACTTTAAATCATCATCCTGCCTTCAAGGTGCTACCTTTTCCAAACATAATCCCATTTACATTTAATACGTTCTTGTAAATGTTAATGAGGTAAGTAATAATGATGATTCATTCATCTATTTTCCCCTAAAAGTAGAAATTTCTCAAAGGAAAGGAATTGATCTGACAAATTTCCTACTGCCCCAAACCTCAGTTTTTCCAGTGTTCAGCTGATCCAGGGATCAAAGCGCTTATTCTTTTTGACATCTTTCTCCTCACTGCCAACTACCTTGAACAGGTAATCTATGTGTATTCCCACAAGTTTTCATTTCTCAGTCACATGTCAAACCATGTCAGTCTGACTTCCAATCCTACCAACCCCCTGCGAGGGCTTTTATAAAAGCCAGCCCTCACCATCTAATTGGATAAATGGCCTTTTCTTGGTATTTTTAGCTCACTGAACTCTGTATCTTCTGTCACTACTGATCAGCCTGTCATTTTAAACGTATCTCCTCTGTTGATTTTCTTGACAATAATACTCCATCACATTTTTTCTAACCTCTCTGACATTTTTTCTTGGTCTCCCACACTAGTTTTCTTTTTAAATACTGTTAGTACTAAAACTCTATCGTTAGTCCATTTCCTTTCGTCTCTGCTTTGTCTCCTCAAAGGATCACTTTCACTTCCATGGCTTCAACAATCACCTGTATACTGATGACTCACGAATGTATTTATCACACTGATCACCATCCTGAGTTTCAGACCTATATATACAAGTGCCTCTACTTTAACATAATATAGGCATCTCAAAATCTTCCCATGAGAACCTACTCATCCTGTCATTTTTATCTTTAAAATAGGCTAATAATAGTACTTATAGAATTATGGAGGTAATAATAGCTACTTTAACAGATAGACCCAGAAATCTCAATGGCCTAATGCAACAAAAATGTATCTCTCATCTCAATTTTGATGGCAGGGGAAGTAAAAGTTGTGATGCTCATTCACTGAGGGGACTCCGGAAAGAAGGAAAAGATGCTGTGTATTTTTTTTTTGTTTTGTTTCTTTAATTTTTTTCTTTATTGATTTTAAAGAGAAAGGAAGGGAGAGGGAGGTAGAGAGAAACATCGATGAAAGAGAACATCGATTGGCTGCCTCCTGCATGCCCCCCACTGGGGATTTGGCCCACAACCTGGGCACGTGCCCTGACCGGGAATCAAACCAGCAACCTCTTGGTGCATGATGCTCAACCACTGAGCCACACCAGCTGGGCAAAAGACGCTATTTTTAATATATCCTGGGCAACAGCTTCAATTGGCAGGAAAAAAAATAGTAAAAAGATAATTTTCTAGGAGTTTTTGTTTTTAAGCAGCAGACCTACAATGGTATATACCACTTCTTCCTATATTTCTTTAGGCAAAACTAAATCATATGGCCTAATTAGCAACACAATAATAATAACAAAGTCTGGGAAATGTAATCCAGCTCTATGTACAGAAGGAAAGGAAAGGAGTTTAGTGAACAGAGAACCAGCCACAGCCAGGACTGTGAACATCAAGTTAACTAACACATGCCTGGCACTTAGCCTAACTTACAGTAACATAATGTTGGCTTAACATGTATATATTTGTTTAGACATCTAAGCTAGAATTCTCAAAATTATGTTTTATTTCTCACTCCCATTCCCAACTGGTCATCAGATCACACAATTCTGTCTCACAATTATATCATAAATTAGAATCTATCTCTCTATTGATATTGCTTTAGCTCCATAGTTCTGAACACCAGCTTGAAAATAGGATCCCTTGGGGGAGACATAGTAGAAAAATGCTGATGCCCAGGCCCCAATCCAGATCAATTAAATTAAATATTTAAGCTATCAAGATTTTATTAAAGTTATCGTTGTAGTCCTAAAGGGCAGCCAAGGTTCAGAATGGCTGCTCTAATCCAGCCATCTCTTTGCTACACCCAGGATGATCTCATTGAAACACCAACTTAATCATGACATTCCCCTTGTTTAAAAGTTGTTTCTGAACTTCCACTGTGTAAAACAAGTCTGCATATCTAAATTGACCTGTGTGATGATCCCCTGGAGAAGCAAGATGTCATCTCCATGTTTGATTTCATGTTATTTTATCTTAATAATTGTGTAGATTGTATAATGTGCATAATTCATTAATATAGTAAAATCAAGGCATTTGCTTAATTAAGATTTGTTACTACTCTGAATTCTCCAACCTAGTAGTTTCCTATTCAGTGGTGGAATGTAAGTACCTGAGAGGATACACATGCTGATTCACTGCCATCTGACACAGATTTTATTGTGATACCTCACTAGGACTTTTGGGCAGTAGAAAGTAGAGCCCAGGCATGATGGGAATCTAACAGGAAGTCACACACACACACACACACACACACACACACGCACAATAGATATAGAAATACATTTAGGTAATAGAAATAGGCTGAGCTAGAAATAGGGAGCCAGGTAGAGGGAAGAAATACTTCCATTAAAATTTTGTAACCACAACCCACCCACTGTTTCATAGTAGAGTCTTACAAGCAGTGTTGTTTGTAAAGCCTTGCTCTTTGGTCCACTTGGGCCAAAGAATGTCTACAGAATGTAGACCAGGAATCGAACCGGCGACCTCTTGGTGCATGGGTCAACGCTCAACCAGTGAGCCACACCAGCTGGGCTTATGCATCTTATAATAGGGAACTGTCAATGCATCTCTGCACTTCCACAGCATATTGCAGGCTGAAGTGTGTAAGAGAAGCAAAATCAAGATGACTAGCTACACTTCTTCTCAAAGGGCAGAGAAACAGATAAAGTTTATATTTCAAATGACAATGTTATTCATGTGAGGCATCACACATTTTGATGATTCAGACCCCAAAGAGGCTCATTCGCCTCCTTACAGTGCTTCTGCAGCTTAAATGTGCAGGGGCAGTCAGTGAGGTCACCTGGCTGCTTACAATGGGGATGCACTGTCCCTGAGTTTAATGGGACAGCTGCTCGAAGGTCAAGCCAACTTCACCACTCCTTCTGGTCCTCCCATCTTTGGCTTTGAAGACAAATGTATAAGAACAAAGAAAGGGGAGAGAGGTATTTGTTTGTAATGTGCTCTGACAAATTCAAAGGAAAATTTTAAACTTCTTTTATTCATTTTGCTTAATGTTGTCTTTAAAAGCTTTTTAAATATGTGTCCTTATCTTTTGGATCTAAAGCTTGCTCTTTGTCAGAGCTGCATTTTTTTTCATGCAGTGTATTTTTTCTTCCTAATTACATAGATTACATTTCTCATATTCGAGGAAGACTCCTGAGAAGGAAGAAAAAGAGATGCAAGGAGGGTGTCCATCTCTCTCTCCTGCTACCTGTGCTTATAAGGACTTCCCACCCTTCTCATCTATAACTAGGAAGCATAAAGCCCTGTGCTTCTGTTTATGAAGATATTTATACTATATTCCCTAGGAAGGGAGAAAAGCACCCGTATCTTTGTATTTATCAAACTAGAGGCTGCCAGGTCGTCTTGAATAGTTTTTAAGGGATGACGTGGCTGAGAGCCCATAATATGATGTTTCTTTGGCAGGAGGGGGGTCTCTCTTAAAGGAATCAGATAACAACAGTCACTTTATACCAATGGTTCCCAGGCACTTGGTTTTTACCATGTGTTCTATTTAAAATATTTAACAGCTGGTAAAGCCTGAGCAGTCAGAAAGTCCCCTGACGACCCCAGCTGTGACAGGCATTAACCTTTACATACCAACTTTTGAGGAGGTCTGGGGTCCCAAGAAAGGGGATTGAGTGGCCAGAGTGTATGGGAAGGCAAGTACTGAGGCAACAGTTATTTAATAATAGTTGTGAACTTATTTCAATATTTTCACAGCCAATACAACTGTATAATGCTTTATGTGTACCACTCCTGGAATTTACTGATGGGTGAATTTTTTTAATGGGGACCAACGTATGGTATCAGCTTTTCTTTTGCCAAGTAAGGGTGTTCAAAAGACAAAAACTTAAGTACTATCCAATGTCATCATCATTTCATAAAGGGGAAATTTAAAACCACATAAGTAAATAGAACATCATCTTAGAATAAAAAGGTAGTTTTTAACAGAATGACTTTACCTTTATGAGGAATGCACAACTTGATTAAATTTCTTATAATTTCTGTACTAACTGAAGACAATTTAATCACAGACCTACCCTGTCCAGAGAAGCCTTCACCTGAAGTTTGTCGTTGTTGTTAATCCTCACTTGAAGATATTTTTCCATTTATTTTTAGAGAGAGTAGAAGGGAGGGAGGGAGAGAGAGAAAGAGAAACATCGTGAGAGAGACACATCAATGGGCTGCCTCCTGCACGACCCCGACCAGGACCAGGGATTGGACCTGCAACCCAGGCACGCGCCCCTGGCCCTTGACCAGAATTGAACCCGTGAACCCTTCGGTCTGAGGACCGACGCTCTAACCACTGAGCAAAACCAGCCAGGACCACCTGGAGTTTTTTAAGTGGTCAGTTTAAACTAAAGAAGTGTCTTCCCCTAGAGAACAATACTTGAGCAGAAAATGTGAACAGGTCAATAACCGGATGATGAATTGGTTTCATCACAGAGATATTAAACACTTAGCATCACTAGCTGAAGAAATGCCAAATATGGCCCAACTTGTTTCCTTTGTGCTCACAAATCCAGTGTCAAATTAAGAAGGTATACGCCATTCATCTCAACCGCCGCATGTTTATCCATTTGTTGTTATTGCTGATTCTCCACAATGTGTAATCAGTGTTTCTCATAGTACAACTACAGAAAACTACTAGCTCTTACAGAAATGCTATTTCAGCACACACATGAATCCATGGTGGTACAAGATGAATAGTCTGACTCTGGAAAGTACATACAATACAAACCGATGCTCTTCACAGCGGAATTTAGTAAAGAGCAGGGTATGCTTTCTGTCTAGCTACATGAATTATTTCACTCCACAGTATAAGCATTTTCAAAAACAAACAAAAAAACTAAACATTTTCACGTTTAATTTAAAAATAATTTCTTGACATTCATTCAGACCCAGCTTAAGATTTTCTCATTATTTTGGCACCGAATTACGGGACCAATTTTACCTTAATTGATGTGAAAGTATAAATAAATGTGTGTGGAGAAGCTTAGAGTTCTCGTTCTTAAAGAGAAGTGAATACACATAATTAAAGAAAGTGAATTTCATGTGATGCTCACAATTATACGCATGATGGCTCATCTCACATTGCGTTAGAAGCATATGCTCTTTCTTATTATTGAATTAACGCTACTCAGAGACTTTCCCCTTTCTTTAACTGAATCTGTTCTGAACTAGGAAAACTTTAAACTATTTCTCCCAAGTGTCCAAGCTGATCTTCTAACACATGGTGTCCAAAACATACTTTGGTACCCTCTGTATCTGTATCTTAATTCAGAAATGGTTTGTATGAAACCATCACCCATTACCATTTCTATTCCTCCTAATTCTTTCTAAATCATTGATCTTTCTCTTTCTTCCTTTATTTATTTTTTGTTTTTAATTCTCACCCGAGGATATTTTTCCATTGATTTTTTAGATAGAGTGGAAGGGAGGGAGGGAGAGAGAGAGAGAAACATCAATGTAAGAGAGACACATCGATTGGCTGCCTACCGCACAACCCCCACCCAACCAGGGCAGGGGATCAAACCTACAACCCAGGTATGTGCCCTTGACCGAGAATCAAACCGTCAACCCTTCAGTCCACGGGCCAACACTCTAACCATTGAGCCAAACCGGCCAGGGCTCTCTTTCTTCTTTTAAAGTTAACTTTGGACAGAAGCGTTCCAAAGGGAACTGTGGTAATAATTCTCTTAATGTTCAGTGTAATTAAAAAAGATTCAAGGCACTGTCTCCCCATAGAATGATTGTATCATACAAGAGTGTAATTACCGGCTAGCTTAGTCATCCTACAACTATTTCCACAGCTTTCATATTTAATGCACCTACATACGCAGGGGCTGCCTTTTTGCTATTCTTCTTTATCTGTAAGAACTGAATCACAGTTCTTTTGGATGGGATATAGTACCTTTTCTAAAATTTGCTGCATGCTTTTTCTAAAATTTCATAGCAACCGCACAGTGAAAGAATGCTGCTATGTACCGAGGAACTAAATGAAAGGATGAGAAGAGATTTGATCATAGTCTCTTTCCCCAGTGTCTGTCTTGAATGGTATTTTCCCATGGTACTTTCCAGAACTATACCTTCCCTGTACAGTCATCAGTTTCACTGGGAGAGGAGGGTGGCAGAGTATCAATATCTTTCCTGTTGACTGAGTCCAAAATCTAATTCACCGTTATTGTGCTCCACCGCCATAGCTAAACTGCCCTCAGAAGGGAGTGTCTCCAACAAAACTTTTTTTTTTTCCAATAGTCATAATGTCACAGCTTTTCTCATTGGGCTTTTTAGTTTTACACCTGTCATCCCCATTATCCTTTTTTTTTTTTTTTTATCCTCACCTGAAGACATTTTTGCATTTATCTTCAGATAGAGCAGGAGGGAGAGAGGGACGAAGAGAGAGAGAGAGAAATATCGATGTAAGAGAGACACATCGAGTGGTTGCCACCCACACGATCCCAGCCGGGGCCGGGGACAAACTGCAACTGAGGTACATGCCCGTAGCGGGAACCAAACTGGGACTCTCTGGTCCTCGGGTTGACACTCTAACCGCTGAGCCAAACCAGCCAGGGCCCCATTATCCTTTTCAACAAGCATTCCAATTGTAAATTAGCAAGCTTGACTCTTTCACTGATTAGTTTGGCAATAATTCTTTCATATTTGGTACTCTTTTCTTTCCACTGATATAAACAAATAGATGTTCTATTGTTTGAAACAGCTAAGCTGACATAAGCCCTCATTAACAGCATTATTGTATAACTGGTAGGAGGTCCAGACAAAACTAGCTTGGCTGAGGTAGTGTTCTATATGAGTTGCTGGTTACCTGGTGTGCCCATTCCACACCCCAGGAGGCTGACTACAGTGATCTGGTAAGGTCCTCACAGCCCAGATATCTAACCAAAGTAATATTTTTAAATATTTCATTAACTAGACACTCCATAAAAGCACTACAAGTTTTATTGTTGTTTTGAAAATGCACATCCACAATGGAAACACTCTTCTGTGGGATTCTCTTTTAGTGGAAGGGCCTTTTCTGTGATAAGTATTGAGCTAAATACTGGGAATTCAACAGTGAACAGACAGATATTAGTGTCCAGCTGCTTTTCTGATTTGAATCTCCTGCCTTCCTTTAATTAACGACTAAAAGAAATCTATAGTTGAATGGTTCTCTTCTAATCCTTTCCTTGCCTTAGCTCTTTTTGAATCTTACTGAAGACTTTCTATTGGATTTCCTATCTCAATCCAGTCCACCCTGAGATTTCCCTTCTTTATATTTCAAAATTTTACTTCTCTTTAAATAAAATCTCTATTATCTGTAATGTTTGTAGGTTTAATTTGGAGAGTGAACATCTTACTGGGCAGTTGTCTTGCACGTTATAATTTTTAATAATCTCAATGACCCTACAAGGTAAGCATGATGTTTCCCACGTTAGAGATAAGAAAAGTAAGGCTTGTAGACATACTGTGTTATGATATAGTCACAATTCACATTAAGATCTGTTTGACTCCAAAGCTACCACTCTGCCTTACGCCTCTCAATGTAGGTGCTAAGTCTTTATCAACAATATCCCACAGAAGTCTGCTTCTTCCAGTGAGGACTTGTTATTGATTACCCTAAAATTGGGATAGTTATATGGTTCTACTCTGAATGTCTCTATGCTTTAATTAATTTAAGCAACTACTATTCAGCCCTTTTTTCCTACAGTGTTCTAAGATTGTGTGTGTGTGTGTTTGTAAAAGATACAAACTCAATAAATAATATCTTAAATCAGGTTCACTAGAAGCAAACATTGAGAGGAGAATTCACGTGCAGGTAATTTATTAAGGAAGTTTTCCCAAGAGTAAATAGTCAGGGAATGAGGAAAGCAGGGCAAAGAAGGTGAACAAATGCTATAAAGGTGTGATTCACCAAAAACTCTAGGGTATAAATTACACATCACAATGTGTTCTAACTGGAGGCCAAGGAGCCCAGCTTTCATCAATCCTTGGCTAAGGGCCACTTCAGAGGGATGTAAACTCCCAGGTCCTTCCATTTGTGTGCAAATGCCAATGCAGATCTCGTAACCAGAGAGCAATTCTTCAGGAGAACCTCTGGCACAAACCATTAGAAGAAAAAGCCCACACTGCTTCTGAGGGGAGGTAGAAGGATCCGAAGCAATTTGGGCATGGCACAAGTAATGGGTGAAAGGATAATGGGAAGTACAGCCATTAAGCTAAAAAGCCCAAAGAATGCAACTGTGAAATTCTGACTCTAGGAATGAGAAAATGTATATTACCATTGCGGATGGTTAGTTTGTTAAACATATGTTAGTTTACAAATGACGCTTTTTACCTGTCTAAAAGGATTTGAGGGTGCTGCCTTCCCAGACGACCTTCATTCCTTATCATATGACCTTCTTCATTTATCTTTCAGCACTCGTCAGTATCTGGAATATATTCATCCCTTCATTTGCTTATTGTCTGTTTCTCCCCCAACACTAGAATATAAGCTCCTTGAAAGCAAGAACCATGACTATAATGTTCCTTTCTGGACCCAATGCCCAGTACAATGTCTGGAATCTATTAGGCCTGAGATAAATGTTTTCTAAATAAATACGTTCAGAATTATTACCTCTATTCTCAAGAACATTATGATCTGCTTGGGGGAATAGAGATATACACACTGCAATAAGATTTCTAAAGCTTCATGGCTCCCCTAGGATGTTCTTTTATGATGCTGAAAAGCAAAGCCTGATCAGAAAAGGCATTTTTTCCACCAATCTCTGGAATCCAACACAATATATCCTGAAATTGTTTTATGAAACTCTCTACAAGAGAATTCTAATATCTACTCACCAACCAGCATCCCCATCTACGTAAGCTAACTTCTGCCCTATTGCCATGGTGCCCCCGTCTGTGTGGATAAAAACTAAATAAATGTTAGAGCAACTGTATTCAATACTCAGAATTCAGAGTATTCCTGCTCCAAGGCAAGTTAAAAGCAATACAATTTTTTCCATTAAAAAAATCTATTTCATTTAAGAATGTTGTTCGTACAAATTGTTCTTTTAAATGCCTTTATTTGGCCATTTTTCCTGTTCTCAGCTTCCAGCTCAAAATCCTGGCATTTCCCTGACGTGTTCATTTTAACTGCAAACGCCTAATCAGAATTTTAAGGATAATTAGTAGATTGGCTAACATTCAGGAAGAAATACAGTGGTGTTTTCAACAGGCCGGCAGGATGTCTCCAATTATAAAGATGGAAGAAATAAAAGCAACAGGATGGTAAAAATCCATTGAAGGACAGATTGCATTTTATAGGAAAAGATGTAACTTCATTTGGCTTTGGTCTTCATGTCTTGTAAATGTGCTCAGCATTCCTACATCCCATGGGTCTCAGCCTCAATATTTATGTGCTGGAATATTTCATTGCCCCATAAACCAAGAGGTAACTGAGTATTTTCACTCTCGAGGGGATGGGGGAGTGTGTTATACCAGGTAGTTTCAGGCAGTTCCACTTCTCATTCACACTTTCATGCATCGACTCTCAGGAAAACACAAAGCTAGATCAACAAGAAGCCTCAGTCACCTTCCTCTTGCTCATTATATTAGATATTAATAATATTTAATTTTAAGTTAAATGTGATTCAACTCCTACCAAAATGTCAATGATGGAAACACAAGGATAAAGGTTTGACCTTTTGTTCTGTTCTGTTTTAATATAAATTTCAAAAATCTTTATGGGGGAAATCCTAGTACTTTAAATACCAAATTTGGGTTTAAAGTTGACACAACTCCAAAAAGAACTAGAAAGGACTTCCAAATAACAGATCCCTAAGCCTTAAAAAGCATCACGAACGAGCATTTCTTTCCAATATTCAGAGACAGTGTATATTTCTCACAGGAGAAGATGCTCACCTCATAAAGACCAGTCTCGCATGGAACTCCAGACTGCAAGCCACCTTTCCCAATTCCACAGTGGGTTCTGATTCCCTAAAAATTTCCCATCCCAGTTTTCTGGATGCTCACCCTCTGGTTTCAACTCCGAAGTCCTTCACTCCATCGATATGGTCCATCGGCATTATGTTGGAGCACAGAATCCAGGCACCTGGCCAGGATGAGCTCATCCAGCTGATAGGTGACCATGTATTCTACAAACCAAGCCCCAGGTCTCCCACTAAATGAGCTGTTTCCCAAAATGTATTCTATGGGCTCCTCTTTCTATCTATATATTTATCAATCTATCGCTCCCCTTTTCTCTCAATCTCTCTCTCTCACACACACACTCACATAAAAGGAGTTTGTAGTGAAATAAATTTGAGAGATGCAGATTTAAAACAAAATAAATCTATGTATTAGAAAACATCTCAAAGCATGTATTAATATATATTATGAATATCAAACAAAAGTGATAGAAGATGTAATGTTTTCTAAATTTACTTGACCACAGATCATTTCTTCAAGGAACAACCTCTATTGCCACAATTATTTCTTAATCTCCTACTATGTGCCTTATGTTGGTTTTAATGAATGCATAGCAAGATAAATAATCAAATTTCCTGCTCTAAACAAGCTTATAATTCAGGGAACAGATCACATTTTCTGCAACTGTGCTCTCTAGTAAGGTAGCCACTAGCCACATGTGGCTATTCAAGTTTGAATAAATAAACTTAAATAACATTACAAATTCTCAGTGCCTCAGTCTCACTAGTCGTATTTCAATTTCTCAATACATGCATTGTGACTCGTGGCTGTCATACTGACGGTGCAGGCAGAAAAAGCACTTCCATCAGTGCAGAATATTCTATTGGCCAGAACTGCTTGAGAACATTACAGTGTTTTTATTAATTAGACATTAATAGGCACAGTCATTTATTTTTTATGTCATTTTCTTCCAAAGCCTACAAACTTTGTCAGATCTTACGCTATCACAGGTCATCCTGTTATTGCAGCTAAGAAATTTCACTCATTAGAAATTACCCCTATTTCTATTATTACTTTACTCTCTAATGGATTGCTTTGGGATCTACTGTGTTACCTGAACTCAAGAGCACCGACGGGCATTAACAATCAGACTGTATTATCCATACAGTGACCCTGGAAGCAGAGATTTCAAAGCCTGGGAAAGTCCCTAGAGATGAGTCATTCCAATTCTCTCAGTTTTAAAACTTAGAAATTGAACCTCAGAGACATAGAAACGTGCCTAAGGTCACCTGGATGCTAAATGGCAATGTCCCTTATCACAGTGACTGCACACAGTGCCCTGAGCCTTAAATACTGTCCTTCAGGAGGGACAAGTCGTGGCACAGCACACTCCTGGAGAACCAGTGCAGCGCACAGCAGGGGTTTCCTATAATATCCCTATGTGAGTGGTATAAGACGGACCTATTCTCCATGAGATTATTATCATTGATATAAATTTAACTTTTACTGAAACTCAGTATGCATTGTCAATGCATAGTAATAGAGAAATACCCAGTAATACTATCGAAAAGTATGTTTGTGGTCCTGGCCAGTCTTGGTCAGTGGTTACAGCATTGGCCTGAGAACCAAAGAGTCGCTGGTTCAATTCCCAGTCAAGGGCACGTACCTGGGTTGCAGGTTCAATCTCTGGCCCTGGTCAGGGTCATGCAGGAGGCAACCAATCGATGTGTCTCTCTCACATTGATGTTTCTCTCTCTCTCTTTCCCTCCCTCCCTTCCTCCCTCCCACTCCCTCCAAAAATCAATGGAAAAATATCCTCATGTGAGGATTAACAAAAAAAAAAAAAGAAAGAAAAAAAAAGTATGTGTATGTGTGTGTGTGTGTACACACGCATATGTGCATAGAATCAGGAAAGAGAATGCAGCTTTTTATTTCTCAGTAGTCATTTCCATCATAATAAATACTGACATTTTTATAGAACTTGACAGTACCAGGGGTCTTTACACATATCATCTCATCGATCTCACAGCATCCTGTAAGGGAGGTATTTTTTAAATATGAGAAAACTGAGATTGCAAATCAGTTAGTCCTGACTCACGTGGCTGCTACGCAGAACCGAGAGCTCATCCCAGTCCTTCTGTCTCTAAAACCGACGCCTTTACTGTCACGGCATAGCCGCCTCCCTCGAACTCCACAGAAATCACTGCTCATGGTCATGGGGCTGTAAGTGGGTGCTGCCGCTATGAAAAATAGTACGGTGGCTTTTCAAAAATTTTAAAAAATAATTCTCATACGGTCCAGCAATTCCACTTCTGGATATGTATCCAAAAGAATTGAAAGCAGGGTCTTGAGATATTTGTACACCCATGTTCATAGCAGCACTATTTACAACAGCTAAAACATTCAGGCAGCCCAAGTATCCGCCAACAAATGAATGGATAAGCAAAATGTGGTATATCCATACAATGGGATACTATTCAGGCATAAAAACAAATGAGTTTCTGACATATGCTACCATGTGAATGAAACTCGAGGGAATTATGCTCAGGGGAATAAGCCAGTCACAGAAAACAAATACTGTACGACTCTGCTTAGATCAAGTACCTAGGATAGTCAGAATCATAGAGAGGGAATGTGAATGGTGGTTGCCAGGGACTGCGGGAAGGAGGGAATGGGGAGCTATTGTTAAATGGATACAGAATTTCAGTTCTACAAGAAGAGCTGTGGAGATGTACGGTGGTGATTGGCGCACAGCACTATGAATGTGTATAACACCACTGAACTGTACACTAAAAATCACTAAGATGGGCCCTGGCCAGTTTGGCTCAGCGGTCAGAGCGTCGGCCGCACAGTGTCCTGGGTTCGGTTCCCACTAACTGCACGTACCTCAGTTGTAGTTTGTCCCTGCCCCAGTTGGGGTCGTGTGGGTGGCAGCCACTTGTTGTGTCTCTCTCATGTCAATGGTTATCTCTCTCTCTTTCTCCCTCTCTCCCTCCCGCTCTATCTGAAGATAAATGCAAAAATGTCCTTGGGTGAGGATTAAAAAAAAAAAATCACTAAGATGGTACATTTTGTTATATGTTACCACAATAAAAAATAATAATAATAATAATAATAAACAGGCAACGATCTCTTGTACTGAGCACATCATTTATACTCCTCCCAAACTATTTTTGTAACAAAATTAAGCATGTAAAATAACCAGGTACTTAATCCACTCAGTATCTATCTCATTGGCAGCATCTCATAGTACACAGACCTTATCATCAAATGTGGAACATTTCCTTTTCCACGTGAGTCCACAAACTTTCTATCCGCAATTAATTTTGTCTCCAATGGGTGCAAATATCATAAAACAATCCCATATTCCATTAAAGATTCAGCCCACTAGAATTCCTATCATTCAACCCCAAAACAACTCTAGATTAAAGGGCTGAGTGAAAGATTTTTTTTCTACCTGTGAAACTCATGGAAATCACAGCCCTTTTGGATAAATGTTCTTTAAAGCAGCAAAACATTTGGCATGCTTACTTCCATTTTTTTGGCATAAACTGTCTTTGGACACTTTTTGAATGAAAAATGTCTTTTATCTCAGGTAATACTATGTACACATAACACATTCTCTAAATAGCTGAACTTATATGCTCTGTTCATCAAGATCATGTAATGGGTGTCCAGAAAAAAAATAGCAAGAGTCAGAAAAGCTTCACGGGGACATCTGAAAACTGAGTTGCATACCTTGGAGAAGATAGAAATACCTCTGGGGTCTTGAAAATGGAACATTAACAATTACCAAGAATGTGGGATTTTAACCCAAAGCACATACATATGCACAGTTGAGTTTTACATGAAATTTGAGGGTATTTGCCAGCAAATATAATAAAAAATACTTTTCAGTCTCTTTGAACCAGAAGGAAAGGGTGAGAGGCCCCTTCCATATAACAGGGCTATAGGTTAAGTTAGAAAGTTTTAAAAACCACCTTTCCCAAAAGATATGAACCTTGCAGCCCAAGATATTTTTTAAAAGAGCTGATTTTGGATTGTGTGACCACCTGTGTTCCCCTCATTTCCCAGAACAAGTATAGATCTCCAAATCATCAGAAAGATGAAGCTCTGCTCTCATATCCAGTTTAGAGCTGGGGAGAGAGAGAGAGAGAGAGAGAGAGAGAGAGAGAGAGAGAGAGAGAGAGAGAGCGCCTTTTGGGGAAAACCTGGTAAATCATAGGAAATGTCCAAATAAAAATTTCATTGTTCTCTATTAGTATAGGTTCATATAAGATCGCATTCTAATAATAGGTTATTTGGTAGAATTTTAGAGTTGGACAATTCTATAGCCTGAATGTTTGTTCCCTCCAAAATTCATATGTTGCAACCTAATTCCTAATGCGATGGTATTTGGAGGTGGGGCCTTTGGGACATGATGAGATCATGATGGCAGAACCCTCATAAATGAGAGGAGTACCCTTATAAAACAGACCCCACCCCTCGCCCCTCCCACCACGAGAACAAAGCAAAAAGATAGCAGTCTGCGAACCAGACAGCAGGCTATCACCACACATCTAATCTGCCGGCACCTTGACCTTGGACCCCCAGCCTCAAAAACTGTAAGAAATAAATAAGCCACCCAGTCTGTGATAGTCTGCTACAGCAGCCTGAATGGACTCAGACAGACAAATAACTTCAAGATCAGAAAAGATCATGTAAAAGAGGGGTTAAGAGCATGGACTCAAGAGCCAGACAGTCAGAGTTCTATTTACTGATTCTGAGATTTCTTCGTCTCTCTTCCAGATCGATAAGGCTGATGGAATTGAAGACTGGCCCTTAGAACCCTCTCGTGAACTTCTCCCTCCACTTTCCCCGCTTCTGACCGACTGGATTGGATATGACTCCAGCAACTATGGACCTGTGGTGTTGTGTTGGCGGAGTCCCTATCTGCCCTGGCCCCTGAATGCTGGCAGAGCCTCCATCAACACGGCTTTCTGAATGACCACAAGGGGAGCTGCACTACTCACAGGTTCACCTGCCAGAGGCTACTCCATGTGCAAGACACAAGTTCCTAGTGTTGCAAGTCACTTTCTAGGAGGGTCTATTTGGTACAGCAGTCAGCATTACCCTAACAAATACACCTGCTCACCTGTGTCACTACGTCAGGGAGAATGCTTACCAAGCTCACTAAGAGTTAATGTATGACCATTTAGGTATTTTCCAATTCTTCATTTAAGTTTTGCAATGCCTGAAAAAGTAGGGTTTTTTTTTAACCTGTGATGTATCATGGGGAACAATAAAGAGTGTAAGATCGGAGTGTGACTAGAATTTTATTGATGACTCAAGGCAAAATAAAACTCAGCATGCTCTTTTGTAGCAATATTAGATCTGCTGCTCTTTCAGCAGTAAAATCCTGTTTTGTCAGCAGCTACTGAGAGCAGATATGACTCAGAGGACCCATAAAGGCATCCGTGTAAGGTAACAAGCTGTTATGTTTAGAAAACCATTTTTTGCAGCTTAAGTGCATTCTAACATTTCAGATTTTAAGTAATCAAAAACACATTCAGAAGGCGGAATCTCAAAAACATTATGCTCCTCTATCTGTGTCTTAATTGCATGGGATGGAAGAAAGGACAACAGGTCCACAGCACGTGTGGAGAATCACAGGTACTCGATATTGGAGGGAATATAAGATCAGTGAACACAACAGTTTCATTCTGCAGAGAAGAAAAGCAAGGCCTGAAAGGGCTGTTAATTGGTCAGTGTCATCCAACAGAGTTGAAACTGAAGTTCAGTTCTCAGTGTTTGTTTTGGTTTTCAGAGAACACCCATTTTTTTTTTTTGGTAGATCAACTCTCAATGCTTAGACTTGTGGAATCTTGTTTGTTTTTATGATATTATGTTTCAACTTTTCTTCAAAAAGTGACATTAGATCATGATTTATTTTATAATATTTGAGCTTGCAAGAGTAACAATTCTGAGACCTACCAGCATCTGGTACATGGTTGATATTCGATATCTATTGATTGGTTGGGGTTATGTCTGACAAGGACAAAACACTGCTTCTGTGTTCCACCTTTCCAGGCTGCACCTCTGTGGAGACCAAACAAACACTCTGCTTTCAGCAGAGGAAACAGGGTGCAGAAATGTAACTGTCCAGCCCTGGCCAGGTGGCTCAGTTGGTTGGAGCATCATCCTGAACATCAAAAGGTTGCAGGTGTGATTCCTGGTCAGAGCATGTACGGGAGGCAACCAATGGATTTTTTTCTCTCACATCGATGTTTCTCTCTCTCTCCCTTCCTCGCTCTCTAAAAACCAATACAAATATATCCTCAGATGAAGAAGAAGAAGAAGAAGAAGAAGAAGAAGAAGAAGAAGAAGAAGAAGAAGAAGAAGAAGAAGAAGAGGAACTATCCAGAAAACAGTGCAGTAACATCTTCAAGGTACATCTTTAAAACAAAAGCTGCCGAACATAGAATTCTATATCCCACAAAAATATTGTTTAAAAAGGGGGAAATAAGTAGATTTTCAGACAAACAGAAACAAAACTTATCACTAGTAGACCTTACTGCAAGAATTGTTACAAAATGGTCCTCTGGCTGAGGCTCATTGACAGTGGGTATCAATGTGGACCCACCGCAGAAGTGGACAAGTACTGTGAGCCAAATCCAGCCAGCTGCCTGTTTTCGGACAGTCCATGAACTGAGATGGTTTTCACTTATTTAACTGGTTGGGGAAAAATCAAAGGAAGAGTAATATTTTGAAACCTATATGAATAGAAACCTCTTTAATGGGTTTAAGGAAGCTCAGGTTATTTGACGACAAAATCCAGCTAAAAATAATGTTATTAGTTGGATTTTAAAACTTAGTACTCTATTTTCTCTTCCAGGTTTATTTTATAGATCAAGTGATATCCCACAACATATGAAAGAAACCTCTCAGTGAGAAAAATGCTTTTAACCAATAAATCAAAAGATAAATGACTAGGCCCGGCCAGTGTGGCTCAGTGGTTGAGCATCGACCCATGCACCAAGAGGTCGCCAGTTCGATTCCTGGTCAGGGCACATGCCCAGGTTGTGGGCCAAGTCCCCAGTGGGAAGCGTGCGGGAGGTGGCCAATCGATGTTCTCTCTCATTGATGTTTCTGTCTCTCTCTCCCTTCCTCTCTCTCTCTACTATCAATAAAGAAAAAATAAAAAAAATTAAAAAAAGATAAATGGCTAAAACTCAAGTGTTATGAAAACCAATTGCAGGCATTGTGCTCATGTTATATCAAAATAATAATAATAATATAATAAAATGTCTGAAAATATTCTTTCAAATAATTGAAATATTTTGAGGAAATTGTATCAGCCATCTCAAAGGAAAGAGGGTACCGGTAAGCCAAATTCCTTTCTAATTCAATTAGGATTTATGGATATAACTCAAGGTTGTTTTTCATGTTGTACAAAGAGCTCTACAAAAAGCATTTCTGTTTAAGGTAGAAAATCTATCAAAATAAACCTAGTCATGCCCGGCCAGTATGGCTCAGTGGATTCAGCATCCTCCCATGGACTGAAAGGTCCCGGTTCAATTCCTGGTCAGGATACATGCCTGGGTTTCAGGCTCGATCCCCTGTAGGGGGAGTGCAGGAGGCAGCTGATCGATGTTCCTCTCTCACATCGATGTTGCTCTCTCTCTCCCTTTCTTGCTCTCTAAAAAATCAATAAAATATGTTTTAAAAAATAAACAAAAATAAACCTACTCAGACTATAACATGAGTACACGAGAGACTGTGTAAGCATACAGCCTGATTGTTTTTTCACTAAGCCAGTAGTGAAATGATGCCATTTATGTTTTTTTTAAATATGTATGGCTTGGTTTGGTTTGATTTGGTTTCTATTTTAATGTGAAAGGCATCTAGTGTTTACATTTAGTTTTAGATTGAGATAGGAAAGAATTTGGAGAGCCTTGGATGTCCAGGATCAAAGTCAGAGGTATTGATGATCAAGGTATGGACAGGTGGTTGTTAAGGAGCCCAGAAAACCAGAAAAATAGCTGGATTGGTAACAGAATCAAGTCATTGGCATGGAGAGGCTAGGGAATGATCTGGAAGCAGTGATTTAAGAAAGGCTGAACCAGAGCCCAGAGGCCTAATAGAACAAGTAAGAGAGAGGTTGGGCAATCACTACAGAACACAAAGAAGTAAAAAGCAGGTCAAAAAAATAAATTGTGCAGAAAGCACCATAATTTGCATAGAACTAGAGATGAGAATAGAAAGTAGTTTCTTCAGGAAGGAACCTAGGATGACAGGTCCAAAACTCGACCCAGAGTTACACAAGAGTGAATATCAAAAACCCACTCAAAGCCACCACATTTTTGCAAGCAAAATGCAGACCAAATAGATTAACCAGGACCCTAAAAAATGGAATTATTCAATTCCAACCCTGGGATGTAAATATAATCATTGAGCTGATACAAATATGCACAGTTTTTATGCATGTAAAGCTTCACCTGAATCCACAAATGGACAGCCTGGTTAACACAGGGAAGTGCAAGCAAGTTGGTCTTGAAGCAGACCCAAGATCTCCTAAAATATCCAACCTACCCTGAAGCAGAACTGAGACCAGGAAAAACACAGTAATCTGGTAAGGCCAAAGATGATTCATAAAGGATCAGACCATTTCCACCAAGGAAAGTGAGTTTTTCAATAAGATGTAAATGGATATTAACTTTTATTTTCTTATTATTCCACTATTTATAAATATCAATAGTACTAAAAATCAGATATCATAAAATTCTGAATCAAGAACTACACTGAAGATAAAAATCATTGGCCGATGGTCTAATAACCTTATGAGTGTAACTTTAAATACATAAAAGGCCATATCAATTACTATAACTCTACCATATTACTAATAGGTATTTGTGAAATAGACTGATATTATCTCATTTTCCCCTGGAGTAAAAGCAGTTAAGAGAACATTAATTATCTCCTGATTTTATGAAGACCTTGTTTCCACAAAAGTCTTCAAATTGAAAATCTCTGGAGAGAAAGTGAGTATTGTTAATATCAACAGACCATGTGAAGGCAAATAGGGATCATGTACAACTATTGAGTAGGGTCTCCACTGAAGTGACAAGGGTGGACAAGGCCATTGCCCTCAAGCCTGACTTTGTTATCTCTCCTTCTCCATTGAGGACTCACACGTCCTTAGCCGAAACACACAGAGGGAAAATGTGCTTAAATTGTTTAACTGCTAAATAATAAGGCACTTGAATCCACAAAGCTAATGACAAATTCAAAATTCATGACCATTTGTTTATCAGTATATTTCCAGAGTCCAAAGTGTGGTGGAGATTGTAGAAATGCACTATTTATTATTATTCAGAAAATGATGTCATGAAATAAGAAATTTTAAAAACTGTCTTTCATCATTTTTTCCCTTATCACATATTTTTTTACTGAGGAAATATATAAAATATTATTGCATTAGTAATACATTGCAATCAGAAACATCTAATCCAAAAAGGAGTTGTTTTCAATAATTTTTTTATGAAACAAGTTTATAAATACTCTGTCTTTCTATGGTCTTTCTTTCCCTTCACCTGATAAGACTTTTCTAAGATGACCCATTTACTCATTTAATATGCTATCCATTCAAGTAAATACGCAGGGCAGGAGATATGACTCAAACTATATTCTGTTATATTTATTTATTAAATCTCATTTCCTGGGCTTCTGGGTTTGTTTTTAAGCCCAAACAGACTGACAAATCTTTCATCATTTTAAAATCTATGGCCATAAAGGCAACTGGGCAGTGCCAGTAAGGCAAGAGGAACACACTGCATCTCCCTCGTCATAACCCAATGGCTTCAATTTCTAGTCGTTCGTGTTTTCAGGAACATAGCTTTCCGTTTCAAAATGTCTTCATAGGAATGACTTGTTTTCAATATAAATACCTAATGTGTTTTTCTATCAGAATAGTTCATTATGGAATAATGCACATCAATTTCATGCATAATTTGTGGCTTTATAGCTGAAACATCAAGGAGAAACATTATCATTAAATGTTGATTCATGATGCAAAAAAAAAAAATCATTTTTAATTGAAGTTCAAACCCATGTTTATCAGGCCAGCAAGAACTGAACATTCTGCAGTGATACTACATGGCTTCCATGAGGGGTCTTCTCTTCCCTGCGAAGCTCTCCACTCCTACCTGCTGGCTGCTGCTTACAACAGAATTTCCAGGCCTAGAAGATTGTTCTTTGCTCATAAGAACAGAAGCTGCCTTCTAAAACGGGGGTCAGTAAACTATGACCTACGGGCCACAGCCATCCCACTGCCTCTTTGGTGCAGCCCTCGAGCCAAGACTGGTTATTCCATTGTTAAATGGTTGACAGAAGGAAAAAGAAGAAATGTATTTCAAGATGTGAAAATTACATGAAATTCGAATTTCAGTGTCCAGTAAAGGAAGTGCGGAACACAGACTCATTTGTTTACATGTTGTCGATGGCTGCTTTCATGCTATAACAAGGTCAAAAAGTTGCCACAAAAACCGTATAGCTCACCAGCTACATTTACTGTGGCCCTGTACAGAAAAATCTGCCCTGAAACATCTAGGAAATTGCTTCGATGCCTCATAGGCAGAACAACATTCCACCGGCAAATGCAAATGCCTCCTGCTTCTCCTGCCTAATTCAAAGTCAAATCTCAAAGCCAAGGCTTTGCTTTGATATGGAAGTCCTCTACAAAAATGCCTCTGTTTTTCTTTCTAAAACTTCTGTCACTGTTCTTCGGATTCAGCCACTTGCTTAAAAACAGTTTCTCCACTTTTCTCCTTCCTCCTTTCCCTGCAGGGAGCCCACCACCCTGATTACTCTATTCAATCCAATCTGCTCCTCTCTGTCCATAAACCCAACCAGATTTCTTCATAGCACTGACTGTAGTGAGGACTTATTTTCTATTTGTCTGTCTCTCCCACTAGGAGTAAACTCAGTGAGGCTGGGGTGAGTGTGTACCTTGTTCACTATCGCATAGCGCTCTTTTAAAAGGATTTAGTACACTTAGCACTCAGTGTTCTAACACGTGGGAGTTGCTTAATAAATATCGAATGAATGAATGAGCAAGTTAAGGCTGTAAGAACTGGGGAGGAAAGGTTTTAAAATATATTTTTTAAAACATACTTCTTCCCCCCAAATTCTCCCCCCACCCCCCCAAAGAAAGTTCTACTTGATTTGAAAACTAAGACTACAACTTATAGAACACTGACCATGTACCAGACACTATGCTCGGTTCTTTACCTCCTGTGGCTACTATAACCAATTACCATAAAATGAGTGGCTTAAAACAAGGGAAGTGTATCCTCCCACCGTTCTGGAGGCCAGAAGTCCAAAATCAAGGTATCAATAGGGCCACACTCCTTTCCAGAGCCTCTGGGGGAGACTCCGTTGCTTGTGTCTTCCAGCTTCTGGGGCTGATGGCATTTCTTTGCTAGAGTCTTCACATGGCCCCCCCTTCTGTGTGCCTGTCTTTTCCTTCTCTCTCTTATAAAAACACTTGCTATTGGATTTCGGATCCAGCAGGTTAATCTAAGATGATCTCACCTCAAGATCTTTAACTGCATTATACCTCCAAAGACCCTTTTTACAAATGAGGTCATGGTCACAGATTCCGGGATTTCTGACGTGGACGTATCTTTTGGGAGCTACTATTTAACCCACTGCACTCAGCATCAGGAGACCAGTGCACTGATGATTTCATTGAAGCCCTCCAAGCGCCTTGACAGTTAATGCCATTTCTCACATAAGAAAATTCCAATAATAGAGTAAAAAGCTGAGCATTTAAAACTCAGTCTGTTGGGATTTAAGATTATTCACTTAACCATTATAGAATTTTACTGTCTACAAAGCAGCCAGAGCAACTTTCCAAATTGCCAACCTATACGTTGAATATACCAGGGTCCCAAACCACCAGAAAATCCCTTCTCTTTCCCTTTGTCTGTTTACATTCATAGAGTCCACCTGCAGAAAGAGAGGCTATTTCACTGACCCCCGTTTTCACCAGGAAACTTCCAACTGTGCTGGGGGCTGATCTGACACGATTGCCCACCTTCTCCAAAATCCAGTTCCTGTTTCTCTTTGTAAATTTTGTTGAATGCTTCATAATGTTTGTGGCAAATTAAATTCACTGCTTATCCAACACGGGTGAGCAGCATGTAGAAGGAACTGTAAAGTGACTATTTATCTTTACTTCACTCTAGCAAACTTACAAAAGTATGGATTACTTTTTTTACATTGAAATGAAAATAATACGGGGTATCTCATATGGTAACAAGACAGGAGAATAATGAGGGAATTCTTCTATGGTCACTTTGAATTAGACATGCCCATGACCCTAAGGTGAAAGTAAACTGTGCATTTCTCCATGTTCCTTCACATGGCTTGGCTGCAAACTCCAAGTTAGTTCCTTGTGCAAATCCCCCTCCTAACAACATGAGAGAATGAATGTACTTCCAAACGTAAACAATGTGCTCCTTGCTACAGCTGGATCAGGACTGTTATCTGTCATGTCAACCCAAAGGGAAAATGCAATCGAGGGACCGGAAGGGTCAAAGGCCAACCACTTGGAAATACATGTCAGTTTTTATGCTTAGGTTCCTCCAGTGCAAACAAATATCACACTTGGATACCGCTGCACAAGAAAGGAAAACCTTGACTTGTGGTCTCGTGGAAAAGGCAGAATGAAAAAGCAACATTCATGTGAGAGTCAAACCTAGCACGCACTTCAGTGAAGAATAAGAAGGCTTTGATGCTATGCCTTTTAGCTCTGCAGGAACTCAGACTGATGCAGACAGGACACTGACAATGATGGGGCGACTTCTGCTGACCTGATTGTTTCATAGTTTTTATATCATTTAATCCTCACGACCACCCTTGAAAGCAGGCAAAATTCTCTCATTCTAGAGTTGAGAAAATTGCAACTTCGAAAACCTGATTTACCAAAGCTCACACAGTTAATTAGCAGTGATGGAGGGTAAGCCAAAGAGATTCCCAAATACCAAGCTAACCTAAATCAACTTTTTTTTCCCCCTGCTCCTGCCTGAGTATCTAAACAAATGCTTTTAAAATAATGACATGCTAAATCTTACAATCGAGTTACTATAGAATCCTGGTAAGTCTGCAAATGACATGCTGTTTTCACTAAAGACAACCAGGATATGACATTGTCTCCTACTATTATGAGCCCAGCCAGCAGGCTGACTGTCAAATACCCACTGCTGTGATCGGTTTAGCAAGGTCGGCTACTTGATTGCTGTGAATAATTGGATGCCATTAATAATGGTCAGCTCCAGGATACAGAAAAGTGGTCAAGCGTGGTCATTGTATTTTGAATTCCAGCAGACTATTTCCTACGGAGCAGGAAGACCACCACTATATGGGATACAGTTTTTTTGTTTTGTTTTGTTTTGTTTTAAGTACAATAGAGATAATTGCTTCCCTAGAGGTGAAGGGGACAAGCCCAGTGCTCCCTTAATAACATGTGTGACCATCTCTAGAAAAAATAGAGAGAGATCAAGTTTTGCAAGATAAGGCTAATACTGGGAGGCCTGACTGCTACTAAATGTCTTTGATAGTTAATTTTCTTATGCCCTCGTACAGATTAACACTTGAGCTTTACACGTTATTGGGGAACAGGGGGAGTGGCCATCTAAATTTGGAAGCACCAGTGGGGTCAGATCAATGGCTAATTAGGAGATCTAATCCAGTTGATATTCATCTGAAAAGGTCAAGCATAAATCTTCTGCTGTTCAATGTGCATTAAATGTTCTCACTATATTAAGGGCTGTAAATACTGCAGAATAATTATATGGAACAACATTATTATCGTTTTTTTTAAAGCCCTGTCAAAGAATGAAGGCTTTTAAAAAATCTTCCAGAACATAATAATAAAAATGAGAAACTAAAGAGAATAGGAAAAGGCATATTTTATGACCATGTGAAAAGGAGAAACTGAAAACAATTTTAGAGGATGATAATAGACTGGGATTTGGGTAGTAAATAGACCAAAGAGGAAAAAAAAATAAAATCCGAAAAATATAATAATTTAAAAGCAACAGGGGACACTTTATTTCAACACCTGTCAGCTATCCGATTCAGGCTTTCCAATGGAAACTGTTTCTTAAACTGGCAGCAATGTGAGCAAACAAAATTAAACTTAAAACGTATCATAGCAGAGGTATAGTGATAAAAAAAAAAAAAAAAGAAGAAGAAGAAGAAGAAAATCACGAATGGGAGTATGGAGTCATGATACAACCCCGGAAACCGTAAATATTCAGCACTTCAGTTCTTGTCAGCTTTCCTATTCTTTGGAGCAACTAGGAATTGGACCATTTTTGACCATTTTTTTCAAGGGTGCTCAGTGTTTAGAGCAACTCTGAAGTGAAAGACGAACAAATGGATCATAAACATACTGTAATACTCTCATAAAGAAACATAAAGAGTAAGTCCTCATGACCTTGGATTAGGCAACAATTTCATAGGTATAATACCAAAAGACAGGTAACAAAAGAAAAAAAGAAAGAAATTGACTACATCAAAATTAAAATTTTTTCTGCTGCAAATGATACCGTCGAGAAAGTAAAAAGACAACCCACAGAATGGGAAAAAATATTTGCAAATCATATATGTGATAAAAGATCTGTATCCCAATACAAATAGTCAAAACAACCCAAATACCCATCAACAGATGAATGAACAAATAAAGTGTGGTATATCCACACAAAGGAATATTATTCAGCCATAAAAAGCACTGACACATGCTACAACATGTTTGACACTTGAAAACATTATGCTAAGTGAAAGAAGTCAGCCACCAAAGGCCACATACCATACAAATCCCTTTATGAGCAATGACCAGAATAAGAAAAGTTATAGAGACAGTAGATGAGAGGTTGCTTAGGGCTGGGAGAAGGAGACAGGAAGGAAATGGGGATTTCATGCTAATGGGTTTATGGTTTCTTCTAGGGACAATGAAAATGTTCTAAAATTAGATTATGGTGATGGTTGTACAACCCTATGAATATACTTTAAAAAACCATTACATTGTACACTTTAAATGGGTGAAGTGTAGGCATGTTAATTATATCTCAATAAATCCAAAGCTGTTTTACAAAACAAAGAAAAATAGCAATAGGTATAGGCTGTTTCCCTAGTGACAAGATCACTTTACTTTAGACTGGAGGTCCAGAAGAAGGAAGCAACTTGCCCAAGGCCCCACATTGAGCCAATAGCTAAGCAGGATCCCTAAGATTCCTGCTTCAAATGATCCCCTAGGTCTCAGTGCCACTGGACAATCCCTTTGTGGTCTGACATTTTGGGAGAAACCGGGGGTAGGGAGAGTATCTTTTCCCCTCAGTCACAGTAGCCTTACTGACTTATGCACTGGTCCAGAAGCATTTCCATCAGCTGATGTAAATTGAGGACATCATAATCTACAGGAAGTAGGCAATGTCAATCTAACAGAAGTCTATTTTCCTAACCAATAGTAAAGACCTACTAAAGGGTCCCCAAACCTGGGTAAAGTCGAAATAGTTCCCTAAAAGGAGCATCAAATGGAAGTTTGCAAGATTTTAGGCATTTAAAAAAAAACTATATAAATAAGTGATGGTCAGTTCAAGAAATAAGTACCCAGAACCCAGATTTCCCAGTCCTTAATTATGCCTCACAGGCTAAGCAGAAGACTGAAAACAGAGTATAGAGGGTCAACTCTTTGACTTTGGCTCTTAAATAAATGCCCTTTCCCACTAGGGAGCACACATTACCTTCAAGAGCCACATTTATGCCTACACAAGCTAGGGAAGCAAAAACAGAAGACAAGATCCTCATCTCAGTTGCAATACTTCCAAAATCTCAAGAATCTTATTGTAATATCAGAAGACTAAGACAATTCCTTAGATAGCAATAATTTCCTCATTTGCACAATGGAGAACGTGAACACCACCACCTACTTAGAGAACTCAGTGGAAATGTGGTATAAGCCCAAGTAAAAAAGAGTAGCAGAGGTGTGTGTGTGTGTGTGTGTGTGTGTGTGTGTGTGTGTACCTGAACATGCTCACACACCAGGGAGGGAGGGTGGTAAAGAGGTTCAGGGAGAGGGAAGGCTGAACATCGGGGCCTGGGAGCATTTTACAGGTTTTCTAGGACAGATCAGAGATGATACAGACGTTCCTTATGCATGAAGAGGAAGCATCAAGAGATGGAAGAGTGGGAAGTGTGTTTTTGTTCTCACTAATGCACTCCAGGCTTAAAAAGAAATTTAATAATTATAGAAAATTCAGAATTTTTTGTTCCTGTGCTGGTTCTTTTGCTTGTAATAAATTTGTGGTTTTTCCAGTTTCTATTGCCCTTGTCTTTTTTGTTGTTGTTTTTTACTTCCACTTAAATTATTTTTATTTCTTTTCATAAAATAAAAACATATCTTGAAGAGAGTACTAGCAAGCCTTGAGACAGAGTAACTTACTACTAACAGTTCCCTGACAGTTTTTCAACCACTTCAAACTAGCCTGCGAGTGAGGAAGAGAAAAGCAGAGAGAGGAGGTCGATAGTACATAGAGATCCAGAAGCTGTGGATGTCAACTTATTACCCTACACTACGCATCTGTAGGAGAGAGAAGAGTAAACCAGTTGTGCCCTATTTTAAGAAAAAGTAAACCGATTTATAAAAATCAAAATTTTTATAAATCAGAAGTATAAATAATGAAATGAACCAGAAAACATATACACAGAAGTATTCATTATAAGGTAAGATTTTAAAAATAATGCACCTCTAGTGTATCTAAAATATGATTTCATTTATAAAACTTGAATTACTCTTTTACCAAAACCCATTATTTAAAAATCCAAATTTATAAAGGCAGATGCATTAGGGGGTTAGTTGTTAAATTCATAAAAAGAATTTTTAAAATAGCATGCCATTTCCATGTACTAAAAATATGATTTGACTTGCCAGCATTTGATTAAATGCAAATTTAGGGAAACACAGCTACTGTTAGAACTAAATATGCCTGTATTTGTCTTGCTGTTTCTGTGGGTAAATAAGAAAATTTAAGACCGGAATAATTAAGCAGTCGTTTTCAGATTAGGGTTTATAATTAGGTTCTCCAAGTTTCTTCTCTATAAAATATCTGTCTGTCTATAATACTAATCCACAAATAAACATCAATTATTCATGCTAATGGAAGAAGCATAGAAATATGACACTAAATAGTAGATAGTTACAAAATTATTTCATCTTAGCTTTTGGCTATATTTTATTTGCTTTAACAATACAAAGATAGGCACTTAAAATCGAATTTTGTATGCACATAAATTGAAGTTCAGTAATATCAAGCAGAATGTCTATGAGAAATAGAACCAAGAATAGAATCTCAACACATGCTATAATCTGAGGGGAATCCTTGAGAAAATATAATGTAGGGTGACAAAAGATAAGTCCTCTGATTTTAACTGAAAAAAAGCAAAATGAAATAAAATATTTTAGGGGCAGGGTACTATATACTGGTGCTTTTCTTTTCTTTTCTTTTTTTATTTTAGAGAGAGGAAGAGGGAGAGAGAGAGAAACATCAATGTGAGAGAGAAACATGATCGGCTGCCTCCCATAAGCACCACGACAGGGAATCAAACCTGCAACATTCTGGTGTATGGGACAATGCTCCAACCAACTGAACCACACCAATCAAGGCTATACTGGTGCTTTTCAAACAAATTTCATTTTTAAATAGAACCTCGCAAAGTATCTGGACCTTCAGGATGCCTTTGATCAGCCTGGGACTAAATTTTATAAGAACTAAAGATGAATTCATTGGTCAAATTACATTTCTACTTTTGGAGGCAAAACACATGACAATAGACTTGCTCCGTCTAGTCCACAAGACCCCAACTACTGTGGAGCCCCCAGGAGGGCATGGCCAGGGTGTTTATCAACATGTGCAAGTGTCATCATCTCCCAAAACAAACTTTAAAATACCAATTCAAGGACAGAAATGCATAATAGAAATTCTGTTCAGATGGACCATCAGAAGCCCAGAGAACTTGAGCCTCAGGGCAGTAGGGCTCGTTTGATCAACAAAAAGGCAATGTAACCGATTTAAAACGGAGTATGTGGCCGTATTCCAGATAACACTAAGGCAGACAAAATACTGAGCTTCATCTAAGATTCTAATCTTGACTGAGAATTTTATCATATTAATGCACTCCCTGTCCGATAATCAAGTCTGAAAAGGCCAGGTAAAAGGGAATATATTTCTTGATGAAATAGGAGCATGGGACTAAATAACACAAGGGAATAAAATTGCTTCTAACAATCTATTTAAAGATTCCATTAATAATGCTGGTTCATTTTGAATCTTGATAATGGAGCTATATATGAGTTCCACATGAATATGGAATGATTAAAAACAACGCTCTCAGACAATAAGCATTAAAGCAGGTCGTGCTCGTGGAAATCAGATAAGGGACCTTTGGTGCAACCAAAACACGGAGACTGAATATACATATTGGGTATTCTGTGAGAGGGAGGCTATGGTTGAATGGAGATTTTAGAAACAAAACAGTGCTGTGAATAGGGACAACCATGCATGTAATTTTTGTCAAGACAAATTGGCTGATGAAAGCTGTTAGATATTGTGATAATACAAAAGAGGGGAGCTGGTGAGAAAATGCACTAAGCTCACATGAATAATAAAACTGAAAATGAACAAAGATTATAACATCACTTCAAAAACTGGAGCTAATCATAACGTTCTTTGTGTCCACGGCACCTTTTATCTCAGCATTTCAAAGCCTTTTACAGAATCACTGAATCATGACTTTTATGGTTGAAAGTGACCAAAAAGATAATCTAGTCCCAACACATAGACAGGCTTCTGTCTCTGCTACAACATCCACACACGGTCATACAACTGATTTGAACACTCCAGTAATCTCATTTCCCCCTGAGTATACCATTTCAGATCCATACAAAAAAAAAAAATCCCAAATATTGACATTTGTCATTTTCTTTGCATTGAAGCATATCGCAGAATTGCTCATCAGGCAGCTGTAAACTGGTGGCTAGAACAGGAGGAGACTACGGAATTGTGTAAGGTAGAAAATACGTAAGTGATACCTGACTGCAGACCTTAGAAAGTGTGCCATCTGTTGGATGTTAGAGGATTGAGAGCCAAAAGAAAGGAAGACCATTCTCAGATCCAGGAAAGGCTCCAGAGTTGTAATAACTCTGAAAGCGAAGCACAGATTTTGGTTATAAACCTGGGGGTGGGAGTAGCTGAAACTCTGTATGAGGAGAAGCCAGACCTCCAGAATCCTTCCCACATCCTGTACAGCTAAACAGTTGTAACACATGGCAAGAGATTTGTGTGTTTACAATTGTATTGAGAGCCTACTATGTGCCAGGCACTGTTCTGGGGATTGTGGCTGTGGATGCGAACAAAACACAAAAATGTCTGGCCTCAGAGAGCTAATATTCAAAGACAAGCAGAAGAAAGAAAGGGAGGGGAGGGGAGGGGAGGGGAGGGGAGGGGAGGGGAGGGAAAGAAGGAAGAAAGGAAGGAAGGAAGGAAGGAAGGAAGGAAGGAAGGAAGGAAGGAAGGAAGGAAGGAAGGGAGGAAGAATATACTGTTAGGCTCTAACAGAATCTGCTTTGGATTCCTTTTTGTAAACTTCTCAAAGTGGGTCCTGCAGGAAAATGCTGACCTTAAGCTCCAGGACCCATCATAGCAAACATTCTTGGCTTTTCAGGCCTGGTCTCTGTCTCCAACTTGAGCCCCTCCCCACTGCCCCACCTCCCCTCCTGTCTGCAGTCCCTCTGCCAGGCCATCCTTCCTCTGTGCACAGAGACAGCAGGTGTGTGCCCTGAAGTCCTGGGCAGAGGGCAGGTCACCCTCTGGCAGTACCTCTGCACTCCCCATGTAACATCATTAGACATCTCCCAAAACTGAGCATTTGTTGCTTCGTGTGTACTATTATGTGGGTTACAATGACCTAATATTTAGAAATGAAAACTGGCCAATTAAGAATCTTCCCAGTAGGTAACAAGGAAAGCTAATTTTCTCTCTTCTTAAATACCTTGATGTGAGAGGAGTGCCAGCCGATGGAGGCGGCATATCCCTTCCTCTGGACTCCTCCAGCAGCTGAGTCTGGCTCCCAGCAACTACCTCGGGCAAGCAGCAAGTATCTGCCAGCCTCCCATTCATCGGCCCAGTTCAGATTTCCCTCCCATTGTGGCCTCTGAATTCTGAAAACTGGAGGAGTTTATAAGAAGACAATGAAATCAGTGCCCAGAAAATATAATCGGAACAGGCTGAATTTGTATGGAGGAAAAAACCCCATTGACAGAAAGCACAGAATCCCTTCCTCATCAGAAGGGAAGAAAGAAGGGCAGAAAGAGGGAGGAAAGAAAAAGAGTAAGAAAGGAGGTTGCAAATCACTTCTCATTAGAACATCATCTCGATTATCTGGACAATGGACAGAAGATGGGCAATGATAGACAGGTGGGCAAGCTGCTTGACACGCTAGGCATGAGTCCGCTTATTTAAGCTAAGCTTAAATAGATCTGTGTTCATATAAATATTCCGATTTTCTGATACAGCCGTTCTTCAAACTCTAATTTTAAATTGACCACTCCGCAGAATGTGTTGCCCTCTTCTGCCTCACAGGAGAGACACAAAATTACAATTGTTGAAAGTGGTATAGGTACACTGGAAAATAATCATTTACAAATGCCAATCCGACCATATTACTCTCCTGCATAACACCTTCCAAGAAAGACACATTAAAATAACTTCAGACCTCCCATCCACACTGTAGCAGACCTTCTGTGATCTGGCCCCTGTTGATTTCTCCCATCTCAATTTGGGCCAAGATCCCTCTAGCTCTCTGCATCTAGCCACAATGGCCTTCATTTAGTTCCTCAAGCAAATCCCATTTTCCCACCCAGAGCCATTGCTTTTACTGTTCCACTGCTTGGACTGTTATTTTATGTGTCAATTTGAGTGGATTAAGGGATGCCCAGGTAGCAGGTCAAACACTGTTTCTGGGTGTGTCTATGAGGATGGTTCTGGAAGAGATTAGTATTTGAATCTGTAGACTGAGTAAAAACAACTGCGTTCACAAGTGGGCATCATCTCCGATCCATCGAGGACCAGAATAGAACCAAAGGCAGACAGGCAAATTTGCTCTCTTGCTTGAGTTAGCACATCCATCTTCTGCTCTTGCACATCGCGGCTCCTGGTTCTCAGGCCTTCAGACTCAGCCACAACTTATACCATTGGCTGTCCTGGTTGTCAAGCCTTCAGGTTTGTACTGAAATTACACCAGCAGCTTTCCTGGGTCTCCAGCTTGCAATGGCTGGGACCTCTCAGCCTCCATAATTATGTTAGACAATGCTTCATAATAAATCTCTATCTATCTATCTATCAACTATCTATCCATCCATCCATCCTGTTTGTTCTATTCTCTTGAAAACCCTGGCTAACACCCCTTTTCTCACCATTTAGGTTTTAGTTTACATGTCACCACATTAAGGAGGCCCTCCCTCCTCACCAAACTAAGGCTACCCCATTCCCAGGCCCCCTTTACCACATTACCATACTTCATTTTTTTCAGAGCACCAATCTTGTATGAAATTCTATTTCTTGGCTCACCTGTCTTCCCCATGAGAGCAAGGGCCTTACATTGGTCTTTCCTCCTGCCAGATCCCCAGCTATTAGAAGAGCACCCAGCACAGAGTAAGCACTCAGTACTTATTTGTGTGAATCAAGTTCACATTAAACAACTACATTTACTTGGGATGAGTCAATGGTGTCACCTGTTTGCCAAGTTCTGATAGTTACACCCTGAACATGACATGACAGGTCAGCACATAAGTGCTCACAGTCCCAGAAGGAATCTCCTTTCTGGAGCTAAAGTACACCAGCAACAGTCAAAATATTTTTATTTTGTACTGTTTAGTTAGATCATCAGCCATTCCCACCCACCATGGGAAGGTAGGAGGGGTAAGATGCAATAGAATTGAGTTCTGAACTATAACACAAATATACTAATTTGATAGGGGAAAATGCCATTGTATACACTAACTTCATACACTAAGAATCAGAAGGTATCATAGAATAGACATAACTTTTGAAGTCAGGCAGAATCAGGTTCACACCCAAATTCTTCCATCTCTTTTAGGAACTGAATTGTGCCACCCCTCCAACTCATATGTAGAAGCCCTATCCCACACCCCATGCCCCCCACCACCACAGTTGGAGATAAGACTTTTAAGGAGGTAATTAAGGTTAAATGAAGACACAGGGTAAGGCCCTAATCCATTGGTACTAGTGTCCTTTTAAGAAGAGAAAGAGACCACAGAGATCTTTCTCTCCACACACACAGAGGAAAGGTCACATGAGGACATAGGAAGAAGGTGGCCATCTGAAAGCCAAGAAAAGAGGTCTCACCAGAAGCATATGGCACCTCGGTCTTGGACTTCCATCCTCCAGAACTATGAGAAAAGAAATCTCTGTTGTGTAAGCCCCTGAGTCTGGGGTAATTTGTTACAGCAGCCCAAGATGACTAATACAACCTCTAAGCACTATAACCTGGCACAAGTTATTAAAATTTCTAATCTCAAAAGTCTGTAAAACCAGGAAAAGAAATCTCAATTTGCAGGATTGTTGGGAGACCTAGGGATAGTTTTATGCAGAGTTTCAAAGTAGGTACTCAGAGGTCATTATGGAGCCCACTGTGGTCTGCGAGCCCACACTGATCACTGAAGATATTTGTCTATACAAATCCAACAGAATTCCAAACTGTGTGATTTATTTTATAGCAAATGTTATTCTCTTAGGTGACTTGCATCACCTGTCTGGACCTTTGTTTCTTCATATGTAAAAAGGGGAAGTTGGCCTATACTATTCTAAAGACCCTCCTAGCTCTGAGTCTAAGGTTCTATGGGCTGCTCCACCTTGAAAGATGAGGCCACTGACACGATGTCTGTGTATCTCTGCTTTGGGGATATTCCCAGATGAAGACATGGATCTGCATAGATTCATCACCCTCTCTCTCACCTGACCCCCGCTGCCCCCACCTTCTCATCAGTTGCACACTTTTACAGGTCAGCACCCAGAGTCAGCAGTCCAGTCTGGAGCAATGAAATCAGAAAAAGTTGATGTCTACAAACATCCCCAGCACTTTAGTCTCTTAGTCACACAAACTGCTCAAAAACTACGGATTGGAGGATGACATCAGCATCTAACTCTTGGGTTTGTGTTTATTTTGTGGTGAGGAATGTAAACTGTCAGAGCTGATAACGTATCTTTCATGGCTCAGATCATCATCATTGCACCAGAAAACCTGTTTTGATATAATTCAGCCCACCCCTATGTGAACTAGATGCTGAACGCATACAAGATTTATATTGTGTCAGATCCCAGTGGTGCATGCAAAGAGCCTCAGTGCCTGAGAAAGGCTTACAGAGGGTTTATGGGTGCTTACGTCTCAATCCTGAGTGTGTGACAAAAGAGAAGGGCTGGATTTGCTGTGCGTGTTCAGTAAAATACCTCGAAGGATCTGTTTTTCTCTTTTTAAAAGAAGAGGGTGTTAAATGGATATTTTATTATTTTTCTGAAGGTTCGAACTTGCATATGAAGCATTTGGTCAGACAAGCAAAAGGATTTGTGTCCGTTCTGATGAATCCTGTTCTATGCCCTGCGGAAATCTGCAGTCTTCTCTTGATGTGATATGATCTCGAGTCAAGAGTGTGCTTCCTATTGCTGAAGCTTCCAGCAGCACATCCAGATGCTTTCTCGTATTTATTTTGTGCGCCTTTCTTAAAATCAATGTGATGTGAAGAATATTTTGTCACTCATCTTAACATAAATAAACACCCATTTTCCCCCTGCCAGTGTGGCTCAGTGGATTGAGCATCATCCCATGGACTGAGGTCCCGGTTCGATTCCCAGTCAGGGCAGATGCCCAGGTTGTGGGCTCGATACCCAGTGGGGGACATGCAGGAAGCAGCCAAAGGGTGTTTCTCTCTCACATCAATGTTTCTATCTCTCTCTCTCTCCCTTTCTCTCTCTCTAAACAATCAATAAAAACATTAAAAAGTATCTTTTTTAAAAAAATTCTATATTACAACATTTTATTGAAACATTTAACTTAAATAATGCAATCATTGTTTATTTGTTTGTCTTTTCCCAGATTAAACAGTAGTGCAGCTCTGCAGAGCTAACAGACTTAATTATTATACATTTGAAAACAAATGATAAATAAAATATACATTCCCTGGGAAGATATGAGAAGACCAGAAATTTAATAAAGTATTCATTATTATAAGGCCAGAGGGGAAAATAACTTTTGCCCACATAAATATTTATTCAACAGATTTAAAAAATTAGTTTTTGTAAACTGTACCATACAATTCCCAAGCTTCCCTCCCCCAGGGGGCAGTAGGGTGGCAAACTGAAAGGCTTTAAAGACAGTAAGCAATGACAGCAAGTGATGTTGGTGACCTCCCTTTTGTAAATGCCCACTTCACTCCAGCTCACATTTTCCTTTCCTCATTCCCCACCACATTTCCTCTTTCCTTGAATTGAGGAAAGCCAGCAACCCTTGACGACTGTCTTTCTCCCTGCTGCCTCCTTCACAGGCAGTCCTGTTATTGGTCTTCCCCCTCTCTCCACCTTAGCCCCAGGCTCCCTCTTCCCCTCTGCCCAAACTACCCCCTTGCCAGCTATATGGCCCCATCCCATGCTAGGTAATCTGAAAAAGTAAGTCCATGCAGAAATTCAGGACTGCTAAAAGGTCAACTACTCTTGAAGAGGGAGAATTACCTTCGCCTTTTTAAGTAGGCTCCTGAGATACATTTAGTTCAGCTCCAACATGCAAATAACTTAGATGTCATCACTCCAGTCCTTAAAAGAAAAAAATCAATAATTTTCTCACCACACACACACACACACACAAAATGGTAATTACATGTTAGGAGAGAGGTGTAAACTAATGCTATGGTGATAATCATTTTGCAATAAATAAGTATATCAAATCAACACAATGCACCTTAAAATTACACAATATAATATGTCAATTATATCTCAATAAAAATGAGGGGGAAAGTGGACAAACCAAAAATCCACAACTCTTCTTGGACCCATCATAGAACTGATATCACAAAGTAACTTGCCACCCCGAAGTCTGGAGAAACTGGTACATCCAGAGAGATGTAGCATCTAAGATTTGCTTACCTGGAGCAGAAGCATCTGGATGCCACAACTGGTAGAACCACCTATTGGCCTAGTAATTTAGACAAATTCGTGGAGTTTGAGTGGAGACTAGCATGAGAAAGGAAAATTCCTGGGGGACACAAAAATAAGGGAGCCCCAACTTTCAAAGCTTTTTCCTCCAGAAATTCCACCAAATTCTCATGGTGAAGACCCAAGTAGAGTTCCCTGATGGCTCTGGCAGGGAAAAGGGAAGACCATCCATTGTGGAACCATCTGAGATTCTTCTCCATAACAAAAGCCTACTCTCTAGGAAGAAAGATTTCACCAGGGGGCAGTACTGAACCTTAGCCCTCCTGGGAAAAGAAAATTCCTCCTTACTTCAGCCTTTCTATTTCATCTAAATGGGGGGTAACCATAGTCAAGGGTTAACAGGACTTCCAAGATATAGGTTTGAAATGTTGTAGACAGGAAAAGGAGTAGGGGGCAGGGAGGAGGTGGGAAATTCTATAATCATGGAAAAGGGATATAAATACTTGTAAAAACTACACCATCAAGATACAGACCCACTAAAAGACTGAGACTTAGTCAGAAGTTTATAGAATGATCCTTCTCTATCACATGGCACCAGCACACCAACAAGTTTCAGTATAATAACAGTGGATAAAACAGAAAGGGATGCAGTATAGAGACTCTTCCTCAACAGCAATACAGAGAGAAGCTCGAAAACTAGGAGAGGAGATAAAAATGAGGACAGACACTACCTGAACTTGACTTGCTACCTATAATAACAACAAACAGTAAACATAGCCCAATTCCTGGCCAGAGTAACACAAACCCTCACACTAAAGACCTATTTACCTCAGTAACTATTACCCAGACAACATACCCAACTTTCAAAAACAGGTTAAAAGTATGCCAAAAAATGAGAAAAGGCACACTCTGAAGAGATAAAGCAGTCATCAGAACCAGGTTCAAGTATGACATGGAATTATCAAACAAGGACTTCAAAATAACTAGGATTAATGTGTTGAAGGCTCAGAAAAGGTAGTCAACAGACCAACACTGGTAATGTCAGCAGAGCCTTGGGAACTCTAAGAAAGTACCAAAAGGAAATGCTAGAAGTAAAAAACACAGTGACTTAAATGAAGAAAGCCTTTGTCGGGCTCTTCTCTGGACTTAACACAGCTGAAATAATCAGTGAATTTGAAGATAAGTCAATAGAAGCTTCCCAAACTGAAATTCCCCCCAAAAAAAGAACAGAGGGGACAAAAACAGAACACAACATCTAAGAACTTTGGTACAATATTTAAAAGAATAACACACATGTAATTGGAATACCAAGAGAAGAGCAAATAGAACAGAAGAAATACCTGAAGTAATAAGGACCAAGAACTTCCCATAATTAAAGACAAACACCAAACATCTCCCTAGAGAAGCTCCATGTTCCAGGAAAATGGCCCTACTTATATATCCTTAACTCCCCAAACAAATCTCTTGGTCCCTGGTAATGAAGCTGGTTTTAAGGGAAGGGGAAAAGGTAGCTTCTCATGACTACTTTTAAAAATTGCCACAAACTTGGTGGCATAAAATAACACAAATGTATTATAGTTCTGGAGGTCAGAAGTCTAAAACCAGTCAGGGCTGGTTCCTTCTGTAGACTCGTGGAAAAAGTCTGTGTCCTTGCCTTTTCTAGCTTTAGGAGGCCTCTTGCATTTCTTGGCCCAAGTACCCTTCCTTGAAACACTCCAATCCCTTGTTTCCATCATCACATTGCCTGCTTCTCTTCTGTAGTCAAATGTCTCCTTTCTCTCTCTCTCTTCTCTCCCTCTCTCTCTCTCTCTCTCTCTCTCTCACACACACACACACACACACACACACACACATAATTACATTTAGGGCCCATCTGAATATTCCAGGATAATATAATTTCCCCATTTTAAGATCCTTAACAGTCATATTGTTATTGGTAGAAGTAGGGTGTCCACCAGTAGAAATGGGGGATTCCTTTCCCCACGAGGTGCTGGGGGTTGGGTCCTTACATATCTCAAGAAAAGAAAAACGAATTTTCTGAGACTTGCATGGGAGAATGAGTGATTTTTATGTGTGTGGAACTATATCCTTGGGTTTCCAAAGTTCCATTTCCCTTAATCCAGTCCTGGAAAATGTGCAGCTGGGGATTCAATAAAGCTCAAAGCAGATCCAGCGTCCCAAGTTTCCATTTCATGGGACAGCTGGGTCTGGTACAGCATTAGTCTCGTTACAGTCCATTGTGTGGGGTCCACTTGGTTGTGGGCCATGCGGGCGAATGCAGGGGAGCCAGGAGAGTGCACCTCCGGCAACAAGAGTCCCAAGAGTCTCACTGGAACTAAGAGCACAAGAGAGAGAACTCCTTTGTTCAGGAGTTTAAGTATCTTAAATCTTCCTGTGCTTGCAGTGGCCACACCTACTCTGGCCAGTGACCTGTTCCCAGGTGTGACTGACAGGCAAGTACCTTCCCTGTCACCCAGACATTTTACTGGGCATGCGTCTATTTTTCCCTGTTGAGTCCCTTCCCTCAGACATCTGTGGGGAACAGACCGATGGCTTTGCAGCTTCCTGGCAAAGCTGCAAAGTGAATGCCCATAATACCTGGCCTTCCCCTTGCTCCTTTCCTGTTAATTAATAACTGGGGTGCTACAAAGGCATCAATAGCTACAAAGTTCTTTTGGTCATATAAGGAAACATTCACAGGTTCCAGGAATCAGTACCTAGATATCTTTGGAGGCCATTATTTAGCCTACCAAGGTACCCTCTTGAGGTTTAATCAAAGGAAGAAAAACAAAATGACCACAATATACTTTGTGGATAAAAAGGGGCCACATACTAATCCTGACAAGCTCAAGAGAGGCCTGCGTGGTGGCCTCACAAACTCAGAGACCTAATCATAGGATGGTCTGAAATTAAATCTATTGATCTAAAACGAGTTCGTGATGGGTAGTCATGTCCCAGGGCATGACTTTCCCTGTCCAAGGTCAATCTTCACCTCAACTGAGCCTGTCTGTTGTCTTCTTCCATCTAGGATAACATACCTGACAACATGCTTTTGAAATAACAAAGTAACTTCCTTTTTTCTGGACCCCCCCAAAGCACAACCAGCACACCAGCAAGGAGACCCCCCCAACCCCCTCATTGTTACTGTTATCATGTTCATTGCTGACTGTTAACTATCCCGTACCCACCTATGTAAAATGAGTATGTGTCCATCATTTCACTTTTCATCCAATCCCAGAGGTTTTTTTCTGCTTTGCTTTCTCTCACCTCCTTAATCTACCACCAGTGGATTTCATGTAATCCCCTTACGTCTCCTCCTTTGAATGTAACATAGAATAAGGTGCATAACTGCCCTTCTCTGCAGCATTTTCTCAGTTTGTTGAGATTTTGCTTCCCAACAATTGTTGTCCGTTTGGATCATACAAACTCATAAAAATTCTTACAAGTTTGGGCATTTCTTACATTGGCAATGTTCATGGACCTGGCATTTCATACACAGGGCTGAGAGTTATTATGAAGCTTGATACAGGGCGTCGCATTAGTTGCTAAGAATACTAAAGACACAATTTACAGGTGAGGTGCACACATAAGAAATGTTGGTATACGCTTGCCTCCTTCGCATTACAAAAATGAAGAGGTCAGCTGTCATCGTCCTCTGTCATTCTCACAAGTTCTACAGGCACTAATTGCAAAACCCAAGTTGTCTTACAAATTTTCAGCATTAACTCATAGGAAGGGCTTTGATTATCTTCCAACTTGAAGGTTTATTTTTGAAAATGGAAAAAAAAACTGTTTATTTTCCCATGGAAGTTGGCAGGGTTTGCATTCTTTCAATGAAACAATAAGCTTGAACTTTTAAGAATTTTTTTTAAACCATAAAGATGTCTTTGATATATATTCACGTCACCCTAGGCGATGGGTACTGGTATTATTAGAAAGAGGCCTGGGAAAAACTAAGAGAAGTTTATTTGTTTTTATTAAGGAGGCGGGGAGAGAAATGGAAGGTCACTGGGCTCAATATGGACAGAAATGGCATTCATAATATTTGAACAATCGTACCATTGGCACCAACCAATGAACGAATACGGGCCTTACACCTTTATTGCACAGATCTATGGCTACCAGCCCTGAACAGGGAGCAAAATTATCCTAAGAAAACAAACATGTTATTAGTCTTGGTCCAGTATTCTTACATTTCTGGGCTTCCTTTTGATACTACAGTTTATGTAATCACTCTACAATGTTTTATTTTCTGTGATTTTCACAGAGAAACCTCCCTCTGTGCAAATCACATTCTTGGGGGTGGGCGATAAGAAAGTCTCAAAAACAGCAACGGCAGAGAGGCAAAGCTCACCTCTGGAGGTGGGGATAGAGATGGTAATGGAACTGAGGTTTTGAGGATCAGGGGGGCAAGCCCCTGGGTCCCACAAGATAAAGTGTCCTCCTCTCATTCACCTTTTCTAAATTGTGTATTTCTCCTCTCATTTGACTACTTCCTCCCTTCTCTTCCCCTCCCTTTCCTTCCTTCCATCTCTCTCTCTCTCTGTCTGCGTGAGCACACACACACACACACACACACACACACACACACCCCTCTCTCTTCCAGGACTTCGTTCCCTCTCACAGCTCCAACTTTACTTTCTAGCTTTCTAGCTGGATGAGTCCAAATCCATCACCTGAGTCAAACTCTCCTCTCCAACAGAAGTTCCACTTTGGAAATCCTGCCTTTGCAGGGAAGCATACACAAACGTGTTTCCTCAAATATTTCCTTATAAACGTATCCTATTAAAACCTTTGAAGTTGGAGTGTGTGACTGCGAGGGGGAGGGCGGTGAGGGCGGTGGAACAGGGTATATGGGGGATACTTGGGGATGGAAACAATAAAGTAAAGGGAGAAATGAAGCCTTTGAAGTTGGTACGAAGGCCTCTGCTTTCCTCGTGTGGGAGAGGCTTGCCTCAGCGTCTCCCCCCTGGCTGCCAGGGCACTGCCACCGCGCCCTGGGCAGCAGCGCACTCCGCTGACGCGGCGGACGCAGGGAACCAGGCAACACATGGAAACGTTACCGGCAACTGATTTTTTTGGAGTGACTTAACAAGTCAGTTCAGGCAAAATTACTAATTCAGAATCTGCATATGGACAAATTAAAATGTCATAGAGCCTGTGCTAAAAAAACAAATGGTGGCCCTGGCCAGTTTTTCTCAGTGGTTAGAGCGTCAGCCTGTGGACCCATGAGTCTCGGGTTCGATTCCTGGTCAAGGGCACGTACCTCGGTTGTGGTTTGTCCCCGGCCCTGATTGGGGTCGTGTGGGCCAGTCAATGTGTCTCTCTCACATCATGTTTCTCTCTCTCTCTTTCTCTCTCCCTCCCTCCCACACTATCTGAAGAAAAATAGAAAAATATCCTCAGGTGAGGATTAAAAACAAAAACAAAAAACAAATGGTGCCTAATCAGATAGCTCCCTCACCAGGGCCCCGCCTCATCACATGGCCCAGACTAGAGCCCCTCCCGGGGGCACTTAGAGCGGGAAGGCGCTGTCACTCCAGGTCTTCTAAAACAGAGCCTGGTGGTGGCACCAGGAATAACAAATGCAGTCAGGCAACAGCTCATTGACAGGTGAAAGATGAATTGGAAGTTTTAGGGCATTCTGCAAACTTGGCCAGACCAATCTGAAGCAACAACAAAGTTTCAGAGATCAATAGTTTTCAATATGTCAACCAGGACTCGCCCTTTACCTTCTGGACTCTGGCAGCCTACTTCTAGAAGCGTCCCTTTGAGAAGATTCTCTCCTGTAGAATGCCAATTCACATATAAAGGATGAGACTAGCCAGGTCCTTCTGATCAACACCTCCAGCCACATTGGGAGGCTGACAGGTGTAGCACAAACTTCCAGCTCGGGTCCCAAGCATCACGCCTGCACACCACGACCCAACCTACTGCCACTAAAACCTGGCTCAGAGAATCCTCCCTCCGTGCAAATGCCACGTCAAGCCCACACTGGCGGGCAGCATGTGTTTCTGTTGGCTTGGTCTCCTCTGAGGCAGATTGCTTGTCACAGAGGGAGTGTGGATTCTATGACAGAACCTCTTAATGCATTTATGGCAGGCTGAGAGCCAGGTAAGACTTCTGTGGCAGAAGGAATGGGAAAAGCACGGACAGCCCCCCACCCCAAGTCCTGGAACACACCCAGGCAGCCATAACACAAAGAGCTTCTTAAACTACAAAGTTATACAGAAACCTTTTCATAGTTTATGTCTTGTCCTGAGAAGTGAACAGATTATCACAAGAAGTTAATATCGGTGCCTTTAGGAAATGGGTGCTCCGTGTCATGTTCACAGGTGTTACCCGATCATTTGGCGATAAATATTTACTGAGTACTGAACTCTTTGCCAATAACTATACCAAGAACATTTTCCAATTTAACCCTCATAAAACTCTATGGCATAATAACTGCTTTGGCTCTCATTCTATCAATAAAGAAGCTGATGTTTGGAGGTCACATGCTAATAGACGGTGTCCTTGACCTCTATGCAATACAGCCTCTTAACCATCTCCAGCCTCTTAGAAAAATAAAATACTAAATGTCATAAAAACATAGGAACACTGTAGCTGTAAAGAAGAAAAGGAATTCAACATTCCACATTATAGGGGTGTAAAGATAGTTTTAAATAAAATGTCTCTAGTCCAAGAATAATAAGAAACAAAGTTAATTTGTCATCATCATAATAACTAATGAAGGATTTCCATGTGCTGAGTGTTCTAGAGAGAATATCTCCCTGGATCTCTGAAACAAACCTATGAATTAGATGTCATTATCTCGTTTGAGTTGGCGAGCCCCCTTCACAGCTCTCCTGGCTCTGTAGCATGTAGCTTACCATCTGAAGGGCTGTAGATCTCTATTCCTGCACTTACCACATCGTGGTGTAATTCATTATTTGTTTACCATTTAAAGTCTGAGTCCTGGCCGGTTTGGCTCAGTGGTTAGAGTGTCAGCCCGTGGACTAGAGAGTCCCGGGTTCGGTTCCCGCTAGGGGCACGTACCTCGGTTGCAGTTTGTCCCTGGCCCAGGTTGGGGTCATGTGGGTGGCAACCAGTTGATCGATGTTTCTCTCTCTCTCTCTCTTCCTCCCTCTCTCCTTCCCATTCTATCTGAAGATAAATGCAAAAATGTCCTCGGGTGAGAATAAAAATAAAAAAAAAATTTAAAGTCTGAATACCCTGTCAGCTCCATTAAAGTGGGAACTGGACCTTCGTTATCTCCTTCTTTCCAGACGATGGTGAGAGCCCAGTTAATGCTGTCAAGTGCATACATTAAAGGTAGCAGAAGGAAAATAAAGGCAACAATGGGATTTCAGTGGGGAGCTTCAGAATTATAAGCCGGATTCTGCTACAGTGAAAGAACTAAACAACCTCCTCTTCCTAAATGAACTTGGAGTCTCAAAATAACTTGCACAATCAAAAACTGCATTTGAATATAAATGACTTCTGGCTCACTAGTATGTCCCTGGGGCTGGGCACACAGTGGGGGTGTCATGCATCCTGATTTAAATGGACGTCAGAAAGGGGCTAGGTGATGGAGGGTTCCAACCCATGGATAACGCTTCACTTTTCTAGCAGGAGTGTTTTCACAGCTCGAGAATTATAACACCTCTGAGCAAATGCTGCTGCCTTTGACTACATCTAGCTGTGACCCACACTGGGGTGCCCCCTTTCCCATCTCCAAGTCACCCATCAGCACAAGCTTCTTCCACTTTCTCATCACTCACTGTTGTGAAAATTAAAGTACAGACCCACTCAAAGGAAGCACTCAACACCTCCACCACACCCCTTCCCCCAGGAATAACGTTAATTTCCAAGCAGGTTCAAGTTATAACCTAAACAGTAGGCCCCTCCCTTATCTGCAGCAGATATGTTCCAAGACCCCCAGTGGATGCCTGAAACTGTGACTAGCACCAAACCACACATGTGCCATGTTATTTTTTTCAATGCATACATACCTTTTCACTTAAAGAAAGCATTTGCAGCTTCCCTTGGCACACCGAATTGCCAGCCTCGCCACTCTTGTGCTTCAGGGCCATTATTAAGTAAAATAAGGGTTGTTTGAACATAAGCACTGTGATATCATGAGAATCTATCTGATAACCTAGACAGTTACTAAGTGACTAATGGGTGTATAGAGTGTGGATATGCTGGGCAAAGAGATGATTCATGTTCCTGGCGGGGAAAAATTGCATTGATTTGAGATTTCATCACGCTACTCAGAACGGCATGCAATTTAAAACATGCATTGCTTATTTCTGGAATTTTCTACTTAATATTTTCAAACTGCTGTTGCCCATGGGTAACTGAAACTGTGGAAAGTAAAATCGTGGTTAAGGGAGGTATAGCTGTACTAATCCTCAAAATGTCAATTAAGCCCCTTGATTATTTAATGCTGTTATAGCCAATTTGCATTATGAAAACTGGACCTATTTGAGCAATGCCTGTGTGTGTGTTTGGGTGATCGACATAACACAATAATAAATTGCAGATTTTGTCTCAACCTGACACCATGTTAGGACCTTTGCACTGATGCTGTCTCCCTGTAAAGTAGAGGTAGAGGATTTACTCCCTCTCTTAGGAGGCCAGTGAGCCCAGGCTGGAGTCTACATTTCAGGCATGAAGTAGGTAAAAGAGCAACCCTGAGCCTCTTCCTCATGGAAGCAGAGATATGCCAAGCCCCAGACAGTAGGGAGAACAAAGCTCCAACTTCTAGCAATGGCTAGAGCGTACAAATGTGAGAGGAGGAGCCCTTTCCAAGGGCGCTGTATGAGAGGGAGAGGGAGGGAGGGAGAGAGAGAGATGGGGTAGCAATGGTGCTTCTCGCTCATGTGGACAGCCAGAGGAATCTTGGCTCTCTCAAATTAAGTAGAATAACTTTTCAGGTTTTATCCAGGGCAATGATGTTGCCTACATCATTCACATTCTTTTTCATCCTGGCCAGATACGACAAATTGATGAAAACTTTCGAATTCCTTAAATTCCCTGGATTGAAAGTCAAAACCAGTTTGAGGTAGCTCCCTTTCTGAATTAGGACAGGAAGGAATCAATGGACAATAAGTCTATTGTGTGCAAACTTAACCAAGCTATGAGGAACTGAGCTAATTAACAGACCTCATTGTTAGAAAAACACCAGGCAGGCTTAATTTGTGCAGATAGAGTCGATAAACAGTTCTTTTTAGTATAGCAGATAAGTCATAATCTAATTTTGTGATATATACAAATATCTGTATACCCATTTTTATCTGCAAAACAATATAAAGCATATGGAGTACAATGAGGGCCGTAGTAAGTTAAAAGTTGTTCTTGTCAGCCTTAGTTTATAGTTTAATAACATGCTCATTAACAAATGCTGATTAAGGAGGAAGAATACATGAACTTAGTGAAACCTCTGAGTTACAAAATACGGTTAAATCATTACAAAATCATTACAGAAAATAGCTCCTTGCCAAAAATGGAGAAATAGTTAGCAGAGTCTAAGTTGTAGATGATCTTGTGTTTAAATAAAAAGGTAAGAAAAGCACATACCCGGCTTTATGATGTCTACATTTAAATGCTGCTCAAGAAGCACTTGCAAAGAGATCATTGGCCCTCCCTCATAAGGAAGGCTGGAGAAAGATGGAACATTTGTAGATTGCCTACTAGGTACCAGGCCCTAGCCTAAGGAGTGTATACATGTCACCTAAATTAAACTTCACCTACATAATCATTTCATATGGGGCCACTTCACCATTCAACTATATTGTACAAAATATTTGAGTATTTACATGCGCTGGGCACCATTTGAGACCAGAAATTCAACAGTGAATACAACAGACCAGATCTCTGCTCTGCTGCTCATGTGTCAAGGGCAGATCCATAGCAAAGCAGTAAGCAAATAAATAATTATAAATTTTCTATAGGCATAGGTGTCACAAAGACAATAAAGGAGTAAGATGGAATGGAAAGTGACCAGGTTTTATCCAAGGTGGTGATGAGCTGCCTAGTCATCCACGCTCTTTTCCACCTTGGTCATTAAGGCGAGCTGGTGACGCTGGGAAAATCTTTTAGAATTCACTGAGCACTGGATTGGAAGTCAAAATTGGCCTCTTTGGGTAAAGATTTTCCGGATCTGGAATCTGAGGCAGCTCCCTTTCTGAATTATAACAGGAAGGAGTTGGAAAAGCAGAGAACAGGTAGAGGAGGGAAGTGGTGATTTTTTAGAATTTTCAGGAAATGTCTCTCTGGGAAGGTCACATTTCATTTGAGGCAAGGATGATGATAAGGGCCTCGCTAGTGAAAAAATCTAGCAGAACAGCATTTGGGGCAGAGCGGTAGTGGCAGGATGAGTGAAGGGGAGGAGGGCATGGGATGAAATGACTGAGCTAGTCAGAAGCTGATCGTTAGGAACTTTGGGAGCATGAGAAAGCATTTATTATTAGATTGTTTTCCCAAGTTCAATGGCAATATATTGGAGAGTGTTAAGCAGGTCATTAATATATCAGCCATCAGCTGAAGCACTTTAGGGCAAAAAAAAAAAAATGTTTTCTGACACCCAGAACACTAAGAAGATACACGATAGCACTAGTATTTAGGAAGCCCCTGCTCTCCAGATAAAAACACGTGCGCACACACAGGCTGCTATAAGCATCCCATCATATACTGCCCAGCTCCCTGCTCCTTTGAGCTTTGGAGGCTCAACACCACTATTTTATTGGCCCTCAGGAAAGAGTGCACAGTTAAGATTTCTCCAGGCTCAAACAGGAAGGTTTTCAACAATGCTTGGGCGGACCAGACCGCACTAGGCTACCCCTTTCCTCTGTGGAAGGCATTATGTCTTCCTTATCTTTTATCTCACGCTATCCTTTGAGGGGAGGGAAGCTTGGCTTTTAGGACAATACATAACTCAACAAATGCATTTTGAGTATTTTCTAAAATCATATTCTTCTGAGTTCCATGGGAGAAACAAAGGCAAAATATAACATGGTCCTTGCCTTTAGGAAATTATAATTTAGTAGGCTCTAGAATTGTGCAATATAATCATAATTACTTGGTACTAATCAATTTGTCATAAGGTACATTGGTATGTACTAGAACACATTTTCAATCATCATTCTCTACTGAAATCCAAAAATTGCACAGGTGCTCTGACCTATGCTGTACAAGAGTCACATGTTATTGCACATAAATACAGCAAAATATCACTACATAATCATGATAATAAATGATACTTTAGAATCATATTATTTTTGTTGTTGTTGTTATTAATCCTCACCTGAGTATATTTCTCCATTGATTTTTAGATAGAGTATAAGGGAGGGAGGGAGAAAGAGAGAAACATCAATGTGAGAGAGACACATTGATCTGGTTGCCTCCCGCATAACTGCGACCAGGGCCAGGGATCGAACCTGCAATCCAGGTACATGCCCTTGACTGGGAATTGAACGCGTGACTCTCCAGTCCACAGGCCGCCACTCTGACCTCTGAGCCAAACTGGCCAGGGCCAGAATCATATTCTTTTCCCCTATCATTTTTCACTTGATTTTTCCCCCAATTTTAAATTCATTACTGACATTAATTAAAGCTAAACTACTCGGCAACTCTGGAAACACTTGCAAAATAAAAAGATGCATTTGTAATTTTAGAGCAGTTTTCTCTGAATAATTCTAAACTTTTAAGTGTGGTAGATTTCAGATATGACACTAGATAATTTTCAAAGCAAGGGTACATTTCAGACAGACATATAAAGTGAGTTTGCATTCTTTATGATGGGGCTAATATTAAACATGGATCATATGAAGAGAGAGAGAACGCAGAATTGCAGAACTGAGCATTTAAAATTAAAACCAAAAGATAAAATGAAAACCACATGATTCTCGTAACCATAACCCACCTTCGGGAATGAAACTAATGGTGGCCATTGAGACAAGGAGTTTAAGAGGGTGAGGATAAAAAAGAGATCAGCACCCCAAAGAAGACTCTTGTTTGATTAAACCCTGTGAGAAGAAGCAGAAATCTTTAGTGTGGAGGAGCCAATATCTTTGATGGACAGGTACTTCTTCAGTTTTGTGACGGTTGCCCTGTTGGGTATTTCTCTCTAAGGCGGGTCCCTGAAATCCTTCTTCCTAGTTCACTGTGGGTACTCAATAAGTAAACTTTCTGTTATAAAAGTAAGCTTTTGCTCTGGCCACTGTGGCTCAGTTGGTTGGGCATCATTCTGTGTACCAAAAGGTTGCCCGGTTCAATTCCCAGTTAAGGTGCATGCCCAGGGTTGTGGGTTTGATCCCCAGTTGGGGGGCATGCAGGAGGCAACTGATTGATGTTTCATTCTACATCAATGTTTCTCTCTCTCTCTCCCTCTCCTTTCTTCTCTCTCTAAAAATAAATAAATAAGCTTCATAAGTCAGGAATGAAGTCTTAATAGAAAAACCACAAAATGGTCTTAAACTGAAAATTGTGAGCTTCCTGGATGTCTTGTGAGTGATAGACTAGCCTAGAAACTTCTATGGCTCCTCCCCAATCAGCAATTCTAAGAATATGAAGGAAGCTCTAGCCGGTTTGGCTCAGCAGTTAGAGTGTCAGCCCGTGGACCAATGAGTTGCAGGTTCGATTCCAGTCAAGGGCACATACCTCGATTGCAGTTCTGTCCCTGGCCCTGGTCGGGGTCATGCGGGAGGCAACCAGTTGATGTGTCCCTCTCACGTCGATGTTTTTCTCTCTCTCTCCCTCCCTCCCACTCTATCTGAAGATAAATAGAAAAATATCCTCAGGTGAGGATTAAAAATAAATAAATAAGAATATGAATGAATATCTGCACTCTTTGTAGGTGACAGAAGTCCCAATACTGTGGATATCTGTTTAAATCCAAACTCAAATTACTTTAGAGCCGTTATCATTAATAATAACAATATAATAATAACAGTGTCATTTAAATATGCTGAGTTGTTTTCAAACTCCAAAGGAAATCATTTGCTTTTACTGTACTCTATACACTGCTTATTTCTTTTCTACTCATTTCCCTGTCCTTCTGAAATGGATATCCTCTCATTCTTTCCATCACCTTTTGAGATGTGTCTCCTGCACTCCTGGCACGTCACTGAGAATACCACTGACCATGACCTACATGTCTCCTCCGTCCTCATCTTTCTATTGCATTTGATACCAGGGGCTCCTATCTGCCCTCTCTCTACTTACAACACTCTAAGCTCATGAAAAGGGTGTTTGGGGACGAGGACAATATTTGAATGGGTAGACTGAGTAAAGCAGATAGCATTCCCTAATGTGGATAGTCCTCATCCTATCAGTTCCAGACATGAACAGGACGAAAAGGCTGAATGAGAGAGAACATCTCCATGCTGACTGCTTGAGCTGGGACACAGCCAGCTCCTGCCCTTGGACTGAAACTCACATCATGGGCTCTCCTGAGTCTCCACCTTGGGACTCCTCAGACTCCAAAATCGTGTGAGCCGACTCCTCTCTCTCTCTCTGATAAATAAATATATACACATATTCTTCTATTGGTTCTGGTTCTGTTTCTCTAGAGAACTCTAATACACTTATCTCTCCCTCAATTAAGAAGACTTCTTTGTGATTCCCTGCCTTCTTTCCTCATGTCTAGTGCTTTGCATGCGGTGGGTGCTCAAAAATGTTGTTAACTCAATCCCCAGAGAGAAGAAAGCTACTGTTGAAATCCCTTCCTGAGAGAGGGATGTATTAGTGTAAGCAATATTGATGACCATGCCCATGAGAGCTCCCAGCAAGCCCGGGCATTTCCTGTGACAAATATTTTGAGTGTCCCTGGTCACAATGAAAAAGAGGAAAGAGATAGCCTTTTCTCACAGCAGAGGGCTGCTGAGTCAGTTTTCCTAAGGAGACTCCCTCTGTGTTCGCAATCACTTCAGAATTTCTAAAACCGACAGGAAAGATGCAAAGAAGTAAAAACCAGATCGCCACTTGTCAAATCGGAATCAAAGCAAAACTTAAAGAGCTGGAGTCCCGGAGACTTTGTGTATTATTCATTCAAAAATGAAACTTCCTTTTTTTTAAAGTGCAAGAATGATGAAGGGAGGGGAGATCAATGGATGGTTCATGCAGCCTGGACAGAGGCTCAGTCCAGAAAGCACTGAACGAGCTACAGGGCTCGATCAAAGGAAAAATTAAAAAAAGAAAAGGCATGTTCATCTGTAAAGGCAACCTTGCTAAGGCATGTAACGCTTCTCTCTCCATAGATATTGAAAACAGGGTCACTCAGCCGCAGCCTGGGCCAATTTTTAGTCCAGTCTTTAGAATTCAAGGACAAGCCGGTGAGTCCATTTTTAAAACTTAGTTCTATTTGGCCAGGCTGGCCCACTGAAGAGGAACTGGGCTAGATGAAAACGATCCAGACCCTGGCACAATCAAAATTGTTATTCATACACCTGATTCAAAAGTCAGGCTCCCAAGCAACCTTCAGGAGACTGTGGCCTGACCTCACAGGGACTCGGGAGAACTTTCCATTCCCATTTCCGAAGCAATGCCATTGACCTCTGTAAACAATGAGCAACCGGGATTTCAGGTTGAAAAAGAAACATTGAAACATCCTGGCACAAGTTCGGAACCTCTTGTTTCTCGGGAAATCAACCTAAAACTTAAATATAACCTGGAACTGGCACAGAGTATGTTTATAGTCTAAATGGTGATTAAATCTCGCCAAGTCCCACAGGTTCTTATCTGCAAAGCCGCAAGTTCCAGTTTCGGGAGCTCCCTAAGGGCACTGTCTCCAGTGCGAGACGGCCTCTGTGACAGTGCTTCGTCAGCCAGGGAGACCAGCTGCCTTTCTGTTTCCAGGTTATGGAGCCACCGTGCAGCCCGATTCTATACTTAATGCTTCCCGTTTGCCATCATTTTATTTTTACCATTTTATTGAAAATGAATTAAAATCTGATTAAGAATTATAGATCTCATAAAAATAAAAATCCAGAGAACGAAAAAGGCTATTAATGGCTTCACGTAAAGGACTTAACAGTTTATCATAAACCTGTTTATTACCTTAAATTATCCTACCCATTTGTTCCAAAAAGATACACTAGACACACTATCTATGCATAGACACATACAGGGTTGTGCTGCCTCAAAAACAAAGTTGTTCCCGGCTGGTTAGAAAGAGTTAAATGTCCCATTAGTACTCGGGGTGGACTCAGGCACCATGCCACAGGAAAGAACACCAGCGTGTAGCTTAGAACTCTGTCCAGGGTGTCACTGTGATAAGGATGCTGGTCGTCAGGGGCGCACGAGCCTATGCCAGCAGGAGTATACACAGAGCACACAGAGGAGACAGTGTCTGAGGGTGTTGACAAGCTCAGTTTGAAAACATGTACACAGAAAACCAAATCTCAAGCTCAAAAGTTAATCTGGGACTGACCTGAATAGGACATAAATCCCAAGGTAAAGTGTTGGGCAGATTCAAAAATGGAGATTAGCAAATAAGAGTGACGTAGGTGGGCCGAAAATTGCTGGGACATGTGGGGCTGGCAAAGCACGTGTTTAACAGTATGAACAGCACTTGGACAGATTTGTTTGGCTGGAAAGCACAGGATGAAGAAAAACGTACAGCAGGGGTAACAATCACAAGCCGGCCATTATTTTAAACATCACTTAAGTATGTGTTATCCTAGAGTAAAAACACCTGCCAAAACAATTTTGTAAAAGAAGAACAAAGCTGAAAGACTTACATTTCTCGGTTTCAAAACTTACTACAATGGTACAGTAATCATGAAAGTGCACTGCAAAATAATAGACATGTAGATCAATGGAATAGATTTAAGAGCCCAGAAAAAACCCTAACATTTACGGTCAATTGAGTTTTTACAAAGGTGCCAAGATAATTCCATGACAGTAAGAATATCCTTTCCAATAAATGTTGCAAGGACAACTGGACATTCACATGCAAAAAAAAAAAAAAGAAAAGAATTTGGACTATTCACACCATACACAAAACTCGCTCATGGATCTTCAACTAAAATATAAAACTCTTATTCAAAAACATAAGGGCAAATCTTTATGATCATGAATTAGGCAATGGTTTCTTAGATATGACATCAAAAGCCCAAGCAACGAGAGAAAAAACAAAAAAAGATAAACTGGACTTCTTTAAAAAAAAAAATTGATTCAAAAGACACCATCAAGAAAGTGTTTAAAAAACTTACAAATGAAAATATTTACAAATCAAATGTCTAATAAGGGTCTTGTATGAACCCATATAACTCAATAACAAAATGACAACTCCAATAAAAAATAGGGAAAGGATGTGAGAGTAGAGATTTCTCCAAAGCATACCAATAGCCAATAAGCACATAAAAAGATGCTCAATACCATCGGTCACTAGGGAAGTGCAAATCAAAACTATATGAGAGAGAATCATGGCAGAGGACCATGGCTAGCTGCCCTTTGCTGTGTGCACCTTGCACCCCCACCTGTTATCACATACCGCAACAGCAGCAGGGAGCACCTGACTCTCCACAGTACAGTGACACACACATCCATCTGTGTCATCCCTGGTTCTGCTGCACGAGCCCCGAGGCAATCTCATCACAGCCCCAGTCAAGGCAGCAGAGGTTCACAAGCACGTAAAACTCTGAAGGAGAGAAACCTTCTTCTCCAATCAGAAGAGACGTGGCCCCAAAAGGTAGGATTTTTTTGCATAAGGGTGAGTGTGAGAAGCCAGGCTCTGCTTTCTGTTCTCCTGCTTAGCCTAAGATGCAGGTGCAGTCCCAGGAAGTGTGCAGAAGAGCAGGGTAACTAAAGCCCCAGATTTCAGGCCAAAAGGCTGAAAAGGGGAGCCTCAGGAAGCTAGTAAGTACTGGAGAGATCACAGAGAGGTGAGAGCTCCAGGAAGCAACCCCATGAAGTTGTTCATGACTGCTGGACTCAACTCCACATTGTACATGTATGGGTCTCACCCCAATTCATGCCAAAGGCTGAGAACTGAACTACAGAACAGACCCACTTCCCAAACCTCACAGTGTGTACTCCTAAGTGGCCAAAAGCACTAATATTGGAATCACAACCCAACAAAATCTACTTGGAACTGATAGCCTGAACCCAGTGGGGCTGATTGCATGCTAAAACAAAATTTCAACATTCTCAATAGGACTTAAATAAGACCAGAGTCTGATAACATAATGTTTGAATGTACAGGATACAATCTGAACATTACTCTGCATATGAAGAACCAGAAAGAATCTAACCAGTAAGGGAAAAGAAAAGTGTATCCACCAATACCAAGATGACACAAGAATCCTTAACAAAATATGAGCAAATGGAATCAAAGAACATAAAACAACGACAATAATACACACACACACACATGCACACACACTACCACATCCAAATAGAGACATCCTAGGAATACTAGGCTCATTTAAAATGTGAAAATCAGCATGATCCACCATATAAATGGTCTAAAGAAGAAAACAATGTGATCATACCAATTGAAACAAAGAAAGCATATGACAGAATTCAACATCTATCCATGATAAACACTCTCGGCAAATTCGAAATAGAAGAAAATTTACTCAATCTAATAAAAAAGCATCTACAAAAACCAACAATATAGCTATAGATAACATCATATTTCATAACAAAGGACTGAAAGCTATGCCCTAAGATCATAAACAAGGCAAAGATATCCACTCTGTTCACTTCTATTCAATGTAATTAACCAAAAAAATAAATAAAAGATGTCCAAAATTAGAAACCAAGAAATATAACTGTCCCTGTTCAGAGATTACATGAAAGTCTATGTAGAAACAACCCCCCCACCCCAAGTACTAATAAGTGAGTTTAGCAAGGTTGTAGAATACAAGGTCAGAACACAGAACTCAATCGTGTTTCTATATGCTAACAATGAATAGTTGAAAACCTAAATTTTAAAAACAATATCATTTATAACAGGTCCTTTCAAAAACGAAATACTTAGGTATAAATCTAACAAGGCATATATTGGATCTATCTGCTGAGAACTGCAAAACACTAATAAAATAAATCAAAGAAGACTTAAGTGAAAAAACATACTTGTTCATGAATTTAAAAATTCAACATGGTTAAGATGTCCATTTCCCCCTAAATGACCTAGAGATTGAATGTGATTCTAATCAAAATAGAGCAGGAAATTTTGTAAATATAGACAAGGTGATTCTAAAGTTTATATAGAAATGTAAAGGAATTAGAATAATGAACTGCTGGTGGGAATGTAAAATAGGGCAGCCATTTTGAAAAGAGATGGGCATTTACTTAAAAAGTTGAACATAAACTTACTATACAACCTGACAATTCCATGACCCAGGTATCCACCAAAGGGAAATAGCATATGTCCATGAAAAGACTTAAATGTAAATTTCTTAGCAGCATTATACATTATAGCCCAGACTGGAAACAATCCAAATGTTCATCAGTTCTGAATTGTTAAACAAATTGTGGTATATCCATATAATGCAATACTACCCAGCAATAAAAATGAACAAACTAATACACATTAAAATATGAATGAACCTTGCCCTGGCCGGTTTGGCTCAGCGGTTGGAGACCTGGCCCCAGACGGAAGGGTGTGAGTTTAATTTCTGGTCAAGGGCATGTACCTGGTTTGCAGGTTTGATCCCCGCCAGTCGGGGTTATGCAGGAGGCAACCAATCAATGTTTCTCTCTCTCTCCCCCTCCCTCACTTCCACTCTATCTAAAAAATAAATAAAATAAATAAATAAATGGAAAAGTATCCTTGGGCCCGGCCGGTGTGACTCAGTAGTTAAGCATCGACCCATGCACCAAGAGGTCACAGGTTCCATTCCCAGTCAGGGCACATGCCCAGGTTGTGGGCCCGACCCCCAGCAGGGGGCATGTAGGAGGCGGCCAGTCGATGTTCTGTCTCATCGATGTTTCTGTCTCTCTCTCCCTCTCCCTTCCTCTCTTCCTAAAAATCAATAAAGAAAAAAAGAAAGAAAAGTATCCTCAGGTGAGGAATAACAAAAAGAACAAATATTATATGATTCTATTTATATGAAATGTCCAGAAAAGGCAAATTTATAGATACAGAAAGCAGATAAGTGGTTTCCTGGGGAAGAGTGTAGTATACTATTCTTTCCCCTTTTATGTTTGAAGTTAGGAATACTAATATACATAAATATCTGTATACTCCATTTTCATAAGTAGCCATTTATTTTTTTTATTTTTTTTCTTTATTGATATTAGAGGGGGGGAGGAAAGGGAAGGAGATAGAGGGGAAGGGAGAGGGAGGGAGAGAGAGATAGAAACATCAATGAGAGAGAACATCAATTGGCCACCTCCTGCATGCCCCCCACTGGGTATCAGGCCCACAACCTGGGCATGTGCCCTGACCGGGAATCAACCCGGTGACCTCTTGGTGCATGGGTCGATGCTCAACCACTGAGCCACACCAGCCAGGCATAAATAGCCATTTAAATAGTTAACTTTGTTATATAGACTTCTAAGAAGTCTCAGTCTGGGTCTATTTCCCTAAATATTTTGATGTTTGCAATATAATTTACATAATATGATATTAACAGCAGCAGAAATTCCTAAGGAAATCTTAGATTCTACTAATGGATGAATCTTGGCAGGTTCTTGTCTACAAAAGCTTGCCAACCAGGGACCATTAAGTTATTTGAGATTCTCTCACTAGGCTGAAGTTGTGGCAAACAAATTTCAGCATCTTAACACCTTCTAACTAGATTAAACACTTTCAAAAATGTCCTGTGTTTTTTTTCTGATAGTGGACCTTTTTGGGGATTTTTTACACTTAAGATGATCCCTACTTTTCTGGAGACAAATTAAAATGATGTAAAGTTCATGGAATTTGGATTCAGAACTGGATTAGATTCAGTTCCAAAGCTTACCAGTTGTTTGGCATTCAGCAAATTATTTAATCTGTTCTCCATCTATAACATATGTAATAAATCTGACCTTGCAGGGCTACTGTGATTACTGGAGTAGAAAAGCTATATAAAGCACCTAACCTGGCACATAGCAGGTATTAAATAAATGATAGTTATAATTATTTATTGTCTGTCATTTTTAAGTGAAATATGTATCTCATAATAAAATATAGTAACTATTATTACAATCTTAGTACAGTGTATGAGATGTCCTGAGATTTTCAAACCCAACTTTACTGATGAGGATACCCTAAGTCCAAGGACAAGAGCCCCCACATTTAGAAACTGAATCTAGAATAGAATCTTTGTCTCTACCCTCCTTTAATTAAATACCTTGGGTTTTGTTTCTAGCTTTGCTACTTAACCACAAGCCTCTTTATGTTTATTTTCCTCATCTGTGAAATAGGAATAATATTAGCTTTCTCAAAGGTTTCTTGTGATGATTAAATGAAATAATGCAACACCTTATAATATAAAGGCCTAATAAATGTTAAGTTTATACATTATAATTTATTAATTCTAAGCTATAGTCTTATATATTCTATCTAAAGTCAGTGTCTTAAAACTGAACTTTATGTTAATTTTAGTAGCGCTTCCTTTTTCCCCAGAAAGTTATTACAAATTTTATTTTTTATAACTCATGGTCACTTAGACTCAAGAAAATATTAAGTTATGAGTTTGACTGGGTTCTATTTTCTCCACACTGTAATATATCCAAAAAGTGATTAAGATCTTAAGGTGAGTTGCAGGCGGGACTATGTCTTGCTCGTGCTTGCGATGCCAACATGTACCACTGAAGAGATGTTCAATAAGTATACACGGAGGGAAGGGAGGGAAAAAAGGAAGAATGAAAAGGTGAAGAAAGATAATCCAATGGGAAGAACAAGAGATCAGATAGCGAGAAGATCTACATACTATTCAATAATATTGGGTAACACACAAAGCACTGTTTTAACCTTTAGACAGGAATAAGGATACCGACACAGCAGGGTTGCATCGAAGATTAAATGACACGAGGACTATGACAGACTTACATACTCAACCATCTACTTTACATCTGTTTAGGTGTCTGTCTTGAACTTAATATTGCCCAAAGCTGAACGCTTGACTCAGTCCCCAACTCAATAAATAGTACTCCAATATTCAAGCCAAAACCCTGCGATGTCCCTTGACTCCTCTCTTTTCTTTAGTCACCGCATCCAATCCATTTGCAGGTGTCCTCACCTCTGCTTTAAATATCTATCCAAATCCTGGCATTTTTCACCAGCTCTGTTGCTACCCACATAGCCCCAACCACATGCACCTCCTGGCTGGATTCCTGGTGTCCCCCTACCAGATATCCTTGCTTCTACTCCCGCCTCTGTTCACTTCAACTCCACAGGGCAGCGAGAGGGATTCTTTCAAAAGGATCTGATGTAGCCCTGGCTGGTTTGGCTCAGTGGTTAGAGTGTATGAGATATAAGGTATTTGCTGCTTACTGTCTGTCTTCCCGACTTCAGCCCTACTGGAATATAAGCTCTAGTATCAGGGAACAGCTTAGTTCGTCCCCTATATCATTAGTGTCTAGTACCATCTGTGACATATAGTAGGTTCTCGCAAAAATAACCATTGAGTAAATGAGAAAATGAATCAATTAATATTAGGTTGAAATACTGTATTTCAGCTTAAACTAATTATTTGCCTGAAGTGCTTTTCCTTCTGTGGTATGGTTATCTGTCATAAATGCCTAGAAACAAAAATGGTATCTTCACAAATGTGTCTATTTCTAAGACTTTGAAATAAATTAACATTGACATTGTAAGCAAAATAATTGCAAAGTTAATAAATTTCTCCAAGGCAGATCATCTTAGCAGTCATCTGATATCTTTTTCACACTGTAAAAATATTATGATTGAAACTGCAGACATGCAGTTATGATGATGGAAACGGCACTGATTAATTTATGATTCAGTGTCTTAATAAGCTACTAAATTTAGTAAATTAGTTAATATACTTACAGAATAATTAATAAATACAATTAGGAAACCATGGTAAACTTGAAAGTGATCAGTATGGGAGGGAAAATAAAGATACTCTTTCTTTCCAAAATCTGTACCAGATAGAAAAGAATTCATAACACATTTCAAAACCATAGAATAATCACAGTCAGCTTGGGCAATTGATAATACAAGAAATCAACAAACTCTTCCCAATGATGCCTCCTTGTTATAATATAATAAAGCAAACTGCTGTTATAATTATTTATCTTTATCACTTATCCCACTTCCCTGTGGATAACCCATGAATAGCTGCACAAATTTAGCAGATCTGGAGAAATAGTTGTTATTAGGGCACACTGCTGATTTGAATACTCAATGAATGCCTTCAAGATTTGGATTAACTATAATTATCTCAGTATGCCCGTCTTGGGATTCATCAGGTTTCTGTGCTTCAAGCATCCTGGTGTCCATTGTGTATAAATCTATTTGCTATTTCCTGGGAAAGCACTTCTCTGACTCCCACATATTCTTATCAAGGCCAATCTTCCAGATTCCCCACGGTTCTGGGCCTCCCCCGACCCATACACCTAAGCAATAACTTCAGGAACTTCGCTGCTCCTATAAACTTTCCCTTATTATAATCAGCTTACACTATTAACCAGATGTGCGGCTCTTTAGAAGAGAGGGTGAGAGACTCATTAAAGACTGGAAATTAAGTTGAGAAATCTGGAAAGTAGCTCAACGACTATGCTCATCCTTGGTTCTTTTCTCCTTCTTTCCTAGAATATACGGGTTGTTGCTGAACTGGGTCAAATTCAAAGGACTAGACATTAGCACTAACAGGTCATTCAAGGTTGGAATTTTAAAATGGGCAAATTTCAATAGCTCTGTATTAGTATATCACTGAAGTACTTCAGGAGCACCCTGACAGGCCTTCTTTTCTACTATGAAAGGCAAAGAGTTATTATCCCACTTCAACTAGATAGACTTTCCACTGTATCTTAAAAGTGTAAGTCATATGCTACATTTCAATTCTAAAAACTCAATTACAAGCCAAAGCTGAGGTAAGAAGGTCTTTCAGAAAATAACATAGACTTAGCCTGAATCTCTTTTTGGGATTTAGCAGGGTGCATCTCTGCAGTGTCCTGAGCAGGGAGGATTCATAGTGCTCCTCTTGCATTCTGGATTCAGTCCTTTCTGCCTTGACTGCCCCAATGCATTATCTGTTTGTGCTGGATACATGGAAAGGGCTCAAGGCTGTCCACATGCAGATCAAAGGAAGATCTGGGTTCTACTTACCAAGCTTTGATTGTAACCCTAAAATACAGAGGTCTCTATCTTACAAATTGTCAAAACGAGATGACTGAACAAAGAAAACTTCCAGACATGTGACTGAAATTCTCACATCTGGCATCATGTATATTTACTTTAAATCAGTGAACAACTATTATAGGTTGAACGCAGTGTCCTCCTCCCCCCCGAACCCTTCCCCCTGAAAAAAAAAACATGTCTACCCAGAACTCCAGAATGTGAGCTCATTTGCACACAGGGTCTTTGCAGATGTAATTGGCTAAGATGAGGGCATGCTGCATTAGAGTGGGTCCGAAATCCAATGACTGGTGCCTTTACAAGAGGAGAAAACACAGAGAGAGACTCAAAGAACGCCATGTAAAAACTGAGGCAGAGATCGAGGTCTATAAGCCAAGAAATGCCAAAGATTATCGGTAACCACCAGAAGCTAGGATAGAGGCAAGGAAATGTTCTCCCCTAGAGCCTTGGAAGGGAGCACAATCCGGCCCACACTTTGATTTCAGGCTTCTAGCCTCCAGGACTGTGAGAGAACACATTCCTGTTGTTTTAAGCCCCCAGTGTGTGGTCATTTGTTAAGGCAGCCCTGGGACACTAATCCAGCAACAAACACAGAAGATTCCAGAGCAGTCCCGGGCAGGGGGGGGGGGGTGTCTTTGAAAATGGAGTTTGAAAAACAAAAATAATCCATAGGCTACATCGACATCAAATGGAAATAGTTGTCTTCTCCTTGGAACGGGAAAAATATAAAGGTTCCATCTCACTGGGAGAGGTTGCCAGATACTATCTGTACTCAGAGCAGTATTTGTTTTCACTGGGTTCCTCCTTACTTCTCTTACCTTATGTTATTTAGAGAAAGTCGGGTTGTGGTACTAGTTATTATTTTTCAAATGGAGACATAATTTTTGATTCGCCTGCAAGGTTTTGTTTTCAGCTCTAAGCAACAGTCTGATTGTGAGGCTGTAATTTGGTGTGCTCAGATTGCATGCTCAGCCCGGGTGCTTGCTGTTACCAGCTGTAATTTCCTGGGTAATGCTGCAGGATGTTCCAGACAGTCTAGAGTTAACCAGAGTGAAATAAATCACAAATTAAACAATCCCCCTAAAAAAAAAAAAACAGGTGGGAAAACTTGAGGGAAATAATTAAGTCAAATTTGCAAGTTTGTTCACATATAAATTAGACAGCGTGAAATTGGGTGCTGCTGGCCAAAGGTTAAGGAATTTGTATCCAATTTGTAACTTGCAGTTGGCAGCAAACAGGAAAAAACAAAGACCCTCCAGACCCTCCCTGCATGTCCGCCCAGGGAAGTTGCTCGCTGACGAATGGCCCTGGTCCAGAGTTGTGCACTCTGCTCCGGTACCCTAAGCACAACCACAAGCTCCGGAAGCCGGTTTAGCCACAGAAGATGGTCACAGCTTGTTCTGGCGCTGGCTTCTCACAGAGACAGACAGGGAGAGAATTATGTTGTTTTTATTCATGCTGACTTGTTTGTTTGTTTGTTTGTTTAATGCCAGAGTACTGAATGAAGCTTTCAAAGGAAAAAAAATGTAACAAACAAAAAAGCATCCATGGTAAAAGCCTGCTAATGGCTAACAAATGTAAATGTTTGGTGTACACAGTACACAGCTGAGGGAGAGGAAAGGAGGGAGGTTGAAATGCTCATCAAAACAGCCCAAGTGCCCCGACGGTGTGGCTCAGTGGTTGAGCATCGACCCATGCACCAAGAGGTCGCTGGTTCAGTTCCCGGTCACGGCACATGCCCAGGTTGTGGGCCAGATCCCCAGTGGGGGACATGCAGGAGGCGGCCGGTTGATGTTCTCTGTCATCGATGTTTCTATCTCTCTATCTCTCCCTCTCTCTCTAAAATCAATAAAGGAAAAAAAAAAAAAAAGTCCAAGGGAAAAATAAAAAGTCCAAGGAATGGGAAGGGAGACTTGTAAATGAAGTGGCAAAAAGAGTGTCCATTCCAGTCCCTTCTCTGTGCTGACCTCTTACAGTCCCCTTTTCTGAGTCTTTCTGGATACATCCTGGATCCTAACACTGTCCTTCCTCTCTCTCCGTTGCATGCTCTGGCTTTGAGCTATTGCTGCAGCTCTGCGGACAAAGCTGGGAGGATGCCATGTAACCTTGCACCTCGGATTTGTGAGAAACGCAGTCAGCGAGAAAGCAATTCCTTCGTGAAAAACCCCAGGAGAGACTGGCTGGCATGACAAGTGTTGGGACTGTTAAAAGATAAACTGAGGCATCTAAAAATTAAGAATGTATTTGAGCAAAAATTGATAAGAATCGGGCAGTGCCAAGCAGCAATGGGTCAGAAGCACAGGGAGAGACTTTTATAGGGAAAAGGCAGAAGCAGAGCAAGGAAATAATTGGTTGGCTGGCACTTAAAGCCAGTCCTCTGTTTGTAACTGGTTGTCCTTAGGTTTCCATTTTGTAATTTTGAGGCATTTATTGGCTTAGATTTTGGTTTGCTTATGTAGGGTGCCACGGCATCAGAGCCACTCAGTCTAATGGCTTCCTGTTTAATTCATTGAACAAGGCTTCATTATAAAAAGAAGGGGAAGAGAATGAAATGTGGAAGGAAAAGACCTGGGTTAGCTCTGGCCGGTGTGGCCCAGTTAGTTGAGCATCATCCCATGAACCAAAAGGTCACCAGTTTGATTCCTGGTCAGGGCACATGCCCAGGTTGTGGTCTCAATCCCCAGTAGGGGGCATGCAGGAGGCAACTGATCGATGTTTCTCTCTCACATTGATGTTTCTCTCTCTCCTTTCCTCTCTCTCTAAAATCAATAAAAACATATTCAAAAAGAAAAAAGACCTGGGTTAAAGTCCTGGATTTGTCCCACAACTCTCACTAGGTGACCTTGGAAACACCCTTTACCTTCTAAATTCTTTGGACTCCTCCCTGGAAAATGGGACAGTACAACCAACCTCACAAAGCAGTCATAAGGATTAAATGCAGGAGAGTTTTCTAAGTTACATTTTCATTTTTACAATGTATTGTTTTTCTCATGGGCAGTGGGGGGGAAGTCCTATCCTATAGCAGGAGAACAACAAAGTAATCGTCATGCTTTATTCAAACACAGTTTCATTATCATCGTGAAAGTGTGCACAGCAGAGAACACACAATTTGTTTTCACTTTGTTTGACCTCCACAGTGTATTTTTAACTTTAAAACTTGAATAAGTTGTCGACATTTTAACATTGGGCTATTGTATACCCACATTTGGGCTCCTGTCTTCTCTAGCAATTGAGAGCCAACCTCCCTTAATAGCAGCAATCACCAGAACTGAGCAGGGGTGGCCCCTTCAGAGAAGACATGTGTTTTCCCTTCCACACAGCCCCACAGCATCCTCACCTCCTTACACGGAGGCTTGGGTGGGCGTCATTTTCAGAGGTTGTCTTGGTAGTTTTTCTTACACCTGCCTACTTTGCTCAGTATGGTAGATTGAATAATGGCTCCCCCCAAAATTGCAGGTCCTCATCCCCAGAACCTGTGAATGTGTTAATATATATGTCAAAAGAGAACTTGCACTTCTGATTAAGAGTTCTAAATTTGAGAGTTTTTTTCTGGATTATTCAAGGGGGCCCAATGTAATTGCAAGAGTCCTTGGGGGGGGCATTTAATTATCATGGCCCAAAGCCCCAGTTATGTAAAGACATTCTTATCAGGAAGAATATTCCAAAGCTTAGAGGTTCTCCCTCAGAATCTAATCAAGGGGCAATCCTTTCTTTGGAATGTGCAGAGCTTGAATACCCCAACTCCTTGGCCGAGGCTCTCAGCAAAATACTCCTGCTATGTCTGAGCATCTACATTTGGTTTAGCATTTATATGACTGATACAGCAATAGTATTGATATGACTATACCTAACATTTAGAGAAGCCAATTTAAAGAAACAATGGATATATCCTATGCCATTACATAAATCATATACATTTTTATATTTATTAATTTGATTACTAGTTTCCCTCTTGATCTATCACTAGTTATACCTTGTGACAAACATGTACCAAACTATTTAGTATAGAATTTAGCTGATGGTTAGATAAATCCAGTTCTTCTTCGGGCTAGTAATGCTCCATTAGCATTACATCCTGAGAAGGATTTATTCAATCTTCTAATACATTTGCTCACCAATGTCAGTATTATCATATGACTGGGGACTGAGGACTCACTGTCAGAGTAGTGGTGCTGGGATGGGCAAGCGGAAAAGAAAGGACAAGGTGAGCAGGGAGGATGGGTGAACCTGAGATTATGGAAAGTGATGAAAAGTCTACTCTATGATCATGCAAGTGAGTAGCTAAAATAATGTGGAGAGGAACTCAAGTAATTCAATACCATGGTGGTAGAAGAATTATTGAGGTGGATATTAAAATCATCAAGAATCAAGGCAGGAATAATATTAAAAAGACTGGCGGTGATCAGGACCAGAAGTCATTGAGAAATAAGGGTTAGTGAACTAAGAGTTGGGAGAGTAAAGTGAGAGGCAGCTGACAATCACAACCAGGAGGGACGATGGGGGGGGGGGTGTCACAGTCTGATAGGACAGTCAAAGCTTAGGGAGTTTAAATAGAAGGAAGGGAGAAGGGTCTCGCTGCAGCAACAAAAGTCTTAGAGGCATACATATCCCACCTGCAGGGCCAGTGCTGTGAGAGCTGAGGGAGAATAAGACAACCCCACTGGTGAAGGAGCAAGCTCCTGGGCACAAGGCGATCTTAAAAGATCACGGACAGAATTATAAAAACAACAAATTTAAGAAGAAACAAGTTAATTTTCCAACAATGAGAGAATGAATACCTTTTGAATTAAATAAAACAAGTTTTTGAAAAAAACAAAGTTTGCAAAAATAATGTGAGTGGAAAAAAAGCTGGTTGCAGAAGAAGGCACACAGCATGATGTAACGGGTTGAAGAGATATTGTTTAGAGATACATGCATGTGTTACAAAATTATTTTAAAACGCTTTGGAATGCTAAATATATTCAAAATAAGTAATTCTGGAGACAAAAGGAGACTAGTTGGATCAAGGACAAGTACACCAGGGTAGGGTAGAAGGAGACTTCAAATTGTCAGGAATCTTTTCTGTCTTAAACTGTGTGGCAGATACAGCAGTGTTCATGATATAATTCTCTACACTTTTTGAATTTCTGAAATAATGGGTTAAAAATGTGTAATAATTTTAGTGTCTCTAGGGTGCTTTCATATAAATGATTTCACTTGATATGTAGAATGAACTTGTGAGATAGTGAAAGTAATTGTTATTAATATTTTCATTTTATAAATGAAGAAACCAAGGCTCACTAAATATGCTTTAAGTAGTAAACAGAAGAGAGGCAGGGACAGAACTAAGCTCCTTGGGGTCCAAATCACCACACTCCCTTCCACATGGTAATATTTGGTCAGTGACTGCAGATCAGAGTCAAGGGTACAACCAGCTCAAGGTTAACCCTTTCTTACCCTTGTGTTCAATCAAACTGAAACCAAAAAATATATATACTGAGGTGCTGCGGCTATGTCCAAGGATGTAAAAAGTCTCTCTTCCTGGTTTTCTTCAACTTATATATTAGCAATTCCTCTCCAGCATCACAAAATCAATGTAGAAGGTATCATTTCTTACTCCAAACCATAGAATCAATTTTTTTTTTCTCTAGACAGAAAAATCTTGATACAGCTACTCAACTGAAAAGCAGCCAGGGCATCAGAAAATCTGGGCAATCAGAAGCCTAAATTGTATTCTCCACTTTGGCACTGGATGTATGCTGGAATTTCTTAGGTCACTTTGTATATCTACGTCTCACTTTATCCAACTGGGACAAAAATACAGACAGTTGACAATTCTAAAACACTCGAATAAAAGGCATTACATGATCACAAAGCATTATTAATACATAGTGTGTTGCATTATTGCTTTTCTTTTTTACTGAATTTATTGAGGTGACATTGGTTAATAAAATTATATAAGTTTCAGGGATATAATTCTGTAATATGTCGTCTGTATATTGTATTGTGTGTTCATCACCCTAAGTCAAGTTTCCATCCATCACCATTTATTCCTTCTTTAGCAGTGTTGCTTTCTTCAACAAGCTATTTGGTATGCTGATCACAAAGAGCCCTTTAAAGAGTTTATTTGCTCTAGCATTTTCTAAAGCTATCAAATATCTCATGTTATACTTCTATAGTGATTGGCCAGTCATCAGATAAGGTAGTATAGTATGATAGTTAACAATGTGGGCTATACTGAGCTTGATTCCTGACCTATACAATAAGAATAATGCTACTTCTTAGAATTGTGATGATTAAGTAAGATTATATATACATAAAACACTTGGCACAGTACCTGTTAGACCCAATAAAAGTTGGCTGTTTTCATTATTACGTATAATCACTGTATTAATTGATACTCTTACTGGACCAGTGACCTATTCTACTACATTCTAAATTTTGAACATCATAGTTATGAATTGTCTCCCCTGTACCACTTTTCTAGAAAATCGCCACTCTCCAATCCATCCATGTTACAGTCCCAAAACCTGCCATGTTCCTATAATGTATCCTTTGCCACAGTTAATTGGTCCAACAGTTAACACCTGACTCAGGCTGTTTTGATTATTTATTCCTGGAAATTATGGAACTGGAAGGAGAGGGGAGGGGTAAGAAAAGAAAGTGGGACAGAGAGAGAGAGAAAATGCAAGAGTAAAGAACAAAAAGTCCAATGGTAGAAAACAAAAAGTCTCTTTCTCAGTTACTGTACCTGTAACATGCTAGACTAAGAACATATTGGGCCTGGCCAGTGTGGCTCAGTGATTGAGCGCCAACCCATGCACCAGGAGGTCACCAGTTCGATTCCTAGTCAGGGCACATGCCCGGGTTGTGGGCCCAGTCCCCAGTGGGGGGCATGCAGGAGGTGGCCAGTCTATGTTCTCTCTCATCAATGTTTCTATTTCTCTCTCCCTCTCCCGTCCTCTCTCTCTAAAAATCAATAAAGAAAAAAAAATTTTTTTTAAATCCTCACTATTTAACTAGAGGCAATTCAAAAAACTGATTGTATACTTCCTATCTGAGGGACTGGCTAAGAGCTGAAGATACAAAGACAAATCTGACAACCCCTGGAATTGTGTAAAGGGCACAGAGTCAATCAAACCTTGTCTGATTACCGCCCCCCAGACACACACACCTTCTAACTTATTACCTGGGATAAGATGCTTATCCTCCTTTCTATTCTTTACAGTGAAATAATACTATTGGCTTTCAAGGTTACTGTAAGGATTGGAATAATGTACATAAAATGTCTAGAATGTAGTAGATGCCCAATTAATGGTACTTATTATTAGCATGTCTATTAGTAAGCCCTCTAAATGCTCTTGAGTAAAAAATATCAAACTGAAAACTTAGGGGTTATATTTATCAACATCATCCACCGTTCTCTCAGTCCATTGAAAAGTAGAAAAGAAGGTGCTTAGGCATTTTTAGAAACAAATGATTCTTCATTTTAGCCTGTTAGCAATGTAGGCCTAGCCCTTCCGACAGTAATCAGTATTTGGTGGTTGTAATGCCAGGTAGACACTTGCTACAGATGTTCCTTGTGCTCATCAGTGCAGGGTGCCTGAAATCTGAGTTTTAATGCCTAATAGAATTTAGCCTCAGGGAATCAGAAATTGCTGGACCCAATTCCCTAAAATGCACTATTGCATTCAAATAGACTCTGCTCTGCATTGCCTTGTCTTCCAATGAAATGAATCTTTTCAAAAACTCATTGCACACAGAAGATTAACCACATTCTGAAGTCACCTTCAGGTTAGGTACATACTTTTACTTTCTGATAGCAGTTCATCATGAAGATGGTCCAATCATCTTTATACACACTCCTGGATTCTCTCTCAGAGACAATTGCTTTCCTCTAGTTGTTTCCTAGCTTGTTTCACTCACGTTCCTTAAAGCAATGGTCTCTTATTAATGAGTCTGTGGCACACACTTGGCCAAGAGTTCTTTAAGAGCAAGGTCTATGTCATCATAGAGTTGGTATCTGTCCCAGAGTGCACCCGAGTGGGAATGAGGATTAAGGGAAGGAATGGATGGGTGGGTAAGCTGGTAAATGAGCAGATGAGTAAATACCTTCAAGTCTCTCATGGGACACTCAATTACCAGTCAATTAGATTCATTATATTTTGTTAATTATATTGAACAAAATGTCCTTTTCTATCTCCTAAAATTCTAGTTGTACATTTAAGAAAAAACATTCAGAAACATTGGGTACACAAGTTTATTTTAAGTAGGTTAAGCTACACAGCCCAGTTTCTTCACCTCTCCAAATCTGCAGGGTATGTGTACCTTTTATTTCTGACATCTAGACCACACAGTTTGAATTTTCCAATGGTAAAGAGGGTTCGATGGCAGGAGTGGGTGACAGACCATATGATAATAAGGAATTGTCCACTGAAACATCGAGTCTCCTGTAATAAAAATTTATTTTCGTTATATTTTCTTTTTTTCTTTCTAATGTTTACCAGTTTCAATTTTACAAATACAATTACTTTCCCAACATACAACAGGCACATTCATCAAACACAGATGGTTTAAAGGATCCTTAAACACCCTCTAGGTGGCGATCACCCCAACATGAGAGAAACGGTCCAGAGCAGATTTTCCTGTGTTTCCTGCTCCTGTATATGTGGTGGTTGGTTTTTAAACTGCCCAAATTTCTGTTTTCTTTCTTCTAGTCCAAAGTGCATCCAAGAAGAATCAATCAAGGGGCAAATAAAGGCCAAGTTTTTCCACATTTCCCTCAGGCAAGGTTTTTAATGTTTCATTTGCTGAAATGTTGCTTCACTATTGGCCTTTGTTGGAATTTCTTTGATTGATTTCTATAGTTTCAGTACAGCTGAAGGGTCATAGACGTGTATGTAAAAGACCCCAAAGAAATTTCCATTGAGATCTACCAGAGCTAGATTAAGGGTAGGCCAGCCAGGCAGCTGACCGGGGCACCGATCAATAAGAGGCATAAAAACATCACTAGAAATGTAATTAAATGGAGACACTTGCATTTACCGGAAGTCCTCTCTGGAAGACTATAAGTAGTTAGAAAAAATGTCTGCTAAGCCAGTTGGGATGGGACTTGAGACCTCCAGTGGCACAACCCAGAAACCTACAGAGGCAGTGTTACCATTGAATTCAGATGTGTCCAGCTGGCTGCTTGCTTTTGTTTGCTGAGTGTGAATGTTCGGGGTCTCAGCTGACCACAGAGGAGAGGCTGAGTGCCACCACCAGAGAATCTCTTTCTCCCCCTTCCCTCATACATTCTCTGCCTTCCCTCTAAATAAATAACTGACTTCTTGAAATTATCATTTCTGTGGGACATCAAATTATTGACCGACCTAAGAGACTCATGTGTCCTGCTCAGGGGACTATCCATGGGCAGATGACTCTAAGCCTCAAAGTATTAGCAAGCTGTAGAAGGGTGGGCTGGGGAACAGTATTCTGCAGGGTCTGGAGAAGTGTTAAGAATGTTTCCCAGCTGCAGGAGCACACTTCCAGGAATTGGGCTATCCAAGGGCCAGAAGTGACGCAGCAACAGGACCACAGCTTGGCAGCCTCAGAACCTTTGGTTTTCATGGCGTGATCTACAATGAACAGAGATGCTCCAAGTGGGGCTGCCTTCTGACCCATGCATCTGAAAAGGCTGACTGTGTCCTTGAATGAACAGTGGTTAAGCAACTCACACCGGGTCCCATTCGTGGTCATTCCTGGCTGTCTGGTCCACCGCCTCAGTGAAGCTGCTCACCTTAAAGAGATGAAGCAATCTAACAGGAAACCTTCAAAGAACAGCATCTTCAACTGGGTGTTTTTTCTGCCCACTGAAAATTATCACAGCCCAGGAGACATTAGGAGCCTTTCAGTCTGCTGGGAATGCTTAATTCTACCCCTGGACCCAGTCAGTCCCTCAGGGAGCAGTGCATTCTGATCTCATTAGCTAAGCCTTCAAAGAAATAACTTTGCTCATTATATCTTTAATGTTATAACCTCATAATGTCTTGTTCTACACCTTCCCCCCTTTGTTCTCCTTGGCTGCCAGGGAGACCTGAGCCTACTTGAATTTTCAAGTGCTGAAATAACACTAACCTACGTTTTGGGCACATATTTTCTCTCCACCTGTATAGTTTATTGCTGTTCCTGCTGTTAATTGTTTTCTTTCTACTTAAAAGTATTATTGTAAATGTGTCTTTCATTTGTAAACTTTTCAAATCATTTATGGAAGCAAATAAGGAATACATCATAAATTATAAATAGAAAGGGATCATATTTTATCATTCATCATGGACATTTAGTGTATACTCCATTCTGAATTTCTCAGGACTTTGCTATTGTGGCTATGCAGACCAGAGAAATTCAGAATACTAGAGGGTTTTTTAATTTATTGCTATAATGAGAGACCCATACCTGATACTCCCAGCAATAGAGAATTCTAGAATGCTCAAATGAGACCCAATTTGAAGTCTGAGACAGGAAACTTGAGGACAAACAAGAGGGAGTACTACATTTACAAAACAGTACCTATTAAGTTATATTAGCTCTAAGATATGATCCATAGTAAAAAAACTCAATAGATTCAAGAAAGAGAGAAATTTCAGGATAAGCTAACAGAGTCATGATAGACGAAGAAGGAAAACCAGAGATATTTTTCTGAGGCGTCAAAAACACTTGGAAATTAACATCTCACAGGACAAACATGATTCCTACAATGCATTCTCCACGTCACTTCCAGAGGGGGGAAATGAATCCTAAGAACCAAGGATGAAACTGAGAATGTGTTCCACGTCCTGATACTGAAGGAAGCCTTGGCTATGCACTCAGGTCAATTCCCAGGCTTGTTCTGTGAAGATGTGGCTCAGGAAGAGAGTAAGAGAGGTACCCTGAAAGGGGATTCCTCCGTGGTCAGATACGTTTGGGAAATGCTGTAGACCATGACCTCTGAGATTCAAAATACTTGTTAACATATGAAAGTATTGAGAAATCCTGCACCCGAGAAAGTTGTTTCACTTTGCTCAACTTAGATTTTCCAAAGCTTCTTTGAGCAAGAAAGGCAGCTTCCAGGGGATCCCTATAAACATTCCACTCAGATGTGAAACTGCTGTAACAAGTAGCCCGCTGCATTTCCTGACTGGGAAGGGGGGTGCCAGGGACCTGCAGTCTCAGAGGCTACAGAGCCCGCCCTGGGAGAGGCCTGCCAACCCAGGAAGGGAATGCCTGGGGAGCCAGGTATCTTTCTGAACTCCTGCACCTCAGGGAACCTGCTGTTATTCTAATTCATGGATGAGAAGACTGAGGCTGAGAAGAGTCAAGGTCACACACCTAGCACGTGGCAAAGGTTTGAAATACAGGTCTGTCTGCCGGCCCCCAAAAACCATGCTTTTAACTCCTGCAGAAGGGAATAAAAGAGAGAGTTGTAGAAACCATCACAAGGAGGAGAGTGGACACAGACACTCAGATTTCTCAGGGGTTCAAAAGCTGCTACAAGTGTTATGAGTAGTGGGCATTCTTTAGCCAATCAATTCTGAAGGAAGGGAGATTATGACAGGCAGACAATTTCCCCCTCAGTTACTGTGCTGACAATCTACTTGCAATTTACTGATCATATGATCCCTTTGCAAAATTCTTCTGCTTTCTTTACAAGTGCTAATCCCCTTATAAGGGTAGTTCTTCCCCCGCACTGGGTTCCTGGGAAATTCATTCTTGCAAAAGCAGCTCAAATGTCACATCCTCTGGGAAGGCTTCCGGCACCGCTCTCCTTCCATTGTCATTCCCCCAACCCGCCTTCCTCTGTGATCCCAATGCACTGCACACATCCACATGGCACAGCTCGGGCTGCAGAAGCCTTGACTGTCTGCATATCTTCCTTCCACTTGATGCCACAGCCATTTCACACCTCCTTCTGTGTCCAGCACTGAACGTGGGGCTTGACAAACTGGAAGACACTTTATAAATATTCTGTGAACAAATGCACTCATGCATCTGTCAACAATTAAATGGCCCCTTTGGCTATGCCAAGTAACCTAGGAGCATATCAGTGTTAAAAATGTATCAGCACTGGCAGGTTTGGCTCAGCAGTTAGAGCGTCAGCCTGCGGACCAGAGAGACCCGGGTTTGGTTCCTGCTAGGGGCACGTACCTCGGTTGCAGTTTGTCCCTGGCCCTGGTTGGTTGTGCAGGAGGCAGCCACTCGATGTGTCCCTTTCACGTCGATGTTTCTCTCTCTCTCTCTCCCTCCCACTCTATCTGAACAAAAAATGGAAAAATGTCCTTGGGTGAGGATTAAAAAAAAAAAAGTACCAAACAGAAGGGAAAATTGATTCTCCTTTGAGTAAATATTACAGCTCTTCTAATGATTCACATAACGAGATACTATAGAATAGCTGTTAAAAGGGATGAACTAGAGCTACAACTATTGACAAGGGTAAATCTCAAAATGTTGAGCTACATCCGTAATGCTTTCAACAATAAATATAAAATATATATTGAGCTAAAATAGCACATTGTAAAATGATATATAGGATACCGCTTATATAAATTTTTGAAACATGGAAAACAGTACCTTATCTTATTTATGTGTAGTAATGATAATTGATTAACAGTGTGCACGGAATGATCACCAGTGAGTCAAGGAAATGGTTACTTCTGGGGCAGAAATGAGAGGATAATCGTTGAGAGACACTCACAGCATTTAAACTCTAGCTGTATGTTTTAATTTTGAAAAAAAAAAAAAAGTAAAGTAAATATGGCAAAATAAATAGACTTGACCTAATGGGTAGGTGGGGTTTTTGTAATGTGTTTCTCTATAATATTCTGAATGTTGGAAGTATTTTATAGTAAAATATACATATATTATATATATCGTTAACTCTGCCATCCTATAGAAGAGGTTACAGGACTTCACTGTGGAGGTCTAAGGTCTGGAATTATAACATCAAGTTCCCTCAGGGGAGTGGGAGCCCAACCTATGTCACTGACAGGCTTAGGGCTGCTGTCAAGTAAATGTCATGATCCTAGTCCCAAGGGTCCTGGGCATCCAATGGGGCTTTAGGAAACGCCCTCACCTGCCCTTGTGCCCAGTGCCCTCTCTTTATCTGGTACCTTCTGCACAGCAACAAAGGGCCTCCCCTCTGGGGAACTTGCCAATCAAGAAATCAGCTCGCCCTCTCCAGGTCAGAGGCTGCCAGGACACCTGGCTCAGGAGCAGCTCGCTGGGCAGGGTGGAGGTGGATAACAGTCAGTTCCTCCTGGAACCCTGCCCCTCCTCTGGCCCTCACCTCCACCCTCACCACTCCCCCTCCCAACTAGGAAGTCCCCAGGATGCCACTAAAAACATTTACATCCTCCAGCCCAATCTACCCGACAGCCCACCCCCACCCTCCGCATGCCAGAAAATGGGGACAATCTTAACACTTTTCAAATTTTTTCAGGCTTAAAACTTTGTTTAACCTTCAAAAAGTGTTTTGCAAAACATCTTATAATGTCTTTACATTGTAACTTTGTAACATCACTAAAAATTCAAACGTAATATTCCCATTAAAATCACAAATGGATCCTGTTTAACCAAATCTCCTTAAGTCATCACTCAAACACACGACCAAATTAAATTCAATGGAAAAAATCTTCTTAGTAGGTTCATTTTACCTCACAAATCAAAACACAGTTTTTCAAAGTCACAGGTGAGATTAATTATCACTCCCAATCACAACTGTGTGTGAGTCTATAATGTTTATTGAGCACTTATTTATGCCAGGATTGTGGGACTTGCTACAGACACAGAGATGAATATGATACAGTCTGTGCTCTCAAGAATTTGTTATCCATACCTTATAAATGACTATTTTCATACAGCTTATAGCTTTTAATTTGACCGACCACATAAACAGTATCATTTGAACTTACAAATCGAAATTAGCTATTTGCTTTGATTGGATTGGATTGGATGGTACCATAATTGTGTCTTTTACATTTTTGTTATAATTACTTTCCTGGCCTGGACCAAATAGAGCCCAACCATCAGTAGAGTAGCAATAAATCCAGAATGTACTTTAAATTGATTTAAAAAATGTAATTACCACTTACAGGAAAGCAGAGGTCTTTGCAGCTTCAAATATCGGTAAGTATATAGCCACCACTCACCATTACCTAAATTATGAAGATTATGGACAGGGTAATGTACAAGGATGAACTGAAACACTTGATCTGCTGCAAATTCAGTAAAAACAGAGGTCAATCTAATAAATGTATCCAGGAATATAAGTATGGATTATGTTTCCCCCTTCGAGAATTTTATAGTCCTGGAGTCAATAGCCCGTTAATGTCAAACATTGTCCTATAAACCAGTAACTGGACATTAATGGCTTGTACCTCTTATTTTAAAATCCATGTGTAAATATAATTTATATAAAAGTACAAAATGTCTCCAGATCCGATGGCCAGAGACCTGCAGACGAGCATTATATCACTGAAAATAATACAAAATGTCCAAAATGGCAACACAGTACCTTCTTATAACAAGAAGTTTACTTCTTCTTTGGGAAGACCACCAAACCCAACAATTAACAATTTTTCAGGAGAACCTTATATGTTCCTTCCCAATTGATTTAAGTATCCCTTCGACAACATCCCTAGTAGACGGTTATCGAAAGTCTTCTCAAATAAATCATGGTGGAAAGCTCAGAACTTTGAAAGTTGCCTTTTATGTAACCTATCTCCTGAAACCTTTCATTCTTTATATTGCAGTGAATCATGATGGTGAAATATTGGGAATTTAGAGCCAGAAAAAGCTGGATATGAATCTCATACTAGCAGTGTGATCTTAGGCACAGTTCTTAGCCTCCATAAGTCTCAGTTTCCCAATCCGTAAATGGAGATAATAATACCAATTCATAGAATATGCTGTGTGAATTAAGTAAGGAGAGTATATAAAGCACTGAACAATGAATGAAACTTTACACATGCTTTATAAATACTCTTATTTATAACATGTTTATTTGTTTGTTGTTCTTATACTATGTGACTGCTCTGGGGCCTGATCTCTGCTGACCACACCTCCTTTCTTGAAACTCTCCCGTGCCTTGTTCTCACTATATTTCGATAAGGGAGGAAAATTCTTTCCTGTACCCATTTTAGATTCTCCCTTAGGGCTCTGTAACTAAAGACAGATTAACAAGAAAAAAGCATACAAATTTATTTACTCTAAGTTTACATGGCATGGGGGCCCTCATAAGGAAATGAAGACCCAAAGAAATGGCAAAACCGTAGTGCTTATATATTAGGTTGAACAAAGAGAAGCAAGTGTGGAAAAGTAACTCAATCTATGAGGAGACTACAGGAAGATAAGAGTTATTTTAACAAAGTCTACTTGTACAAGATTGTCTTGGCCCTGACTCCCCATCTCTGGTGATAAGAATGTTTCTTTCCTCTTTCACATGGAAGTTATATCTCCTGCTTTCAGGAAGAAAAGGAGAGGCAGAGTGTTCTTGCACCTGCTAATTTTCAAGGGACTTTCCCTTAAACATAACCCTGATGCTGAAGTGGCATACTTTAAGATGGAACATTCAACCACCCTTCATCGTTCTCTCCTGGTTTCATGCCTGTGCCCCTGACTCCTCTATCTCTCTCTCCTTTGTTAGTTTCTCTTTCTCAACCAACCACACAAATGCCAGAAAAGTTGACCAGGATGGAAATAAAATATTTACAACAGCCACCACTCCATCCCTGCTCCTGTAAGAAGTGAGGATTCTTATTTGCTGGGTCATCTTCTGTTCCTTCTTTTTATGTGCAGAAGCAAAATAAGGGGCAACGAAAATATACCTAAAGAATTCAGATAGTCTAGCCCGGCCGGTGTGGCTCAGTGGTAGAGCATCGACCCATGCACTGGGCAGGCGCAGGTTCGATTCCTGGTCAGGACACATGCCCAGGTTATGGGTTAAGTCCTCAGCAGGGGGCATGCAGGAGGCAGCCATTCAATGTTCTTTCTCATCGATGTTTCTATCTCTCTCTCTCCCTCTTCCTTCCTCTCTCTAAAATTAATAAAGAAAAAATTTTTTTTAAAGAATTCAGATAGTCTAAATTGATTTATAAGAAAAATAAGTAAGTCAAGGAAGAGAAAATATGGGTGAAAGCCTTGAAGAGGCAATTCACTGACTGACGGGTGTACTGAACTCTGTAAACTTCTATCACTTTAGTAATTAAAGGAATTCTTATTAACCATGAAAATACAAATCCAAACATACATATTGTGTGTTTGTTAATATGTGTGTGTGTATTCACACATACATGCTGTGTATATGTATTGGTATTCAAGCCAAGAAAACATCACTTCCATACTCCATTAGTGGGAGGATAATTCTGGAAAGGAATTTTAGTGAACACATAAAGAGCCTTAACAGTCATACTCTGTCTATCATTTCACTTCTGGAAATGTATCCAGAAAATGTATAGATAATGCTATGAATAGGAAAACGTAAGCATCCAAAAATAAGAGATTAAGTATTCCTGACATATGATATATCCATAGAAAATCATTTATCTAATAAAGCACTACTATAAAGGAATTTGAATAATACAGAAAAATTATTCTCAAAATAACATTAACTTTAAAAATATATATTACCAAATCATATATTCCAAACATGTACAAACTGCAGATATTATATGCATATTCATATTTTTAAAGACCTGAAGAAATATCACAAATGTTAGCCGTAATAGGGATCAAAGGAAATTTGGGGTTATTTCTCTTTTCTCTTTCTACATTTCTTTATATTTCAATCCTTACAGATGCATGTACAATTTCAATGGTCAGGAGTAATCACTTTCTGCAGAGAGCAGAATGTCCTATCCCCAGGACTCCTGTCTCTGTCATGTCACCCATGAGCCCTGTGCTAACACCAGGTCCGGAACTGCCTCCCCCAGGTTGCTCCCTCTGCCTTTTAAGAGCTGAAATTGTAAAATATTAATCAGATGTTCTGCTTTTAGCATGATAAAATTCTGAGCAGCTATCCAGAGAGTTGAATTGTGTTATCACTGGTGCATTTTGCGGTTTTTCCAGTTTTACAATCGCAGCGACATATGTACAATTCATAACTTCAACCTGGCTGTGTAGCTGGCCTGCTGACTACTCCCATGAGAATATCCTTCTGTTTCTCTCACCTTCATTCTCACCCATCGCTTTCTGGTGAGCTCCCTTTTACATATTTGAATATTCACCTGAAAACCTTCTTTATTTACTTCCTTACTCTGCCACGTTACTATTTTCCCCCAACTATTATTGATTTGTTCATGGATTCAGTTATTGAACTTAAATACAGTTCTCATTAGAAGGTATTCACATGCAAGGCACAAAGAGACAAAAAAGAAAAAGAAAAAAAGAAACCTCTTGCCTTCAAGGATGCAATCTGGTGGGAAGTCAAAGAAACAAGGGATCACAATATTCTCTCATGATTACTTTAATGGAGGACGGTGTAAATTTTAGTTCAAGCACAGAAGCCTTCCCTAATGCAGAGTCAGGAATGCAACTGAAGTCACATTTCAACTGACTTAAGAAAAAGGAGGAGTTGCCCGGCCGGTGTGGCTCAGTGGATTGAGCATAATCCCAGGGACTGAGAGGTCCGGGTTTGATTCCCAGTCAGGGCATATGCCCAGGTTGTGGGCTGGATCCCCAGTGGGGGTGTGCAGGAGGCGGCCAATCGATGTTTCTCTCTCACATTGATGTTTCTCTCTCTCTCTCTTCCTTCCTCTCTCTCTAGAAAATCAATAAAAACATTTAAAAAGAAAGAAAGAAAGGAGGAGTTGGGAAGGTACATGATCTGTCTCAAAACAAAAGAAAGGGCATGGTTGAAAGCAAGTAGGTCAGAGACCGTATCGGAAATGCAGGTGGGGGTGAAGGAGGGGTGGAGGGGGAGAAGCCCTGGGAGATAAGATGTGATAGTTCATAAGAGGCCAGCTCCTAAAAGCATGTCTTCTATTTTTCCACTGTCCTATTCTAAACATTAATCCCATTAAACCACACCAGTAGTTGCTTTACTTAGCTTCCTGCCCTCAGTCCACTGAGAACGTGTTCCCAGTAACTAAGTTTGCTCCATCCACCTGAGAAGTATTCGGTTAATCCTTGACTCTGCTGCCTGTGTTTACATCACATGTGCTGCTCTCTGTGGGTATGATCTCATGTTCTGATTTCTCCGCTGTCTCGGGACCGAATTTAAACCTTGCTAGAGTAGCAGTTCAGCCAAATATATGTATCATCTATCTTCAAGTTTCAGAGTTATACCTGGACCTTCCTAGGAAACACATAAAATCTGGGGGTTATAGATTATAGTTAACCAAACCAAATTCAACTAGACACTTCGAATGCTGAAGACAGTCTTGCTTTATATCAAATATCTGTTCACATCAAGGCAATAAAATAGAATAAGTGAAATGGATTCAACCAGGCCACTAATACTGCTGCTACATGTTTTCAGTCTATGAGAACAACTCAACAACCTCTTAAGAAACCCAAATCATGATAAATTATCTCTTGAATTTAAATTGTGCCAAGACTTTATCTGTAGGGGTACCTTTCAAGCAATTTAAATTGTCTCACATTCAGATCTTTTCTCTAGATTTAATGTCACCTACAATTGCTTATTTCCCAGATCAATGGGTGGTGATAGAGACTCAGATCACTACAAAACATGAGGAACTTTACACCATTATTTCTACTGCAGCTGTCGGAACACACCACCATCATGTTCAGCAGCCAGCCTTCAAAAAAGCAACATCTGCACCTAAAACTAACATAATAGTGTGCAAACGGTAGTTGAAAAATACATCTTTAAAAAGGCAACATCTGGTAGAGGTTTTTGTAGTGAACAGTTTACAGATTTGGTTATTGAACCAAAAATATTTAAACATAAATAGCTTTTTAAAATTTGCATATTTACTCTTCCAATGCTGTCATTGGCAAAGATGAAGAATAAATTAAATAGCTTTGCAATAATAAAGGCTTCATGAATTATCTGACCAAACTCAATATGAACTATTTGTTGAACAACTTAACTTAGAGATCTAAATTAAGCAACCTGCAAATAGATAACCTTTCCACTTAGGCACTGGCTCTAACTAATACCTGGAAGAAAAATAGTAATAATATTTTAATTTCTAACTGAAATAAAGAAATGAATATTTATCAGTCTAGATATTCATAACTTGTAACAACATTTGGTTTCTAGGCTGTAGGATACCTACTTTTGCAGGGCTCTGGGTACCGCTCTAGCATACCACTTGGGAGGACTCTTTAGAAAAGACCACTGTGCAAACACATTTGATGAGTGATTAGTAAGGCTTTGTTACAATTAAAGATGTGCAAAGATTCGGAACATTAAAAATTGCCCGGCTGGTATGGCTCAGTGGATTGAGCATCGTCCCATGGACTGAGAGGTCCTGGTTCAATTCCCGGTCAGGACACATGCCCAGGTTTCAGGCTCGATCCCCAGTAGGGGGTGTGCCGGAGGTAGCCAATTGATGTTTCTCTCCCACATCAATGTTTCTATCTCTCCCTGCTTCTCTCTCTAAAAAAATCAATAAAAACATATTTTTAAAAAAGAGTTTAAAATCATGCTATCCTAACTCTAATTTAAAAATAAATAAATAGAATTGTCCTATCCTGTTCAAAGAGGAGTAGATGAGATAAAATAATCTCTTTAGGAAGCAGCTTAGATGGAGCTGAGCTACAACCTCATGTGTTTCACAGTTAATATTCAGCTACTACATCCAGCCATGCTTACGTCTTGTCTGTGTGCCAGAAACCCAGTCCTGCTCTGTGCCTGCGATTGGTACCACCTCATTGCCAGTTACTGAGATCACTCTTTGCTGGCCTTGACACTAAACCTATCTAATCTGCTCAAGAAACATGCTGTCTTACTTTGGGCCACTATCCAGAGCAAATTGAGGCTCCCCTCTAAAATGTTATGGTCCTTACAATTATGCAACATTTCCTGACTACCCTCACAGCCCACCCTACTCAGAGTAGCAGCAGCCAGAATTTCAGGCAAAAATGTTTACAAATAAAATAACCAGACTTTAGGAAGCAGTCCTTGAAAGTTCAGTGTATTTCGATGAGAGCAAGTGCTACAACCTGTTTAGCTCTTGATGAAAAAAAGAATGGTATGGCTTGATAAACAACAAGCACTTGAATTTTTACACCAATTGTACCTTTCCAAATAATACTGCACTTTTTGATGCCTCCGATAGGAAATCCAATTTAGTGACTGAGGTGAGGCAGGTATTTACGATGTTTCACTGAAAATCTCTTTCTTCAACCCTCACCCATTGTCAGGTTTGTGGAAGGTACTAAAGGTAGATGAGACTAGGTATAAGCCTGACTCATTCACTGATGCCAGCTGAGGGACATCCTGTGTACATTAAACTGGGATTAAGCAATGGAACAACACTTATTTATTTGTGCATTCATTCATTTTTAAAATCAAAATTTACATCTACATAATAAAAATTTACAAAATGCCTGTCCATTATATGAGAGTCATTTCAAACAAATATTTAGAAAAAAAGGGTACAGGAATCCTTGAAATTTATTTGGACCATAAGATCTAAATTAATTCCCTGTCAAAACATTTTACTTACTGTTTCATCAACACAGCTAAAAAGTTGAAACTCATCTGTGATCAAATAACCACCTATGAAACTGTATTTTAGACTACAATTGCATGAAATAATCTCATTAAACCCCTAATGGATTTGTATGCATGTTCCATTGACATCTGCCCCACTGGTATATCTGAATATGTTCATGTTTTTGTGACTTTATTAAAGGCAAAGTGGTTCATGCATCTCAATATTAACATAAAGGGACCGTGGAGGATTCCATTTCCAGCTGTATGGTGGTTAAGAACCCAAACAACTCTGTCTTGAAAAGTAACTAAAAAAGGATAGATAAATTACTAAAAGAGTCTTTCAAATGGATAACAAAAAAATGATAAGACGTATTCTGAAGCAAACAATTAAGTGGGGACAGGAATTCAGAGAAATGAGCAAGTTACAAAAGCCAGATTTTATCCTGAGCCATGTCAAAACTGGTGAACTTGAGCTCAATTTGTCAAGGCCTCCTGGGACACTGGGGACAGAAGATAAAGCTAGGGCCCTTCCAAGTCAGGAACTCCCATAGAAGACCCATCCATGCCTGTCCAACAGCTATGGCCTCAGAGAAAAGGCGAACTTTGAATAGACCCACATTCTCCTTACCCCAAAGATAGCAAGAAAATACTGCCTATTGAATTTTAGTGCTGAGTGGTGAGAGAAAAATACTCTTCTAACAGTTCTTAACAACGAGTCAGCCTTCATAAGTTTTATAGCCCAAATTCACACTACTGGAATGGTCTGAAAAACCTCAGCAGAGAATTTAATGTACAGTGCCTGGAGGTTGGCAATCGGAAGAGTGTTGGCTATTCCCAAAGTGCCAGAAAAAGAATGCAAAGAATTGCCTCAGATAAAGTACTGAGAAAATTGAGTTAATAGTCAAAAACTAAAAAACATGCAAGGAAACAGCAAATAGAAAAATCAGATAAAAAGAGACCAGATGTTGGAATTAGCAAACACATATAAATATAAAATATAAGCTAACTTTATCATATATAAAAAAAAAAGAGAGATGAAAATGTAAGTAAAAAGAAAAAAATTTTAAATAATCAAGATTTGAAAATGAGCAAAATAGAACTTACATCTCTTTCTAAAAATGGTAATGATAAATGTAGAAGGAATAATATAATTAAAATAATTGATTAGAAACAATAGTAAAAATAATTGCTTCAGGCAAGAATCATCAATGGATGCTAGAACTATTTGATAAAAGTTAGATAAAGCACATTATATTTACATAATCTAAAATTTTCTCTCCACTGATTGCTTATTAATTGTATTGGGAAAAATAAAACTCCACACTGGAGAAACCTGGCTAATACCACCTTTACCAAGTGATCAAAATTAATAGAATCAATAATGAGAGAAACTGACATTCTGATATCAGGCACTGAAAGGGAACAATAAAACTTACACAGCATGACTGTTAAAAATGCAACTGGACCCCATTTGAGGGCATTCCACAAAACAACTGGCTTGTACTCTTCAAAAAAATGTCCTTATTATTAAAAACAAAGGAAAATGAGGATGTGTCCCAGATTAAAAGAAACTAAAGGGATTTAACGAATAAATGTGATGTGTGACTCAATTTAGATCCGGAATCCGGGGAAGAATGTTACTATAAAAGGCATTATTGGAACAATGGTTGAAATTGAATATGGACTGTATAGTAAATAATATATACCAATAAAAATTTCATGACTGTGATCATTATAAACACTGAAGTATTTGGGGATAAAAGATCATAATATCCGTAACCTAGTCTCAAATTACCCAAAATAGAACACATGTATTGAAGAATAAAGTGAGGATGTGTCACTGCAGATAAGTATTTTGAATCTGCTGCAGTTAATACACCACGCTAGTGACAGAAAAGTAACATAGAACAATGACACAGAATGGAAGGCCACCCAGAAAAGACCCTCACATATATGTGATACAGATATATGACAAAGATGACTTTGCCATGAGTGTGGAAAGAAACCTTTCCATTAAATAATTCTGAAATCCTTGGTATCCATATGGCGGGGGAGGAGTTGGACCTTCACATTATGAAAAGTCATTCAAGGTATGAAATACTTAAATGTGGGAGTGGGGAAGCAAAACTATTAGCTTTTACAAAAAGAATAGAAGAATGCCTAATTCACTGTTGTGGTAGGGAAGGATTTCTTACACAAGGCAAAAAGTTCAAACTATAAAGGAAAAGATGGATAATCCAGGACGGATGGAAATGGTGGGAAGAAGAAGCACTCTTGACACTGAGAATGCTAACTCTGGACCCCATCAGTCTGGAGATACCAGAGGCCACCAAATGGAGAGAGCCTGCCGAGAATGCAGCCAGCCCAGGAATAAAGATTAGCCCAAACAGGATGGTCACAAAGTCCCGCTGCCGCTTGTTGAGCCCTAGATCTAGCAATGAGCAACGCTGATTTGTACTTGACCTTTTCAATAATATGAACTAATATATTCTTTTTTTTTTATCCTCACCCGAGGACATTTTTTCATTTTTTTGTTCAGATAGAGTGGGAGGGAGAGAGAGGAAGAGAGAGAGAGAAAGAAACATCGACGTGAAAGGGACACATCGAGTGGCTGCCACCCGCATGACCAACCAGGGCCGGGGACAAAGTGCAACCGAGGTACATGCCCTTAGCGGGAACCGAACCCGGGTCTCTCTGGACCGCAGGCCGACACTCTAACCGCTGAGGCAAACTGGCCAGGGCTAATATATTCTTTTTAAAAGCTCGTTTGGGTTGTATTTCTGACCCTTGCAATGAAAACATGCTGATTAATCCTGTTCAACTTTTAACCAGTGCCTGTCTTCAAGATATAAAAGTAGGTTTATAAAAATTTTACAGTTTTAACTTATACCAATTTACATAACCAAATCAAGAGTTCCATAAACCCCCTGACAAGTGTAAGTATAGTGAAATAGGCTGGGCTCCCTGAGCCTATAGCCAGGGGTCAAGGCATAAATGAAAGGCCTAGAGTTGGAATATGGGACAAGGATGGAGACGTATAGGGAGAAGAGCCTGGAGGAAAACAAACTCGGGGAACAAGTCTTATGGGAGAAGATGAGACATTAGTCTGTGGCAGAGACAGTGGGAAGCAAGAAGAGAACTTAACACAATTCCTTTTGAAGAAGGACTTGGCAGGTGCCTCATGTAACATGGCCAGTGCATTCTTCTCCAGATTCATCTTCTAACACTGCTTCTCTCTAACTCCCTAAGCAAGCATTTCCAACCACTAGTGCCCAAATAGGCCTTGTAGATTCTTTCCTCAATGCTCATCTCTATGCCAGGATGCCCTTCTCTTCCTTTACTCAGCCTCAGTCTCCCAGCCTTGAGAGACCCCCTCTCTACCGTGTGACCCACCGCCATGGGAAGACCTGGACCTCAGGATGGCACTTCCTTGTTTTCTATTTGCCACTGATCTACAATACAAGCTTCCTTAGTAAAGAGACCTTGTCTAATTCACTTTAATATCCAGCACAATGTCTGATGTAATACATATTTCAAAATTATGAATTGATAAACTTCATAGAATTGCATTAAGATTGAAGACACCCAGTAACAAAATAAGTACTATAGGTTCTAAACTTTCATCAACCCCAAATAAAAGACTAAAACAAAACATTATCACACTAAAAGATCAAATAAATGCATTGAGCATTTATAATGGCCATTGGACTGGAAAAGAAATGTCTCTACATTCTCATCCAATCCCCTAACCATCCCAAAGGTAATGCAGGTTCTCCTTCCATTCCCCCATTGCTCTGCACGCCACAGAGTCGTCTTCCTGCCCGGACAAGGCATTCTCTGCAAGCTGAATCCGTCTTACAAACGCAGCATGTGCTCAGCTGTCAGATGCGTTTGTTTTCTGTCAGCCCCATTATTTGCTTCCTCTGTATTATAAACACCACAGAATAATGACCAAATAGCTGTGTGTGTCATTTTGTTGTAAAGCACTGCATGTAGTTGAATTTTTATTGAATATAGTTTCAGTGATTGTGACTTGATATTAAAAAATGACAGTTCTTTCAGGTCCTTTAAATTTTTCCTAAGTAAAAAAGCAATTTCATTTTAGACTGAATACTGCTTAGTACGGATTTTTTTTAATCTTAGAGGGGAATTAAGTAGCTTATTCCAAATATTTAAAGTGCTAACATGTAACATGTACTAGAGGAATTATAATTAGCATGGTTTCAGAGGATAAAACTATAATAAATGGGTAAAATTATCAAAAGATAGAGTGTAGCTTAAAATAAGGAAGCATTGTCCTATAATGAAAGTATCCAGAAATGGAGGGAACTGCATTCCAAAGCAGAGAATTTAGCAAGAGTCATAAAAAGAAATATTCCCATAAATGTTATGTCATATAAATATTATTTCATTAATGTTTATAGCTTTTAAAATATGTAACAAAGCCATAGGTCTCCTTTTGTAGATTAAAAAATCAATAGGCTTAAATCATTTGCCCAGGGTCACATATTGACTGATACAAGTCTGGTGTTCTCTTTCTTATATAACATTTATTCATTGTCTTGGGAAATAACAAGCTTCCTGCGATTGCAGATGCTGTTACTTATTGCTATTTAATTCTTAACCTTCCAAGCAAAACTTGGATTTTTTGTATCCAATATTTGGTCTTCTTGGAACATTTTGATAGATAAGGCTTTACAGTTCTACAAATTCTTAGACATGGCATTTTAATTAGTTTTAACCAATTTTGAATCAAAAAAGTTAGATGCTAATGATTAGCCTGAAAATTGCTAGATCATCTGTAACAAGTGTTAAAACCATTAAATGTCAACGTGCCATTACAAATCCAGCCGCAGATGGGGGAATAAATGTCAGATTTTTCATTATTTTTCTTCTGAGATTCAATAGTAACCACCAAGGGTGGCCACAGTTAATAGTCCAATCTTTTTTATAAGAAACAAATGCTCACATTGAACCACAAAGCAAAATAAGATATAAATTTCCCTCTACTACCCAAGGTTTACAGGCAACTCTTCCTTCCATAGAAGGGTCATCGTTTAAAATTAAACTAACATTACAAAACTATGGAGGGGGGACTAACATCCACAAAGGGAAAAAATGGGGGAAAATAAAATAGACAGTTTTGGATGGCATTAGAAACAACCAATAAACAATAAATAAAAGTCTCATTTAGTAATAAAATGCAAAATTAGAGTGAAGTATTATTTGTACTTATAAAATGCAAAAGGTTTAAAAACATTAAAACATTCAGTGTTGGTGATGATGCAGTGAAACATGCAGGCAGCCTTGAAGTTGGCCCCCACGATTCCCACCTCCTCGTGGCCATGCCCTGTGTAATCCCCTTTCCTTGAACGTGGGTTGGACTTGGTAACTCGCTTCTAACAAATACAGTACAGCAAAAGTGAGAAATGTCATTTCCAAGGTTACCTTACAGGGAAAACTGTGACTTCCACATGGCTTGCTCTCCCTCACTCCCTCCCCTGCTCACTCTGAGAGAAGCCAGCTGTGGTGTTGTGAGCTTTCCTACAGAGAGGCCACTGATGGCAAAGAACTGATACCTCTGGCCAAGAGCCAGCAAGGACCTGAGGTCTGACAATAGCCACCTGAGTGAGCTTAAAAGCAAACACTCCCTCGATTGAGCCTTGTGATAACTAGCATTGGCCAACACCTTGATTGTAGCCCTGTAAGAGACCTTAACTCAGGGAACCCTGATAAGCCACACTGGACTATCTGACCCTCAGAAAATGGGGGATAGATAATAAATACTTTTGTTTTCAGCTGATAAATTTTAAGGTGATATTTTTACACCACAATAGACAATACATTCTCTCATATACTTTTAGATTCGAGAAAGTTACTATGACGGTATGCATCAAGAGCCTTGTAGGAAGTTTATTCATTTTTACCCAATAGTTCCACATCCAGTATTCTTTTAGAAAGAAAAAAATTGGAGTGTGGTAAAGATTATTTACAAGAAAATCTAAACATTATTTTTATAGTAAATCTTAAAATGATTCATTATAATGGTTAAAATTTGGAAATAAACCAAATCCCCCAAATATGGAAATACATAAAAAATATCAACAAATTTTTTTAAGGAGACAACTCTGGAAATGGAAAGTAATGAGGGAGCAGTAGTCTTACCTTACATTAAAACATATTGTAAAGTTACAACAACTTAAACTAAAGGTATTGGAACACAAATAGATGAATAAATGGACCAGAACAGACACTCCAGAAATAGAAACAAATATATGCAGAAATTTAACATGGAATAAAAATGATATTTGAAACATGAAGAGAAGATAGATCATTTAATATGCAAACAAGTAGCCATATGGGGCGGGGGGAATACTTTAATAAATGCCTCCAATCCTAAACAAATTAAAATGAAACAAAAAATGAAACCACAAAAAGACAAATGGTAGATTTTATAGATAATCTTTGAGTGAAGAAGTTATTGCCATAAAAAATACAAAATATAGAATCTACACAAGAAAATATTGATAAATTTGATGATGTGAAAACATCTGGGGGTGAATAAGGTAGAAACATTAACAACGTTCGAAAAAATCATGACCTTGTTGAATGGGGGGAAAACTAACAACATGTCAAGCACGCACTTTAGAGTCAAAGGCTAACTTTCTTTACTCTTCAAAGGGCTACTAAAAATAAAATTTAAAGACATAATAGCAAATACAAAAAGAAAGAATAAGTGATATGAAGAGTGAATATAGAGAAAAGGAAATGAAAATTGTTCTTAAACAAAAGGAGAGATGCTCCAACTCTTTCATAATAAGAAATGCAAATTAAATTAGGTAGGTATCACCCGTGGGAATGCCAGGGTCCAAAGTGTCTACCAGGCTGAGTGTGCAGGAAAGAGCACACTGTCAACCATGCTGCTGGGACGTGCTGATGTGTCCAGTGCTGCAGCTTCTTTGGAGAGCAATGTGTCTTGATTCATCAAACTTCTGACCCTGCTAGAACTTGATCCTGCAGATACCCTCACATTTGGATAAAATTATATAGGTTCAGGGATAGTCACTGACATATTTTAAAAACTACACATTTGGAACAAGTTAAATAAGCATCAATAGCAGATCAGTTAAATTAATTAAAGGACTTCAAAACAATGAAATAATATGCCTCTAAAAAGAATGTAGTCGCTCTACATGTACTAATATAGAGTAACTGCAAGATATACTTGTAAATTATAATAAAGGTAGAATTGTGAGAGCATGCTATCATTTGCTCCAAAAAAAAAAAAAAAGAGAGAATATAAATTCTATGTACATGCCAGCATATAATTTATCAGTGATTGCAAAAATACTACTAATAATTTTCTCGATATGGTGAGATTAAAAATGTCTTTTATTTTCTTAATAAACTTTTTTCTACATTTTCTAAAATAATCACACATACTATTCAAAGTAAGAGAAAAGGACTTTCAAAATATGCATGCATATTAGAAAATAGGAATGGTAAACATAATGTTCAACAGTGATTTCAGGGTTCAAGGGGAAAGTCTGATTTTTTTAAAGGTTCTCATAGCTGAGTCTTTTGTTCATGTAGTCATGAAAAATGAACATTACACTGACTTTCACATATGTCACATAAAATGGATAAGAACAGAGAAAGAGACGAAAAGGTATAATCAATCTTCAGGTGCAACGGTTTGTTTTCTGTTAAGTGTCTTTTCCAAAAGCAATTACTAAGGAAAAAGTGAAACCTGAACCAAAAGAAAAACAAGTCAACATAAGCCCTCATGCACCTTCTACGCTAAAGTAACATAGACTGGGCAAGCAGTTGTCTCTTCCTTTGGGAACACGATGTGTGATGGCAGCAGCGTGTTTTGTATTGTGGGGAAAGCTCACACTAAACACACACAAAAAAAATCTTTACTCACTAATTGCAACCTGCCAACGATGTGAATGACCCATTGGCCAAACAATAAAATGAAAAGATGCCCTATTCCATAAATATACAAAGATATTGAGATAAATATATCAAGAAAGCACTCCTAATTTGGCATCATCTTTTGGTAAGTACTAGGATCTGAATGTTTGTGTTTGCCCAAAACTTATATGTTGAAATCTGAAAGATGATCGTATTTGTTGGTGGGCCTTTGGGAGGTGTTTAGGTCCTGAAGCTAGAGCCCTCATGAGTGGGATTTGTGTTTATAAAAGAGATCTCACAGAGCTCCTTAGTCCCTTCCACCACATGAAGACACGACAGAAGGCTGCCACTCAAAAGAGAGCCCTCACCCAACCTTACTTGCACCTTGACCTTGGACTTCCAGCCTCCAGAACTATGAGCAAGGACATCCCTGCTGCTTATAAGCCACCCAGTCTGTGATATTGTTGTCGCAGCCCAAAGGGACTAAAACAGTAAGTTAACCTTTTTCTTCAGGATCCCATCTGCCATCTTAAGGTCTACTCATGTGAGTACGTTCAGGAAGCAAGGTATGGCAAGGGGAATTCTTCTTAATGGCTGGATTTCTTGATTTTCCTGATGCATGAGAAGGGAGAGGACATCAGAAGCAGGGTGTGAGATGTATGGGGTTGGTAGAGTGAGGGAGGGGTGCTAGATACTCCTAAGGGAATTGGAAGGCAGTGGGGAGAAGTTGGCCCAAATCGTACTTTAGGGTTGTGAGAAATGGTTGTTTCCCAGGATAATCTCAGCCCACATGCATGCTCACAGACACTGGCAGGTGTGGGGAGTGCTCAGTTTTTGTTAAGCAGGTAGGCCAGAGCCCAGCTTTCCCTGAGGGAGGAGAGGATTCCCATGTCATACCCCAGTTATACTGAACCAGAATTTCCAAGGTGAGATCTGGCAACCTGTATGCTTTTAAAGCTTCCTAGATGATTCTGAGTCATGAGGAACACCACCCACTGCTTGAGAATGCCTTCTCTATCATATTTTACTCTGAAGACTCCTATACTGTACATCTCAGTCTTCCTTAGCCCTAATGCTATTGTCTTAGACCAACTACTCACTGTTCTGACAGCCTAAAGCATGGGCAATCATCTGAATTCTTCACTGGTCAACATTATATAAACAGTTGCTAAGCAATTAAATCATTATTATCAAAAGACAAATCTCAGTAATGTATCACTTGATTATACCTAAACAAAAGACAGGATTTGTGATCAATCGACATTTGTAAGCCCTTTTTCTGTAAACTACAATTTTTGAGTACTCTGAGGAAATCAGTATCTAATTTTGAGTTACCAAGGAAATAGATGAACAGAATCTTATCAATGGAAGGGTTCTTAAAAGTCATTTAGTCCAACGTTACCTCTAATACCTGAATCCCTACTGCAGCACCTCTGAAAGGTGGCATATTCTAGTCTCGCACAGGCAGAAATCAGAAAGGTATTAGTTAATGCAGAAAGGAGAAAATACAAACCTACAAATAAAAAACAAAATTATAAGCATGTAGGTGAAGGCAATCTCAGTCACCCAGAAAATGACAAGACTGGAGACTTGCTCTTGCTTTCCAATGTAAATTTGACACATGAACTTTTGGGCAGACTGAACAAAAGGACAGCATCAAAGCATCTGACTATTCACACTGGATGGAGCTTCCTTGAAAAGTTTGCCCTCATACACTTATGCAGAAATAGCATCATTCTTGTAAAATGTACAGATTGCAAACAGTTCTGAAGTCGGCAGCACTGGGATAACAGACCACACTCCTACTGCACTATATATCCCTTAAAAGAGAAACAGATGGGCAGGGGAAGAGTACACTGTCCGAGACAACTGAGTAGCGTAAGCATGACTTTTGCAGTAGTGAAGGTGGCCATGGCCCCTCCTGGATAACCCACAGGTTGGGGCCACATAAAGCAGGTGAACATGTTTATCCTGGATGCCATCCCAACACGTGGGGAGAACTACTCTCAGTAGCCACTAAATTTTGTTTCCTAGTCTCCAAATATCAAAAGAGGCCAAGTTTCTCCAGGGAAGATACTTCAGCTCACAACACTACCAGTTTCTAAGCAATCTAAGAAAGGAGTACAAAGAAAAAAACACAAGCCTGAAAGCCAGGTTTTCTTAGTTGCTTCAAGTTGACTGTATCTACATGGCCTTTCTCCTTTCTCCACTAAAATCTGATGTTGGACAAATTACTTAACCTCTCTTTGCCTCAGGTTCCTCTTCTGGGAAACAATAATCTTCCTAAAACATGACTCACAGTGTTTCTTCCCCATGGTTAAAAATGTTAATGGCTCTATGCTAACAGCAGAACAGAGTTCAAAGCCAGATTCCTCTTTACTCCAGCTCCAGCTCCTCTCCTACCCAGCCCTACTCATCGTCCCCTGGCAATGTCTTCAGCTTCCCCAGTTCCATACTCTTGCTTAGGTCCCTTCACCAACCTAAAATCCACTCCTCTCTCCATGTAACTTGATCTCTGCCTGTTAAACTCCAGTGGATTCTTCAAATCTATCGAAAGTCTTCTACTTCTGAGCTCATTACCCATGGCATTCATCTGGTCCTTGGTATGAGTTTCCTGGGACTGCTGCAGGTCTCTGCAGGGAACTGTCTTCCCAGCGAGGTGTTTACCACTTGAGTTAAGGCATCTTCTTTTGGGACTAGGGTTGCCAAATAAAATGCAGGATGCCCAGCTAGATGTGAATTTCAGATAAACAACAAATAATTGTTTAGTATAAGTATGTGCCATGCAGTATTTCAAGCTGATCCAGGGGAGAGGATTCCAGAGGCAGTTGTGCCATGGAATGGCCACACAGTTTCCAGGCAAACTAGAAAAAGTTTCCATGCAGTATTTGGAACATACCATAAAAAGCTATTGTTTGTCTAAAATTTAAATTAACTAGATGTCTCGTGTTATTATTTACTAAATCTGGTAACACTATTTGGGACACCCAGATTATTTTAAATGTTAAGCATATGACTCCAGGATAGCGCTGGACAGTTTAGCTCAGCGGTGAGAGCGTCAGCCCGCAGACTAAAGGGTCACAGGTTCTTAGTCACAGGTTCAATTCTGGTCAAGGGCGCATACCTGGGTTGCAGGTTCGATCCACAGCCCCGGTCGGGGTCGTACAGGAGGCAACCGATTGATGTGTCTCTCTCACATCGATGATTCTCTCTCTCTCTCTCTCTCTCTCTCTCCACTCTAAAAATTAATGGACAGCCCAGCCGTTGTGGCTCAGCAGTTGAGCGTTGGCTCATGCACTAAGGTCATCAGTTTGATTCCCGGTCAGGGCACATGCCCAGGTTGTGGGCCAAATCCCCAGTGGGGGTCATGCAGGAGGTGGCCAATCGATGTTCTCGCTCATCAATGTTTCTATCTGTCTCTTTAAAGTCAATAAAGAAAAATAAAATAAAAATTGATGGACAAAATAATCTTGGGTGAGGATTAATAAAAAATAAATATAAGTAAAAGGCACCAGGACAGCGAGTGCGCTATAGCCCATGCCGATTACTCAATCTACCATAATTTAATCTAGAAAAATGGCTAACATCTCCAGCACTTGGCCTTTGGTCCCTCCCTGTTCCAAGTGATCAACCCCTGATCCACCTGACCTCTCCTGGGGGTTAGTGGGATGACCAGGAATCTGACCTAGGCTGTGTTAGTCTCAAGGTTGGAGTGGAACATGGAAGTTGAAGAATTGTTTCCAATGCTGAGACCGAGGGGAACGAGTTCCAGGCCCCAGGCCAAACAGGCTCTACAGGATGTCACCAATGGGCCAAGTATAGATCAGAAGGGAAAGGTCTGTGGCAGGAGAGTGTGTGTGACTGAGAGAATCTCGAAGAACAGCTGAAGCCAAACCAACAAGAGGGAGGGGTGTTGGAGGCAATGAGTACATTTGAACAAAATCCCTCCCTCGAGTTCACTAAAGTCAATCTTTTCTACACTTACCATGACTCTTGTCTGTGCCTTTCTGTACACTGTTCTGTGTTAGCTTTCTCCTGAGAAAATGAAATAGCGGCGTCTTTTCAAATTCATGCCCCACCAGAGACAGTGGCGGGAAGAGAGATTCATGATCCTTAAAAGAATAATACTATATTCCCAAGGTGGCAATGTGCTAAACAAGCTGAGAGTTTCCTGCAGCAGGCACAGGAGCCGGGCACAGTCAGAGGGTCCGCGATAAATTGTGGGAGACTGGTAAGAGGTCACCAAGGGAGCTTATAAAGGGAGAAGGTAGCCACATGGGTGCTTTTTAGACCAGCTTTAGACGTCACCCTTTCCATGAAGTTCCTGAAATCCTTCCCAGGGTACACTGTAGTCGCTTCATCCTCAGTGATGCCCGGACTACCTTCCTCACTAGATGCTTTTTCTCTCAGGTTTCACCAGATACACCAAAATCCTTGGCAAAGAGCCAATGGCCACAGAGCCGTGATGCTGCCTGACTGGTTGGCCCTCTGCCATCAGTGGTGCACTGGATGCTGCCTGAGAGGCTTCCACTGAAAATCCCAGCCCAGCTACTTCTTCATCAGGTACCAAGAATAAGCGTACTTAATCTCTCTGCACCTCAGCTTCAACATCTACAAAAGGAAGTTATAAGACCTCCTTCCATGTGGGTGCTGCCTAGTGAGTGAAATAATATTAACATATTGAAACATGCAAGAACTCAAATGTCGGTTAACCACCCCACCCCCATCACAATTTATGAAGACAAAGGAGTCCATCCTTCAAAGACTCTAAGTATGGACAATTAATAAATAATGATACTCTTATAAAAAGAACTTCTTACAGAAAAGTAGAAGTAAAGGTAGAGTTGGAAGACCTAGGGAGCATGTATAAGTTAACAGATCCAGGCGGCACGCAGGGTGAAGTATTAATAGAACTGACAGACACACCTACAGGGTCCTTTCTAATTCTGCCACAAAGACTTGTGCAAACTGAAATGACTAGCAGAGTGCTGAGAAGTGTGTGTTAAATCTTTATATCTTAATGAGGAACGGGGAGACAGCGTGATCAGCAAGTTAATGAGATTTTCTGAGGTGAGTAATCTGAAAGATGTTGCCAATATCGATGAGCAAAGATAAAATAATACAAAAACATGAAGTAAGCTCGGAAACTCAGGCAAGACATAGCTGTATGAAACTCAATGTGAAAAATGCTAAGTCATCCTGCTGAAAAGCTTGCCATGCCCAAGGGACTGGAGGAAAGAGGGATCTAACAATGATGAAAGACATCACCGGGCGGACAAGAACAGCAGATGGGAAAAAAGTTTGTATTGTGAACTCGGCTAGGGAGAAGAATGAACACCACTGCTTGGCTACATGTACGAATTCTATGGTTCCACTGAGCAAAACAAAACAAAACAAAATAGGATGAATCTATTGAGTTTGCTCTAAGGATAAAGCACCAAGTTTGGGGGCTCAGAAGGTCACGGAGTTATGTCTACAGTGAAGGAAATGAGTGACAAGAAATAAAAGTGCTAGAATAAAGGAAATGATAATTCCCAGGGAATGAAACAAGGGCAACTGAGTGGTTCATAAAAAATGGAAGCCCATGAAATTAGTCCATAAGTAGTGAAAATGATGTGTAATGGGGGGTGGCATTTTGTCTGAACAGAAATTAAGAAAGAGGAGGGATTTCGGGAAAGAGAAATGAAGTGTAATAACCTGGTAAACCCATGAAGACTGAAGCCATGAATCTAAGGCTGTCCAGGGAGCAAGGGCAAGTCCATGTCTCCAGGCCTTTAAATCAGCTAGGATCAGATGCTAGAGAGTGTCCTTCCTCCTGCTATACGGCCATGTTGGTGCAATGGACCAAATGACCTCGCGGGCCCTTCCTGAGGAAAGGTTTATTTACGACAGGAAGAAACATACATCCTGCTCTCAGAGGGAACATCTCTCAAAAAAAAGAATGAAGCAGAAAACCTGGCTCCCTACAGTTATTACATATCTCAAGACCCAGTTTCAGCAGCGGCCCAAATCCCAAGGCGAATTCAACTTAATAGATGACACTTCTATTAGCAAAGAGGGTGTGTGGCTGCCATGCATCCCTTCCACAAAGGTCAGACGATGTAGGGGACTGGGTGATGGGTTCCAGGACTCCAGAATAAGGAATAGTTGCAGTGCTAAGAAATGAATTAAGTGCTATTATTATGTCAAAAGTGGCAGAATTATAAAAGTTATATCTGGGAGGCTTAGGGTATAGGGAGAAAAGGGCAGGATTGCATTAAGTTTGAGAAGTGAGAAGGAGCCAGGGTCTTTCTGTGGTCAGGCAGGGCGGACTTGGGTAGAAAGAACTCAGTATAAATGTGTAAGAGAGTGGGAAGGCAACAGGAAAGGAAGGAAGCAGGATATAAAGGAAGAGAAAAAAGACCCTAGCAGAATTCTCCCTAGGCCATTCACTGGGATCTCCCAAAGACTGCAGTGAGTGGGACCCAGGGCCACCCCTCCTCCCCCAGAGCTGTGACACAGAGGATCCAATGACACATAATTGTCTGCAGCAAATAGAAAACTGTAAGGAACCTATGGCTATTCTCAATGGGGAAAGTGGCCTCAAAGATTTTGTAACAAAATCATGTACTCTTTGTTAAATAACTATTCTCATTTTTAGAAGCTGCTCATGGCTTGTTGAGCCCTGGTAGAGACAGACTGTCAAAGTGGAAAACTAGGAGACACAAAAACTAGGTAATATTTGATGTTAACAAGCCATAAATATAAGTATGCTCAGCCTGTCCTAAAGGCATAAGCAGATGGCTCATTCTCCTGGTGTAGCCACTCCTAAAGTCTTGTTCCTAAAGGCTATGAAGCCACCTCTCTGTCAACCCACTTTTAAAATCCAGAACAAAGTTCTCTGTGACCACTTAAGTAAGAGGACAGTTCAGCCTGACTTACAGGTAATGCTATCCAGTCTGCTGGCGTCAGAAGTATAACATGATGCTGTGGTGCGTGGGCCTGTGAGCGGTTCTTCCCGTGGGCCACTTGGCCTACAAGCAGAGAAGACATAAGGTAAGAATATATAGCAATTCATGGATTGTGGTTAATGGTTCAGCCAGACTGTTAGGAATCTGGAAGGGTCAAGTTCCTCGCGGGGTTCAGGAAAAGGAGATTTGGAGTGATGACCAAATGGCCTTCACTGGGAAGGTAGCTTTCTCTAAACGGTGACTTGTTAGCCTCTTTTCCCGGCCAGCACATTCTTGCTCATTGTGTGGCCACGGACGCAAGAATGGAAGTTGTGCATGGGTTCAACAACATGGATTTCCTCTATCCTCTAGGATAGGCAGAGGAGAGCTTAATAGAACAGGGTGTGAAATGAGTTTGGCGAGTTGGTAGAGATCAGACCACAGCAGGCCTTGAAGCACATATTAAGGAGAATGGTCTTTACCTAAGAGAGGTGGGAGGCCAAGGTAGTATATTAAGTGATTGGAGAGAGAGGGATAAATAACATAATCTGGGTGCAAAATGTTTTGGAGAGAAGCAAGAGTAAATACATGGAGGGCAGTTAGGACACTCCAGTAGCCCAGGCAGCGGGCGATGAAGCCTGGACTCGGGTGCTGCAGGAAACAGGAACAAGAGGATGGACTGGAGCAAGATTTAGAAGGAAACATCATTAGGACTTGGAAATGATTGGGTATGGGAAGTGAGTAAGACAGGAGGGATGTAGGAGCCCCTCACCACGACCGGAAAACACTGGAAAGGGACCCAAAAGGAAGGGAATTACCTTTTGGATAGAAACCATGGCTTTTTCTTCTAATGTACCCAACCAGTCAACTCAAAAAAATTAAATCAACGTTATTTTCAGTAATCGAAAGCAGAGTCAGGCTTCTGCCCTCAAAAATATCTGCCTACTGCCCAGCTGGTGTGGCTCAGTGGTTGAGCGTCAACCAATGCACCAAGAGGTCGCTGGTTCGATTCCCGGTCAGGGCACATGCCCAGGTTGTGGGCCCAATCCCCAGTGGGGGGCATGCAGGAGCAGCCAATCGATGTTCTCTCTCATCGATGTCTCTCTCTCTCTCTCTCTCTCTCTCTCTCCCCCTCTCCCTTCCTCTCTCTCTAAAATCAATAAAGAAAAAACATTTTTTAAAAAATATCTGCCTACTGCCCAGTGATACCTAATCTTTTTTTTTCTTAATAACAAGTCTAAGTCCCAGTTAGAAGAAAAGGGCACTGTACTAGTTTCCCAGGGCTGCCACCACTAAGTACCAGAAAGCAGGTGCCTTATAACTAGAGGAATGTATTCTCTCACAGTTCAGGAGGCTAGAAGTCAGGAATCAATGTTGGCAGAGCTCGCTCCCCCCTCCACAGGCTCTCACCGGGGTTCCTTCCTCGTCTCTTCCAGGTTCTGTTGGCTCCTGGCCATCGGGCTCCGGTAGCAAAACTCCCACCTCTGCTTCCTTCTCTACACGGCCTTCTTCTCCCTGTGCATCTCTGTGTCATCTCCTTTTGTCTCTCATGTGGACACTGTCATTGGATTTAGGGCCCACCCTAAACCCAGGATGATCTCAACTTAAGATCCTTAATTTACTTACATCAGCAAAGACCCTATTTCCAAATAATGCCACATTGACAAATTCAACCTACTACAGTCATAAAATGTAAACAGATTGTTTATATACGCTTGGCTTAGGCACACTTTGATAAGTTTCAGGTAGAAGAGCATTCTCCACAGTGCGTTAGGTAAACATAAGTTTCTGAAGATGCTCAAAATAAATTTTTACCATGGTCAAATAAGTTTGGGAAACACTGAATGCTAGGTACCGTCCTTTATCCATTCATATCGACATTAAAGTTTCTGAGAAGTCCCACAGTAATGAAACATTCAAGTTGTTTAACCCCTAATTCTCCAAATTTAAGGACATGTAATCTTCTCTTTTTGGTTACAGAGCACTCATTGGCATCTGAAAAAACTGGTCCATGGAGCATACTCACAGATATGCTAAGTTCAAGTATAATCAATTAATCATCAGCAAGAATAAATGGTTTGGGTTTCTGGATTCTTTCAATGGGAAAGGAAAAGAAATGAAAGAAGGTCTCGAACACCGAGGAAAGGGGAGAGTGTGGCCACGGAACTCAGGAGGTGGGTCTGATGCAATCCGTGGGCTGTGCACGGGGGAAGTGCCGGAAGATGAGCCTGGAGGGCCAAAAACATGTTTGCTCAAAGAATTCTTTATTCACTTCAAACTGTGAGTAGGCAACACAAGCTGTGAAACAGAGGTTTGGGCTTGATTGCTTGGATTTTTTATTTGTTGCTGTGGGTTTTGTATCAGTCAAGTAAAAGCATGTACAGCTCCTTTGTGATTTATAGTCATTTTGCTTTGTATTTTCTCAAACATGATGATTTTCTCGCAAAAGGGCATGTTCCCCATGGGTTTTATTAATCGAAGTGCCACGATAACCACATTTCTGACAGCCTGAATTCTCCCTCGAGTTGCTGTTCAAAGCGGCAGCCTTTCCCCACTCAGCTTCTCAGTCACCAAACACCTTTAATAGAGTGATGTCTTGGTTAATGAGAATCTGGATGCTTCATCGGAACAGGAGCCGTAAACCTAGATGCCCCTGTCTTTTAGCCAACATAACAGGAGCATGTAAGCCACAGTTCTCTGGAGATATAGTCACTCCCAGCAGCCAAGCTCTGATTGGGGGGCCGGGGTTCCAGAGAAAATACAAAGTTCTCCATCAGGAGCTCCCCCTGGATTGTGAGGGCACTAGCCCCTCCTCCTGTGCCATTCCTTGTGCAAGAGAGACACAGAAGCTCTCTCAGCCTCTGGGATCATTTCTTTTTTGGCCATACCAGAGCTGGGAAGAAAATGAGCACTCCTGGCTCCTCATTCGCCAAGGCACTCGCATTTCCCCTCAACAGAACGGTGACTGAGCCAGCAGTCAGTGGTGAGAGGTACTGGGTCCCCCCTCTATTCTTTACCCACCTCCAGATGTTACCCAGAGCTGCTGCTCACAAGCTTTGTGTCCCAGCAAGCTTGGAAACACTGTCCCAGAGTTTCCCAAAGTGGAAATCCTGTACCATGAGGCAAACACAGATCAACTTATCTGATACAAGAAGAAACATATTTCATGGGCTATCAATGTATCTTAATGTGCATTAGAGAAAAGAAGCCACACACAAAATCTGTGATTCCACCAACGTGACTGCTTAGGATCAGCCTAATTCTTTAATACTTTGCTTAATTCAACATTTATTTAATGAAAAACATCAACGATTGTACAGGTGGTGCATAAATGTGACAGGTTTCACCTGCGTGATATTCAGGAAGCTACATCACATACGAGGCACTGCCACGGAATTTAGAAATTGAGAGGGACTTTAGTGGAAGCCCCAAGAGCGGGTGTCTTTTCTCCAAACTGGCCCTTACAAATAATTTCTGCCCTGAGTTCAATCTCTGTCATGTGGGAGAAACTCTAGGGGGAGAGACTTTTCCATCATAGACAGGTTCTGACTGAAGGAGGGCTGGCAGTGCCTTTCTTTCTTAGGGGAAACAAATGAAAAAGCCATATTGCCTTAAAGCAGGAGCTGAGGTTGACAAATATCAGGTCCTAGGGGGAAACAGCGAAAGATTTCCTTTTGGAAGTTGTAACTTCGAGTAAGAATAACAATCCAGTGATTCAGACTCAAAAGGTATTTCCTGCTGAACACTTCTGAGTAACAGGATTATGTGCACTGCCCAATTGTCCATAAATGGACCAGTTCTTGCCCTTCTTTTAAACATCCCTACATCTTCCTTTCCTGAATCCAACACCCCACCCTGCTTTGCATTTGTTCTGCTGATGCTCTTGCGCGGATGTTCCCAGGAGAGCTAGAGTCACTGACTCCTAGATTATCCTGGCAGGCCAAACAGGGACCAGGATCTCCCCAGTGTTAGGTCTTTCCACCCTGATGTCAGTGTGGACTTTTTCAGAGGGACATTGATTGTGTGCATTCCACTAGGAAACTTTTGGTGAACCCTTGTTATCCAAAGGGCAAAGTTATTCATGTATTCACCAATATTTTTCAGTGTGTATGACAGACGGGCTAAGCAGCGTCCCCGTGCTTAGAAATACTTGCACAGGGTAGGCATCCATGTGGAGAATGACTTGGAGCCTGGTAGAACCTGCTGCCTAAGAGGCCACTGGGCACATGATTGAGAATGTTATTCTGTTCCTTACCTTCCTGGAAAGCCCCCATGCAATTTTCAAGAAATAATATGTATGTCCTTTGACACCTTTTGAACCCATCAAATTATGTGTCTATCAGTCTGTCCTCCCCAACAATATAAGCTCCCCAAGGGCAAGAGCTTTGCATCTCTCACCTTTATATTCTTGGTACCCAGCACATAGTAAGCAAACATGTATCCCCTAATACGTGAATTGCTAAAATAATATAATGCAATCCAAACCTCAAAAAATAATTCATTAATTAGTCATTAAGTTACTCCTTCCTGTTATATGAGAAGACTCACATTTACTTTTTGGGTTTGTTTGTTTGTTTGTTTGTTTGTTTTTTATAAACAATCATATTTTAGATGTGCCCAGTTAAAATCAGAAAAGGGAGAGCAGGGATTGAGCTCAGGATGGACTCAAGAATGGGATCAAGAGAAGATGCATGAGTTTGGAAAAAGCAAACAATCTCAATGAGAAGGAATTTATTAAAAACACAAGGGATCAAACAAAGAAGCACATCTTCCCTAAGGATGTAGCAGCTCATTCATGCAGACACTCATCTGAATATTAAACGACGCTTTATAGAATGTTGAATAATTATAATTCCTTCAATATTGTGTTCATTGGAATGTAGGGGAATTTCTAATTAATTCCTTCATCAACTTATATAATATCTCATGGTGCACCTATTCTGGGTCCTGTTCTAGATGCTGGAAATACCAGAAGTGACTCTGACAGACACAGTTCCTGCTCCTTTGGAGCTAACAAAGTCTTGTGAGCAGCTGGGGGACACACATCTAAAACTAGAGAGAAGAGAAAAGAAGGGAAGAAAGCAAAGGAAGATAAGAAAAGGGAGGGGAAGGGAAAAGAACAAGATGGAAGGGAAATAGCCAGTGGCCTCAGTGCTATGCAGAGATTTGAACTAGAAAAAGTGAAAGGAGCCCAGCTGGTGTGGCTCAGTGGACTGAGCATCATCCCATAGACTGAGAGCTCCCAGTTCAATTACCAGTCAGGGCATATGCCTGGGTTATGGGCTCAATCCCCAGTAGGGGACGTGCAGGAGTCAGCCAATCAATGTTTCTCTCTCACATTCTAAAAAATCAATAAAAACATATTAAAAAAGAAAAAAAGTGAAAGAAAGTGATCAGTACCTATTTTAGATGGATTGTCAAGGAGAGTCTCTCTAAGATCTAAATGACAATAGGGAACCAGCTAGGTATGATCATAGGATGAAAGCCTTCCAGGAAGAGAGATTATCTAGTACAAGATTGTAATCCATAGAGTGAAAATAAAAAACATAATTTAAAAACATACACAGAAAATTGCTTTAATTTTTGATTATTATGAATTCAGACTTCAATTGGAAGTCCAGAATAAGATTCTCATCACTGAGTAACATTAAAACTTAAATTGAAAAAAATATATATGAAACACAGATTTTAAAACAAACAAAAAAAGTATAAAGAATCTTTTAGGTTATTTGTTCAAATGAACCTAGTCTGGTCAAAATACGTTACCATGAAAAGAATATAATAACTTAATCTTTAAATGTTCATTTCCACACCATTTTGTCATTCTTCAATTTTTCTGGAAAAAAACTGTAACTTCCTTTTAGACTGACCACCAGCCGGATACAGATATCCTGGTTCATTAATAAAATGAAACAATCAGAAATTCTTGCCAAATATGCCGAATGCTGGGCTTTCTTCATGGATGAAGACATCTGGTGAACTTATTTTATCTCATGAATCATCATAACCCCTATAGGCTACAGAAATCATGATATTTAAAGTTTCTAATTCTATAAAGAGATAATCAGAGGCACTGAATGGCCAAGTAAAATGGTTGACTTACAATCACTGATTAAAGTACTGACAAATTCCTAAAGGCATTTGGCCACTATCCTATATCTTACCCTATATACCCACACCTTTGTTCTAAATGCAAAGGTGATTGAATTAAGAAAAGTCCAATGTACTCTACTTTTCTTTCTAAATAAGATTTTATTTGAATGGGACAATGAGGTTTATAGTAAATTAGGTCTAGGTTGTTCTTTCTTTTTTTTTTTCTTTAAAGTATCCTCGGGTGATGATTTATTTATTTATTTATTTATTTATTTATTTATTTATTTATTTTTATCCTCACCCGAGGACATTTTTGCTTTTATCTTCAGATAGAGCGGGAGGGAGAGAAGGAGAGAGAAACATCGATGTAAGAGAGACACATCGAGTGGCTGTCACCCACACGACCCCAAATGGGGCTGGGGATGAACTGTAACCGAGGTACGTGACCTTAGCGGGAACCGAACCCAGGACTCTCTGGTCCACAGGCTGACGCTCTAACCACTGAGCAAAACTGGTCAGGGCAAGGGTTGTTCTTTCAATATTGAAGGCATTTTAGAGTAATAAAATCAACTAAAACAAACTCTACAGGATCTATATCTCAGTTACATCTGTTTATCATAACTTCCTTCTACGGAAGTCATTTTCTTGTAGCTCTAAGCAAACAGGATAGGATCAACTTTAAAGGAACTTCAAGAAGTAAACGCAGGGGAGTAAAGTCAGCAGGATGGCTGAATAAGATGTCCCTCATTGTTTCCTCCCTCAACAACAACTTTGCATCCATCCAGGCAAAAGTGCTTTTGTGGGAGCTCTGGGACCCACCATTATACTCCAAAGAACTGGGAGAAGTCTCGCCTACCCGTGCGTGGGGTAATAGGCATACAGACCTCCATTCAGCTGTGGAGTCCACAGTGTATATGAACTGACTGCAGACTCTCTAGGCTATGGTCTGGAAGCACCATTAGGAAGGATGCTGTCTTAGATAATCACCCCCAGATGAGAGAGTCTTTGTGGAAGTCTAGGTTTCCAGCAAAAAAAAAAAAAAAAAAAAAGTTCCAGTATACCATAAGAGCAAAAACAACACAAGTTTGGACACACTGGAGGGTAAGAGGACAGTCTGACTACCCATCTCACACCTCCCCCAAGGTGGCACAACTCAGTGCCAAGAGAGACCTTATCCCACCATGATTTCTCCCATAGGGGAACGTGAGGGCATGTGAGTGAGCACTTGGATTCCCCAGCTGTGTGAAACATTGACAAAATGGCCTAATACTAGTTCTGGTCCAAGGCAGAGACATAGGAGGCTCCCAAACTACCCTCTTCCTACGGACACACCAAATGTACAGCTACACAGAGTAATTCCCTCTGATAGAAATCCAGAAACTAGCTGAGCAACTTCTATGTACTCAGAAAACTAGAACCACATTGAAACAGGTAGGAAAGGCTAAGACACACTCTCATCATAAACCCCACCCCTGGCACAGCACCATACAGTTGGGAGAAAACTCCCAGTTCACAGCTTCTCCCTGAGGGGTTAAAGGCTTGGACCTAACATCTCGCACCCCAACTTTTAAGACTCCTACCTGAGAGATGGGCAGCCAAAATCCCTTGCTCTAATCCAACATGCTTGTATCCACAAAACCCACAAGATTATAGCAAACAAGGAAACACTTCTTAATAGGCTCCAAGGATTCACTGTGGCTATACCCCCAGGCTCAGCACAGAGGGAACACACAAAACATGTCCACCACACAGTGTTTCCCTGAAATGGATCTATTTGCATAATTTAAAGCTGCTACCTGAGGGTCAGGCTTCTAATATAGCACACATGTAGGGGATGACTGCCATCCTTTCTGGAGACCAGAGAAGCCAGCAGATGCCTCCCCTACCTTCTGGCCAACTCCAAATCACCAGTATCTCCCTGGAAGGAGCTTGTAAACATGTCTACACCCCAACTTTAGCAGCTGTTGCCGAAGGAATAGGTCTTCACATTGACTGGTTCTAATAGCAAACAAGGCATGCATTGAGGAGTCCCACAGGACTATAGCAAAAAAAAGAAACAGTTCTCGAGGTGTTGTTCCCCCAGGACACAGTGCAGAGTGAGCAGAAAAAAACTTCCCACCTCCCAGTTTCCCCCCTAAAAAAGGACCTATTTGCATTTTTTTTTTTTTTTTTTTTTTTTTGGTACGTGCCCCTAGTGGGAACTGAACCCGGGACTCTCTGGTCTGCAGGCCGACGCTCCAACAGCTGAGCCAAACTGGCCAGGGCATATTTGCATATTTTTTAAGCTGCTGAGGGTCATGCTTCTAATTTAGCACACATCTAGGGACTGACTGCCATCCTCCCCAGAGACCAAGGTAGCATGTGGACACCTCAAAATCACTTTTATCTCCCTGCAAAGACCTTATATATACATCTAATGTTCCAGCTTTTGCAACTGCTGTCCAAGGGACAGGCCCCTGGATCACCTGGCTATAATAGCCAATAGGACTTGCACTCATGAATCCCACAGGACTATAGCAAAAAAAAAAAGCATTTCCTAATGGGTGGAGGAGCACCTCCCTCCACTGGTTATACATTCAGGCAAGCACAGAGGAAGCAGGTAAAAACACCCATCTCCTAGTTTCTCCCTGGAAGGGACCCAACTACAAACTTTCCCAGCTGTTACCTGAGGGTACAGTTTCCAGTCAACCTGCATCTAGATGCTGACAGCAATCTTCCCCTTTTGGACACTGTCGGATCTTGGTACACTCTCAACTACTGGGAGGCACCAAGACAAAGAAGGCAGCTTAGACAATCACAAAGGTTTGAGAGACACTAAAAACTCAGGCTGAGCTGATTGATGAGGTTTATATCCTACATGAGATTACTCTGTCAAGACTGGGAGTGGTGGCTATTTTATTTAATGTGAAGAAACCAACAAAGACAGCAAATAAAAATGCAGAAAGACAGAAATATGTCACAAACAGAACAAGATAAAACTCCAGAAACAGACCTTATGAAATGGAGGTAAGTGACTTACCTGATAGTTCAAAGTAATAGTCATAAAGAGACTCACAAAGGTCATGAGAGCAAAGCATGAACAAAGTGAGAATTTCAACAAACAGATAGAAAATATTCAAAACTACCACACAATAATCACAGAACTGAAGAATATAATAAACAGGCTGAAAAATTTCAACAGAGTAGTTAAACAATATACCAGATCAAGCAAAGAAAGGGTCAGCAAACTTGAAGACAAGACAGTGGAATTCATCTAATCAGAGAAGCAAAAGGTAAAAAGAATTTTAAAAAGAGTGAAAATAGCTTAAGGGACTTATAGAACATCATAAAGTGAACCAATAAATGCATTATAGGGGTTGGAGAAAAAGGAGAGAGAAAAGGGCAGAGAGTTATTCGAAGAAATAATGACTGAAAATTTCACTAATGTGAGGAAAGAAACAGACATGAGGATCCAGGAAGCCAAAGAGTTCCCAATAAAATGAAACCCCAGAAACAAACACAAAGGTACATAATAATTAAGTTGTTAAAAGTTAAAGACAAGGAGTCCTGGCTGGTGTGGCTCAGTTAGTTGGAGTGTCATCCTATACACCAAAACGTAATGGGTTTGATTCCCAGTCAGGGCACATGCCCAGGTTGCGGTTTCGATCCCCAGTTAGGGTGCACACAGGAAGCAACTGATCGATGTTTCGCTCTCTCACATTGATGTTTCTCTCTCTCACCCCCCCTTTCTTTTCTCTCTAAATGAAATAAAAACATATCCTCAGGTGAGGATTAAAAAAAAAAAAATTTAAGCCCTGGCCAGTTTGGCTCAGCGGTTAGCACATGGGCCTGCAGACCAGAGAGTCCAGGGTTCAGTTCCCGCTAAGGGCACATACCTCAGTTGCGGTTTGTCCCCACCCCGGTTGGGGTCGTGTAAGTGGCAACCACTCAATGTGTCTCTCTCACATCGATGTGTCTCTCTCTCACTTCCTCCCTCTCTCCCACCCGCTCTATCTGAAGATAAATGCAAAAATGTCCTGGGGCAAGGATAAAAAAATTTTTTTTCAAAGTTAATGACAAGGAGAGAATCTTAAAAACATTAAGAAAAAAGCAATTTGTCACATACAAGGAAACCACCATAAGACTATGAGCAGATTTTTCAGTAGAAACTTTGTAGGCCAGAGGGAGTGGCATAATATATTTAAAGTGCTAAAAGGGAAAAACATGCCAACCAAAAGTACTCTTGCCAGCAAAGTTTTCCTTCAGAATGAAGGCTAGATAAAGTGTTTTTCAGACAAGCAAAGCTAAATGAGTTCATTGACACTAGAAAGGCCTTATAAGAAATGACAAAGGGAGTTCTTCAAGTTGAAATAAAAAGATAGTAATTAGTAACCAAAAAAGCATGAAAGTATAAAACTCACTAGCAATAGTAAATATATGGTTAAATTTAGAATACACTAATGTAATGTTGGTAGGTAAATCACTTATATAACTCTAGTATAAAGGTTAAAAGACAAAAGTATTTTTTAAATAATTAGAACTGTAATAATTTGTTAATGAATACACAATGTAAAAAATGTAAATTTTTGCCCTGGCCAGTTTGGCTTAGCAGTTAGAGCGTCAGCCCACAGATCAGAGAGACCTGGGTTCAGTTCCCGCTAAGGGCACGTACCTCGGTTACAGTTTGTCCCTGGTGCCGGTTGGGGTCGTGTGGGTGGCAACCAGTCGATGTGTCTCTCTCATGTCAATGTTTCTCTCTCTCTCTCTCTTCCCCCTCTCCCTCCTGCTCTATCTGAAGATAAATGCAAAAAAAAAAAAAAAGAGTAAATTTTGACATCAAAAACATAAAAGATGGGGGTAGGAGTATATAAAGGCAAGCTTTTGAGTACATTCGAAGTTGTTATCAGCTTAAAATAGACTGTTATAAATCTGAAATATTTTGTGGAAGCCGCATTATAACCACAAAGCAAAACCCTACAGTAAATACACAAAAGAGAAAGAAATCTGACCATACCACTACAGAAAATCATCAAACCACAAAGGTAGAGAAGAAGAGAGGAGAAAAGGAACAAACGAATTATAAAACAACCAGAAAACAATTTTTAAAATGGCAACAGTATGCCCGGCCAGTGTGGCTCAGTCGGTTGAGCATTGTCTCGTGCACCAGGAGGTCACCAGTTCAATTAATTCCCCATCAGGACACATGCCCAGGTGGCGGGCTCAATCCCCAGTAAGGTGACATCTGTAATACTGTCAACAATAAAAATAAATAGCCCTGACCAGTTTGGCTCAGAGGTTAGAGCATCAGCCTGTGGACCAAAGAGTCATGGGTTCAATTCCGGTCAAGGGCAGGTACATCGGTTGCAGTTCAGTCCCCAGCCCCGGTCAGCGTCGTGGGGGAGTCAACCAATCCTCACATCAATCTTTTCCCCTGTCTCTCTCTCTCTCCCTCCCTTCCTCCCACTCTATCTGAAGATAAATGGAAAAATATCCTCGGGTGATTAATTTTTTTAAAAAAGAATATGTATATACTCTTCCCTCCAGAAGATGGAGTTTATTTAATCTTCTCTCTCCCATTAAGTGTGGTCTGAGCTTAGTGACTCGCTTCCAAAGAGTAGAGTAGGGAAGAGGAAACATAGTAACTTGACACCACCTTAACCAAGTGATCAAGGTCAACATCACAGTAATAAGTCATGTAGATGTCAAGGATCCCTCATACAATGCAATGACGAGGGCATTTCACCTCTATGGTCTTCTTCCCCCAAATCCATTATTCCAGACTAATCATGAGAAAACAACAGACAAACCCAAATTGCGGGGCATTCTACAAACTACCTGACCAGTACTCCTGAAAATTATCAGGTTGTGAGAAACAAGGAAAGAAACTGTCATGAACTAGAGGAGACTCAGGAGACAAGATGACCCAATAGAATGTGGCATCCCAGATGGGATCCTGAAGCAGACAAGGATATTTGTGGGAAAACCTGTGAAATCTAAATAAAGTATAGGGTTTAGTTAATAGCATTGTACCAATTTGGGTTTCTTAGTTTTAACGTATGTACCCGGGTTACAGAAGATGTTCACATTAGGGGAAACTGGATGAGGGGCATATGGTAACTCTCTTGGACTTATCTTTTCAAGCTTTCTGTAAATCTAAAATTATTCCAAAATAAAATTTATTTTAAAAGAAAATTTAAAAAGCAACATTTCATAAGAAACATGCAGTTCTATTAGCCGTCGCGCAGTCTCTCAGTCCTTTATGCTTTCCAGCAGGATTCTGAAATGCCTTTACGGCTGTGGAGTCCTTACTGCTTGTCGTTTCACCAAATACAGCTTCACTGTCTCATAATTATTACTCAGAGGTTGGGTGGACCACATGGAATCTGTTGTATTCTCACACACAAATAGAAATCTCATTTTAAATCACCAATAAGTACAAACAGAAAATTTTGCATTGTACAATACAGAAATGCCTTTTTACAAAAGAATGCAAAAGAGATAAGGGTTGCTAGGCAACCACCCAGCACAGGCTTTGGCATTCACGCAACAAAGAGGTGCCTGTGCTGCCACCACCTGAAGGTTTGCTTAAAGCACCGGAGGAAAACTGACAGTGAGGAGCTGAAATATAGTTAGAATCACCGCTATTCTCCCCAAATTGTCTTTGAGCATGTTTTATCAATGGCAAGATGTTGATTTACAAAACGAGTACAATAAACCTTATTTGGATTGTATCCAACTTTTAAAATTCAGCTGGCATTGCGGCACAACTGTGAGTGTTATCTTCTGTGCACTCAAAAGAATGTCCTACACACCAGCTTTTTCTTCAAGCAGGGTCAGTGGAAGGGAAAACACCCCCGAGGGGAATTTTCTTTGGTGGCTTCAACTTTGTCCCCTTTAGTGAGCCTGCCCTGGACTCCCAGACATCCAATATCTGAGATTGGTTTTATAGGATTAAATAGTTTCAACAATCCAATAACATCTTGGGAGAATTATTTCAAGAGTTTGGTGTCCTATAATATATTTGCCCCTTAAAAGAAGACAGCTGCGAGAGGAGTCTGAAGAAGGAATCTCAAAGGGTTGAACTTCAACAGAGCAGCCCCTGGGTGAGGACAACAGAGCTCGCCAGACCACCACCCACGGATCTGTCAAAAGCCCAGCAGTGTGGTGTCAGGATTATAATCCTTTAGGTCTATGGCACAGAACAGTGTACAGGAAAGTGCATAGTCTAGAGGCAAGCTGTCTGGTTTAAGTCCTGCCTCTACCAGCCTTGTGACCTTTGGCAAAATACTTACTCCCCTGAGCATCAGTTTCCTTATCTGTAAAAGGGGATGAAAAAACTTACCTACTATATGACATTTAAGTGTTAACTGAAATAATGAATATAAAGCCCTTTGCACGGTTGCTGGCATGTAATAGGTACACAATAAATGTTTACGGTACTAATATAATTATGAAGGTCAATAGTAAATAATGCTCCATCTCACTTATTTAACTAAATACTCTCAGGTTACTTATTACTTAAATATCCAGTGTAGGAATATTTTGTCTCAGCATACAATGAAATGTAAGCATGAATGACATGAGGCAAGAACAAAGATGTGGCACCAGATCAATGTTATAAAGGGCCATTAAATGGCCAAGCTGGTATGGCTCACTTGTTGAGCATTGACCCATGCACCAAGAGGTCACCAGTTCAATTCCTGGTCAGGGCACATGCCCAGGTTGTGGGCCCGATCCCCAGTGGGGGGCATGCAGGAGGCAGCCAATCGATGTTCTCTCTCATCAATGTTTCTATCTCTTCTTCTCCCTTTCTCTCTCTCTAAAAATCAATAAAGAAAAAGAATTTAAATGAATAAATAAATAAAAATAAAGGGCCATTAAACGCAGACCTACACCTTCCATCATCCTGCATCACCTGGGCCATGTTATTATAGCAATGTTGACAGACAGGGTGGGGCAAAAGTAGGCTTACAGCTATTAGTATGGAAAACAGCACAATAATTAATCAATAATAATACAAGAATGAACTCTGTGTTTCACATACTCACAACTGTAACCCTACTTTGTCCCACCCTATAGCTGAATGGCCGCAAAACAGGACGACAGTATATTGTGTCCTCTCTGAGTTCCTAGCATTTATGTAGATCAAGCTACATGGAACTGTGTACACTTAGGGGACCAAAGGATTTCAGATCTCTGGGCTGCCATCTAAAAGAAGAATACATGTGGAACTACAAGGAAAGTTTCATGTATAGGAAATCAAGAACCACACTGGAGCTGGAGGTGTCTCTAAGGGCTTGGCCATAAGAGTTCACACATCTTCACTCCAGCTAGTAGCCTTAGGGTGCTTGGTGACACCCACTGCACTCTGGCCTGCTTCGAGCTGCTTCCTGGTGTACTCACAGCCTCTGTGTCATGACATCAACATCCATGTGCCTTCTGATGGCCTCACCCGCCCTCCATCACAGTGACTTTCACGCTCTTCCTATGGACAATGATAATGCACATTCTATTAACCTACTTTAAATCCCCAAACAGATTCTGACTCCCCAAAAAAGTGAAGAGCACTGTAGTGGACAAATACTGTGATGTGCCGCCCAGATTCACTTCAGAAATAAAGGGATTTCCTCCGTAGCCTCTAGGAGTGCTGCTGGCCGACAGCCCCCACTGGCAGCCCCCCACAGAGAGGCCATACTAAACAGAGCTGCCTCACCCAAGGCACTGTCCCCCTCCTGGGCAGCAAGGCTGACTGATAGAGAGAATAAAGACCTAGTCTTCTTGTCCCAATTCGGGACATCTCCGAAGGGCCATTCCGGCTCCAGAACTCTCCATAGTATCTGCTGAGACCTGCGTTGAGACCACATCACCATTCATCTGCTCCTTCTGCCATTTCTGCTTCCTTCCCCTTCCCTCCGTTCCCCTTCGCCAGACGATGATCTCGAGAGCACTCCTGGATAACTTTCTACACATTGATCTCCATCTCAGAGACTGCTTCGTGGGAAACCGGTCAGTGACATGAACATAACTCAGAGGTTGCACACATCATATCTTCAAGCCAAATCATGTAGGTCGTCACCAGTCAACTGAAATACTGCTTGCCCTAGATCAAGTGTCCAATTCTGGTCCAATAGGCTATGATCCAGAGCCAGGAAGATACACCTGTGTGGTAGGAAACGTCATTTTCGGGGCAGCAGCAGCTCTGGGATGAGTGTGTGGCTTAGAGGGTGACAGGCTTGACAGGTCTGGTACATTCTCCTGTGAATCCCAGGCTGGATCTATGAGTTTGTCTCTTTCTTTCCACAATCTGTAGAATTTAGTCTGCGTCCTATTCTCTTCACAGCTGTCACCACCTCTCCTGTTTCTTGGAGATCCTTGCCCACGCAAGAACTTCCAGTGAAAACATCTACACTTCACTTTGAGCTTAAGGGGTGTACTGCAATTCGTGACAGGAAAGCAGAAAGGAGATATGTAAAATAGCAAACATAATTAATATGATAAGAAGAGTTGTTACAGATTTTTAGAAATTCAAGCTTATATATTACACTAATTAAAGACACTCCATGATACTTCTTATAAAATTTTTAAATTCCCTTCCTCCTCACATTAGTAATGACTGTACTTTGCTAAGAACTACGACTTTATCATTGTGTTAAAAATGATGTGTGCTCATTATAAAAATGAAACTGATGCAGAAAAGTCTAAGAAAGAAAGAAAAAAAAAAAGTGCCTAAAATCCTACTGCCCATAATTAACATCATGTATTATTTTAGTTGTCTGTCTATTCATATATCCAGAAAGGCAGATTGACTTTCATTAAAATGGAATTATAATATGTATGCTATTTTAACTTTTAAAATTATTTTAAATTTTATTTAACCAAAAAAATGAAACTGAAATAAAATTGAAGTAATTGCAGAATAGAAAATATTTCTCCACCATAAGAACCATTTCCTACAAGATCACTTTTAGGAAAGGTGATTAGGAAAAGCTTTAAGTTGAATTTCAACTACATGTTTCAACTTTAGATGTTTCCAGTGGTCTGACTTCCTGCAATAAAGACATGAGGGAGAAAGCAGATCACTTCACCTTCTCCCTCCATAACTCAGATTTTGTCATTATTTTTAAATTATCAAGTGTGGTAAACACTGCTTCTTCCCCAATCTCAGTTTTCCCTTTTTCATAGTATAATACAAGTTTTAGCTGAGCATAAAATAGCCCTGTGAAAGAAAGAAAGACACCCCTACTAAAGACTACATTGCTCTGCCTCTTTGCAGGTATGTGTGGCCATCTGAACAAATTCTGGGCAAGAAAATGTTAAAGAAATGATGTATGCAATTTGGGGGCCATGTATTTACAGAGAAGGAGTATGTCTCTGCCTGAGTCCCTTTTCCACCTGTCCACAGGCTGGGACACAGACATGATGGTGGCAGCTGAAGCATCCATGTGCGACTAGGAGATGAAAGCCACATATTAATGAAGGTAGAACAGCAAAGCAGTAGAAGCCTGGGTCTCCAATACTCTCTGCCACCAAACCAGCCCTGGATTGTCTACCCAGACTCTTATGTGACAATGAAATAGATTTCTGTTTCATTGAAGCCAATTCATTTTTATGTTTATTTTTACAGCATTTTATCTGCAGTCTAGCCTTAGACCTCATCTAGCAAACTCATCAATAGACTACACATTTATTGTCTATTCTGAATCTATAACTCCTGGAGTTAGTTTGCCTTAGTTCCATATTCAAAGGCATTCGGTGTTCACTGCCAGTCCCTTTTACCATGAATTCTGGGAGATTTCTTTCTATCTTTGATTTTATTTGGATGATTGGCTTGGTGGTATATTCACACACTTAGAGCTTAAAACCACTCAAAGTTACTATCTTACAATTCTGTACACTGGAAGTGCAAAATGGATTTCACTGAGCTAACTAATGTCAAGGCATTGGCAGGGCTGTGTTCTTCCTACAGGCTCTAGGAGAGAATCTATTTCCTTGTATTTTCAAGCTTCTAGAAGTTGTGTGTATTCCTTAGCTCTTGGTCCCTTCCTTCCTCTTCAAAGACAATAGAATAGTACCTTTAAGTATCTCTGATTATCACCCTCCTGCCTCCCTCTTTTGCCTATAAGAACACTTGTGATTACATTGAGATCACCAGGATAATCCAGAATAGTCTCCCCCTCTCAAGATCCTTAACTTAACTGCATCCACAAAGTCCCTTTGGCATGTAAGGTAATATATTCACAGGTTCTGAGGATTAACATGTGGATATCTGGGCGTGGCAAGGGGTTACTCTGCCTGCCATAGGTGGCTTTGTTGTGGGGTTTTGTTTTGTTTGTTTTTTTCTGTATCTTTAATCTCATCAAGTGTCTTCTGGAAAAGGCTCATGAGTGTTTCATTGCCTGAAGTATTTGATACAGTGTTGGTGATGTATGTTTTCTACTTGAAAAACAACTTGTCTCAATTTTGTGATATTGAACCACCATTTTTTATTACCACAACTAGTGCTATATTAAAAAACCTTGAAGACAGCATGTTATTTTTCTCTAATTTATATGTGATGTTCTTTTTCTATCTTGCCTTAAGAATTTATTCTTTATCCCTGAAGTCCAACATAATCAAGCCATGTCTACATGTTGATTGTTTTTTATTATTTTACTAGAATACAGTAGTCTTTCCAATTTACTCATTCCGTTCTTTATTTCACGGAACTTTTCTTCTATTATATCAATCTCAATTCTCAGTTCCACTTGTCAGATTATGTATTTCAGGGTCATCAGTCATCTTTGCATTGGATTGATTGTCTTTGCCTATTCTTTCTAACCTGTTGCAGCAAGTCCACTTAGAAGCCTACTATAACTTTCTACATATTTAAAATAGGACAGGTCAGTATTACAAAAGCCAGCTGAGTAATTTATAGGAACATTATAATATACTGGTAATACTTCATCAAGATAAGTTAAACTGCCATTTGGAGAGTAATTTATTTTCATTATATATAAATATATAGCCTTTGTCACTCCCCAATGTGTGTGTGTGTGTGTGTGTGTGTGTGTGTGTTGGCCTCTGAATGAGACAGAAATGTACCAGTCGTTACCAAACTGTTTTGTGAAATTATTCTTTTCCTTCTTTGTTTTTTTTCTTTCAGTATTTGTTTTCTCCACATTATCTATTACGTTACAACATCATGGAGCAAGTACACTAGCACACTCTTTCCTCTCCCATAAATTACTGAATAGTGAAAATACTCACACAGCTCTCTTGAGAGACAAATTTGAATCATAAAATCAAGTTTTCTCCATGATTTTACCTAAAATACAATATGAATTTGTGAAAAATGTATCCCCCTGGGAGTCAGGCAATAAGAATGTGGGCACTGAATTTAACCTCTCGGGTCCTCAGTTTCCCCTTGTAGAAGGTGAGTGTTAAAATCTTCCTCTTTCTGCCCTGACCGGTTTGGCTCAGCGGTTAGAGCGTTGGCCTGCGGTCCAGAGAGACCCGGGTTCGGTTCCCGCTAGGGGCATGTACCTCGGTTGCAGTTTGTCCCCGGCCCTGGTTGGGTCGTGCGGGAGGCAGCCATTCGATGTGTCCCTTCCACTTCGATGTTTCTCTCTCTCCCTCCCACTCTGTCTGAACAAAAATGGAAAAATGTCCTTGGGTGAGGATTAAAAAAAATAAAAATAAAATCTTCCTCTTTCTGACTCATGGGGAACTGTGACGTTTACATAGATTAATATGCATGAAGTATGTTGGGTCCTGTTGAGTGGGGGGAATGCCATGAAAATTTGTAGTAATATTATTTATGGTAACAATTACATTGTCTTTCATCCATGTAGGTCTTTATAAACCTTAATTAGTTTCCTTAAACTCCTGTGGATAAGTCACTTTTGCTCATCTCACAAATGAGAATTCAGACACTGGGATGTTAAGTGGTTCGCCCCAATCACATAACTCCCTGGAATTAGAGCAAAGAGTTCCTGGCACCCGTCGCTGTGAGGAAGCAGCACCAAGGCCTCCGTGGGCCTCGGGAGCAGACTCATTGCCTAGGAACTTGAATGTGTGGTTCAGCTACGTGGCTCTAATGTAGGGAGTCAGACAAGTTCTTTTTAAATTTTATTTTTGACAGACTGGGGACTTTGCAACTGAAAAAAAAGAGACAGAGAACATTGAACAGCAGGATCGAAAGCATAATCCCTGTTTTTAATGGAAATAGGAACTCAAGATTTTACCTTTGCTTGCTGCCCCTGCTTGAAATGGTGCCCAGGGGAAGTCTGCCTTCCTCCCAGCCAGCTGGCACAGTGTGCTTAGTTTCAAATGGCTCAGCTCAATTCAAACACGCTCCCCTTTTTATGCTCTCCCTAACAAAGCCTTGTGTTAAAAAAGCTGTTCGTGGGATGAAGCGTGTATGTTTCCTAACTGAATGGTTAAATATTGGTTAACTGGAGCTGTAAGAAGAAGAAGAAAAGCAGTGTCTCACCTCTGCATTTTGAGACTCTTGTTTACATTGGGTGGAACTCCAGGGAGTAGCTCCCAAGGAGTGAGCTGGATTCCTCCTTGGTTCTTTGCTGTTCCCCGCACTGCTCTTACTTACAGGAGCTGCGGGCCTTTGCACAGTAGGACAGTGTAAAAGGAGAGAAATTGACACAAGCAGTAAAATAAGAGTGACCCTCAAACTATTTCCCTCTTGCTTTATGATTTTTTGTGAGGTCCCCCCCCTTTTATTGGTGCTTATTTTCTTGATTTTATTTTCTCTTCCTTGGCAACACAAGAGAGAAAGACTGATATGAAGTATTAAACACTGTGAAGCTTTAGAAGAAGCCACAAAATATTACTTTAGATAACTTGCTTTTTTTTTTTTTTTTTTTTTAATCTAGGCACTGAGAAGTGGAGGGTTCATTATTGAGCCAGTAAACAGGGAAAGCTACAGGGATCTACCCTCAACTTCCTTCCTTGAGCTAAACTACGGAATTCTGCAACATGTTGCCTTTCCAGCCAATAATATGTGTTGTTTGGGCAAAATTCTGCAGAGGGCCACTTACGTGGTTATAACCACTCTGGGTCTCATCAGTAAGAACCCAACCAGTTCATCTGGACCCAAGAAGTTGCATAAAGATGTGAGACTTCACGAAGTTAGAAATTTTTTGAAAATGCCAAGAAGTAACATAAAATCGTTGTTACAAGTTCAGATTCCGAACCATCTTTGATTTCTATCATCTCAAGTCTTTGCATTTAAGATCTTTCATCTATTGCATGACAATGAACAAATTACTGACGGTATCAAACCTCTGTCTATCCTCATATCAGCAGATTCATAACAGCCAAAAATGGAAACAACCCAAATGTTTATTAATTGATTAACAGATAAACAAAATGTGCTGCATGCATACAATGCAATATTATTTAGCCATAAAAAGACATGGAGCACGGATACATGCTACAAAGTGAATGAACCTTGAAAATATTAAGAAGCCAGACAGGCATATTGTCAATATGCCACACATTGTATGATTCCATTTATATGACATGTCCAGGATAGGTAAATCCACAGAGACAGAAAGTAGATTAGTGATCGCCAGGGCCTGGTGACTGGGGAGAATGGAGAGTGATATCTAATGGATATAGGGTTTCCTTTAGGGGTAAGAAAATGTTCTAAAATTTGATTGTTGCATAAGCTTATTAATAAGCTCCAAACCGAGCTACATGTTCATGATCAGAAAAAAAGTTAATAGCAAGACATAAATTTCTAACCTTCTGCTAACACAACTACCAGTCTTAGTCCTGATCCAGATTAGAACTAACATCTGAGAATATTATCAGTATTGTCTAGAAATCATACCTGGACATATTTTCTATTCATGCCATAATTAGTCATTGTGAAAATTCAGGAACAACCTAAATGATCAACCATAAAGGAATATATAAGTAAGTTAAACATTCAAAGAACAGAATATTATGCAACCACTAAATATAATTCTTTCAAAAGGTGTAATGACACGATAATTATAGCTAACACTGTTGTGTGGTGTATTTGAAAGTTGCTAAGAGAGTAAATCCTAAAAGTTCTCATCACAAGGAAAAAACTATTTTTGTCCTTTTCTTCTTTATAAATATATGAGGTGATAGATGATAACGAAACTTATTGAGGTGATCATTTTACAATATATATAAGTCATTATGCTGTATACCTTAAACTTAAACAGTGCTGTATGTCAATTGTATTTCAATAAAACTAAAAAAAAGTGTAATGATATGAGAAAAATTTCAGATATAATGCTGAGTAAACATAATATAATTTGGTTAAACAGAGCCAGGGAAGAGGGGTTAAGGAGGGTGATAGTTATGTGTGTTTACACACACATAGTCAGATTGAAAGTAATTTTATTTACCTTATTATAATTTCTTCGAGTTTCAAAAACTTTTGCAATAAACATATATTCTTTTATAGACTCTAGGAATGTTATTTTTAAGTCAAATCAAGATTTTCTGCAACCCAACCCTTGAATGCCATGATTGTGCCAGTATGCAGGCATCCTTCCTAAATCACAGCTACATTCAGGTCCCACAAGAGAGAGATAGAAACAAACTCCTAGTCCTCAAAACAAAATGCAAAACCAAACAGTGTGCCTCAGAGATCTACAGAAACACAGCATCCAAATTAATTAAGGCAACACACATGGACTCAGTTCTTAAAATCAGCAAAGCAGGAAAATTGCAGGTACATAAAAAAACGAACAAATTGGCCAAATTGAACGTGTAATTATTGTCAGTTATGTAGACCCAAATATAGGCCTTTAAAAAGAAGAAGAATGATAAATAAGGACCTATTGCCAAACCAGGGCCCTCACATGTTCTCTTTCGTCACCAGACTCCACGTGGAAAGAACACAGAGTCTTCTCAACACTTTGCATTATGTGGGTACACCACCAACAGCTTGTCACTTCCTGTGGCACTCAGCATATGAACGAACATATTAAAAGTCTGGCCTGGATTCATAGACCCTAATGAGAGAAAGCCTCACTGATACAAAGGCACAAACACGAGTTTGCAAACTTTCTTCATCCTTTTGCTTCTGTGGAAATACATTTTTTTCTCAGGATGTCAAACCACTGGTCACACTGCCAAACAAGTAAGTATTGAGCACGTGCGACCTGTCCACCAATGAGATAGATCAAGGCGGTAGTTTAATGCAGACCTAAGAAAGAAGTACCATTACCTTCTCTGCTGGACAGAAGGCTGGGGTCTGCAGTCTAGACCCTGCTAGCCTCTCCTAGCATCCCAGGAGGGAACTGTCTCCTGCACATGTGATTTTGGGCACGAGAAAGTGGCTTTCAGGACCTTGGAAGCAGCATGCAGTTTTCTCTGTGGGAGGTCTTTTCCTATTTCTTTTAAAAACATGCTCTTACACTAGATGCCGCAGAGAATGGAGCAGCTGTGTTTATAGGCTTGAATACAAATGCTTTCTGCCTCAGGAAGAAAACTTCAGCATATTTAACTCCTAAGTATTACTTGGAATGAGGGACTAAATAAATAAATGAACTTATGAATGAATACATGAAGACCTTTGAGAATGAGGTGTCCAAAAGAGTCAGGACACTTGTGATTCATCCAAGGGGCAGATGGCCTGAGAGAAAGCAGAGATGTACAAAGCAGATGAGAAGAAGAGCTAAAAGTTAGCACATGGCTGTGCTTCCCAATCCCCAACTGCTCCACAGCCTGCGGCCTCTAGGTTGGCAAGTGAGGAGCCCAAGGAATGACATGCAAGGAGATAACTTTATCACTGATAATTTACCTGGAGCCATCCTTGGCCAGAGTTCAATAAAAACAACAACAATAACAATAGCAGTAATAGTAGTAACAATAAATAACATGTTAAAGTGATTGCCATGTGCCAGGTACTAAGCTAAGCTCTTTGCAAGAACTACCTCAACCAAGTGTCACTACATTTCAACTAAAAGATACCATTATTTGCTCCATGTTACAGATCAAAACTCAAGCTTCATAAGGACGTTGATTAGATCAGTGTTTCCCATCCCAGCTACATATACATACCACCTAACAGCCTTCATATTTGCACTTATGCTTGATGGTTTCCTACATACCAAGTTAAAAGATGCTGTTCAATTGTTCCATGAGTCTTGGTCCTGGTCTCAGTGCTGAGACAGGAATACCCCTTGAAGGAGTCAGCCAGGCCCTCAGGTACACAGACACACTAGTTAAGAAACTGACTGGTGTGCAGGACTGTCTCTCATTTGCATATCAACTGGCAGCCCAACTAATACCAAAACTGCCCACCTCTCTAACTATATATTATTAGAGATCTCAAAAGTGTAAAATCATGATGTTTACTTCTTCAGATTACCTAACTGATATTTAAATTTCAAACTGGACAAGGGAAATGCCATCAATAATTTGAATATGAAGACTGGAGTCTAATAGAAAGTTCCTTCCCTAGAAACACAAACTTATTCATAGACTGTGAAAGTTGGGGTAACATTTATAGATTGTCCAGTCCAACGGTTCTCAATTCTGACTTTACAGTAAAATCACCTGGAGAAGCTGTTAAATAATGTTAGTAATAATAATGCCAGATCCCACAGCACAATATCTGATTTAATTGACCCATGACAGTGCCTGAGAATTGGTATTTTTATTTGTTTATTTATTTTGTTAATCCTCACCCAAGGATATTTTTTCCATTGACTTTTAGAGAGCGGAAGGGAGGGAAGGGAAAGAAAGAAAGAGAGAAACATTGATGTGAGAAAGACACACCGACTGGTTGCCCCCCGCACACACCCCTACAGAGGCAGGGATAGAACCTGCAACCTAGGTACATGCCCTTGATGGGGAACCAAACCTATGACCATTCAGGGGGTGGGCCAACACTCTAACCACTGAGCCACACTGGCTAGGGCAACAATTGATATTTTTAAAAGCTTCCTAGAGGTGCCCTGGCCAGTGTTGCTCAGTGGTTAGAGCGTCAGCCTGTGGACCAATGAGTCGCGGGTTCTATTCCGGTCAAGGGCACGTACCTTGGTTGTGGTTTGTCCCAGGCCTTGGTTGGGGTCGTGTGGGAGGCAGCCAGTCAATGTGTCTCTCTCACATTAATGTTTCTCTCTCTCTCTTTCTCTCTCCCTCCCTCCCACTCTATCTGAAGATAAATAGAAAAATACCCTCGGGTGAGGATTTTTAAAAAAAGCTCCCTAGAGGCCTCTTCAGCCATGATGGAGAACTGATTTAACCCAGCCCCTCATTACCTACAGAATGGCTTACCTGAGGCCACGTGGTTGGTTATGGGGATGGCTGAAAAATATCTTTCTCTTTCCCCCTTGAATCTGCATTGAACCAGGACTATGGCTTCTTCTCAAAATTATTCATGAAATTCTCTTCGAAAAGTGCTAGCTGAAAGATTTTTTTTTTTCTTTAATCCTCACCCAAGGACATTTTTGCATTTATCTTCAGATAGAGCAGGAGGAAGAGAGGGAGGAACAGAGAGAGAGAGAAACATTGCTGTGAAAGAGACACATCGAGTGGTTGCCACCCACACGACCCCAACCAGGGCTGGAAACGAACCACAACCGAGGTACGTGCCCTTAGCGGGAACTGAACCCAGGACTCTCTGGTCCACGGGCCAATGCTCTAACTGCCGAGCCAAACCGGCCAGGGCCAGTTGAAAGATTTTTAAAAAATCAAAATTATATCCTTTGAGACGACATGGAGGGACCTGGAGAGTATTATCCTAAGTGAAATAAGCCAAGCAGAGAAAGACAAATATCACATGATCTCACTTATTTGTGGAATATAATGAACGTAACAGTCTGAGGAACAGGGTAGACCCAGAGACGTGGAAGTAGGGTACAGACTGACAACCCTCAGAAGAGGGGGTGGGGGAGAGGGAAGAGATAAACCACAGAACTTATACGCATGTACAAATAACCAAGGGACATGGACAACAAAGCTGGGGACAGGGTGGAGGGGGAAGGGGAGGAGGGTGTCAATGGGGAAAAAAGGAGAAACATCTGTAACAAAAATAAATTAATTTAAAAAAATCAAAATTAAACATGATTATGAATATATACACTAATAGTTAACACAGTAAACACTGAGTCAGTGTATTAATTCTAATTGCTCATTAAAGGTGCTCTGTTTTCCTTGCTTCCGTTAGAGAGAGTGTGAAATTTTCCGGAGAAACCCGATGGAAAGGTGATTGCCCAGACGCAGGCTGGCGGGCGCCACTCTGGCTGCACGGGGACACGTGCTCCGAGTGATGCATTGAAAGCCATTGCAGTTAATGAGCTGATCCTAATTGTGCTCATTTTCCAGCAACCTCAATGGGTTTGTGTCCTGGGAGAGAGAATGTGTTTCTGGTCACTCATTCCAATTCCCCAAATCGAGGAAAATAACAGCCTGCCACACAGGCAGACCGACCAAGCAATACTGTGACCAGAGAAGCATGGGCTTTTGACAGTAAATGCCAGGGAGGAACCAAAAAAAAAAAAAAGACAAGAAGGAAATAAATGAAAGAATTAGATCATTCTTTGTCTGTAAACACAATGCTTACAAACCTAAAAATATGAGACTATAAGTATGTTTCAAGCTACTAAAATAAATATTTCCACTCGCAAGGTACAGAAGAAAATGTCAACAGCTGGATGCTACATTAGCTCAGTATCTTCTGTCAGACATATAGGAGTAGGTCAGTTTTATGAAAACACCGTTTCACACAAATCAAGAATGTTAAAGACAGCAGGGTTAAAGATGAGGTTTAATTTTACATTTGAGAAAACAAACTATTAGGCTCTTTAAGCCCAACAATTTATGCAAAGTACTCATCAAAAATGTTACCTATATATTAAAGGGAAGCTTGTTTATTTCCTCCACAGTGTTAGAATCCGGTGCACTCGGCAAACATGGATTGACTGTTTATGATGTGATTTATTGAGAACATGAGATAGCGGGGTGACCAGCTGGGAAATTAATCTGTGCTTTGCTTCCTGTTGCTATAGCTTCCTCTGAAAGGAAGGAATCAAGACTCTGCACTCCTCAAGTCTTTCTCACTCCCAGGAAAGGAAAATAGGTTCATTCGTGGTGGGTCTGAGACCGGGCACGCTGGGCCGTCCTGCGCTTCCTCAAGCCCTGTCGTTGAAAGGGCAGGATGGACCTTTTCTGTGCTGGGGAGATTGAAAGGGGAGAAGAAGGCATTGCTCCACTGGATAATACAGGACTTGGAATAAGAACAAGACTTGAATATTCTGCAGCTGTTCAGGGTCGGGGCCTTGGAGGTGTCAGGCCCATAAAGGGTACAGGTCAGGACACAAGCAACCCAGCCCGAGGTGCCTACCCTAGATGCTTCCGTGTGGAGTCTCCGAGGACCTGGGTGCACAAATGGGGCCAGGCCCTGAGCCACAGCATCATGTGACCATAAGGAATAACGACCATACTGCCACCCTGGCCTGGGAACTGGGATTTGCCCCACCCAAGATTCTGGAGGTTATAAGATATCTCTTCAGCATGACAGAAGCCCCTAGCATGATGGTACAAAACACGTCTGGAGCCCTGGCCCGTTTGCTCAGCGGTTAGAGCGTCGGCCTGCAGACCAGAGAGTCTCGGGTTCGGTTCCCGCTAAGGGCACGTACCTCGGTTGCAGTTTGTCCCCGGCCCCGGTTGGGGTTGTGTGGGTAGCGACCACTCGATGTGTCTCTCTTGCATTGATGTTTCTCTCTCTCTCTTCCTCCCTCTCTCCCTCCGACTCTATCTGAAGATAAATGCAAAAATGTCCTCAAGTGAGGATTAAGAAAAAAAACACGTCTGGAGACCCCTGGAAATAATTAACACTGGACCGCTCACCAATTTGGACGTGTAGGGGCTAATATCAGTTCCAGTAAAGTCACTCTCTAAAATGATAAAATTATATCCTGAATATCATGAAGAAAATTGACATCTATTACACATGCGTAAGAAATTTTATTAACAAATAATTTGTGTCACTAAATTCACTTGTATGTAATACAATTATATATTTTTTCAGCCATAATCTAATGCAGATTGTTCTGTGACAATGCAAGAAGAAAAACGGGTGTCTGGGTGGATATCATTAAAGACTCCTCTCCACATAAATCTCTACCTCTCATTGAATTAGAAAAGGATTTCCTGGGATCTTGCTAGAGACATCTGAAAGGTATTTAATTTAAATGTGAACACTTTCTCTCACACACAATCTCATTAATTTATTCTGTGGACAAATGCATGCAGTACGTTCCTGCTGCATGCCAGGCATGTCTGTATTAAGTGCTTATTAGATGCCAGGCTGTGCCAGGTGCTGAGGATACAATGGAGAGAAAGATAAATATGCTTGCTGTCCTTATAGAGCTTTCAGCTCAATGAAAGACCAAGAAAATTTATCTAAAAATGAAAATAAAATTTTGTAGGTGCCATAATCGGCAGTGTGCATGATCTATAATAGCAAATAGCAAAGCATTATCTAGTCAGATATGGGGACCTGGAAGAAGTAGAGAACTGAGAGGGAAAAGGTAGGATGAGTAAGTGATGGGACTACTGCATGTTATAACACCTGACTGTCTTCATCCAGATAAGTCCCTAATCTACAGCATGCATGAACCCAGAGAATTATCCAATAAGATACATGGGAGGGGTGGAGAGTGAGGCCCATGCCGAGCTCAGCTCTCGATGATCTGCATTGCTCTCCACTTCACTCCTCTCAAGAAAGACCCTCCACTTGAGCTATGGGTCCATCCTCTCTGCTGTCTGAAGGCTTCACTCCTGGAATTACCCTCTCTCTCCTGCCGCAACACTACACCTTCTCTATTAGATCATTCCATCTGGCAGCACAAATGTCTTAATGCCCATCTTTTTTAAATTAAAAAGAAGAAAAAAGAAAGAAAAGGGAAAACTCAACCACCTCCCTTGTCCATATATATACAATCAGCTACCATTCTGTTCCTCTGCTCCCGTTCAAAGCAAAACTCCTTGGAACGAGCTGTGTGCTTGCTATCCCCATTCCTCACTCCCCATCCCTCCTCCACCCACTCCCATCAGGCTTTCCTCCCCACCATCCCACAGAAACGGCTCCTACCAAAATCAGAAACCGCCCCCTTTTTCCCAAAGCCCATGGACAATTCCCAGACTTCGTCTTACTCATTCTCTCAGCAACACTTGAAGTGGTTGTCCACACTCTCCTTGAAACTCTCCACCAGGTTCATGGACTCAGACCTTCCCCTGGTTTTCCTTCTGGATTACCAGCCACTCCTCAATATTGTCCAGGCTCTGCCTCCTCTACAAATCTCTGAGTGTTGGCACATCCCTTGGGATCACAGTCCTTGGGCCTCTCCTTCTTTCAATATAACCTTACGCCCTAAGAGATCTCATGCATGTTCATGATGTCAAATACCAACCACACACTGACGACTCTCAAGCTTCTATCTCAGGCTCAGTCCTCTCCCATAAATTGCCGATTCCTCAAGGATACTGCCTACTTGACAGCAATAATGTGTGGCCAAACCAGAACTCTTGATCTCCACTATCCTGTAAATACACCCTCATTTCAACCAACAAGCCTTTCTCATACCAATAATATCATTATTCATGCAGTTGCCCAAGTTAAAAAAAAAATCTATGCATCACCTTGATTTCTTCTCCTTCCCTCACACAGAACATCCAATCTATCAGAACCTTCTATTAGCCACACCTCCAAGACATTTACTTTATTTTTATTTAACAAATGCTTATATAGCACTTAATCTGTGACAGATACATTCTAAGCACTTTACAAATATTCAATCTAATTTTCATGGCAGTCCTATGTGGTACTATTTTAACCCCCCACTGTACAGATGGGTAAACTGAGCACCAAAAAGGTTATGTAACTTAACTGAGATCACACAATTAGAAAATATTCGAAATCCATACACTTCTCAGCCTCTCTACTATAACAACCCTATTAGACAAGTCACCGTTATCACATGCCAGGACCCCTGCAAGAGAATTTAAACTGGCTTTCCCGGTCCAGCCCTTGTTGTGGTCCCAGTGCCGCCCCCTCCACCGCACCACCCCACAGCAGTCAGAGTGAACTTTCTGAAGCATAAATCAGACCGTATCATTCCTCAGCTTACAGTGTCCCCATTGCCTCCCATCACAGAATAAATTCCCAGGCTCTCACAGCCTGTCACCTGCCTTCCTCTATCATTTCTCCCCCCGTTTCCCCTCAGTCCCTACTCTCCAGTGCCTTTCAGTTTTCCCTCTCCCTCAAACTTGCCAAGCATTCTGATATTGGGAACTTCTTACTTGTTTCTTCAGGAACACTCTCCCCCCGACCTTAATATGGCTGCCTCCTCTTTCTTAAAGATCTCAGCTCAGATGTCATTTCCCCAGAAGGGTCTTCAACCCCCGTTAAAGGAGCACCTCCTCCCCTCAGTCACTCTCTAACTCATGATCCTATTACAGCTTCTCCACAGCACTCATCAGTCCCTCAAGAACTTGACTTATCAGTGTATTTATTTATGTGTGCGCTGTCTCTCTCCCAGCATGTGAATGGCAGCTCCTTGAGTGCAGGGACTAGTTTCATTCATCACTTCATCTCGAGGACCTAAGCCCTGGTCTTCCGTACATATCTGTTGAATGAATAAATGAATAAATGGACTACGTTTCTGACGGATACTCTGAGGACCCACTCTAATGCACACCACCAAAGAGGAAGACAGCAGATCTCGATTTCACACAAAAATCACTTCCCTAACAACTGTTTTCAGAATGATTTCAGTGTTGTCCCTCGTACACATGCAGAGGGACAGACTCCTGGGGTCACTCAGGCCAGTGGTGGCTTGGGTGGAGAATGCAGAAATACTATAATTTAAGAAGTTTACAAGCTAAATGGGGAGCGAACACAACAAGAGCTAAGCGCTAGTAAACAATGTACTGCAGTATATGATTGAGTGCTTCATTCCTCTTTCTTTATGTTTTCTTTTATTTTCTGAGCAGGAGTTCAAAGACAAAACCGGTGAAGAAGGGAGAACAAGTAGCCCTTTGGCTCCTGAGATCAAATAGCAGGTTTGTAAATCAAAGACGTTTTCAAGGTGGGTGACAGACATGATGGGCCTCACAGGACGGGCAGAACCTACAGATTCAGGTGAGTAGCATACACCAAACTGATATAAGGAAGGGAACAAACAGAATCACTGTGAGTCCATGCTGCCTGGGCTCCAAAGTGGTGAAGGATTCCAGTGGGTTCTAAACTGAAAGCAGTAGGGAAAAGGGAGAAGATGGTCGTGATTAAAGTGGTGTTTAAAGGAGGATGACAGTGGTACAACAAGAGCTACAAAGCAACACACAGGCATCTATAAGGTGGTAGAACTCTCCACACAGAGAACTGAAGAACCAAATAAATGATGGAGTGGTAAGAGTGGGATGGAGGTGGTCAGAGTCTCAAAACAAGTGACTTTTGAACTAAGCCTAAAGGAAAAAGGAGAGGAGGGTGAAGCGTTTCCAATGAAACAAATGGGATAAGGGGGAGATAGGCCAGTAGGTTTGCCTGGAGCGGTGAGGCTCTGTTGGGGAGTAAAGAGAGAGAAAATGGAAAGTTAAAAGTTGAGAGAAAGTTGATGGCATCTCAAAGCATATCCAGGAAGGTGAGCACAAGGCAGAGAGGTCCTGTAAGGGGGAAGGGTGCCTGCCCATAAGAAAAAACTGGCAGACCAAAAAGTCACTCTGCTGGCAGGATATAGGGTCTGGTTGGATAAGAAGACCCCAGCCTCAAGCTCAACACTTGGCACAGCAGAAGCTTAATAATTTGGGAAAATCAAGCAAAGAATTAAAATTTATTTCCATGTCTTAAGCCAGGGGAAGCAGAGAGTAGAGTATAACAAACAGTGATTGGAAAGGAAGATAGCTTTGGAGTCCAGAGCCTACATCCATGTATTAGCCTGGTCCAGTGCATAGGAAGCTAAAACAGACTAGTGATGAAGACTAGATGGTGGGCTCCTTGTGTGTATGTATTAAGTACATATTTGGACACTGGAATGGCTGACAAAGATTTCACAATATTCCATCTCATCGACTTCAAAACAGCCCTCCAAATTCTTGTAAGTTCAGCTTGCAACAAGCCTTCTAAATATTCTTGATCTCCTTTTCCTTGCTCTACCTTTTATTTTTCCCTAGCACTTAACACCTTCTAACATACTATGTGCTTTCATTTATTTAACTTACTATTTGTTGACTATCTGCAGTAAAATGTAAGTTCCACAAAGGCAGGAATCTTTGTTTTGTTCACTATTCTATACTAAGTGCCTAGAACATTGTCTCGCCTATAGTAACGCTCAAATAAATGTTAGTTTGATAAGTTAATAAGAGAGAAGTGGTTTGCCTAAGGCAGCATACATTGTATTACATAAGAATATGTCCAGGAATTTCTATCACACAGATGTCGAACAACACGAATTTAGGATTCCACGACCCAAAAGAAAGGCAGAGCTATCAGAAACATCTATGAGTCCTTGAAAGCTCCCCACCTGCTGAACAGGAACAACCACATTGCTGTTACATGAATAAAAAATAAAGTTTTATTTGGGTAAGCCTCTGAAATTGTGGAGTTTGTTGCAGAAACTAACTAATACACATTTGAACATGAAATTTTTCAGCATGAAATGAATTCATGTGCTTTGGGGGAATTTGCATTATTCATTCAACAAACGTGCTGCGCTCCAGCTGTGGGCCAAGAACTCTGATGGGCATAGGGGGTTCAAAGAAGAGAAATAGAAAAAAAATTTCCCTGCAGGAAACCAAAATTTTACAATATCGTGTTATAAGTTCTATTTTAGAGGAAAGGAGAAGGGGCTGTTTAAGCCCAGAGGAAAGAGCCTGATTCTGCTAGGCAGAAGTAAGGGAAGGAATCAGGACATGGGATGTGACATTTGAGCTGTTTTGAATTATAAGTATGATGAAGAATAAAATAATAAAATACATCATTTTTGTAAAATTTTATTTGACAAATTTTATTCCAAATTAGGTGAAATTGAACTTCAGGGTAAATATATCACTCAAATGGATTGGCTATAGTATTTTTCTACTTGCTGGGAGAGTTGTAACATGAAGCAATAAAACAGAGATCAGCATGGGAGTGACTGTCCCTCATTATTGATATTTTCTAAATAGTTCATTTACTCCCAGAAGATGAATAAATGACAGCCCTTATTAATCATCTAGGAAAGCACTAGCAAGTATTTCAGAATCCTTCACATTGGCGAGGTGATAGATTTCACTGTTTTAGGGGTCTTAGAGTATCTGGAGTCTCTGAACCAGAAAGATCTTTTATTAACTTTCTAAAATGTCCTATCATATTTGTTTTATTGAACTTCACAGAGATCTTCTTAATGAATCATGTATGCTTTCAAGAACTAATTAACCTTGACATTTATTAAGTAATTTCTTATATTTAATGACTCATTAAGGTTCATTGAGGACAAATACTGAGCAATATCCTAAATGAGGAAGAAGTTTCCGCAAACACATGTGGGACATCTGGAAGTGGTCCAGCAAACATCCCATGGAGTGGTGTGTGTAGCAAAAACTAATCCATCTCATTATATTGGCACTGATTAGATCATTAGCTAATACGTCTGACCTAGTTCTCCTTTTCTACAAATAAAGAAATTTGTGGAACATAACATGAGAGCCAAAGAAAGCATAAGCATAATAATGATGAGAAAATAAATTCCTTTTGCGAGACCTTTTTCTTTCCCAAATATTTTTACATTTGCAATCTCATTTGGTCTTCATAACACTTGAAAAAATATTCGATATAAAGATGAAAATAAAAATCTTTCCTAAGCCACCATGATTAAAGAAGAAAAAAAAAAAGGCCAACTCTGAGTCACATTCCAATTCCTCAAATCAAGGTCATCCCATAGTCCGTCCCATTGATGACAATCACCAATCATCCACTCGGATTTTGTAGTCAGGTCGAAGTTCCTTCCCTTACATATAAGGATCATTAGATACATGAGAAAAGTATATATCATGAATGCTAGAAACCAAAATTTAGTTAATTAATTAGCTAGTTAATTTTTAAAAGCACCTTGGAGAAAACGGACTCATTGGGGAGCAAGGGGAAGAAAACTAATGTTAATAAACTCAGAGAAATAAAAGGTGGTATCATACCCATGAAACAAAATCAGAATGCTATTAAAATAAAATACAGAGAAGAGAAGAGCCAAAATAAAACTCATCAAATATCTGACAGGAGAGATGAAAAACTGAGTAGACGGTTTGGAAAATATTCCAGACAGGAGAGCAAAAAGACAAAAATAAAAACAAATAAATAGAAAGACAAGAGCATTAGAGAGCTAGCTCCCGAGATCCACCACCCAGATAGTAGAGTTTTTAGTAACAGAAAATGGAGTGGAGGAAATTGTTAAAGAATTAATTCAAGAAAATAGCCCAGGACTAAAGAACATGGTTTTCTAGATTTCAAAGGTCCAATCCAAGTGGCCAGCACAACCAATAATAGGTATCATTATGAAACTTCAAAACATTGAGAGAAAAAAAAGAAAATCTTACAAGTTTCCAAAGGAGTGGGAAGAAGAAAAACACAGTCCATATACAAAGTTCCAGGAATCACAATGGGTTTTAATTTCTTAACATTACCTTGAAAAACGAAAATAATGCATTAACTATTCAGGAAGAAAGGATCACCAGGGAAAGAGAAATCTCAGGATGTCAGCTGTGCACCAGCAACAGAGCCAAGCAGTCCAGAATGCAGCAGGTCAAAACGAGCCAAAAGAATCCAGGAGAGTATTTCTTCAAGAAGATGAAACTCATAAATCACCTGATGCATCTAAATAAAGAATTGAGAAGAGACTTAGAAAAATGTAGAAGAGTTTTGAGTTGAATTAATGATGGGTATGCACATAGAAAACACGCATGCAAACAAAAAAACCGTAATTATTAACTTAGGAAAACAAAAAGTTGGGAAGGAAAGTACATACTGTGTACCTCACCTTGAACAGTCAAATTAATATAAGACTGAATAATTCTTTAACCTGAGTTATAATGAAAGAGGGGATGAGAAAGAAGGTGGGGAAAGTGGTGAGACAGAACCAAATCTCTTCTTCTTAGTGGGAATTCGATAAATCACTCCTAAATCTGAAAAATTAAGAACTAGAAATAGGAACCTTGCATTTAGAACTATGGTGATATATACCAAATAAAACAGCCAAAGGAGCTTAAAGCAGTTGTCTATAGAGAAGAGGAAATGAGGGCTATGGGAGACGTCTGTTTTCACAAGTCTTACAAAACCAGTTGACCCAAACTGTGTGTTTGTATAACTTTAATAAAAATAAAGATTGAATAAAAGACTATTTTAATTTTTTTTAAATGAACAGGCCGAGGATAAGGAAGAGATATGTATGAGAAAGAAGGAGACAGACTGATACATAAAGAACTGAGATTTTCAGATTTAAGTGAGTTGGGAGGATGGGGAAATACAAAGGAAAGTTTGCATTTAAAGTGAATAGCAAACATAATTTTTAAAAACATAGCATTTATGGCAACAACTACCTAGTGACCTGATATCATGGAGAGCCACCTCTGTGATTATAGAACTTAAAGGCTACACCACTTCTCAGCCTTTTGGCTAAGATCAAGTGTAGAACTTGAAGGCCGCAAGGACCCGTAAAGACCATCTTGCTTCTGTTTCTTGAATTCTTTACTGACTCTCTTTTGCCAGAGTTGTCCACCCACACTCTGTTGGAACACCTACACAGTGACCATATCCTGAGGCCCTTCATTTCTACCTTGAGATTCTCTAATCACCAAATGGGGTTTCCTTTAGGAAAGCCAAATCTGCATGCTCGTTGGCCTCACTCCTACCCTGCAGTTTCTTACTGTCTCCATTGTTGCTTGATCTGCCCTCTGTATTCTCAGGGCCTTCAGTAACTACCCAAATGCTTTGCTGTCTGTTCTCTGTGCTTTCTTAATTGGATCAGAGAACTCAACAGTCTAGTAAAGAATCTGAATATTTAAATATAAATAAAAGTGAATGTATATGGAATGATGTCCATTTATTTCCAGCTAGTGACAAGGATTTGAATAAATGACGTCCAAAGATTCCTTCCATTCTTCTGGAACAAACGTCGTGAGTGCTCCCTGGACTGGATCACCACGTAAGATACAGTGAGTGACAGGGATGAAGCAGGCAGAGGAAGGGCTCTGCCCCCCACATCTTGGCATCCGCAGGCCCTGTGGAGTCCGCAGTCATCATGAGGCTAGACTCTAAGTTTGTCTCTAAGAGCTGAAATTCAAATTAAAGCCAAGTACAACCACGTTGTTTCCAGAATAATTTGAATCTTCAAGCTGTGCTAAGTGCCTTTTTGCCTTTACACTTGAAAATTGCTACCTTTTTACAGTTTGTTTCTATTCGAAAGAAAATGGGTTAGGTGATTATGGAAGAGAAGCTTGTCGATTCTGCACAAATTCTACTCATGATTTTTATGCTAAAATTCCAAAGGTCTCTTTAATAGATAATTTATGTTCCACTAAGACAGTTTTCTCTTAGAATAATAAAAGTCCTCAAACCTCCCAGAGCGGGGGGAAAAATGATATTCAATGTGAGATCGAAGAGCTAAGCTCTTACCAGAGGCCAATCCATCTTACATGATCAAGAGACACTCTCCAGCAGTTCTCTGTGGGGGACTGAAAACTGTGGAAGAGTGATGAAACACAAACTCTTTTCCTGAACTTGACTTTTACCAGTGTTAAAAGCAACAGATAAGAATTCCTCAGGATCTCTCATTTAAAAAATTCAAACTCTCCTGATATCCATGCTCTTCAGTTTAATTTTTATTTATTCATTTGTCAAATATTGATTGAGCATCTACTATGTGACCAGCACTGTTCTGAGTGCAGGGGATGCAATAGTGAACAAGACAGAAAATATCCTTGGAGCTCACATTCTAGGGGTGAGGAGACAGTACATGAGATGTGCATATGTCTTGTTCTGCTATAAAGAAAATGAAACGGGATGATGCCCTAGGCAGTAACTGTTGGGGCTCAGGGCTGATTACAGAGGGTAATCAGAAGAGCTTTTTTGTTGGAGATATTAGAAGTAAAAACCAAGTGACAAGAAAAGGCCAGCCATAAAAAAGGAGAAAGAATATTCCAGGCAGAAGAAAGAGCAAAGGCAAAGGCTGTAAGCATGATTACAAGAGTGTTCTCAGGAGCATTTTAACATCTTTAGTGATGGTGGAGACCCTGCTTTATCTGAGCACTCAATTGAGTGCTCAAAGATTGAGGTACTCATCCCCCCAACTATCATACTGTTGCAGCTAATGGCTCTTAGCTGAATCCCACTCTAGTAATTGCCCAAAGCCCAAAAGTCTCTCTTCCTCCCTGGGGACAGTCTACATCCAATGGCTGGCCACAGAGGTTTAAAGACCTAGTCCCCATACTTCTAAGGGCAATTTGGCTCCCAAGCAGCCCATGGACTGGTTCTGTGTGACTACATCACAACTCAACTCCTACCTCTACCCAGTCCTTCTTCCTTCACTCCCCTACACACATCGATGCTGAGGGCACTTCCAATATATTAGGGGGACCGGAAAGTAATGTCGTTTTTTTACAGTAAATTCAAACAGATAAGTTTTTAACAAGTCTTTATTTTTAATCAATGATGTAATCACCTTCGTTATCAGCAACCTTTTGCCATCTAGTGTGCAAATTTTCAATGCCAGATCGATAAAAATCAATTGGTTTTTGAGCAAAATATCTGGAGATGGCATTTTGGACATCATCCAAATTTTCAAATTTTTTGCCACTTAGAAAATGTTGTAGCGATGGGAATAAATGGAAATCTGATGGGGCAATATTGGGCGAATATGGTGGGTGAGGCAATACCTCCCACCCCAATTCATTAATTTTTTCCAGGGTTCATCTTGCGCAGTACGGTCTTGCATTATCGTGTTGTAAAATAACACCTTTTCTGGTGACGATCGCTGGACACTTTTCAATTAAAGATTGATTTACTCGATCCAATTGTTCATAGTAAAGGTCTGCATTCAGTTTGTCCAGGTTTCAGCACTTCAAAATGAATGACCCCGCGAATACTTCACCAAACACACAAAAGTGGCTTTTTGGGGTGTAAACCTGGCTTAGCTGTACTTTGTGGCAATTTTTTCAGAGAGAGCCACTGCCTTTTGCGTTTTGGATTATCATAGAGGACCCATCTTTCATCTCCAGTGATCAAGTGATCAAAAAACGCTTCTGTATTGTGCCGCTGAAGCAATAAATTGCATGTGGTGGACCGGTTAGCTTTGTTTTCTTCTGACAGATTATGCAGGACCCAAACACCTGCTCTGCTTACTTTACCAATCTGCTGCAAATGTTCTTGGACGGTCGACCAAGGTTGGTTAAGAGTGTTTGACAGTTCCTCGATTGTCTGACATGGATTTGCTTCCACTTCCGCCCTTAACATGTCATTACTTTAACGACATTACTTTCCGGTCCCCCTGATACTTCTATATTCGGATCTCCCTTAGCTGCTCTGTCCCTGGTGAATCCAGCTAAGCTCTAAGTTGATCATTAGGCACTTACACATATTAAAATATAATAACAGCACTACCACAAATTTAGGAGTCATTTAAGAAGGCCAGTGCTTTTTTAATCTATCTGTTTGGGCTTCAAGATAATATAGGTCCTACCTGGTCTCTATGCTTCTGATTTTGCCTCCATAAAATCTGTCTGATGCTGCCCAACACTTCAACCCTTGATCCACAGGTCTCTTCATGACCTGAAATCTGCCTTCCTATTATAGCCTTTCCACCCACCTCACTTCTCTCATCCTGGACCATGGCATTTGGCTATGATGTTTCACATCCTCATTCATATGTTTTGAACCTGCAATTTCATCTGCTGAGCAAATCATTTGTTATTTTTTTTATTTTTTAATCCTCACCCAGGGATATTTTTTCATTGATTTTTAGATAGAGTGGAAGGGAGGAAGGGAGGTAGAGGGAGGGAGGGAGGGAGAAAGGAAGAGAGAAAGAGAGAGAGAGAGAAACATCAAAGTGAGAGAGACACATTGAGTGGCTGGTCGCCTCCCGCTTGATCCTGACCAGGGCCAGGGATCAAACCTGCACCGGAGGTACGTGCCCTTGACTGGGAATCAAACCTGTGAGTCTTTGATCCACGGGCTGATGCTCCAACCGCTTAGCCAAACCAGCCAGGGCTCATTTTTTATGTTTTAATAAAATACCTTCTGCCTGGCTGGTGTGGCTCAGTGACTGAGCATCGACCTATGCACCAAGGTATTACTGGATCGATTTCCAGTCAGGGCACATGCCGGGGGTTGCAGGCTCAATCCCCAGTAGGGGGCGTGGAGTAAGCAGCCAATCGATGTTGCTGCTTCTCTCATCTATGTTTCTCTCTCCCTCTCCTAAAGAATAAATAAAAACATTTTAAAAAATAAAAGTAAATAAATAAAAGACACCTTCTTTGAAAGCCTTTCACAGCCCCCATACCCAGGCGTCCTAATACCGGCCTGTACTTCTAGTTTATATTCTACATACTGTTTACTGTGGTAGCTATCCCTGGAAACACCCACTAATTTCGGCTGCCCTACTGCACTACCATCTCCTACAGAAATGTATCCAGAAACTATGTCCTATTCAGTGCTGACCCTTCCCCCAGCACCCAGCACAGTGCCAAGCACTTTGCAGACACTCATTCTGATTTAATCTTGGAAAAAAAGTTCTAGTCACAAAACATATCTGTAAAAAAGATGCCTGTTAGCAACCATTTTGCAATTATAGAACCTGTCTTAAAAGAAAAGTTGTATTTCACTGGTCCCTGGGAGAGTAGTGGGGAAAATAAAGAGCTGCAGTATCTTATGTCTGATGTGGTTTGTGTTACAAATGTAACTACCATGCCCCAATCCATGCAAGTTGCATGCATCTAAAATCTTCAGGATCCCCACAGACCACTACATTTCCATACTCACCCACTTCAGTTAAACTCTCTGACTTCACAGTTCCCACTCCGTGAGGACTTTGTCTTGAGTATTTATTCATTCTTCCAGTCTGCAGAGAACAGACCGTGGGCATGGCAGAGCAACACTCTAAGTGCTTCTTTGTTTTGTTTGTTCACAAATGTAAACACTGCCCCAAAAAAGTCCATGAATTGAGGAAAAACTAGTTTTCTTGGTTTGACAATTAACAAAGAGCTGGCTGTCCTCTCAGAAATTTCGCTGAGGGGCACAGCATTTAAACATTGACCGCTGGTAATGGTAATGATGAGCTCAACAGAAATATAATCTTCCCCTGATGATACAACTCCCCAGAAGAGGCGGTGGATAGCGCAAAAGTCAGTGTCGCCCTGGCCGGTTTGGTTCAGTGGTTGGAGCGTTGGCCTGCGGTCCAGAGAGACCCGGGTTCAGTTCCCACTAGGGGCACGTGCCTCGGTTGCAGTTTGTCCCCGGCCCCTGGTTGGGTCGTGCGGGAGACAGCCACTCGATGTGTCCCTTTCACGTCGATGTTTCTCTCTCTCTCTTCCTCTCTCTCCCTCCCACTCTGTCTGAACAAAAAAATGAAAAAATGTCCTCAGGTGAGGATAAAAAATTTTTAAAAGTCAGTGTCTGTCCAGATAAAACGCAGGTGCTTCCATCCCAGCTCTGCCTCGGAGCAGCGTGTGATCTTGAGGAAGACATTTCACTTTTCCTAGCTTGACCTCATCTATAAGGTGGTGCTTATTCCTAACTCCTAACTGGGAGAATTAAATAAATAGGTCCTATATGAGAAGGCGCCTAGACCAAGTTCTGACATCACCGAGGCCACAGAACTCTTCAAAGCAACAACAAATGTTTTCACCAAAAGCATTTTCCTTATGTCCTAAAACCCCAGCACCGCAGATCAGAAGAAATTGATTCTATGGATTAATATCATCACGCTACCCTACATGAGTTTAAGATATGCTGATTTTGAATTTCTCATTTCCATCTTATTTCTATATGATCAGAAAGTCGGTTTACTTAAGAAACGATATCAAACTGTTTCAACCATATACACTAGGTTTTAGTGCACTTGATTTCTTTTTCCTAAGTAAGCTGTTTGAAGAATGATAGCTAGATAGTAAAAAAGGAAATCAAACCCTCCAGAAAGTTAGTAGCTTTATTTACTTTTATATCCTAGAAATACCTAAGCAGATTAAAACCTTCCTGCATTTCTTAAAAACGTGTTTTGATCTGACCACTTGCATGTTGAACTGTACAATGATGAAATTTAAAAGGGTTAAGATAGTAACTTTCTCCAACCAACGTATTATAAAAACCCATGCCACCAAAGAAGTGTGCCTCTCCAGCACAGTATGAAAAGACAACCACTCAGATCTGATGGGTCTAAAATGTTGAGCTTATTTTCTAAAAACTATGTTACTCAACTGTAAGGTTGATAATACTAGAAGACACAATGTTTGAACTGGGAAGAAAATAATCTACCACCTTTGTGTCTTTTGATACGCAAAATGTTAAGTTCTGTCAAGTGTACTAGAGGCTAGAGCAAATTTTTATTAGAAGAAAACTATTAAGAAGCCTTTGGCATGGGGTGGAAGGGGTCAATGGAGGGGGAAGGGGGGGGACATCAGTAATACTTCCAACAATAAAGACAAATTTTAAAATATATTTTTAAAAATAAGCCTTCGGTGTAGCTCTGCTTGCTGCAAATTATGCCACTTGTCAAGACTTTTGTTTAGTCACAAATAAAAGGCTCAGTGGATCCAGGCTTGGCCTTTTACTACGGGTTTTCTGCCAAACTGTGACCTGAAATGAATGAATTGGTATTGAGTGGGGCCTCCTGACTCTGTAATTTAATGCTGACAATAATTAGCTAAGAAGGAGGTGTTATAAGGAAAGCCCAGGGCACAGGTGTTTATGTGATTTCACACAGCTGCAGTAGATGGCACCTTCTATTTCAGTCTTTTTCATTTACTACCTCTGAAAAAGGAGAAGGTACAAGCCATAAAAGACACTGGCTGCTTGGCTGTCTGATAAATCTCTGGACAGTGAAGACCTTGGGTTTAAATTAGCTGTCAGGCTCCAGCCATCTCACTCTGGCTCACTCCGGAGTTAGCAACAGTGCAAAGACATTATAAGTGGATTCATATGTCTTGATTAATGCCTTCTTTTGTAAACAGACTTCTGGGCATGGAGCTGTCCCATAGTAAGATGCCCTGTTCAAAAGGTTAATCTTTACATCAATGGCATATTCAAGACATCCCGCTTTTTCACAGTTCTTCTCTTTTCTCTTTGAATTTCAAATTCTCTCCGAATAAATGAGAAAGAGGAGCCCTAATAGCAGAATCAGAATCTATTGTTAGAAACTTCCTGTGTAAATACAGAATCACTCCTGCACATCTATTTCACAGAACAAAGGAAATCCTCTGTATCGGTCCACATCAAAGCCTTTCCTTCTTGGTCCTTAAAACATGGCTTGAGCAGGGAAGGTCCACACCTCGGTGACCTCTCTGTGCCTCTAGCTTGGGAGAACTTGCTTGATGGAATGGTGCTTTTTATACAGTCGTCTGATGTTCGGTGCTGGCGGTGTTGCCCGATTGTCACATTGCTACTATAGGGGGGAAATGGGAGAAATTGGGATGCAAAATGATAGAGGCCAAAAGAGCGTACTTCATCCAAAGCTTTAGTTCACCAAGGAGCTATTGATATACGATTTTTGTCACCTCAGTTATCACAATGTACTAGAAGCAAATCTTCATTTCAAGTGTTTATTGACATTGTCATTTGCTCAGCTTTGTAAAGTGTTTTGTTGGCATAAATTAGATCTCTGTTTATTCTATTCCAGAGAGGAGCAAAAATAAATCCCTTTGATAAAAACAACTATTTAATGATTTCACTGTCCTAGAAAATCAGCAATTCTACCTAAGATTAGCAGGTTACACTAGTCCATTTCCAATAGTAAAATAATAAGAGAGCAAGAGCTATGTGCAGGAGATTGGTTATGAATTCCAATTCATGTTTCAGGGTCTCTTTTAATCTATATACAGATGCTGCATAATCTAATTTGGATTTCCAGAGTATCTATTCTCTCCACGCTCAAATGAAATAGACCATACACTTCCACAAAATTGAGGGATATCTGGCCATTTGCCACTGTTCACCCTCAAATTACTGCATATTTTTACTGTATCTATGCCGTGTTCCTTCTTCGGCTAAAAAATCCTGCTATAATAAAGAGGCTTCTAATTTAATCTGAGTGAAATCAATGGTCAGTTGATAGAAAGATGCATGAAGATCCACCTGCTCTCTTGTCTTTGTGACTAAGACCTAAGAAAGGAATCCTTGTCCCCAATAAAAGAACCATGAGAACTAGAAACTGGCAGGAGGGAAATGCACTAGGAGTCCTTCTTTTGGGGGGAAATAGGGAACAATGGGATTAAGCAAGATCCAAGAATGTAGAGCAAAGGGAGCACATTTTCAGACCTGAGGAGCAAAGAGCCCAGCTCTGGTTCTAGTCCTCTTACCAGGCTCCAACCACAGCACAGCTATAGACTGTGCCTCAGCAAACACAGAGAAAGTCACGACACTTTCTAAATGGAATTTGTCAGGCAAGAATCAACTAGAAGCAGAAAAAAAGTCTCTCACAGAAAAGAGATAATACTTCTTTTGGAGAAAAATTAGGATATGACATTTGAAAGAATTAAGGATTCTTTTTAACCTATCCATAGCTCCAGAGTCCTTTGTGTCTGGAAAGCTGAAGCACTTAACACCATGTAAACAAGTGTCATACCAGAAAGGGCAACAGATACCGGAGAGCCCTTTCTGTAACATTTCAGATCCAAAGTTACAGTGAGGAGGTAAGCCTGTTGGCTTACATTTTGGACAGGAAAGTGTTGGGGAGGAAAATTTTTCCTTCTACCCTTTTAGGTTCTTTGGCTGGTCTAATAATTAAATTAACATGAAACAGATTAACAGTAAAAAAAAAAAAAGTAATTATGTGTATATGAGGCTCCATAAGAATATGAGAGCCAAGGACAAGCTGAGCAATTGAAGCTTATATGGGGTGGGGCAGAAGTAGGTTTACAGCTGTTCGGATGAAAAATAATATCATAATTAATTATACAAGAATAAACTGTTTCATGTACTCATAACTGTAAACCTACTTTTGCCCCACCCTGTATGCTATCCTGAGCTAAGGAATGGAGTAGGTTCTTGGGGCATCAAAGGGGAGGAGGATAATTCGCAGGACTATAAGAAGAAGAGATGTTTGGTAATTAGATGCTTGTCCTGCCATACAGGTAGGTCATTCAAATAAAAGTAATTTCTGGTAATGGCTCTCTTTCTGGGATAGCCCCCCCCCACCCCCCATCTAAATTATTTTAGATAGTTAAGGGAGAAAAAAATGTTTTCTTCAATCTGCTGGCTAAAACATACTAGTAAATTTCTAATATTTTAAAGAACAAAACTCAACTTCTAATCCTAAAACATATTCACTCAAAGCTAAATGTGCCAGAAGTATATGGCTGGATGTAAGAGAACAATACAGCATTCCTAGTGTTGTGTTATCTCGGTAAAAATCATAAAGTTCATTTTGACCAGCGCTTTGATTTCTGAAGGAATGTTATATTAGCTATCACTCAGCAATATTCCAATACTCTCCTGTATTCTCCTTATATTTTTATGAATAGGACCATTTTATCTCAGTTAACTAATTTGTTAAGATATAGTCATTTATATATTCCCTTATAATCCTTTTAATTTCCTTAAAGTCAGTAGTGACTTCTCTTTTATTTCTTGTTTTTGTAATTTGAGTCTGATTTTTTTTTTTTTTTTGTGAGGGGGGGTCAATCTAGCCAAAGGTTTGTTGATTATCTTGATATTTTCAAAAAAAACTTCTGTTTGATTGATCTCACTATTATTTTTCTATTCTCTACCTATTTATTTATTTTCTGATCTTTATTTCCTTTACCAGTTGCTCTTTGTTTCTTCATGTGGATTTGAGTTACTTTCCAGGGTCCTTTCATTTCAGATGAAAGGACTCCCTTTTAATTTTTTTTTATAGGACAAGTCTGTTAGCAACAAATCCTCTCAGTTTTGTTTATTCTGGTAATGTTTTAATTTCAGAATAGTTTTGCCAAATATAGTATTCTTGGTTGACAGTCTTTGTTTTACCACTTTGAATATGTCAGACCAATACCTCCTGGCCTCCATGATTTCTTCTAAGAAATCGGCTGTTATTCATATTGAACATCTCTTGATGTGATGGGTTGTTTCTCTCACTGATTTCAATAGTCTGACTTTGTCTTTTGTTTTCAACAGTTTGATTAGGATGTGTCTAGATATGGATCTTGCTGAGCTTCTTGAATGTGTAGATTAATAATTTTCATCCAATTTGAAAACTTTTTGAACAATATTTCCTCACATATTCTTTCAGCCCCTTTTTCTTTTTCCTTGCCTTCTAGTACTCCCATTATACATCTGAGGCTCTGTCTACTTTCTGTTTTCTTTCTGTTTGTCAGACTAGCAAATATTAATTGACCTATCTTCCAGTTCTCTGATTCTTTCTTCTGCCGGTCCAAATATGATGCCACTGAGCTCATAAGGTGAATTTTTTCGTTTTCAGTAGAACTTTTCAACTCCAGATATTCTATTTGATTCTTATAAGTTTTATCTCTTTATTGATATTCTCGGTTTTATGCGGCATTGCTCACATGCTCTCCTTTAGTGCTTTAGACATGGTTTTCTTTAGAGCTTTGAACATATTTATAACAGCTGATTTAAAGTCTGCCTAGTAATTTATGGCATTCTAGTAATATCTGGTATTCCTCGGGGTCAGTTTTTATTGACTTCTTTATTTTTTCCCTGTGAATGGGCCATACTTCCCTTTTCTTTCCTTGCCTATTTAAAATAATGTGGCAACTCTGGAAATCAGATCTTCCACCTAAGGTTTGATGTTGTTGCTGTTTTTTGAACTAATTCTATAAAATCTGTATTTTTAGTTACATGTGGCATTGATGTCTGCTTAGTTAGCTTTGAATCGGCTAATAATTGGATATAAATTTTCTTAAATATCTAGAACCAAGAAATCTCCCAGCATGTGCTAAGGGGCCTGTGTGGGTTATATGCCTTTAATGCCTAGCAGATTCACTACATTGTCTTAGTCTCCACTTTCTGCCAGAACAGAATTTCAGGTCAGTAAGAAGTGAAAGATAAGAGCCTTCTCAGGTTATTCCTAGACATGGACACAGCTTTGCACATATGCATGGCCTTCTAGTTTTACTCAGGAATATATCAGAGCTTTCCAAAAACCCTCATGAATATCTCATTACCCAGCTTTTCCTTTTAAGTTTTTAGACAATTCCTTGTGTGGCCCAAATATTATCACCACCTCAGGCAAGTGCAATGCTAAATAATTGCCACTGATTATTTTCAACAAATGCCTCAAGGGGAAAAGCTGTTAGCACTGAACCAGTCATGTCAACTAAAGACAAGTCCTGACGATGGGGTTTCCAGGAAACTGATAGACAACCTAAATAATGATAACTGTCCAAGAACTGGAGCTTTTTAAGAATCTTCAAACCCATTCTGCCTCTTCTAGGCTACAAGGCTGCTGATTTTCTTGGGTACCATTATTTCAAGGCTGATGAGAAAGGATAGGATTAGGCAAATTAAAACACCAAAAAGCTCATCCTTCTTACCAATATTTAAATATTTTTATTGAATAAATGGTCCTCAAATTATTGAAAGCCTTTAATTAAATTTCTAGAGCTCTGGAAATGTTGATTTCAACAATTTTTGTCCATGTTTTCATTGCTTTTATAAAGGAGTGGATTTTCAAGGGTTCTTACTCCACTATTCTAGAAGTACTCTCCTAGATCATATTATATTAAAAGATCATCTGTCTCCTTCATGACCTTAAGTTACATCACCAGGCCCTCTCCCATTCTCTTTGGTTTAGGAGGTATCAAGTCTTGTCATCCCTCTGTGATCCCTGATACTTTGTTTTTTTATTTTACTAGAGTAGACAGAGGAAAAGCAATTTCAACACACTTGTTTTTTATCTTTCTTATTTCTCAGCAGTGAAAAAGTAAATATAGAGAAGGGAAAAGGGGAAAGCTAAATTCAAATAGCCTTCCCTCTGTTGTAGTTTTGAGACTTACTTTTTAAGAAAATGTGCCCAAAAGACAGTTTTATTTATATCACTGATTTTCTTTAATCAGCCCCAAAGTGTAATTGGACCAAATTTTGTATCTATAATTATACATAATATACATAACATAAATAGTAAGCACATGCAGGGTTAAATTAGAAGAAACCTAAGGCCCTGATGAAACGAAGTAGGGGGAATTATAGTAGGAGAGAATCCAATGACATGGAAATTGGGTACTTTACATTTCGCTTAAAAAAATAAACTACAGCAGTAAGCCTAATAGTCTGGTGTTTCCTATCTATAGCTTATCACATCCATGTCAACAATGTTTAATTTATTTCATATTTGTATTACCTTATTTATGTGAGACTGTATTACACACAGTAATCTCTTAAACTTGTAAAGTGTAAAACAATGTGTTTCTATGTGTGTCAGCACCACCAAGAGCTAGAAAGGAGAACCTGTCCTGACTTTATATTATTCACTAAGACTAATACAGCATGAGATATAGACAAAAATGGCAGGCTGAGTTTGTTCATTCCATATTACCTTTCAAGACAGAACAAAGAACCTGGTTTTTGTTATTCAGCTGAGGAATGATGGTATTGATCATCACTAGGGAATATGAATGAAGCAAAATAATGCTATCCTGGCATTATGAATTTTTATCTAGATGAATACATGAATATAGCTTCCAAGAGTAAACACATACCAGCCCTATTGTTAAACCTAACTACATACCACAAATAAAAATACATTTACTAAACAATGTGAAATATCTCTAATGATTGTTTATTATAATGATTCATGCAGCTTTAAAATGTCCAAACAAAACACCGTAAACTACCCTTTCAATTCATGCTCCATTTACTAAATGTATGGCTTATTTGTCTTATTAGGTCTTTTGCTTACTCACAATTCTTTCCATTCGCAGCTGATTCTTTTTTCAGATTTCACATCATCAATATGACATGAAGTGTGCAATATTGGCTAGATACTCCACAAAGCAAAATATAAGGTAGAGCTTCTCTCATCGAGGAAACTAAAATGGAGAGAAGGTAGCAGTGGAAGAAGAAAAAGTATTTGTTCTGTGTATTAACACTTAATACCCCCAAATCATAGCATGTTGATCCAAGACATTTGTGGTCAAAAAAAAAAAAAGTTGGCATTTTCCTCTCCCAACTCTCTTAAAGTAATCTTCTGTCTGACTCTCAATTATATTCATTACAAATTAACAATTCCTGAGGCTATATTTCAGGTAATGTTTACTAAAATACACAGCACCTAACTTCTTAGCAGAACTCTCACTCAAACACTCTCAATAAATACTTGAAAAACCACAGAAGGACAGGAGACCCCAGGTTCAAGGAGGGCATAGCTGTAAGCAGTGGTCGGAAGACAGACCAGGATCCTTTGTAAAATGTTGATTGGAAGAATGGAAATCTCCTTTTATATGGACTTCTTATCCTGAAATCTAAGAAAATGAGGAAGAAAAATATTTACACCATAGAGAGGTAAAATCTTTAGGACACGTCATTATTTAAATAAAATTCATTCCCATGTGAAATACAAAAGATTCTATTCGCTTATTGACATGCTTGGTGAAACTATGACAATACAGGAGATTCAGAAAAAACACTAAGATGGAAAATAAATGAAAGGCGCCAACAAGAAAGAATCACGGTTGGGTGGAGGTTATGTAAAGGAATTTAGGAGGATAGAAAGGCAGAAAAAGTAAAGGACACTGTAAAACACTCCATTTTATCGCATCTGCAACCTCCTTCATTCCTTTGCTTTGTTCGAAGGAGGAAAAGGAAGCCAGGCCGTCTAACCACATGCCTGGCTAAAACTTCCAATTATCTGTGAAAATGCAAATTCTGATTCAATAGCTCTGGATTGGGGCCCCCAGGTGACGTCTGCAGACACACTTCTAATAGGCATAGGAGATTCCATCCATGGGGAGACCTTAATTATCAGCCTAGCTAGTGCTGAGAATCTCCCTATTTTCTAGTATCAAGGTAGGAATATCATTGCACTATATCATGTTTGATCTCAAATACAAAAAATTTAAAAAAGATGACAAAATAAGTCATGTGACATCACACACTCGTTGATTTATTCATTTCACAAATAATCATTAGGCACCTACTTACTCTGTGCCATGCATAGTTCTCCACTCTGAGGATAAACCTAAAAACAGAGCAAAGTCCTTGCCCCAGGATGATGATTACATTTCAGTGGGCGAGACATATTAAAAGCAAATAAATACACACCACAAGGCCAGATGGTAAAAAAAATAAAAGCAAGGCAAAGCAGGATAGAAGGGTGGCTGGTACTGTTTTGCCAGAAAAGACCTTCTTTTTACCTTATGAGTCTAACCCAACCCCTTTGGGGAAAGTACCAAAGAGGATCAACACAACTCCTTCCCAATTCACTTCTACTTATATTACAACAAGGTGAAAAAAAAAAAAATTCTCCCAAACTCTCCAGCTGTGTAGAGCCAACCAAGTCTTGAATATCTAGCCACACCAGAAAAACTTGCCAATTTTTACAAAGTATGTAGTCCTTATCCCAAAGCCAGGCTGGAGACCAAGCAAGCAGAAAGGGCAAAGGAATGATTACACCCTTCAAGTTTCACCTGCCGTGGCCGCAATGTACTCCTGACTTAGTGTGACGCTCACTTCTCATTTCTCCAGCTGCCTCAAGAAACTAAGTGTTTTTCCATAGATAAAAAATAGAGGCAGAAAAAATTCAATACATCTTATAAGCCTTCATTTCCATTGCTTCATCTCATCTGTTTACAATATGCTGTTTATTGATTGATTGATTGATTGATTGATATTTATACAAGGCAGCCCACAATATGCTTTAATTCAGGCTTTCCTCATATAAGAACTTAATATATGGAAACATAACACAATAGCTCTTTTTCCCCCTAAACTTGCCCTGGGATACATATGATATTCTGCAAACTGCACTGTTTATATCTCTATTCGTCAGAGCTTTTTGAAAACTGCAAAATCATCCTTACTCTTTCCTTGCTGTCTCTTACCGTGGATGAAAATCCGCCATATGATAGACGTATTATCTTCAAGCAAAGAACAAATAATCCCAGAGGGCAGGAAGCCTTGGGCTTTATTTGCACCTGTCTAATTTGACTTCTGCAGGATCGCGCCCCCTCCCATCACAACATTTTAATGTGTTTATACGTTACAAGTCCCTAAAGATTCAGCTGATAAAACTCTGCCTTGGAACTAATTACACTTGGAGACAACCCTACTCTCCGTGGATACACCCATGAGATAGAAACTTCAAATCCTGATGTTTAAATGAGTTCAGAGCTCCTCCTTGAGGATTTTATCTGTGAATGCTGCTCCTTCCTAAACATCGATCAGTTCACCACAGGAAAAAGAATCCAAGTGGCATCTTTGTAAAGAGATCCTCAGAATTGGGAACATCCGTGTGAAATGGAAATGTCTGTTTAAAGCATAAGTTACAGTGTGAAATAAATGCTCATCGGTGTAGTATTTAATTTTGGATTAAGTCCCGTTGTTGGTTCACTGGTTTGATGTACAAATGTTTGGTGAGTCACCTGAACACATAGGCTACTGCGGGGTTCGGAGACAGTATGTGGCAGAGCCCTTCGCGAGGAGTGACATAATGCTCTGCTGTCTTTCCCACTCCTGGAGGGTTCAATAGCTTGTCTGAAATGCTGCTCGACACAACAGCCACGTCTCAGGGACTGAAGGAAAGGCTGGCCCTGTGGGGTGTGACCAGGACAGACGCACAGGGGCTCACGCTCAGAAAAGCCCTGGCTTGTAGTTCAGCGCACTGTAGTCTTTGTCTTAAAATTCTTCTAACTTTATCTCTGAATTTGTCTGATGAGACAATGAAGCCCGTGCCAGGGTCTGGAGCCTGGGCTGGGATGCAGTCCTGCTTCCCGCTGCCTCCCTGGCATGGGCTCTCAGCTGCCCAGGCCTGACTCCATGGTGCTGCAGGCCCCACTCAACCTCCCATCCCCACCCCACCCGGGGACTGCTGGCACCCGGGGAGTGTCAGGCTCCTGTATCAGTGAGGAGCGTGGCGGTGGCCGTCCCTCTTCTAGGCTGGCTGTGCCACAGCACGCTTATTTAACACAGGACTTGGCCAGGGCCACCTTTTCACCTGCCCCTGGTCCAGGTACCTAGCACATCCCAGTGTGGCAGTTGCAGTCACCTGGGGATCGCTTGTCCACTGTGGGTTAAGACAGCAACCCCACGGGAAAGGGAGAGTGATTTCCCACAGAGCTCCAGGGCTGACAGGAGGGAGCCTGGGAGCCAGTGTGGCCGTGTACAAATCCCAAGCACCTGTGAGGGTCTACACTCATCCAACACGTATCCTAGTGCTCAACACGTATCCTGTGACATTAAGTAGCAAGAAAAATACACTATAGCAGGTCAAGAGAGACTGAAGAAGAACAGGGAAAGTTTTATAAAGGGGTGGGCAAAAGTAGGTTTACAGTCAGGAGTACACAAAACACAGTTTATTCTTGTACTATGATTTATTAATTATTGCATTATTTTCCATACAAAGAACTGCAAACCTACTTTTGCCCACCCTGTATTTTAGGACCTTCAGTGGCACTTTGTTCTTCTTTTAAACAAGAGTCCCACATTTTACATCTTGCTCTGAGTTCTTCAGAATGTGTAACCATAAGGAAGGCTTGCATCCTCCTGAGATGTATACGTTGAAGCCCTAACCTCCACTGGGATATTATTTGGAGAGGAAGCCTTGGGGGGGCAGGGGGGTGATTGGATTCAAACTGGGTCCCGCCCTCCTGATGGGATTAGTGTCCTTATAAGAAAAAGGAGGAGAGAAAGGCCCTGCGAGCACAGTGAGAAGACGATTGCCTACAAGCCAGGAACCACATCCGCTAGCACTTTGACCTTGGACCTCCTAGCCTCTAGAACTGCGAGGGATAAACGTCTGTGCTTGAAGCCACCAAGTCTATGATAGTTTGTTATAGCCATCTGAGCTGACCAAGACACCAGCGCTGAATATATGCCTTACCCAAAATGTTTTTTAACAATTTCCAAAACTCCTTATCTTTTTCTTGTTGAAGTATTTGTGTGAGTGGCTATAGAGAAGCTGCTAGAGATTAAGTGTATATGAAAAGAATAATTCGTTATTGGCCAACCCAGGAGATGTAGTCTGTAACTCCACTTGGCAACATATAACTCTAGCTTTAGAAACCACCTTTGCAGTTTCTGATAAAATATTTCATGAGGCAGAACCAGCTGTACATAAAGAAGCCACCACTCAAACACATATAGGTGGCTTAATTCTTTCTTGAAACATTTGCAATTATCAATCTCAGTTAGTTTAACAGAAGTGTTAGCACTGAAGGGAGATATACTAGCTGGCTGAGGCTAATTAGCCTGCACTTTCTTCTCAATAATTGAGAAAGATTTTATAAAAGGCCTGGATTGAAGTCTGCAATATGAGGTCATGTTTCTAGAGCATTATGGAAGGGAGATAGTGGAGAAAGTTTGAACAACGGCTTATAGATGAAAGACTTCCAGGGGATGCAGAACAGGAAAGTGTATCTTAGGATATGAGGAAAATAGTATCGGCAAAATGCTGACTGCAACTAAAGCTTTGATAATGAAGGGGAAATAGGGAGCCACTGAAGGATTTAAGGGATTAAAATGACATACATTCAGTAACAATCAAGATGACTAGCATTGCATTTAGTACTGAATGAAGTGGAAAAGAATTGAAAATGATGCACAGTGTGACTCTAAGCTAATGTGGTAAGATTGAATTCTAGAAGCCACAAAGGAAATCTGTTTCATTGGTCTAAAGCCACATCATATATATATGGGGACTGGAGAATTAATGTGGCAATGTAGACTAAGAGGTGAAAAAGAAAAAGAAAAAGAAAAAAACCTATCTGATCAAGATCTAAGGACCGTAGACAGAGTGGTGTAAATATCACGTTAACACTAACTCAGACGTGTACTGCTAGAGGAATAGTGGTGCCCCTGAGACGTTGAGGAGACAAGCGGGAAAGCTTGGGGGAGCAGAAACAGACCTGCCCTGTGAGTGAGCCACCAGCTGAGCAGGAGAGAGTTCGGGGCCCTAGCAGCAGACCTGGTGACCCTCCACATGCAGGTGAACCTGAGTTAAAACAACAGGCACAAGCTGGCACTCATGCACTAATGCCCAACTCCTCCAGTGACCGATCCTCAGACGAGGGGCACTGACTGTACCTGTCCCACTGATGAACTGTGCTGAATGAGGAGCACTTAGTACCATCAGCCTTTCTTTGGACACAGAGACAATCAATCACTCACACTTAACAAATAAATGAAATGCAAAAGCCTTCACAAGATCAAGAAAAAAGTGCTGTGGTGTTTTCTACCAAGTAGACAAATCGTTAATCTCCCTTCTTTCCTCTCTCAATTCCTCTGAGTTCTTAAAGTTCACTTTAAATACATTGTTTAATCTAAACTGGCATTTTTAGCAAGATATAGGAACAACCAGCAGAACACACTGGACTTATTAGTGGCATAAACCTTTGCCAAGATTCATAGTTAAAGGGAAATGAGATGTAGGCAATGTGAAATAAAACACGTTTAAGTATTAGTCATCGCTAACAGTTACTACGTATATATGACGTGTGTCTACAGACATAATATTTACTGATGAGTCTACCAAATTCAAATAGTTTGAATATAGTTTGGCTTTATTCTGTTTCCCTTTATATTTTTAGGCTGTTGTACTATATTTACCTTTTTATTCTATTCCTGGTGGAAATTTACTTTATGTTTCTTAATTTCTTGAAGTTACCTGGACCTGAGCTAATTAAGAAACGGACATCAGCCTGGCCAGTGTGGCTCAGTGGTTGAGTGTTGACCCATGCACCAAGAGGTCACCGGTTCAATTCCCAGTCAGGGCACAGGCCCTGATTGTGGGCCCAATCTCCAGTAGGGGGCATGCAGGAGGCAGCCAATCAATGTTCTCTCTCATCAATGTTTCTATCTCTCTCGCCTATTTAGTTCAATTTTCTATCCCACTTGCTTCAGAAAGTAGAGTCTACTGCTCTGCATTTAAAAAGCCTTATTTTCTGATAAATTTGAAAATCCTGAATAGTCTCTTACTTGAAATAGTCACCTTCTAAGCTTCTATGACTAAATGGAAAGGTAGTCATCGATTTTAAGATCATCCACCTCTAGGTCATTCAATGCCCTTGAATAGTACAGTTCAAGGAATGTTACTTTTTTTTTAAGGAAGGGAAGCAATGTGCAGCTTTGCCAGAATGTTCTACCTCAAAGCACAGCTTGGAGCAGGGTTTCTGAGTATTATTGTATTATGAGCCCCTTTGGTGATCTTGTGTAAAACTTACGAATCCCTTGTCAATAGAATATTCCTAAATGCATAAAGTACAATGTATTAAACTATAAAGAAAACTAATTAGACTGAAATATGATAATCAAAATACTTCAAAACTATTATAGAGTAACCTATTCGTGTCTTTATTAACAACTTAATAAGAAGAACCAGCAAAGAGTCTATAACTACCATAACTTTAAAATATTTTTATTGATTTTTTTTTTGAGAGCGAGGAATGGAGAGAGAGAGAAAGATAGAAACATCGATGAGAGAGAACATCGATTGGCTGCCTCCTGCATGCCCCCCACTGGGGATCGCGCCCACAACCTGGGCATGTGTCTTGACCGGGAATCAAACTGGCAACTTCTTGGTGCATGGGTCGATGCTCAACCACTGAGCCACACTGGCCAGATACCACCATAAATTTAAAATAGTAATGAACAAGAAAGATATTTCAAGATGCTGAAACAACTGCAATGTGATATGAAAATATCTGTGATTTCTGTTGATGTCAAAGCACAGGTACTGATAATACTTCCATAGTTTGATGTTTAATTTGTAATTAAAACGCTGAATTTCAGGTAGATGTGATTCTTCCACTCAAGGTTCCCGGACCCTATTTTCTATCCTTGAACACACAGGGAGCCCATGGGCCAGGTTAAGATCTCCTGAGTTAAATGGATTTAATAGCTTAAAGAAAAAAATGTAATACTGACTTACTCACTTTGTTATATATCACTTAGAGAACATTTCCCAGTGTTAAACTAATTGTAGTAACTTTAGTGCCGACATATGTAATTGCTGCTTTTAACAGAAATACAGAATTATCCTTTATAGTCAAGCCTTTGAATTCTCCATATGTAATTCATTACTTTGGTGATTTGTAGACTCTGTTATAAGGATGCTATGAAGTGGATTCTATATAAAGCAGGTTCATCTTGGATTACTTGCAAGGATACTTAGGTATCAAAACGGCTTGCTTTCAAATGGCCCCAACTCCAAGATAAATCCAGAGAATGAAATCCACAGAAAGGATTACAAGGAGGCTTCCATGAAGCTGCTCCACTGAATCAAATCTGCTTCTAATTGAATAGTGTGTAATGTTTAGACTTTCCCAGATTAGTGGTTGATTTCCTGGCAAAGCTTTGTAAACACCAAATAGTCAATAAATTACCATCTACAAAGCTGGAGATTTTAAATGCATACCAAATGCAATTCCCTTCTCATAAGCACCAAAATGTTTTTCTGAAAGGAGCTTAGTTTTCAAATACAGCACATTGTGGTTCACAATTTTTTGGGCATTACAGACTACTAGAAGACAGCTAATTGATTACCTTACTCACTTATTTTGCAAGGAACTTACCATAAATCTTAATAATGACAATTTACTTCCTCACTCTAGACCAAGTTACATTACTAATCAATCTGGCTTCGTTTGAGTTGAAAAACAAAATATTTCAGTGAGCAGTTGTTTAATTGAGAAGAAATTTTCAGTGTGCTGGTCCAAGTATGATCACTGATGTAATAGTACCATCTAGTGGATTCTCATCTATAATACAGGAAACTAGTAAGTTCTATCTTCCTATTCAGGGAAAGTATAAGTTTCTTTTTAAAAAAGGTTTTGTTATATATATCCTCAACTAAAGTATCTGAGCATACATCTCCCAGAATAATACTTGAAAGAACTAGAGATCACACTGCTCACCACCCCATGAAGTTTTATTTTATAAGACCTGGGACAGCTAGTCTGAGGGATATAAAACAAGGATGTCATTTATTAAGATTTATTAAGTTCCTGTTGTCCAAACTACACCATAGGGTATTCCAAAAGGGTAATATCCTAACTGTGTTAATTTTAGGGCACAAGAATGATGTTCAAATAAGGCTACAGATATATTCGTGGAACAACCAGTTATTGGGCAACCAGTGTGACATGCATTTGTCCTAGGGAGATAAGTGTGAAAAAGATAAATTCCCTGACCTGAAGGAACTCAAAATGTCATTGGAAAGCCAAATAAACAAAAAATATAAACAAGTGCAACCAAAGCGGTTTATAAAAGGCATAATGATAGCACAAATTAGCTCTCTAGTAGAGGATCAAGTAAGGCCTCACAGAGGAGTAACAGGAAACTTGGCTCAAAATGAACAATAATACTTCACAAAATGAAAATTCCCAAGGCACTGTGGCTCCAGGATGAGTTAATGCAGCAATTCAGGGACATCATCCTTTACTTTTGAAGTAAAGGATGAAGAAGAATGCAGTGGAAGCTGTCCACCCTGGTGGAGAGGGCTATTTTTATCACTGGCATTGTTCAGAATGCCTGGCACATGGTGACAATGAAAAGCAGGCTGACTTTTGGTTCGTTTTATTATTGTCTTTAAATTCTCTACAGACAAGGCAGTCCCCTGTTGCCATTATTGCCTCGTATCCAATAATTTAAAAAGAAAATAGAAAAAAAATGTGATTTTTCTGTTAATTCAAGAAGAGGGAAGAATGGAAAGAGAACGCAGTCATCACTAATTGATAGTGCCTATTTTACATGTCCTGATGGACAGAAATGCAAGGAATCCTTTCCAGAGCAACAGAGAGAGGCCTTTGGTGGGTCCGTTCCCCAGGGGCAGCTCCCTTGTCCTTTGTCTTTCTGGGTCTCTGCCCTCATGCCTGAGGTTACATTCCTTGTCCACTGTCCTCATGACTACATCTGAGATGGGCTGGGGAAGAATGCCTTCCTGGGCACTGCACATCTTTGGCAACCTAATGCATCATGTATCCATTCCTAATCCAATCATTGGTCAGGAAACATGATTTGTAATGATTGGTTTAGTGGAACAAATAGCAGTGTGGGGTGGTGTGTGTAATATCCCACAAACTGTGATTTAACAGAGGGAGAGGGAATGAGAAGTGGGTGATGGGTAGGCCAAAAAGCAAGGGGCGGGGGGTGATGTATGGCTGCTAAAATTATTCTGTGAGGAATATTTTAAGGAAAAGATTATATATCTTTACATATAGATACAATGAAAACCAAATGGGGTTCTTCCAGAAATGCATAGTGTGTTACAATGGACCATATCTAATCAGGAAAGTTATATGTAACCACTCTACATACTAAAATAGAAATAGATGGATAGTTCCTGAATATAATATATAGTATATATGTGTCAATATGTTTTACATTATACATTGTATATAAGCATAAATATGTAAAATAAACATATTTTATATAGTGTAAAACCATATGTGTATAGTTCTATTTCAATCCCAAAGCCAACACAACAGGACTAAAGGCAACCCTACTGAAGTGAATAATGAAACAAAGATTTCCACAATTGTTCAAGCCAATTCAATTAAACAAAAGAGGGAAATACAGGATATAAAAATGGGAAAGGAGGTAAAATAATCATTAATGATACGTGATATAACTGTATATCTAGGAAAACGAAAAGAAGAGTAAAACCATTACAAATAATAAAGTAATTCTGTAAGGTGGCTAGTTACAAAACTAATGTACAGTTACTTATCAATGGCCTTCACTTGTTCAAATAACCAATTAGGAGTTAGAATGAAAAGAAAGTTTTCACTGGCAGTGCCCTTGCCATTCCCTGGTTCTGTCTCTGCTTCAACAGTGTTTGGACGGAACAGACCCGGGGATGTCCTGTCTTCCAGCCTCCATCCACCCTCCAGCCTCTTTTCCAGTCACCACCTTCGGAACACCTCACCCATCCTCAGCCTCCAAGACCAGCCAACACCATTTTTTGACCTTAACTCCTATTGCCGAACAACCACTAGCTCCCAAATTGGTCGGAATCATTCCACGGAGGTGGGGGCCGCCGGCAGCTGCCTGGCCACCCTGCCTCTGGCCTCCTGCACCTACCTCTCTGGGGGCTGCTAGTTCCACCGCGGCGACGTGACCCTGGAGGCGCGGCCACGTCTTCCCCGAGCTGGTGGAGAAGTGGGAGGGCCTGAGCATCTCTTAAAGATGCAAAACCAGCGCGGTGGCCGCATCCTCTTCCAGGACCTGCTGGAGCCTTCCCAAGATGAGTGGGGTGACACTCAGGACGCCATGGATGTTGCCATGGCCTTGGAGAGGAACCTGAACCAGACCCTCGTGGATCTGCTCGCCCTGGGTTCTGCCAGCACAGACCTCACTCTGTGGCTTCCTGGAGAACCACTTCCTGGAGGAGGAGGAGGGGAAACTCATCAAGAAGGTGGGCGACACCTGACACCTCGCAGGCTGGCGACCCCAGGCTGGGCTGAGTGAGTGTCTCTTCAAAGGCTGACCCTCAAGCAAGACTAGGAGCCTTCGGAGCCCAGAGGCCTTTGGGGGGTCCCTCTGCATCCCCCAGTGCCTGGCTTTCACTTGGGCCTCTCCTGGAAACCACTAGCCATTGCTTTAACCACCCTGGAGTGCTCTCCCATGCACTGGACCAAGTGGAAACAATAAAGATTTTTGCAGCGGGAGGGGGGAATAAAAGAAAATCTTCACTTAAAATAACAGAACATGTTGTATTTGTGGGAACAAATTTAAGAAATATAAATCTATAGAAAAGAACTATAAAATGTTCACTGAGGTTAAAAAGACTTGAACAAGTCGAAAGATATACCATGTGCTTTGCTAGGAATACTAACTATCAAGAAGGTATCAAATCTTTGTAAATTAATCAAAAGTTAACATACTACCCATTTTAAATACCAAAGGAATTTTTAATTAGACACACAGATTCTACTTGACACTGAAAATTAAAAGGCATGGAAAAGAAGAGCGATGAGGGTAAACTTGCCCTGCCACGCTGGAATACCATGCAGCCATGAAGACAATGCCAAGGATTTGTAGGTATTCTTCTAAGACATACTGTAAGGAGAGAAAGCAAGGGTCAAAATAACATCATAGTGTGCTAGCAGGGGATTACTTATAAACCATCCTTTTAAAAGGTATCAAAGAAAGCACTTAGGAGGGAACTGGGTATCCAGCAAACAAAATGAGATATGACTATGAATAATGAGGATAGGCAAATGATAAGTATTTGTTAGATGAATCAAGTCCTGAACTGTTGCAAGCAATACATATTTGCTTTTCTTTATTAATATATTATCCTACTTTTCACAGGACATTTTATTTTTTTTTCCTAGCTCCCTGAATATTTAATTTATTCATTTTGATTTTTCCAAGCATTTGATACTATACATTTTCTTCTGTGTGCAACTTTAAAAAAATTTTTTTTCTTTATTGATTTTTAGAGAGAGAGGAAGGGAGAGGGAGAGAGAGATAGAAACATCAATGAGAGAGAACATCGATTGGCCGCCTCCTGCATGCCCTCCACTGGGGATTGGGCCCACAACCTGGACATGTGCCCTGACCGGGAATCAAACCGGCGACCTCGTGGTGCATGGGTCAACGCTCAGCCACTGAGTCACACCAGCCGGGCATCTGTGTGCAACTTTTGATATACTCCCTATGTTTTTACATAGTCCCTAACTTTTGATGTTAGTTTTCTCTAAATAAACTATAATAGCTGTGTGAATTTCTCTTTGACCCAAGTTCAGAGACTTACTATATGACATAAAATTGTTATAATTTAACCTTCTCTTTGAACTAACAATAAAGTGCCATGTTTGTCCCTGCAGATGCAGGTCTGAGGGATGCAACAGTGTATAAGCCCTAACCGCTGAACTTCACTTTTTGAAGAAGTTTCTAATTGCCACTGATTTTTCATCATCTGCATCTGTCTCATAAAGTCAGTTTTGATATATATGGGACAGAATCTCTAGGGTAGTATACCATGGCTGATTTTCTGCAAAATGAATTATTAAATCAAAGAACAAAACAATCATATCCTGAGTAATGACCATGTCCCCAGGCAATCCTCTTCACTGCTGTGGTTACCAGTGTCTTTGACCTGACAGCAGTATTATAAACATCATCTATTATTTATAAGTCATTCACACAATGGACCGTAAACGGTTCTTTTTCACAGGCCCTCACTTTTTTTTTTTTAATCGCCATGACATTTAGCTCATTGATGGGGTGCAAAGGAGAAGCATTCCTAACCATTCCAGGAATGCATGGGGAGCGTTCTATGTGAACACTTGGCTCCTAAAGTTTTATTATTTTATCCCCAGAGGATGATTTTTCACAGAGATGACACTTGAACAACATTTCTCCAAATCCCACTTTATGGATAATTTTTAACATGACTCCATAGGCAAGAAAAAGATTTGGATTTTATTTCTAATATTACATTGGCAAGATTGGCTGGGATTCTGAATAAATCTCTTTTCAGACCGCACTTCAGAGTCCAAATAATACTCTGACATATAGGTTAAATTAATAAGTTAACACTGACAGGCAAGGAGATGACAGGAATATAGATAAATAGATAGATAGGTAGGTAGATAGATAGATAGACAGACAGACAATAGATAATTGCCAGACACCTGCAGGGCTTCTTTGAAATAGGCTCTGAAATTGTTTATCAACACAATAGCTCTGCAATCCTCAGATCAGCCTGTGCCTCTCAAATAACTCTCGTTGGAGTTCCAAAAATACTTCTTCCTCTATTAATATATTAGCTCATTCTCCTTAAGTGCCAGCTAAACATGTGGTTATAATTTCCAACTATTGTAATTTTTCATTTGTAAAAGGGCATTCTTGCCTCCCCCTCATCCTGGCCCTGTTGCTGGGGTCAAGGGGTCATTGGGTGTAGTTCAGGACCGTGGTAAAGTGGACATTAAGATATTTCCCACCCTGTAATCATTGTCTAGTGAGGCCCATTCATGCCGGTTGCACTTTACAGAAATACATAAAATCAGCACATGTAAAAATAGTCCAATCTTTTCAAAGCCCTTTAGATATTTTCAAGTCTCACCAACAAGGCCCAACATAGCCAGCCACTGTTTAGCACATACCCAAGAATTAAAAATTATATCTTAGAAAGAAAAACAGGAAAAAATGCTTCCTGCTGATAATTTCTTAATGGTTAGATCTAATATTCAAACGTAGGTTTTGTTTTGAAATAGTAAAACCTCACAAGAAAATAAACAAATGGTCAAACAAAATAAAAACCTATGTAGTTCAGAAAACAGCATTTCTTCATGAGCCAGTTCAAAAAATAGCCATTTTCTACACAATTACTTTTTTCCACAGAACTAGGAATATGTTCTGATCTTACTGGAGAAAATCTGAGGGCAATTGGATGAGATGTTATCTCCACCTCTCTTCTGATGCTGTTAATAATAGCTATCATTCATTCAGCTTGCACTTTTTTCTTTCTTCGAACAAATGTACTTAACAATGTACCTTTGTCATCTTTCACCTGTAGATGAAAAAAAGGGGCCACATACTAAACCTGACAAGCTCAGGGGAGGTCTGCATGGTGGCTTTACAAACTCAGAGACAGAAAGTAACAACACAGGATGGTCTGAAATTAAAACTTAACTAAAATCCAGTCACGGTAAGTAGTCATGTCCTAGGCCAGTAACTTCCTTGACAAAGGTCAATCTTTACCTTATCTGAACCTGTCTATTTTCTTTTTTGCATCTAAGAAAACATACCTGTAGAATGTCTGAGTATTCCCTTTTTTCCAGACCCCTCAGGGCACAATCTCCCACCAGAATAGAGACCACAGATACTCCTTTGACTGTTTATCCTACCCCAGAGATTTCCTGCTTTGCTTTCTCCCGCCCCCTACCCAATCACCAGTGGAGTTTATGTAACCCCCTTACATCTTCGCCTTTGATTCTGATGTATGAAATAAGTGGTAAAACTGCCATTTTCCGGAGCATTTTCTCAATCTGTTTTCTCATCACAAGAAAAAAACTCTTTTGTCGCTATGTACAGTGATAGATCTTTCTCCTTTTTATTGAATTTGTTGGGGTGACACTGGTTAACAAAATTATACAGGTTTCAGGCACACAATTCTACAACACATCATCTGTACGCTGTATTGTGTGATCACCACCCCAAGTCTCTGTCCATCACCATGTATCCCCACTATACCCTCCTCCACCTTCTTCCACCCCTCCCTGGCCCCCACAATCACCACACTGTTGTCCATGTCCATTAATTTTTTTCTTTTCTTTTACTCAATCCCTCCACCCCCACCACACAGTCCCCCCTCCACCCCCCCACAGCTGTCAGCCTGCTCTCTACCTATGCATCTATAACTTTTTAGTAGAAGGTTTATCTTTGCCTTAAGCAAGCCCTATCCAGTGTTGCTGTGTACCTAGATTGACACACCTTTGAAATAAACTGTCACCACCCTCAGGAAAGCACATAATAACCATCCTGTAATCCAACCCCCACCTTGCTTTCTCCCCCTCCTGCCAGCTTCCTTACTTCCCTCCTTAATTTCAAATGCATAAAAGAAGCTGTAAAACTGTAATTCTCCGGAGCATTTGAGATCTTGCTTCCCAGCATAGGTCATCAGTTCGACTCAAATAAACTCTTATAAATATTCTCTACGGGTTTGGACGTTCTGACATAGACAATAGGCTAACTTACATTGCGCCACACTTTTTCATGGTAGATCGGTATCAGCCACTTACTCTAGGTTAATACAAATTTGATATGACATATGATATAATTGATTTTAAACATTTTACCTAATAACCCACATCTCTTTCTCCCACTCAAATATGCATCAGAATACCGAAGAGTGAAAGTGACCACAGTATAGGTACAACACTGAATCCATTCTAATTTGTTCATTTTAAAGCAAGTCATTTGCAAACTTTAATAATTTATTAATAGAAATTAATTTCTTGTGACCTACTTCATAGCTAATTGTGATACATCTCTCTGTCAACACTGTAGTTAGGAACCATTCATGTGGCATATAGTAGGTACTCAAATTTTAATGTTATTTGATGAAAGTTATAGTTTTGCTTAAATTAAAATGAATCTTCAAATTGAATGGATGAGGAAGGAAGGAAGGATGGAGGAAATAAGTCACTGTCATCAAAGCAATGGCTCAGCAGCCACAGGGCCTGGAAACCTGGTAACTCCTGGGGCAGCCCATCATACTATTACAAATGTACTTCTTGAGCTGAACCAAAGCTTTTCTCCCTGAAGCTCCCTACCACCCAGTGGTGCATGCTCTACTTTCTGCAGGCTCACAGAACTAATTCATTCCTGCTTCTATGTGACATCCTAAACATATCTGAAAACATCACACTTTTTCTCTCCTGGCTAATCATTGCCAGTTCTTTCAACTCTTTCACCCACGATGTGATTTTTCAATCTCCTCTCCTCTACTTTTCTTGTACTCGTCTCCTTTCTTCGATGTTTCTCCTACATCTGGCATTCTCACTGAATGTGCTGGCTTCCACAGCCTTGACTATGCCAATCTAAATAAAGACATAAACCGAGGCAAGCTTGAACTACCAGAAATTGAGTTTGTTCAGGAATAGGAGAGGAATTACAATTCTGGAAACGCATGATGTAGCCAGTTACAGGAGAGTCTTTTCAGGACTTGGGGTAGGCTGCATTTATGGGGGAAGTCCAGAGTCTAACCAGTAAGTTCATGGCTTGAGGGTGGGAAGAGATTCTTGGCAGATGTTCACTGGTTTGGAGATAAATCTTGTTCTTCTGTAAATCAGGCATTTACGGGAAATCCGTCTCTCGGTTCTTAAGTTCTATTCTTCTGAGGGTGCAGATGTGAGATTCCCCATTTCACAGCCTTGGGTTCCATTTTAGATTGAAATCCATTCACAAATACTCAGTGAGAGTGGCCTTGTCATGCTGTTGGGCCAAACAACTCATGACACTGTCTAATGTAACCTTTTGTGCTTTGGTGCTTGCTATTGCTGCTCTCATCCTACAGAGGTGATTTTCCACCTGTGTTCCTGGAAACCCTAGGGCTTACGGAAGTGCCATTATTTGTAGACATAACTAAGAAGTATGTCCATGCAAATGTTTAGGAAACTGGTTCTCAATCTTAACTACACCTTAGCATCTCTGAGGGGCCTTTAAATAATATTAGTAGCCAGGCACCATGCTGAGAGATTCTGATTTAATTGGCCTTAGATATAACCTGGATATGAGTATTTTTTATTTATTTTACTTTTTTTTTTTTTGACGGGGCATCAAACCCTCAACCCTTCAGTCTATGGGCTGACGCTCTAACCAGTGCAGATATGAGTATTTCTTTAAACCTCCCTAGGTGACTTTAATAGTCAGAGTTGAGAAACTCGAGTTTAAGATAAGACCAACTGAACACAACTTAAAGAAGAAACCATTTTCTCAAGTGTGGAGAATCACTGGATCTGATCATTGAAGTGACTGATGGATTTCGAGGGGCTGCAGAGAGATTATTCTGTGGTGAGGGTCAGGCAAGGGGGGAAATGCCAGAAAGTAACCATCCCACTGAGCATCTCTCAGGCTTCAAAATGATCCATTTGCGTATTGGGAGGGTAAGTCCACGGTACTCTCAACATACACCTTGGAAAGGTTTCTAAACCCATAAACAGGCATAAACAACAGACTGGCCACAGCCAGAAGGTACACTAGCCAGCTGATGTCTGTTAAGTATAGTAGAACGAAACAAGGGTTTGAGTCGGGGAAATGGGAAAACAGGGAGCAGAACAGACTTCAAACTACTCTCCTGCTTGTATCCTTGACCCCTTGACTTTTCTTTCCTTTAAATCTTACTTATTAGGTCAGAAATATTGAGTTTGGGGAACTTCATTTTTTTCATTAAAAAATGAAAAAACTTTTAACCTTGTTCCCTTTGTGAAAATAAAGGAAAGCCTTATTTAAAATGAAGTTGGGCCCGGCCGGTGTGGCTCAGTGGTTGAGTGTCAACCCATGCACCAAGAGGTCACCGGTTCGATTCCCAGTCAGGGCACATGCCCAGGTTGTGGGCCAAATCGCCAGTGGGGGGCATGCAGGAGGCAGCCAATCGATGTTCTCGCTCATCCATATTTCTCTCTCTCTCTCCCTCTCCCTTCCTGTCTCTCTAAAATCAAAGAAAAAAATAAATAAAATGAAGTTGGGAGGCCAGAAGGGGGAGCCCTCGAGCTCCATCAGGCAGAGTCAATTAGACACCCCCCCCCCCCAGGAAGAATGGTCAATTGCACCTCAAAAGGAAGACACACCTTGTGAGTTGATTCTACTTTACTCTGCAGAAGGAAGATTTCCTGCCTTGCCCAGCAACTCATCCAATGAGAAACCATCACCACCCTGAACTGTAGGACTTTCCTTCAAAACAACTCCTCCCATCTTCCTCCTTTTCCTCAGTAAAGTTCCTCTCCTTTGATTGTTGCACTTGCCTAAAGTTAAGCCGTAGTATGCTTGTCCCAAAATTAAATTCTCTGCTATTCCCGAATAAACCCATTTTGCTGGTATGATAACTGGCTGTTTTATTTTTTAGGATAACAGCTTGGAGCTTGCATTCCCATAGATGAGCTTATGGGCTAGCTTTTCTTTCCTTTTCCTTTCAGTTTTGTAGTACATTACAGTCCATCTGTCAGCTTCCTCGTCTCCAATTCACTCCTCAGCCTACAGCAACCGTCCATCCCCTCCATTGCCCCCACACTCCTAAGACAGATAATCACTTCCTGGCCACCAAATCCATTCACACAATACTCAGGAAAGGTCTGAATGGCCATAATACTCTTCTGTTTCAGTGTTGTTTATTTAGCCTTGCTTCGGAATTAGATAACATTGTCCATTTTCTTTCCCTCTAGAATTCTCGCTTCCCAGAGTTCCTGAAATACTTTGTTCTGCTTAGTGCTTTTCAGTCCCTGATGCTTGATCCTCTTCCTTTCTCCCCACTCCAGCATTTCACCCCCTTTTGTCTCCTGCCCATAAGACTCCTCGACTACAAATTCACTTCCTGTCTTGATCATCATATTTATTCCCTTGTTATGTTACCGCTATTATTACGTTACTGACTTCAAAATCAGTATCATTCACTCAAGCAACTCCAAAGTCCAAAGCTATTTGTTTACCTGTCCACGAAATACCTACCTAAGTGTCCCACTGGCACAGCTGGCCCAACACCTCCAAACATCATCTCTTCTACCTCCCTGAACTGCTCTTCTCCACATTCATATCTTGTTGAAATAATACCATCCTCAGCTATCTACGTTGTAAAACGGGAGGAGTCCTTCACAGCTGTTACCCCCTCCCCACCAACCCCACATCAGGCAGTGAAATAGCACAGGAAAAACTCTCCATTTACTCTTTAGATGGCATTTATTCTTTTGAGGAATATGGGCCGAATGCCATTTCATACACTTTTGGTTAGCATTCTGTTTGTTGGTATGGTATTTCAGAACCTTGGTTTTAACAGCTGTTGATGAAACACAAATTATATAACCATGGAATTGAATATGTAAATCAAATAAAAATACCTATGTTTTACATCTTCTGAGAAAAAGAATCACAGACCAAACAGATGCTTTTCTTAAGACAGGGTTTGATTCTCTCCCATTTCTACTGAGTCTGATATAAAGATCAGCATCCTTTATAATCAGTACTATTGATAGAAATCTAATAAGAAAACAGGGGAGAGGTATATTTAGTATTTATTTACTAAACTGTATTAAGAACAAGGACTATACATAGACCAGTCTCTGTAGATAGAAGCTATGAGCCATCAGCTGAATGAAACTGAACAGAATTACAAACTCTCCTTGCATCTCTTTTAGACTATGATGGGAAATCCATCCATAACTAGAAGCAAAACTTTATAAATCCCTTTTCTTTTCCTCGTCTTCCTAATTCTGTCATTCCCTGCCCCCAGACTTTCTCTCCACCTAATGAGCTAGGTGTGCCCCCTCCAAACCTCATTCCACTTCCAACTAGCTCTTTGCCTCTCTCTACCCAACTCTTCCCTTTTCCTCTAACCTTTCTGGTTTGCTCTTTCTCTACTTTTCCCAAATAGGGGTAATTCTAGAAGCCCAGAATCAGGCTGACAAAGACATAACTCTCCTTAGAGACTAAAGGTGGGAGGGTATCTGTGTGAGCAAAGATAAGGTTACCTTTAGCTACAGAGTGAGAGAAGACTGAGAACACTCATTCTCTATTAATAAACCTTGTTCCCACCACATTCATTTATGGCATGTAGCTGAATTATAACATCCTTCCCATCTGCCAATGACTCCTAAGTCTGGAGGGAGGGAAAGAAGCTCGGGTTCAGTATATGTCTCCTCCATGAAGTAAACGCTTCTATCATCGCTCTTGCACAGTTTTGCAGAGCTGTGGATACGCTGAGGAAGCCCCCCAACATTTCCACCCACAATCAAAATGGAGGACAAGTTCCAGACCTACCCCCTAGCAAAACAAACGTTTAACCAGTGATAATTATAAAAATACAACCATGTAAAATCTCCGGAAATTGCTCTAAGGGCATACAGCAAATGAAGAAACATTTATTCAAAAAAATCTACTGAATCTTGGCAAGCACAGTGCGAGTCACGACCTGCTCCCTCCCTCATTCCCCAGCTCAGCAGGAGGAAAGCTGCACTCTGGGTGGGTGTAGCCAAGCACAGAGGGCTGTCCCCCAGTTCCTAGTCAGAGGCTATGGGATCCATGGCACCTGGGCTGAGGGGTGCTGCCAGCACTGCTTGCTCCCTGTGGCAGAGACCCGATGCCAGGTGAGCACAGCTGAGAAGTTGAGGGCTCCCTCCCTTCACCCACTCCCACTCAGAGGGTGGAGGCTCCACCCCAAGCACCGCAGGCCGGGAATCCTGGGCCCCCATGCCCCTCACCCACTCATAGGGTTGCAGTTCTGTGTCGGGAGAAGCCATGCACTGCCCCTCTGGCACACAGCTCATGAGGGGCGGCGCACCCTGAGAGAAGGAGGCGACTGCCCTTACCCCCAGCTTTGGAGCAGTGACTCAGATTTTGCCCAGCTGCAGAGAGACCACAGACAGATTAAAAGCGAAATGTCAGTGTCTATTAAGACATTTCCGCAGGCTCTTCATTTCCCCAAGGAAGAATCCTTCCATTTCCTTTCTGAGGTATATCCACCTGGTTCCAGTATTCTGGGGTTACAGGGGGAAGAGAGGGACACCGATTCAGAATGCCGCTTCACGTGGTCTCCACATTCTGTCTCATAGAATGTCTCCAGAGACTAAACGATTTTGTGTGTGTGCAGGGGTACTGGGAGGAAGCTTGGCAGTTTGCTCTGTACGTGTATTTCCACCAATGCCCCTCTTCAGCTTTTCCCTGCACCCTTGCCTTTATTGTGCCTGCTGACTCAATTCTGATACTCCAACCTTGTGTGCGTGAGAACTCTCCTTCTTCTTGACAGGGATGACCCTCTCTCGGGGTGCCTAGGCTGCAGGCTCTTTGCTAGGTTGTCAGATATCTACTCACTTTCCTGATTTATTGTTCCATTTTCTGGCAGATGAAATAGCCTGGCCACCCAAAGGCCGTTCACACCTTACTTCTCACCTGTCTCCTCTGCTAAGGAGGCTGGACAGCTAGGATGCGGATGCTTGCCTCCCCACAGCCCTGCACCGGGACTGCCTGAGGGTCGCAGTTCTCACCTACGAGATAGAAGCAAATCACTAAATGGGGCTGCGGGAGAGCTTTCTACAAGAAACAGACTCGGTCCTCACGCCACCCTCCTCCTTTCTTCCTGGAACCGCAGGGCTCCTCCAGGGACTCTGAGGACAGATGCCTCATGCTGGTGTGTAACAGGATTTGAGAAATCATGGTGAAAATAAAATTTAAAAAAAACTGTAATTACTTAGAAGCCACTGAGATCACTAAAAATCCCAGAAATAGACACAAGTCCTGAAACAACACCAGAGCCCTGGTGTGTGGAAATTTTCCGGTTTCCTAGAGCGGCTGAGTGAAACACGCAAGGACTGGCTTGGGGGGTTTTTACTGCATTGCCCTGGCCTCTCGGCCTCCATCCTCCTCTCTCCTTGCCTCTATTTGAGTGAATAATTTCTGTTGAAAAAAGAAATACATATATATGCCCAAGCTCCCAGTTTGTCCTTTATTTTCTTCAGGATTTTTAGAAGCAGGGTAGGTATACCACTGTGACCCCAGGAGACTGGACCCCCTCGGGGACAGTGCCTATTCTTCCCCCACATCTGCTTCTGAATCAGGACTTGCTGTTCCAAACATCGATCAATACCTCCCCCACCTCCCTTGCCCCCAGCACATTAGTGAGAAATTGATATTTATTAATGATTTCTTGAAGAAGGCTGGAAGCTGGGTTTACACTGAACACCTGTGGTTAAAAAAAACACACTTCATTAAAATAAAAATAAAATCATCTATAAAGATCTCTAATTTAATCCACGGTCCCGATCCACATCTTTCCCCCTCCGCCTCCCCCTCCCCTCCCCCTCCCCTCCCCGTCCCCTCCCCGTCCCCTCCCCTCCCCACCTCAGGTTCCTCCTCCAGCCCCTCTGCTGCCCCTGCCTTCCTAGGTTATACAAAGTAATCTCCCTCCTGTCCGCTGCTCATCTCACACATATCAGCTAACCTCTTAAACCAAAGGGCCGTTTTTAGGGCATATCCTTCTTAGACAGGAGCTTCCGAGTGGGGCTGTCAACAAGAACTTTTCTCTCTCATACCGCAGCCATACATTGTGTTGTTGAATTTGCGTCACTCGTGTTCCCTCCGTGTCCGGCTGCATTTCTCCTCTCCCTGCACTTCCTGAGCTCCTCAGGCCTTGTTTTCTTCCCCACAGTTCTGGCTTCTTCTTTCATTACTTCTGTCTCCACACTTTCATAACGTGCCTCTCGTCTTCTCCTTGCAGTGGAAGGTGGGCGAGGGCATGACGGGTGTGGGCAATAAGGGAGGAGGGGGCGAAGGGAAAGGGAAAGGCAGTGCTGAAGGGTGGGCATGCTGGGTGCTGGGTCGGGCAGGCTCCCAGGAGGCAGAGTGAGACTGGGTTTTGGGTGAAAGTGATTTCTTGAAGAGATGCACTCAGGAAAAGCATGTGGGGGAGCAGTGAACAGGCCAGTAAAGAGAGAGGAACAAGGATGTGGTCTCGGGCAAAGAGTGACTTTGGCCTCATTCACAGGGAGAGAGATCAGGATCAGAAATCGCACCCAATAGTGTACTTTGAGGCCTTCTGAATAAGAATCAGTCCGTCACTGGCCGTCTGCTGTCCCCCCAGTGGGGAATGTAGGGCTAAGTCCTAGGACAAGACTCTGAAGGGCAATCCTCTAGAGAAAGGGAGCAGTAGTGAGCGATGAGCAGTCAACCCTCGTGGGGGGAGAGGGGCGCAGTAAAGTGGGTCTGGCTGGGGCTCTGCACAGTCCAGTCCAGAAACCGACACTGATGGAGGAAGCGCTGCCTCTCTTTCAGTGATTACATGGCAGGCACTGTGCTCAAAAATATTCTTGCATTTTCTCATTTAATCCTCACAACAGTATAGAGGAAGAGATAACCTTTTCTTCTTTTTGCTAGTGAAGACACTAAAGCTCAGAAACATTAAATAACATATGAAGTTACAGACAGTAAGAGACAGACCCTGGATTAGGATCTTAGCTGATTTACTCTAATGTCCCAGCTGCGAACCACTGTTTGGTCCTTATAATAACTCTATGAGATAAGTACGATATACCTCACTTACAAAGAAGTTTGATTTCGTTCCATTAACGTACCTTTGCTTATGTACCTTGTACACAGTAGGCATTGATGAGTGGCACAGAAATAGGTTATCAAACAATGTGATAGAACGACGCTCAACGTCATTAGCCATCAGGGAAATGCAAATCAAACCATATGAGCTACTGCTTCACACCCACTAACAGCTAAAATTCAAAAAGCACAGACAATAATAAGTGTTGGTGAGGATGTAGAGAAATTGGGATCCTCCTACACTACTGAAGCGATTGTAAGATGGTGCAGCCACAGATTGGCGGTTCCCCAAAATATTAAACATGAAGTTACATATCAGAAATTCTACTCCTAGTTATATACCCAAGAGAAATGAAAATACATGTCCACACAAAAAATGTGTCCACAAATGTGCTTACCAGCATCCTTCATAATAGTCAAACAGTGGAAACAACTCAAATGTCCATCAACTGATGAATGGATAGACAAAATGAGTTGAATGAAGAACTAATACATGCTACAACATGGATGAACCCTAAAAACATTCCGCTAAGTGAAGAAGACAGTCACAAAAGATATAGCACTTGATTCCAGTTACGTGAGATGCCCAGAATAAACAAATCCATAGAGACAGAAAATAGATTAATGGTTGCCTAGAGCTGGTGAGGCAGGGGTGATACCACAGATGAAGTACTTTCTTTTGGGGAAGTAATAAAATGTTCTAAAATTAGATAGTGGCAATAGTTACCCAACTCAGTGAATATACTAAAAATTATTGAACTGCATACTTTAAATGGGTAACCTCTGTGAATGAAAATTATACTTCAATAAAGCTATTTAAAATAACAAAAACATGATAGCAAAATGCACAAGTTTCTAAAGGAAGTATAGATGAGTAGTATGGTGGGTATCAGTAAGGATAATTTCAGCTGCTAATAACATAAAACCCAATTTAAGCTGGATTCAACAATACGGGGATTTAGTACCTATATATCAAGGAGTCTAGAAGGATATTCTAGAGTGGTTAAGTTGGCAACTCAGTGTCATCTTCAGGATTCCAACTGTTTCTCTCTTTCTGTTCTTCCTTCCTCAGACTATTGGCCTTCGCCCTCAGCCCTGTCCCCTCCTGATCACAAGGTGGCTGCCACAGCTCCACATGTCACTTCCTCACCAGCCACATCCATGGACTAGAAGAAAGAATACTCCTTTTGGCTCCCTTTTTAAGAGTGAGATACACTTTCCCAGGAGCTCCCAGCAGACATTCCCTCATGTGCTGGCAATCCGATTGCATCACTTGATTATTCCTAAAAAAAAGTCACTGGTCAGGGAATGGAATTATTACGATTGGCTTAAACCAGTCAAGATTCAAACCCTGTGTACAAAAAGAGGCCCAGCTATCCACGATGCTAAAAAAAAAAAAAAAAAAAAAGCAGACTGCTGTTCAGTGGAAAGGATGGGGGATATGTGGAAGCAGCCAACATCTGCCACAGTGTGAAAAGGGAAGCAATCCTGGATACGGCAACCCCCGAGCTACACTCCGATGTGCTAGCAGAGATCTGGCAGGTGGGGTGGGCCCAGGAAGGAACACCTTGAAGAGCAGGCAAGGAGGCTTAGTGTTCTAGGAAAAGGAGACAGAATGAGCAAAACCATAAAGACCAGGAAGGGAATGGAAAACTATGAGCCATTCACTGAAGTGTAACATGATGAAAGATGAGGTCGTGAGCCAGCAAGTACATAGGTTTGTCTGTCTACAAGCGAAAGTTTATGAAAGTAGAAGAGGTCAAACCTGCTTTGAATTTCTCTCTGTTAGAGAGGTTCAATAAATGACCAACGCTTCTCTAAGAAATCAAAATTAAAGTGGAAAAAGTAAAACCAACTCACAAGTTTAGATAGTAGTTTTACACTAATGCTTCTGTTCTTCCAAAGCATCCTCTCTCCTCCTTTCCCTCTCCCCCTGCTCCTCCCCCTCCCTCTCCCTCTCTCTCCCCACACCATCTCTCTCTTTTAGGCAGCAAAGGCCTGCAAACCTGAGCCAGACCCAGACGTTCGGTACTTCGGGCAGTCTGTTTACTGAACTCCCCACTTCCTGGAGTGGTTTGGGGTGGAATGGAGGCTCTTGCCATAAGATATCCCAATGTAGGTGAGCCTTTTTTCCCCTAAAGTATTTTTGATGTAAGGTTTCCTGGCACGGTTATGGTTCTTTCACTCTGATTATGTGCTTTTGGCTGGGAAATGAAGATGGCTTAGAGGAGAGATGCAGGGACCTGTCAATGAAACTAAAGCCCATTTCCAATGGGCATCCTTTGGACTCACAGTGCTCCTACAGAATACGGTAACTTATCTAAAAATTCATGAACTCAGGGGTGGTCTCCAGTGCCCACTCCCCCGGAATTACGTAGTCTAATGAGCTGTGACTGGGATCCCACTCCTGAACCTGGGGGGCATCTCTAACCAACTGTAGCACTGGTTCCTATTGAGTCTCACTGCGGCCTCATCACCTTCTGGGATCAAAGCTCCACAGAGCCAAAAACTATTTGTCAGACTTGGTATAAAAGAGAAAATTAACTTTCTGTCCTGTACTAGTCAAGTTTAGGCAGTCCCATCTGCAAGGATAAAGAGACAAAGAGGGTGAGCATCAGCCATGCTATCATATGAGCCTCCCTGGAAAAGGAACTCCATTTACTAATGCAGAGCAAGACTGATAACACAGCTCCAGGATAGGAGAGCTCTCTTCTGGTCAGAGTGACTGGGAACCACTGGTTTTGACAACAGTGAGGATGACTAATCCTTGTCTTCTATGCCAAATATGCCACTTCTGCCACGGGAGTAACATGCTAAAACTAATTAAAATTGTATCCCAGGTCACTCCAGGTAACGATACAATTGCATCTGAGAAATGGAGAAGACAGATATAAAAAAATTATTTCCAGGTTCCCCACAAGAGAAAACGTATAATCACTGAAAATTTCTAATTTAATAAAGAGAAAAAGCAATTGAAAACATGTTTACAGCTCATATCCTGCCAAAGAGAATGAACTACTATGCACTTTAAAACTCTCCTTTCAGTGGGAGATTAGGGGCAATAAAGCCGAGCACATTTTGTCTCAACCATGAAATAAAATGATCATCTGTTTATCTATCATTTATTTCACACAGAGGGCTCTGATTTTACAGAGCTATGGAGGAAGATAAAACCCATAAAACATACTCTACACTTTTATAGCTTAAAGATATGTCTCTCATAACGGTGAGCCAACTATTTACAAACAAGCCTATCTCATTATCTTATTTTTCCCAGAGTAATTTTTTTCCAAAATATGATTAATTCCCAGGGTAAATGAAGGTCAAATTCCAGTAAACCTTTAGGTATCTAAGCATAATCACTGTAACCAGAATTCCCCTTGTAGGAGGAAAATGTTCTTGGCACAGTTGTCGAATGCTAGGTGGAGGCAACCCTGAACTGACAGTAGAAACAAATTCTCAGCTCCTCCCCTACTCTCTGATGGGGCAGGAAAGGATGGCACCAGAGGTCATAATTGGGAGTGGGAGATGTTTCTTCCCGATTAGACAAAGCCTTTCTTCTGGAATTAGCACTCACTTTAGGGGATTCTTTTGCTGAAGCTTTGATCTTTTACCCTTTGGATTCTGTCAGTTTCATTCAACAGAGATTTATTTAATAATACTATAATCCAGGCACAGGAGAGACAATGAGGCCCCGCAAGGAGCTTATTATCTGGGAGGGAAACAGACAAGCAAACAGATGATTCCAATAGTCTGTTATGAGTAAAACAGAAGGATAAGCTGTGGTGGAGGAAACAGATGAGGTCAACCCTGCTGGAGACAGGTAGGTTGTGGAGATACTTCAACAGAGTTGAAAATGAGATATTATGACTATTATATACTAACATTTTATATCTGTTAATGAGGTTGTAAAAAATATAGACTACCTAAGTAAAAAAAAAAAAAAAATGACTCTGTTTTCTTATAAAATCATATAGGAAAGTATTACCTACAAGAAACTATACACCTTGACCCTATTGTCATCATAGTCAGGTCTCTGATTCCTTCTCCTTCTTTCCCTTCACATGATTCCTACCCTGGAGGGGATGGAGATCAGAAATGTGATTAGAATAATGGGAGAGAAGAAGTAAAAGTGTCAAGTATAAAGGAGAAAAGAAGCAGACTATATTCTCCCTTTCCTGACTTCAGGTTTACCATCCTCCACAGCCTAAACTGGACAAAGAAAGATTTATCTTTAAATCAAGATTAAACATTTAACTGCGACATGGGACTGGAAAGCATCTTTGGTTATCTGAAAATGATGAGAAAAGTTATGGGAATGGCCTTAAATTTCATTCAAGGGCAAAGAAAAAACTAGCCCCACAGAATAATAAAAGGAGACTAGTAGACAAAAATGAAACTGCTTCATGATTGAACTCTAAAGCACTGCTTGTTCAACATAAGAGATACAGCTGAAGTCCAAGAAAGAAACAGAGGGAGGGAGGGAAGGAAGGAAGGAAAAAAAGAATGAAGAAAGGAGAGAAAGAGGAAGAAAAGAAAATTAGGAGAGAAGAGTTGAAAACCAACCACAGTAAAGGAAAACTTCTAAAAAGTAACATAAAAAGGAAAGTCAATTGGAAGGAGAAAAGGCGGAAGAAAATTAGAGAATCAATCTAAGAATTCCAACATCCAACTAATAGGATTTCAAAATTAAAAGCAAGTGGGAGCCCTATGATTCAGCAATTCCACTTCTGGGTATATACCCCAAAAGAACTGAAAGCAGAAACTTGGGATATTTGTATGCCCAGGTTCACAGCATTATTCATACGAGCCAAAAGATGGAGCAGCCCGTGTCCATTGACAGATTGATGGGTAAGCAAAATGTGATATATACATACAATGGGATATTAGTAAGCCTTAAAATTGAATATTATTAAGCCACTTTTGCCTAAGAATTATTTTCAGCTAAGGATAGTTAAAAAGAAGTAGATACAGCCCTGACCAGTTTGGCTCAGCAATTAGAGCACTGGCCTGTGGACCAGAGAGTCCAGGGTTCGGTTCCCTCTAAGTGCACGTACCTCCCCCACCCCGGTTGGGGTCATGGTGGTGGCAACCACTCGATGTGTCTCTCTCATGTCGATGTTTCTCTCTCTCTTCCCCCTCTCTCCCTCCTGCTCTATCTGAAGATAAATGCAAAAATGTCCTCAGGTGAGGATTAAAAAAAAAAAAGAAGAAGTAGATACAAGGAAAGCTCTCTGCCCTTCCCTTATTTGCCTAAAGACAGGACATAAATTTCTACCGGGAAGGACAGAAGTTAATCAGTAGAGACAACTGTAGACTGCACTAGAGTAATCTACATAACAAACCTTCCTAAAACTAGCCTTTACCTTCATTAATTTCCCAGTATATTTGTCTTCCCACAACAATTTGCCACCCTAGAAAGTCAAAGTCCTTTTCCTTTGTCTTGTCACTTCCCTAAAAATGTATTGTTCTTTTTTAAAAATATGTTTTTATTTATTTCAGATAGAGGAGGAGAGAGGGAGAGAGAGATAGAAACATTGCTTGGCTGCCTCCCGCATGCCCCCCACTGGGGATTGATCCCACAGTGCTGGCATGTGCTCTGACTGGGAATCCAACCAGCGACCTCCTTGTGCATGGGACCATGTTCAACCAACTGAGCCACACTAGTCAGGCTGTATTGTTCTTTTATTAAGATGTTATATAAGCCCGAGTTTCACCTACCCTGTTGAGTTACTCCTCTCTGAGTGTTCCCATATGAATGCACAGTGTATATGTTAATAAACTTCTGTTTTGTTTTCCTCTTTCTAATTTGTCTCTTGACAGTCTAATTTACAGCCTACACCCAAGAACATAGGAGGACAGAGGGAAAAAAGTTAAGTTTTCCTCCCCTACACCTACACACTGTATGATTCCAAATATATGAAATTCTGTAAAAAGGCAAAACTATGGAGATAGTAAAGGACCAGTGGTTGCTAGGGTTAGTGAAGAAGGAAGAATGAATAGAAGGAACACAGAAGATTCTTAGGGCAATGAAACTATTCTGTAAATTACTATAAGGGTAGATGCATGTCATTACACTTTTATCAAAACACACAGAATGTATAACACCAAGAGCGAATCCTAATGTAAACAATAAACTTTGGGTGATGATGTGTTAATGTGTACTCTAACAAATGTACCACTCTGGTGGGAAATATTGATACTGGGAGAGGCTATATATGTGCAGACGCAGGGATATATGGGAAAGCTCTGTACCATATGCTCAATTATGCTGTGAACTTAAAATTGCTCTAAAAAAATAAAGTTTGCCCTAGCCGGTGTGGCTCCATTGGTTGGAGTATTGTCCTGTACATCAAAAGGTGTGGGTTCAATTCTCAGTCATGGCACATACCCAGGTTGCATGTTCCATCGCGGCTGGGACAGGTGCGGGAGGCAGCTGATTGATGTTTCTCTCTCAGACATTAATGTTTTTCTCTCTCTCTCTCCCTCCCTCCCTCTCTCTCTCTCCCTCCCTCTCTCTCTCTCTTTCTCTCTCTCTCTCTCTCTCTCTCTCCCTCCCTCCCTCCCTTTCTCTCTCTCTCCCTAAAAAAAAAAAATCAATAAAGTTTATTTTTAAAAATTTATATTGCAAGCCCTGGCCAGGTAGGTCAGTTGGTTAGAGCATCGTCCTGATATGCCAAGATTGCAGGTTTGATCCCTGGTAAGGGTACATATAAGAATCAACCAATGAATGAATAAATAAGTGGAACAAGAGTCCGGCTGGTGTGGCTCAGTGGTTGAGCATCGACCCATGCACCAAGAGGTCGCCAGTTTGATTCCCAGCCAGGGTACCCACCCAGGTTGTGGGCCTGATCCCCAGTGGGGGGCATGCAGGAGGCGGCCAATCGATGTTCTCTCTCATCGATGAGTCTATCTCTCTCTCCCTCTCCTTTCCTCTCTCTCTAAAATCAACAAAGGGGGGAAAAAAAATAAGTGGAACAACAAATCAATGTTTCTCTGTCCCCCCCCCCCTCAAATCAATAAATAAAAGAAATTTTAAGTATTATATTGCAAAAAGTATGTCATGGAAAAAAAAAAATAGAGGAGCTACTCTAATCGTGGTCTTCATGTAGGAAAGCATGACTGAGTGGAGCCAGTGTGGAGCTGTGGGAAGAACACAGACACGGGGAGCTTCGATGCAGTCTTGAGGCAGCACTCGCCATCTGGGTGATCTCTGGAATGGCAATTCCCTCTTCTGGGCTAATTTTCTTCCACTGAAGCGGAAAGGAGCCATACTAGACCAGCACTTGTCCATATGTTTGATTAAAGATGAACCTCAAAAAATGACATGTTGCCAAAAAATTAATTTGTGGTCAAATATCCTTGGGAAACACAATATAATGTATCTGTCTCTTGGACATTCCAATCCATATTAACATTTTAAAAGGGATGTGGCCCTGGCCGGTTTGGTTCAGTGGTTAGAGCGTCAATTCAATTCCTAGCCTCAATTCCTGGCCAAGTACACATACCTGGGTTGCAAGTTTGATCCCCAACCCCAGTTGGGGTCGTTTGGGAAGCAATCAATTGATGTGTCTCTCTCACATCGATGTTTCTCTCGCTCTTCCCCCACCCTATCTAAAAAAAAAAAAAATTAGTGGAAAAAATATCCTCTGGTGAGGATAAAAAAATATATAAATAGCCCGGCCAATGTGGCTCAGTGGTTGAGTGTCGACCCATGCACAAAGAGGTTGCCAGTTCAATTCCCGGTCAGGACACATGCCCAGGTTGTGGGTCAAATCCCCAGTGGGGGGCATGCAGGAGTTGGCCAATCGATGTTCTCTCTCATCGATGTTTCTGTCTCTTCCTCTCCATTCCTCTCTCTCGAACATCAATAAAGAAAAAAAATAAAATAAAATAAAAAATAAGTCATGCCCTGGCCGGTTTGGCTCAGTGGTTAGAGCGTCAGCCTGCAGACCAGAGAGTCCCGGGTTTGGTTCCCGCTAAGGGCACGTAACTTGGTTGCAGTTTGTCCCCAGCCCTGGTTGGGGTCATGTGGATGGCGACGACTCGATGTGTCTCTCTCACATTGATGTTTCTCTCTCTCTTCCTCCCACTCTCCCTCCTGCTCTATCTGAAGATAAATGCAAAAATGTCCTCAGGTGAAGATATAAACAAAAGAAGTCATTTACTATGAGATTATGAATGTCATTTCTGAAATAAAATTCCCATAAAACTAATGACAGTTTCAAAGCACATCTTGGATCTACAGAATTGTTTTATCTAAAACTTTTTTATGCGGCATAAGCCACATAACAGATCACTGTCTTATCTGAAAATAAATAAATACACACAGAGGCACTACTGAACTGCCCTTCAGTGTTCTAACAAGGAACAGAGCCAGTTCAGTCCTTCCCAGACTAATAGCAAATCTTCCTCTTTTGAGAGAAACAAATCTGACTAAGGAAAATGTAACCTGTTCTTTCATACCTGTAAACTAATTTTCTTATGAATTTATGGACAGAGCTGATGAGAGCCTCTACCTGTCAATGCCACCAGGCAGAAAACACATCTACTGAGAGGCAGAGGAGAGAGAACCTGATTCGAATGCAGACCACGAGAAGGTCTGTCACAGATCCGAGTGTCGGAGGAGCTCCTGCTCTAATGCCCTGCAAACTGTGGGAGCAGATGCTGATATTGGCTCAGGAGAGTCAGCAAGGAAACATAAGTATAAAAGCGCAGTTATGCAAGAATGTTTAGAGGCCTCGTGTTAGCAAAGAGAGAAGGGTCTTCAAAGCATATCTACCAAGATAAGGCACAAGAGAAAAATCTGAATTATAAGGGTCATCAGCTACAGAAGAAGCTGGAGACCTTGACATCGTTAGCAACCACTCTTGACTAGATCTTTCCCCTGTGAGACGTATTTACTGGTTAATTTATAGTCATTATTCCCAATTCTTCCAATTAGGATTACATGAAAACTCGAACCTGCCAGCTTGTCTTCCGGAAATCACCACCATAACAAGAAAAAAAAAAGGTGTACCTGTTCAGGCCAATTTAAAAATAAATCACCATCTGCCACCTACAGGAAATCCTCATTGGCCACAGAACCAAGGGACTATTCCAAAGCCATTTTTGAGTACCTACAGCAGCAAAAGATAAAAACCAGCTGTCCCCACAGGCTCCGAGCCTCACGGTTATTAAAACAAAATACAAATGTTTCCACATCATTAGAGTTTAGTCTACCCATCCTTTGTCTTTTCTAGATCCACGGGCACACAATTAACTGGAAAATTATACTTTCTCTAAATTGTATCTTTCAGATTAAAAAATATATATATAGTACATCCAGTCCTCAGTAGAGACTAGAATAAACCTATCTGGTGAGCCATCAAGTAGATAAAAACTTGTCAAGCAGGAAAGAATACTGTTGGTTGTTAGTGACTGCAAACTAAAAACCAAAGAATAGAAAAATTAAAAGCAAAAAACTAGACTTTTATAGTGTAAATTAACTGCATTTTCATTTCCTATACCAAAGTGCCACCTGGGCCACCAGCCCCCTCTTCCCTCCGATGACAGGAGGCACCATGGAGTTGGCCAATGAGAAACACCAGTCAAGGTCCACTGAGGTAAGAATGTATTCCTGCTGCTGGCTGAGGTTTCACACAAAAGGGAATTCCAAGATCACAAAGCTCCTTTGTTCAAGATCCATGGGGGCCCTGGCCAGGTAGCTCATTTGTTCAGTGTCATCCCGATACAGCAAGGTTGCAGGTTCGATCTCTGGTCAGGGCACATACAAGAAGCAACCAACAGATGCATAAATAAGTGAAACAACAAATCTCAATCTCTCATCAATAAATAGAATTTAAAAAAAAAAAAAAGCTGTCTTAGAAAAAAGATCCATTGGAATGAACATATGTTTGGGGTTAAAATCAAGTATGGTTGACTTTCTGAGAAGATTAGAAGATATTTCGGTTAACTGAAGTTTCTTAAAATCAATTATACTTTTCTTCAAAAGGAACAGGAAACTATCCTTTGTATATTTTTAAAGTTGGTTTTATTTTATAATGTTCAAATGATTTGGTCCTTCTTGAAGGGGATCAAGACATGTCACCCCAAAATATGCCACTGTGGCATAAAAATTTTTGAACTGAAGGTTGAGTTCCTAAAATCCCTCATCCTCTTATGTAAATTAATTGCAGAGACTCCCAAAAGAATTCAATTGTCATATTTTCCTTCCATGGGAGCAACTTGAATCTTATTGGAGACTGGCACTCTAGAAGTAGATGTCACATCCCAACAGACATTCCAGACTATCATAGCTCCCACCTATTCTCCTATTTCTCTTTCCAAAGAATTCATCTGTCTTCCATAAATGTCTTTTCTCCCACCCCCCTTCTAAGAACTCATTTGTTTTCCCACTGCCTTTCCCCCCTTTCCCTTCACCTTTTAAGATGGTATACATGCCCCAAATTCTAACCACCCCTTTGAGTTTTTCATCACTGAGAACTCCTATGTGTGTGTGTTCATGTTGCACTTGTGAGTAAACTGTTTTGTTTTGCTTTTTTTCTCTTGCTAATGTGTCTTTTGTCAGTTTAATTTGCAGGCCTGGAGATTCTGGACATGAGAGGACAGAGGAAAAGTTTTTTTCTCCCCTCCATTTTTCAGACAGAGGTCCAATTCATTTGGGGGGTACACTCGGGGATTTCTACACAAAAACATGAACACATACAGATTTAAAAACTCATACCTCCTCTAGCATGCCCCCAAATCCTTCACTGCCCTATTCTGGGCAGCACATGGCCTTGAATAGGCGTTTGGAGTTTCAGATGAGGGAAAGTTTTAAATTATGGCAGTTCCTGAGGCACAATTTACCTAGGGGCAGATTGTCTTTTTTATATATTTTTATTTATTTATTTATTTTCAATCCTCACCCAAGAATATGAGAAAGAAAGAGTCATTGATGTGAGAGAAACATCGATCAGTTTGCCTCTCGGTTGCCTCCCATATACTCCCCCCAACCAGGGATCAAACTTGCAACCCAGGTCTGTGCCCTGACAGGGAATCAAACCCGCAACCTTTTGCTGTATGGGAGGACATTCCAACCAACTGAGCCACCCAGCCAGGGCTAGAGGCAGATTGTCTTAAGTGAGCTATCATTTGAATGGTAGCTCTTTTAGTATTGCAAGTAAAAGGCGGGCATGCAGCATGTCCTTGGGAAAATGTAACAGCATCCAAGGACCCCCACCTAAGACTCTTTTGTATGCAGTACTCAGGAGGAGAGGTTGAGCACTTTGCCCAAGACACCTGGGTGGAAAGATCCTTGAAGCCTCACTGTGACCTGGGTAGATCAGGGTGGTTTAGATAATAGTCCACTAGCAGGAAAAGACATCAAGATCCCTACAGTGGAATCACTATAGGGGAACAGGGAGTCTGGGCTGGTGGTCCAGGCTCAACTAAGAGGCAACGTGTGGAAACTGACCCTGGTACTGAGTGGGGCTGAATCTAGAGCCCCTCTGGATCCACTGAGGCACAGTGTCATGACGTGGGGAAAATGGCTGAGCATGTCAATGAAAGCTTGGAGCCCAAGCCAGGACCCAAGCTTTGAAAGGATCTCTGCCAGGAAGGGCATCGGTGAAGGAATGGACAAGTGTTAATCAGCCAAATTATATGTTTCTCTTTGAAGGCGATTTTTGCAGGACATAGCATTATTTTCTGAGGTCTTTGGAATATTATAATTTCCCTTTTGTTTCCAAGGGCAGATTTATATTAGCAGGAAACAAGTTAGCAACAATTATAAATATTCACAGAAATCTCTTTATTGCACAGAAAAACAAGATTGAGAGTCTAATGAATGTTTCCAATGCTTTATCACATTAGATTATTTGACTGCTTTGATGGCACAGAAAGTTCACTCTTCCCCAGAAGCTCCAGGACAGAGAGAACCTCTCTTTCTCTTCTTTTTGAGTCTCTTCATTAATAGAAAGACTTGCATTCACTAGAATTATAAGCAAAAAGCAGGCTATAGATATCAATTTACCGGTAGAAATGGATAGTCTTATTAATAGTGAAATAAAGAGAATACAGCATTAATTTTTTGTTTTTGTTTTTACTTTTTTTTTACTAGGCTGGAAATTTTAAAATTACTTTTAGTGACATACAAGTCAGAAAACCCATAAGATGTGTACATCACTTCTAAGCATTTTGAGAGAGAGGGAGAGAGAGAAATCATAGGCAAAGTGAGATGGAGACCTCTCCTAGAATTTTACTTCATTGATCCCACCCAAGTTTGTCTTTGTTTGTTTGTTCTTTTACTTTTATATGAAGGAAGAAAGTATAAGAAGAGCAAGTTGTGAATACAATGTACCTTTATAAGCTCTGCATGTCTGGATAACTTCACTCAAGCTCTCTGAGCTGTTGCTTCATCCATAAAGATGAGAAAATGCCTCTACTCTTCAGGTTTTCTAAGTGGCTTCTTCACTTCTCTCTCCTAACTTCAGGAGCCCTGGCTACATCACAGCTTTCCTCCATGCATCCTTTTTACCGCTGTCCCTATGGCCAACTGGCTCAGTTTCCCAATGCCAAATTCACAAAGGGGGAAAATGCTCAGTCCAGCTCATCTTTTCCTGTGAGGCTATAGATGTAGGGGGACATTATTCTTAAGTCATGTATTCTTATCTCATACAGTCAACTACAACTGCTGTGGGAGACACAAGATCATTTTGTTGTTGTTGGTTTAGCATCAGCAGAGAATATTCCAATCGATGGGAAAGTGAGGAGGGCAGGCAATGTTCAATAGCTGAGGGCTAACATAAATTATTCTAAAACTTTGATTCATTAAAATATCTTAGCACTTAGACATTCAGGGGGGAAAATGTTTCAAAGGTTTCTTTATCACTTTCAGTACTAAACAAACTCTGAGGTATCTTTTTTGTAACAGTGAAATAAAAGAAATGAAGCTCCATAAAATCAAATGAAAAGAAAAAGTCAAGGAAATTCAAACAATTTTGAGAATTTTAGTCACTTCAGAATACTATAGTTTAAGGTTTCAAAGATAATATGATCATGGAACAAATAAACCACCACAACACTTACTGGAATAGATTATATATATATATATATATATATATATATATATATATCCAGCACCAAACACTATGCCCTAATTTATAAATAATAATTGGGTTCCTCTAGTAAATAGCTAGAGAGAGGAGCACTGGAGTAGCTCAGGCCCTGGATCTTTATTAAATATGGTGACACATAGTGTGTACTCAGTAAATATTTGTCAAACACATTAATGAATCAATGCTTTGGTTTTCTTTGGCAGAGTGAAGCAACTACGCAGTTTTAACTAACTAAGATGGACCCTAATGAAGAATGTTAAGAAGGAAAAAAAAAAGATGGGTTAAAATGCAAACAGAAGAGGTGGCTTTAACTAGGAAAGGACTGGCCAAGGTGGGGAGAGGTAACAGGTATACAGTGGGCAAAGATGGGAGCTGTGCCCTTGTTTGGGTTTTTCTTGGTATGAATGAATTCACTGAAGAATGTTACTTCCGGGAAGAAAGCAGATGCTTAGGTTCCTTAGTAAGGTAATTTCCAGGAACCTGGAGCCCAGTCTCAAGGCATCTACACAGAGACACCTAGGCCTTCTGGGGGACTGGCATGAATCAGGCAGTATCCCATCTAGCAAACAGCAGGGAGCTCCAAAAAGTTGGGCCAAACAGAATGTTTCAAAATGTCTCCACATGTCCAAAATTCATCTGACCATCTTACTCCACAAATCTGGCTTTTCCCCATGGCTCTCTGTAGCAAGTGGAAGGCATCACCCTCCATTCAATCCCACAAAGGTCATCCCAGGTAGTCAACCCCCAATATTGCTTAAGCATCCTATCCAAGCGATGTCCGTGTGACCATGATGCTGTGCAAGTCAGTCAATGGCAAAAAGTGATCCAGAAGAATACTTAGATTCTAAATATAAAAAAAAGATTGCACTCAAACTTTGTGATCTTCTGGCATGTATTTTTAATATGAAAGAAAAGTTCATGTGTATGCTATGCAGTGTTTTGCTTTCCCAAAAATCTATTATTATATTGATAGAGTATCTTAAAATAAACTATACCTCACAAAGAAGTATTTTCACACACGGGTCCGAGACTTATAGGGAAAGACACGCCACCAGCTGGGCTTTCTGGGAGGCACACCACCATGCCAAGGTCTACCCATTCCAAAATAGAATTACCTGTTTCCCTGATGCCAGATCTTTTGGGAACTCCTTAACCTTGCCATCCAGGGTAAGAGAGACATCTGAGAGACCTAACTCCCACAGAGGACCCCTGGATCTTCCCGGCACAGGGCCACAAGGGGTCTGACTCCAACGATCTCCCCTTCTCTGCATCAGGAGTGCAGTGCTGGTAACTAGTAGCTCCAAAAAGATGCTGGGCTGGGGCGGCCCGTTCACACAGGTCTAGAGGTCCAGAAGCAGGTGCCTAGGAGGCGAACTGCGCACGCGCACGCCACTAGGCCTCAGCGTGGGGGGGGGGGGCGGCCTGGGATACTTCCGGGTTGGGGCCTGGAGGGGATACTCCGGTCCTAGGCAGGACCACCAGGGACACCCGGGGTAGCCATAGCCCACCCTGTTCAACAAATAAATAAGGAAATCCGCAAACACAAACAACAAAAAAAATCCGTATGCTCTAAATTGAGAATCACAGAAAATGGGTTCAGGTGGTACAGCAGCAGCATTCATGGCCTGGGGCAGGACAGGTCACACAAATCAGGAAATCGCTTTCCTAAGTAAATACCTCAGCCTGGTGAACATTCACAGATTGTTCATCTTCAGACAATCCTCATTCGTGAAACTCAGGTAGTAATCCGTTCTGTTCCAGCATAGCTCCTGAGATCGCTTCTAGTGCAGATGCTGTTCCCATACTACTGACATTGCCATTCATAGTTTTTCCGTTTCCAAGGTCACAATAATAAAGTAGGCGAAGAAAATAAGGAAAACCTCTCCTCTCTCCCAGCCCCCTCATGTCTTTTTTTTTTTTATCCTCACCCGATGACATTTTTTGCATTTATCTTCAGATAGAGCGAGAGGGAGGAAGAGAGAGAGAGGAACATCGATGTGAGAGAGACACATGGACTGGTTGCCACCCACACAACCCCAACCAGGCCAGGGACAAACTGCAACTGAGGTAAGTGCCCTTAGCGGGAACCGAACCTGGGACTCTCCGGTCCGGGGCCACGCTCTAACCGCTGAGCCAAACCGGCCAGGGCCCCCTCATGTCTTTAAGCCATTAAACAAGGCCTCTTGAGGTGTAAATGTCTGTCATACCCCTATAATGGTTTAAAAAAAAATCCTTGCAGTTTACCTTCTCTCTCTTTTCCTGCTCTAGGAATTAGGCCCTGTTTTCCTTTGAGCTAAATCAGAAGTCCACTTAAATGTCACTGCCCCAGAATATGCTCAGAACCATTCCTCCTGAACAAGCCCTGGTCAGTATCTCTGAAAGTTTGCACAGTCATGATCTCTGCTTATGGTGAATTCTTTACCCAGTCTAGCTGAGTGCCTGGAAGTCAGTGTTTCACTGCTGAAGGACGCTTAAGGCAAGCCTGCAGCTTCAGGTATTTGCGGTATTTGCTCATAGGGACCCAAACATCTTTCCCATTAACCTCCGCAGATGTGTCTGAGTCCTTAGTGAGTGGCCATCACCTAGGTTCTTGTGTTTGGAGCTTCCTGTACTTATCTGTAAAATGAGGGTGGGTAAGCCATAGGGCGAAATGCTCAAGCTGGAACACACGAAAACTTCCTCAATCACTGTTTTTCAGAATGCTGCTCACAACTTTAGTGACGCAGATCAATTTAGTGCCTGCCAACCAGCATTTTTAAGTAAATCATCTAGAGTTTAAAAACAAATGAACAAAAACACAGTACAAAGTAAATTGCAATGGTCTCTATACCAGCAGACTCAGCTATTACCTGGGAACTTATTAGAAATGCAAATTTGAACCCTGGATGGTTTGGTTCAGTGGTTAAAGTGTCCGCCCTTGGACCAAAGAGTCTCAGGTTCGATTCCCGGTCAAGGGCACATGCCTGGGTTTCAAGTTCGATCCCTGGCCCCAGCTGGGGTCGTTCGGGAGGCAACCAATCTATGTGTCTCTCTCACATCCATGTTTCTCCCTCTCTTCCTCCCTCCCTTCCATTCTATCTAAAACTCAATAGGAAAATATCCTCAGGTGAGGAGTAACAAAAAAAAAAAGAAATGCAAATTTTAGCCTAGTCTCAAGTGAACTGAAACCTCTAGGGGTGGGGACTGACAATCTGGGATTTAAAAAGCCTGCAGGTAATTGTGAAACACCACAGTTTGAAAACCACTGGGCTCTATATAATTTCGCCTTTCTTAATCCCAGTAGAGATTTAAGAATTGAGAAAACTATTTCAGTGACTCTTTTTCTCACTTCTCCCAAGTATTTGGTAGCTAGCATTTCACATGCATAGGAGAGAGGCTAATTATTACAGACAATGGATGCTTTAGGGCATTAGGGCCTTAATTATCTCCTAGAAGTGTTAAGAAGGGCTGGGCTAGCATGATGTCCCAAGGTTCTCTTCAGAGTCAAATTTATGTGACTACCCAAATTTTCCAAAAGAAAGTAGTCCAACACAGTATTTGAATATAACTGTTTCTGCTTAAAATATATTTTCTTCTTCTCTATTGTGTTTGTAAACAATGACCCTATTGTGATAATAAAGAAATTAAGTATACAACTGTTATCAAGGATTGGAAACTAAGATTTGCTGAAGACATTCAAAATCAGTCTAATCATAATGGTCATATTGACAAGCTCTCCCTAGAATGATTTACAGCCTTTATTCTGCTCAAGCCTTGTTTTGTTCACGGCACACTCCCAATCAGTAGCATCGCTCATCACACAATGCTGTGATTATCATGGGGACCTTTGGGGGTGGAGAGCTTGAGAAGTGTCCCACAGGATTCTAACTCCCCACCAAAAAGGGATCACTGCACTAGGATAAGAGACAAAGTTGCTAATAACAATCTAAGTCAGCGCAGAACATATCATCCTACCAAAATAGCCTAGTTTTAAATAGGCATTGACTGAGTTCCAGGATGATCCAAGAGCTCAGAGCATAACTCATTGTTGTATATTTATTCATTCCCTGCAAAGAATTGCTTTATTCTTTCAGAAGAAGGCAAAGTCTGGTCAGGAGAAAGGGAAACCTTTCTTGTCAACCAACTAATCAACATTTTTTATGCCTATTGTACATGCATCAACATAGTCAGCAATATGTAGAAAATGCATGGTTTTATAGCAACTGGATAGAAAAGGTCAGAACATTTAAAAACCAACACAAAATGATAACACTAATAAATGTTAAATTATGGAGGACTAATTATAAAACCATCTGAGGTGATTTTAAGAAAAAGAGATCCCTAAACTGAACTCCAGGAAGGAAGACTTAAGACTCATCAGAGACAGGGCCCAGGAACCTGAATTTAAGAAAATTGATTTTAACAGTAGTCAGGAAACACATACTTTATGGAACAGTGAAGCCGAGCCAAGCCTTGAGGACGGGCTGGAATGTAAGCAAAGCAGCCGAGAGAGCAGAGGGCATCTGTGGACTTGCCTGGAGAAGGAATGTTATCTGGGACAAGGTGCTAAGGAACATTTGGGAGGTAGAGAATGCGTGCTTAGGGCAGTTAGAGAAGGCTTTCCCCAGTCTTCAAGATTGGGCATGAGGAATCTGACAGAAGAATGAGGAAAAGGGGATTTCAGGGAGAAAAACCAACTTGCCTAAAAGTATATACAGGCATAGAAGGGCAAGGTGCATTAAGTGAACAGAAGTTCCATGTGACTAGTGAATGGGATCAGGATATCCACCCCAAAATAAACCACTGCGGCATATGGATTATTTCCTTCTTTTTTGGGTGTGGTTGGCAAATGGCACTAATTGGGTTTCTGTTATCTGTCTCCTTTGGTGTGGCTGGTAAATGGCACTAATTTGGGTTTCAGTTATCTGTCTCCTTTGGTGTGGTTGGCAAATGGCACTAATTTGGGTTTCTATTATCTGTCTCCCTGAGTAGGGTGATTAAAGCTATTTACCCTCTCTAGTTGGGGAGAAGTGAAAAACATTTACTCTTAAATGTCCTTGGTTTAGGAAAGTAGGATTTACCAGGTAGGTGGCTGCAAACTGCTGTTTAACTGCGTTAGTTTCCCTACTCCGCTTGTCCTGGAACTTTCCTAGCTTCTTACTATCCTATAACATTATGACCCAGCGATTCCACTTCTGGGAATATATCCAAAGAAACCTGAAGCCCTCATTCAAAAGACTATATGTACCCCTATGTTCATTGCAGCATTATATACAATAGCCAAGATTTGGAAGCAGCCCAAGTGCCCACCAGTAGATGAGTGGATAAAAAAGCAGTGGTACATTTACACAATGAAATACTACTCAGCTGTAAAAAAGAAAGAAATTTTGCCCTTTATGACAGCATGAATGGACCTGCAGAGTATTATGCTATGTGAAATAATCCAATCAGAGAAAGACAAGTACCATTTGATTTCACTCCTATGTGGAATCTAATGAACAAAATAAACTAACAAACAAAATAGAAACAAACTCATTGACAGAGAACACAAAAATGTTTGAGAACTACAAAATAAAATCTACTGGTACCAATTAGAAAACTCTTTAATTAAATGCCTACACAATGCAACATTATGCCAATTTATGGTTAAATATAATTTTCTAAATATGCCATCACTCTGAAAACTTTTTTATTTTTCAATAATTTCTATGCACATACCCAACCAACAACTGTCAAGAAATCATGAAAAACCCATCGTGAATTGGTTACATCCAGCCAAAAAATGTCAAAAGAAACTGCAGTACAGCAAAAAAAAAAAAAGATAAATAAATTTATTCACTGTCTAAACTACGTGGATTTAAGTACACTCTATTCTTTTAGATATGGAGTGAAGCCCTCCTCTGCCCCACCCTTTGAACTATGATTCTTAGTCTGCGAAGGGCTTAAGAAGTGAGAGAATGTAAAAGGAAGAATGCAACAACTTTCTGAATACGCCCATGGCAAAGGAAAGTTAAAAACTCCTCCTTAATCCTGAAATACAGCTACTGCACCACAAAGAAATCAAAACACATTTATCTGCCGTTCTCGGCCCTGGTCCCGTTTACCCCTCCGAAGGTTACGAATTTTCCCTTTCTCCATGACCCACAGCAAGGCTAGAACTCGCAGGCAGGGTGCGGACAATCCCGGCCGCCACTCCCCGGAATCCAGAGACTGCCGCACAGGCAACACCCACCCGCATCTAGAGACCCCCTGGCTCCTCCCCCGCCCGCCTCGCCCCAAGATTCGCACTTGCGTACATCAAATTAAGAGAGGTTAGAACGCTGCCCCCCTCGCCCACCCCTTGCCTGTCCCCACGCCCAGCTGCCACGCAGCCAGTCCTCCTGCCCTTCTTTGGGAAGCCAGCTTCACTATTCAGTAATACGCATGTGCAAAACTGTGCTGCCTGGCAATCCTTCACCCGGCGGGGGCGGAGCGATAGGCGGGACCAAGTTTCTTGCGCACGCTCGGGACATGCGCAGTGCGGGGGCTGAGGCGCCAGACGTCGATTTGGAGGTTCCGGAGAGGCAGCGCATGCGCTAGTGTACGCGTTGCCGGCGAAGAGGGGAGCCTGACGACTCGGAAATTTGAATACCACTAGCATGGAGTGCGACCTCGTGGAGACTGACATCTTGGAGTCGCTGGAAGATCTAGGGTAAGAGTACCAGAGCACGGGTCTCCCAGCCCCCACACTGCCGGCCCCCCGGGCACACCTCGTGAGTCCCAGGCGGAGACACCTGCCTCTCCACGCCGCGCCCCGTGGCTCCTGGCTGTCGCCTCCCTAAGGCTCCGGGACCCCAATGCCACGTCCACTGTCTGCCCTGCCGGGTCAGGGCTCTCCAAATGCGAATCCCTAGGCCTGCCCTGTGCTCCTTGCAGCCGAGCTATCCGCAGTGTTTGTCAGTCATGCGTGTCATTGTCTGGGCACCGGTTCTCGCCAACCCCCTCTCTGAGCTTCTCTCCTTGCTCCCGATCCTCTTGCTGTACCCCCTCACTGTAAAGGTTGCCAAAGTTAATTCTCTGATTTCCTACTTGTCCTCCAAACTTCCTGTCTTGAGCCCCTTCTCCTACCCAACCCCAGTTGTCTCAAAAAATCTCCTTTGCCCAGTCATCTCTGCATGCACCAGGCTTCCCAAAAGCCACATGTCTGTGCGCTGCATCCGTTCCGCGAGCTAGCTCACTTGTGCACCTAACCTGTCACCACCTCCGTGGGAAACACTGGCAGTTTCTCTCGACTCGGACAATCCTTTGAGCCATTATTAGCCCTTACTTACCCTTAGGGTCGTCTTCACCCACCAAATCCTGGCATGTTTGTTGTGCCTTTTGTCTCCCCTCCTGACAGTTAAACTAACCATAATTCATCTTATCTAGAAGTTGGAAATAAGGCTTCTTATCTCACTAGGTCACCCAGATCAGAGTACTCTATTAAAACTTGAAAACTTAGATAAATGTGGTTTCAGAAACAAATCGTATAATTAAATATTTGTAAAAAAAAAAAAAAAATGTACAGGTTTAGCTATTGTGTTTATAAACAAACAAGTCCTTTATTACACCTTCCCCTAGGCTTTTGAATAACATGGAAACATTTGAGGGAAACCTTTCTTTAAGAAAGGACACTCTGAGGGTTCTCAAAGTCAGCCCACTTAAGTAACTTGTCCTGGTAGAAATTTTTAGGAAAGGAAGTGGCAGTGCTTATCACCTTTCCTTGTCAAAGTGAATTACCATTGTTCTTTTTTAACTTGCTGTGAATTTTCATGAATATTCCAGACTTTCGGGGGCTTATTTCTTTGAATAGAGCATAAGGAAAAGTGGTTGAGCAAAATGGACTCTTTTGGGTAGACATCTCATGAAATTGCTTGCTTACATATGAGGCTTTTCATTCAGTAACTTATTTGAGAAACACTTGTTTTATGGCAGTGTTAGGCTGAGCACTTACAGGTACAAAGTGAGATGGAAGAGAAGTTCACACTGTAAGACTATGCTGTGAGGAGATTTGAGGAAAGTTTCTTTACTGCAAAAGGAAATGAAGTCCTAGAAGTTTCTTAGAAGTGATACTTAAGATTAGTGTTGAAACATCAGTAGGGTGAGAGGACAAGGTACACCTTATTTAAATGTAGTCATTCTGCATGGGTAGAGGTCACCTGACAATTGGTGATGGATGCTGTTTCTTCCCGTTATTGTTCCTTTACCCCCTTTCTTCTCTTGGGTACTATAAGAGTAATTGTTACTGCAATAATTGTAATCAAATAATTAGTTAAGATGGGTTGTAATGTAAACCATGGAGTTTTCTGAAAACTTCCCTATAAATTTTAACCTTAATTACTTAGTTTGGTGGCATTCAGTCACTAAAATTTAGTCTTAATTGATGTATACTTTTAAAGGATTCACTGAGAAATATTAGAATCAAATGACTACCTTTTATCTCTAATTTGGTACACGGTAGGAATTCAGTAACCACTTGTAAAATAAAAGATCGAAATCTAAATGTGTAACACAGGAGAAATTTCTAAGCCTAGTCTCTTTATTCCAGTATCTAATATGTGGTTTTAAATCTAGATGCCAGAGATATATAACCTCATTTGTCGTGTAACACTTTTTCCGTTCCCTTCAATGTATATACATATAATTATATTTTAAAAGGATCAAGTAATAAAATTTCTCTAACACCTCTATAACACTAAACATCAAATTATCTTGAGCATATTTAACATATCTTTAATAGCAGGGTTTTTATTAATATTTTATTTAAAAGAAGATAAAATCTTCTGAAGAATCTATGTTTTAAAATTACTTTGAGAATGACAAAATCTTTAATTATAGCTGTATCCTAGTTTGTGGTTTATTATTACTATTACCTTTTATGAATGTATGAATGTTTGATAATTTTTTTAAATTACATTTGAATCACTTACAAAGGATTAGATTAAAGTTGTACTGGTTCACCCAAACATCAGCTTGCCAGCAATTATTAAATTAAACTTGACATTTCTCTGGTAGTAGTAGGTCTTACTAGTCTTAACTGTCATTAAATAATAGAAAAAGGAAATAAATGATTAATTGGGAAGTTTTTGCTTTTAAAGAAAGTCATTAAAAACCTAACCTAATTGATTTCTGGAAAAAAATCAAGAAAAGAGAATCTAAGTTTTATTTCTGAAGTAGTAAATTATAGTATAATTAGCTCTCACTTAATTAATCTGGTTTTAATACTCAATTCAGTTAAAGAAAGAAAATAAATCTTTGTACAGTAGGAGCTTTCAGTAAGTGTATAGAAGTCGACATAAATATTCACCTATATTTTGAAGGGATGAAATGCAGTTGCCTCTTAGCTTATTTTTCTAATGGTTTAGTATAGTTCTAATTTTTTATTTATATTTGCAAGTTTAGAAATTGGTCATCATAACTTATCTTTATTAAACTATTGCTCAGTTATGCAAATAATACCTAAGTATATTGTCTGTAATATATTAGGTGTGATTTTATATTCTTCTGAAGTGTGATTTCTTAACTCGCCAGTTACAAGGGTCCATTGTTAGAAGATGGCGCTCTGTCTCAGGCAGTCTCTGCTGGAGCCAATTCCCCTGAGTTTACCAAACTCTGTGCTTGGCTGGTGTCTGAATTAAGAGTGCTCTGTAAACTGGAGGAAAATGTGCAAGCAACTAACAGTAAGTAAACATTCCGTTTTAGATGCAAAATAGAAAAATAAAATTTGGGTATTATCAACTGAACATTATCAGTACTAAAGTTAAAACTTCAGTTGCTCTGTAAATATAACAAGAAATTTGTAAAGCAACCAAATACTTTACCGCCATTGTTTTTAGAGAAAGGCGATTCAGAAGTTGAAAAACCAAAATATAGTCATGCAACAGTTAAACATTTGTAGAAGTGGAAAAGACCCTGTTATTCAGATACAGAAAAATGGAGACAAATAGAGCATGTATGAACTTTCCATTCTGTGTAAAACTTTACTTGTGAGATCTTAAATTGGTGGCTAGCACTAAGAATTAGGATATTTTTCTTTTTGGATTACCAGATTCCAGAAGTACATATGGCATGTAAAGTAAATACATTATAATTGTTATATGTAGGGAGAAAGAGAACACTTTATTAAGAAGTTTTCTGTATCATAAGAATATATCACTATATATACTACCACCAGATCCAACACGATCAGATTTATGGCATTTAGAGCTGTTTTATATTTGCCAATTTTGTTACTGTTTTAGCAATAACAACTATTGTTTTGTTGATTTTGCAAGAGACAGGGTCTTGGAACCTGACACTCCACCATCTGGTTCCCTCCTACCATAGGTAAACCTATAATAGGAGACAAAGAAAAATGCCCACCTGTTAACCCACCCTTATGGAGAACTATACACATAATCCCATTTTCTTTTTCACAGAATTCCATTGTGAAGTGCTCATGCATGCATGTTTAGTATATTTAATGTTTATGTTAATTGCACCCAATTCTAATTTCTAAGGAGAGTATAGTACAGCAGTAATAATAGCAGCTTGTATTTATTGAGCACTTAATTATGTTCTAAGTACTTTACTGGTTAACTCATTTAAACCTCAGGGCAGTCCTAGGAGGCAGGTCTTGATACATTAAACAAGGAAGCACAATGGGGTTAAATACATCACCTGAGGTCATACAACCAGTGAGTGATAAAGCCAGGATTCAACTCCAGCAGTCAAATTTGGGAGCCAGAGCTCTTAGCATTCATTGCCTTTGACCTAACATTTCAGAGGTTGTAAGAACTTTTGAATAAACACCTGTCCTAGATGGTAACTATTTTTAACCTGGAACCCCATTGTTCATTTGAAAACATTTTTATAGATGCCAGCACGTAAAACAGGTAAAAGTGTAGCTGTTGTAAGTTGAAGTTGAGAGGGAATACTTTCAGCACAACCCTCTCCTCATCCTCCCAGCTGCCTCTAAAGGAGTTCTGTGAATGCTGGTGCTCACAGAACACAGTTTGCAAAACACTGACAATATAGTCTTCCCATTTTATAGATGAGAAAAAGGTCTCAGGTCAAGTGACTGTCAAAGGTTGTTAGTTAATTTTTGTCCCTCTGTGATACTGAATAGAGAGCCATCAGAATAGTAAAGAAAAAAGAGCATTGGTTTTCCTTGGTTCACCCAGTGAACTCTGTCCTTGACGTGTTATGGGAATACAGAACTACAAGTCATGTTCACTACCTACAAAGTTAGTCTAGGTATTGGAAACTAGAAATATCTGGCACAAACGAAACAACTGGATATTAGTAGTAATGAAGTGCTTCACATTGTGGATCACAGCGGGAGATCAGTCAGTGCGATAGCACTTGGGAAGGTTTCATCAAGGAGCAGCGCCACTGAACTTGGATGGATAGGTGGGATTTGATAGAGGAGGGGAGGATAGAGGGCATATCCATGACAGGGAATAACTGACATGAAGGCTCAGAAGTGGAAATTAGGCTGACCTAGGACAGCGATGAGACTGGCCTGGCACAAATAGAGGGAATATTTGTGTTAATAGAGGGAATATTCAAACATAATAATTTCCTGGGAAGGGCCGAAGCAGAGAGGCTGTGAAGATGCCTTGGCCAGTCTGGCTCAGTGGTTAGCGTGTTGGCCCACCCACTGAAGGGTCTTGGATTTGATTCCCTGTCAAGAGCACGTACCTGGTTTGCAGGCTCATTCCCCGGCCAGATCAGGGCGCGTGCAGGAGGCAACCAATCAATGTTTCTCTCTCACATCCATGTCTCTCCCCCTTTTCCATTTTCCCTTCCCCCCCCCCCCCACTCTCTCTAAAAAAAATTAATGGAAAAAATATCCTTGGGTGAGCATTAACAACAACAACAAAAAAGAATCTTTAAAGACAGAAAAATTAGACTAGGTGAGGCAGAAATTAGAAAGCCATTAAAGAGTCTCAAATAAGAGAATAACCTAATAAAGGTAAGAAAGAAAATTGTCAATGGTGTGAGAAAGAATGCATCAGAAGAAAAAGGAACTTATGTTAGGAAAATCTTCTTAAAACTTTCAGTGTGTGTGTTAATGGGAAAAGCGTCATTTTTATTAAGTAAGATTATTTTAATTCTTAAAAGGCCCAAATGAAGCTGAAGAATTCCAGCTTGAGGTGAGTGGGCTACTAGGGGAGATGAACTGTCCCTATCTTTCACTGACTTCTGGGGATGTGACCAAGCGCCTTCTCGTTCAGAAGAACTGCCTCCTTTTGCTCAGTAAGTTAATGGCTACTAGAATGTAGCTATTATTTTCTATTTATGTTTTCCATGACTAATAAACTAGTTGTTATTTTGTTTCATTATGGATTTCATTCAGAATACTACTTATTTTAAAGAAAGCTTGATTAAATTTCCAGCTTAGAAGCTCTTGGTGGGTCTGTGTACTAGTAGCAGAATTGTTTTGTGATTGCTACTCTTTTATCATTTCACTGGTGGTACTCAGGCCGTTGTGCTTCACCTACTGTGACCAAAGGTAGTGCTGGAGTGTTGTTCTCGTGTGATTATTGAACCATAGCATTCTAGACTGGAAGCACCTTTTAAAATAGACTGGGAAAATAGTGTGGGGATAATGAAGTTTTGGTTTTGTTTTTTTAATTAAAATATTTGTGTCTTGTTGATGTTTCTTTGTGGTTGGTTGGTGTTTCTTTGTGGTTGGGTAATTGTTTAGGGGTGTTGGTTTTGTTTGTAAATGTAAAATTTTCTGCAGTAATATTTGCTTTGTTCCTGTACTGACTGATCATTGTGGGAAATAAATTATTATGAAAAGTTCTTTCCATGTTTTTTCTATGTTTCTCTCTTCACCCTGAAAAACAGTAAGTAGATTCACAAATTTTGTTTGCTCCAATAAACTCAACCAATAGTCTTAACTCAGAATTTTCGTAGCATTCTGAGACACATTTAGATTAAGCTTTGGTTAACTAAATAGTATAGTTCCATTATGATGAACACAACTCAGAGGATTTTTTAAATATTTGTCTTTACAACCGTACTATGGTTTCTAGAAATTGCTACGACTCTAATTTTGAAGGTTCAATTTAAAAATAATGTGTTCATGGCCATTATACTTAGGTAGTAATTATTCCAGAATCACTTTCTTTCTTTTTTTAAATATGGAACACTTCACGAATTTGTATGTCATCCTTGCACAGGGACCATGCTAGCCTTTTCTGTATTGGTCCAGTTTTAGTGTATGTGCTGCCAAAGCGAGCACCAGAATCACTTTCTTAATTTCTCCTTTGTCAAATGATTGTTACTGGGGGGATATGCCCAGTAACAGGATTAGATGCTACGTTAGATACTGATATTACTGCATATATTTCTTGTGCAAGCACTCAGTAACCTTCAGATCGAGTAATTTCTGTAATGGGCTCAGCCACAGTGTGCTCAGTGATTCCTCCTTGGCGTCACTGTTTATCTTTACCAACACCTAATATTTGGCACTTAGAATGTGTTATCTTACGTAGGAAGACAACAGCTGTGTGGAAAGGTTAGTAATAACCCTGAATGGCTAATTCTTCCATAGAGCTCAGAGTTTGCCTTTTTAGTGCTGATACTTATAAAAACCACTCTGAATATAAATCTTTATAACATACCTTTAACTCTTTCCTCTTTCTTAAGCACTGCACAGAACATGATTATTTTGGATTCAGGGTCAATATTAATAGACTGTTTTAACGTGCTGTCACCTCAAAAGCTTTTCAAGAATATGCAACTATTTGCTCCTCAACTAAATGACTACCCGCTAAAGGTTACTCTGCTCTTTAGTTCTTCACACACACACACACTACTCACTTCCTTCCTCTTTACCTTGGCTGTTCCCCCTTTTCTAAAATACTCCCCTCGGTTTGTTTCCTCTCTTCCATGCTAATGTTGATGTACATGTACTCATTCTCTACTTGCTCCGTCTGAATATTTCTCGTCTTTCCAAGTATCAGTTGTCACATCTTGATGCTGTGATTTTACTTCTTCCAGCATCCTTACCTTACTGATTTGAATCTTTTATTACCCTGTGTTGTGAGGGGGGAAACATAAACCAACCTCATTAGAATTGTTAGTAAAATAAAAGTCTTCCAATGAGTGGCTGAAAAACTCTCGTGTGTCAGGTTAAGAACTATTTTAGCTGTTCATTGGGCTTTTTGGTTGTCAGAACATTTCCCTTAGGTAAAATAAGTCCTATCTAAGTTTCTAATAGATGAAGAACTATTCATCTTTTTACGCATTTATTCTTTCTTCCTCACTAGACTGTCAGTAGAGGTAATGTTTTTTGTTTGTTTTGTATTAAATAACCAGTCAGTGCCTTTCCTAGTACTGGGAACACATCAGCTACAGTTAATGCTTTTTGATGGTAATTGTATTGGTGAACTAATTTTGTGACTACCTGAGCTATGTTGTCCTAAATTTAGAGAACAAATTTATTACATCATATATGATTTTTCTAGAACAAGGGTTGGCAAACTCTTTCAAGGGCCAGATAATAAATATTTTCAGCTTCGTGGCCCGTAAGATCGCTGTCACAACTCTTAACTCTGCTGCTTTAGTGTGTAAGCAGCCATAGACGATAAGGAAGTAGATGAATGTGGCAGTGTTCCAATAAAACCTTATTTATAAAAACAGTGATTATTTTCATGACAGTGCGGTTTTACTGGTTTGATCTTTTAACTCGTACAGTTGGCTGTATGGAACACGTTCAGATTTTATCAAACCCATTTAGCATGACCTTTTCAGAAACTTACCTGTATTTATTGTTCTAGAGTAGGAGTTGGCAGTGTTTCAGAAATGATCTGCCAAAAGTATGATCCCTATACTTATAGCATTTCCCCTTGGGTATAGGAAATGAGGTATTTAGGCTGATCATGCTTTTGTGCTTCTAACCTTAAGAGCCCAGAAAATGTCTTTTTTCAAAACTATCTTTCTAATATCATCAGGAGGTTCTCACTTTGTCACATACCTGAAATCCTGAGATCCAAATGATTACTAATCATCTTTTATAAAAATGTAAATGCCCTTGGGAAGGTTAAAGGAATAGGATTGAATATTTATATCTTCACCTTAATTACCTGAAGCAGATTGCAGCCCTCATTATACCTGACTGAAATCAACACACACGGGATGACACTGATACAAAAGGACTCTGCCAAGAAATGATTTGCAAGTTTTCTTGTTTTCACGAGAGGGAACGAGAATGAAGGCAGTAGGGGGGAAAGGGAATACTGAGAAGAATATAGATGGAAGACAGGGGCTTATTTTGAACAGCCAGAGGGTGACATTAGGCTACTGGAGACCATAAGAAAGGAACTTTTGGGAGGTTAGTGCCTTCCCCCTTCTCCTGTAAGTTAAACTTGGACTACTTAAAAATGTTGTTTCACTCCAGTTCTAAACAGATTTCTTAAGTATTGGAAGGTAAGAGGAGCAGATAGTTATATCACTGGTGCATGTCAGTGGTGAGAAGTAAAAAAAAAAAAAAAAACCTTTTTAACTGTCAATGAAAATTTGCCACCTGCTACCTTTTGCAAATTTGTCAACAGATGCCAACCCCTGTTCTGTAGGTTCCTTAATAGTGGAATACAAGAATCCAGATTTTTAGATGTGATCTACCTTGATCTTTTGGTTTCAAAGAAGACTCGCTTATTTTTAAATCAACTTTTAAATATATATTGGTTAAATACCTGAATTACAGAACCAGTTTATATGCTATGTCATTTGAGGTAAAAATGGTTTTCCTTCCTTGTTTTTATCCATTCTTGCAGCTTTAAAAGTTACATATCATTAGGTCTATAGAGTTGTGACTCCAGACTTATGACTATTAACTGTAGCTGTATCTCATTTTGAAATCTTATTTTGTTTACTTCAGCATACCTCATCTCAGAACTAGAAGCTTCCAGAATGCTCTGTGTGAATACTCCTCCAAAAAAAGCTCAAGAAGGAGGCGGTAGTGAGGTCTTTCAAGAGTTGAAAGGCATATGTATTGCTCTAGGAATGTCCAAACCTCCAGCCAATATAACTATGTTCCAATTCTTCAGCGGGATTGAAAAAAAAGTAAGACCTTTAGTACCAGATTGTAGTGTATTAAAGGCATAGTCCTACATTTGTTTGAAATGAAACAAGTTTATTTCTCTTAATGGGAACCTGATGTGCATTATTAAGTAATTGTGACTAAATGAGTTTTGGGTTTTAAATCCTAGATGCCTTAAAGAGAAATTAGTATTTTAGTGGTTTTTTTTTAACATGTTAGCATGTTTCTTTTTCAAAAAGGAAACTTTACACTTTGATTTATAAACTGAAATAAGCTAGATATAATGTAAAAAGAATTAAGTCCTTATAAAAATGACTTTATCATTGAACTTTGATGCAGTTAATTTTTAAAGTCTTTATCAGTAAATGTTACCACCCTCCTCCCCATTGACTGGACAGAAAAGGATGTTAATGTTCTTGGTTTCTAATCCACTTACTTTGAGTCTTAGAAGTTTTGATTGGTGAATTAGATTTCTTGACTGCTAACATAAATCTAGTATGTGAAAATAATTTATGCCACACATTATCTACAGTGAAGAGGTTTTTTATAATTTATTAGGAACAAGCAATTTTAATAAAATTAATGAATAAAAGAGAATGATATTTGTTATAGCAGAGTTATTCTCTGTATGCATATCTGCTGGACTCTAAGAATTGGTACATTTGCATTGTGGGGCAGATGGCCACCATGATGCACAAATCTGGCTGAACTCTACAGGGGAGCAGCAGTGTATCCATAGTCCCTATTTTTCTGTGTGTTCATTCATCCATTCAGGAGTTACCCATTAAGTGCCTACTGTTGTGTGGCACTGTTGTAGGTGCAGTGAAGGGATCATGCTTCCATAGGCACATGAGGAGTGGGCCAATGAGTGTCTTTATTGTGTGGGTCTTATACATTTCAAAACATCCTCCACCTTTGCTTCTGTCAGGAATCTTCTTTTGATGGCAAGATATGATGGGACTTGGGAAGATGAGGAGGATGTGTGTTACTTTTAGTTTGTTTATTCATTCATTTATGTTTTTGTGTCAGTTAAAGGAAACATTAGCAAAAGTTCCACCTAATCATGTGGGAAAGCCTTTATTGAAGAAGTCAATGGGACCCGCCCACTGGGTGAGTAGCAATCATCTGGAGTAAATTTGCAGGGAACCATCCATCTCTTGTATGATATTTATATTGACCCTTACAGTGGTGCTTTTTATGCTATATTTTCTAATATGTAGTTTCCTAGGTGCACATCCTTAGAATCATTTTTGTGAATCTTAAGATTTGTGCAGCGTTATTTTATTTGTGTAAGATTAGAAACACTTATCTCATAATCTGTAAAATATTTCACACAGCTGATTAAAATAAATAGAAGTTCAGTATGATGCATGTTTCTAATTGCCAAATGGGTTGCCTTCAAGCCAAAAACGTCATTGGGCTGAGCTTCACACAATGGATTATGGGAAAGCTAAATGAGAATTTTGTACTTTACATATTTTTTATTATGTTTTGAGACATTTTGCATATCATTTCCTTAATTTATTATGACTTCTATTATTATATTTATTAAATGACTATTTTATGCTAAGTGCTGGGAATCACTTATGAATGAAACAGGTAAAGTTTCTGCCCTTTTGGGACAGGGATCAAGCAAACTTAAATTCTAACTCCTTAAAAAAATTTTGTTTCAGGAAAAGATAGAAGCAATTAACCAAGCCATAGCCAATGAATATGAAGTTCGGAGAAAGCTGCTAATAAAACGTTTGGATGTCACTGTCCAGTCTTTTGGTTGGTCTGACCGAGCTAAGGTACACTTTAAATAATTTAAAAGAACAGAGTATTTATAGACTTGATCCTTAAGCATTCCTACTACAGTTTAGATACAGTGGAGACTATAAGAGAAATACATAGGAAACACACACAGGAACCTTTGTTTAGTGAGTTGCTGAGTAGGAATTCTTTCAGCTATTTACTAATAATTAAAACATTTATTTTTCAATTTTTTAATATTGTTCAAGAAAACAGTATGTTATAGACCCTACTGGAAGTACCCATTTATGAGAGAAATGAAGAGAGTATCTGAAAATTACTAAAGTAATAAAATTTTAAATTATTTTACTATACTTTAAGCTGACAATTTATTAGACTTAGAAGGACCAAATATTATTATCTATAGAATTGGAGAATAAGATTTATTTCAGCTTAAACTAGATAATCCAGGTAAAGGTCTTGGTCATTCAACAGGTATTTATTAAATATCTACTATATAATCAGTAAGTGGGAATTAATGGGCACAGTTGATTAATTTGACTTTCTTACAACCCTGAAATGGAAATAAATCATGAATTTATATGGAGGTTGATCCAGATGTTAGTATGAAATAGTGCATTCATTTTTAAAATAGATTTTTCTCTGAATTTTAGTGAATTGACTCAGAAAATGTTTTTGTTTAGTTCTCCAACAATCTTGCTAATATGTTAGTTTCACAGAAATCTTTAAACCTTAGCAAAGTCCTATTTGCTCCTAAATTGTTGGGTAGATACCTATTGGGATACAATATTGTACTGTTGGAAAGGGATCTTAGAGATAGATCAGTCTTTTAACTCGCCTCATTTTGCAACCAAAAAAAATGGCAACCTAGATAAATGGGAGATTTTACGTAATATCTCACAGTTAGTCAATAGCAGCAAGAGTAAATTGTTCTCTTCTGTGATTGCTGTTTAGGAAATACAAGTCCTTGCTTTTTAAAAAAAAATTTTTTCTTTATTGATTTTTTAGAGAAGAAAGGAGAGAGAGAGAGATGGAAACATTGATGAGAGAGAACATTGATTGGCCGCCTCCTGCATGCCCCCCACTGGAGATTTGGCCCACAGCCTGGGCATGTGCCCTGACCAGGAATCGAACTGGTGACCTCAACCACTGAGCCACACCGGCCTGCCTACAAGTCCTTTCTTAAAGTATCTTTGATAAAAACAATCATTTCACCCTCAACATAGTAGATATAATTCAAAAACAATTATCTACAACTTTCAGCTAGAAAAACATAATGATTGATGAAAGTGCACTGACCAAGTCATTAACACTGCAGTTCTGGTCTTGGCGTGCCATTAATGGACTTTAGAGCTAGCATCCTGATACTCTGAGCTTCCGTTTACTCTCCTCATTTTTGACATCCTTAAAGTGCCATGTTTAATCTAGGTGACATTTAAGATTCTGCTGAACTATAATACACAATGATTATATGAAGTATATAAATGTATTGAGGATAAGGAAGGACTATACAAATTCCTTAACTTGCACAAATCTACTTTTTCATTTGATGGAATTTATGTACTGATACCTCACTTTGAAACTTCGTTTTAAATTACTTTATAGAGGCCCTGGCCGGTTTGGCTCAGTGGTTGGAGCGTCGGCCTGCGGACCAGAGAGTCCCGGGTTTAGTTCCCGCTAGGGGCATGTACCAAAAAATAAAATAAAAATTACTTTATAGAAATTACTTTCACATGCACAAAGTGAACTTTTATTTCACGTATGAAATTTATGCACTTATATCTCACTTTGAAATTGCATTTTAAGTCAGTTTCATTTGAAACATATGAAACCATTTTCTCAAAGGTGTTTGTTTCCATTCAACAAACATGGAGCACTTATTTAGGTACAATAATGACTGTAAGAAAAATACATACAAGACATATTCAGGAAACATTCACCACATTATGGAATGATAATCTTTTTATTCTTTTCATTATTAAAGAAATTTTTAAAAATAAAAAGTCAGCCCTGGCCGGTTTGGCTCAGCGTTTAGAGTGTCGGCCCGTCGACCGGAGAGTCCTGGGTTCGATTTCCACTAAGAGCATGTACCTCGGTTGCAGTTTGTCCCGGCCCTGTTGGGGTCATGTGGGTGGCAACCACACGATGTGTCTCTCTCACATCGATGTTCCTCTCTCTCTCTTCCTCCCTCTCTCCCTCCTGCTCTATCTGAAGATAAATGCAAAAATGTCCTTGGGTAAGGATAAAAAAAAAAAGTCACAGATCATCTCATTGTCTTAACCACAATAGCTGTTTTCATTTTTAGTATCTTTGTATATATATGTAATCATAGTAAACGTACCTTTTTACATTCTATTTTGTCACATAATGTAATCTAAACATTTACCATCAATATTTGAGTGCCTATGTATAACCAAAAGACTTACCAAATATTTTTGTTCTTGTAATTGTAGCTGTTGCTTCTGAAATTTAGTTGATAGGGGACTGTTGCTCTTTCCCAAAATTTAGATTATTTTAATTTGCATTTATTGATTTGCATCTGGAAAAAATTTAGGTCACCATTTTTTGAACTTATATTCTCTTGTGTGAACTTTCTCTTTATATTTTTTATTTATCTTTTGTGGTCTTGTGTTTGAAACAGAACTAAATGACTTGAACAAGTTTTCTAATTTCCCAGTGATTTGTCTTTCTTGTTAGAGTTAACAACCTTAATCATTAACTTACACCTCTACTAAATGGTTATGGTAGACCTTTTGTTCTTATTTATTATTTATATTAGAGGAAACTATTAAATAGGGGGATCACTTTTGTAACAAATGCATCATGTTAACAACATAATTAGTACAAATTAGTCACAGCTAACAATTTTTATCTCATAATAAGCAAAGATGGGAAAATTAAAATGCAAATCTTTTACTTTTTTAGCTCCACAGTCCAAAAGCGCCCCTCTACCCCCTGGATCCCTCCTCTCCTTTATCCCCAAAACATGCACAGTCATTTATTGCTGTTCTGTAATATAGTTCTTGACTAGGTTGGAGCAATGGTGAGTATATAACTTTTTCACTCCCATCTAGAGCCTAGTAAATATTATCAGACATTTTGGAAATCTTTAACTTATTTAATATGAGTGTTTCTATGTCATTTTGAAAACTGACATTTGTCTTTGAACACCTTCTTTCAACAGAGTCAAACAGAGAAATTAGCAAAGGTTTACCAACCGAAACGTTCAGTCTTATCTTCTAAAAGTACTATTTCTGTTGCTCATCTTTTGGCTGCAAGACAAGACTTGTCAAAGATTTTAAGGACAAGCAGTGGCTCTATAAGAGAAAAGACTGCCTGTGCCATCAATAAGGTGATTAGAGTACCTTTAATTTTCTTTCAAATACATTTATATCTGTTTATAAAATAAAATGGTTAAAATGTCTTTCTTATCCCATAGGTGTTGATGGGCAGGGTGCCTGACAGAGGCGGTAGACCCAATGAAATTGAGCCTCCACCCCCAGAGATGCCACCATGGCAGAAGAGGCAAGATGGTCCCCAGCAGCAAGCAGGAGGCCGAGGAGGAGGGAGAGGTGGTTATGAACATTCCTCATACGGAGGACGAGGAGGTCATGAACAAGGAGGAGGGAGAGGTGGACGTGGTGGCTATGACCACGGTGGCCGAGGGGGAAGAGGAAATAAGCATCAAGGAGGCTGGACAGATGGAGGGAGTGGAGGAGGAGGTGGCTACCAAGATGGTTATCGAGATTCGGGCTTCCAGACAGGTGGCTATCATGGTGGCCACGGTGGTGGTTATCAAGGTGGAGGTTATAGTGGCTTCCAAACGTCCACTTACACAGGAAGTGGATACCAGGGTGGTGGTGGATACCAGCAAGACAATAGATACCAAGAGGGCGGGCACCATGGTGATCGAGGCAGTGGTCGCGGAGGGAGAGGTGGTCGTGGAGGCCGAGGTGGACGGGGAGGCCAGGGAGGAGGTTGGGGAGGACGGGGAAGCCAGAATTATCACCAAGGGGGACAGTTTGAACAGCACTTCCAGCATGGAGGTTATCAGTATAATCACTCTGGGTTTGGACAGGGAAGACATTATACTAGTTGAGGCTACAGAACCTTACTTTTTGCTAGAGCTCAAGTAATAGAAACTTAGTTTAAGAATCCTCAATCCAGTGTGGATTTTGAATGTGAGACCACAGGTGGCGGGCAGATTCCTGCCTGGCCCAAGCATTTGTAGGTCTTCATTCAATTCTGTTCGTTTTTTTAATGGACTTACATAATGCTGTTTATTTGAGAAACACATACAACATCTCTCCTTTGTATGAAGAATTTTTTTAAAGGTAATTAAAATTGCCTTTAATTGACCAGTAGACTAATTCCACAGTCGGAACACACATACTTTTTTTGAAGAAATTACTTGAATAAGTAGTTTTCATGTTTTCAATATACAGTTTTGAAAATGAGGATTCTCCTAGATTTTTTTAGATTTACAACTAGGAAGCCTTCCTCATATTAACAACTCATTTATATGTGTTTTCTTTATACTATTCTAATGTCTATTTTCTGAGCACAGTTTCTACCCTGATTGGCTTTTTATTTGGAGAGGTTGTGCCACATTTGCTTCACGATAGAACTTTTAGGTCAGTTCCTATTAAATGAGCTCTTCTGCAGATAGCACATTCAGTAGCCTTATCCTCTTGATGGAATGTTATACCACAAGCTGAACTCTGAAAACCTTGAACACGGCCAAAATCCGTCAAGATTATAAAAGCAACCTAAGTTGTGAATCTATAGTACATGTAGGCATTTAGTTAAGTATAGTGATTCAAACTGACCTGCATTCATTCAAAACAAGTTCCTCCTTCAACCCTATTTTTACTTGAAATCTGCTAGAAGAAACAGCAAACTGAAATTTGTTTTATGCACGAGTTAATACCACTGGCTCAGCAAATACAAGTTAGTTTGCTTTGGGCAGGAGACTCTTTTTGTAACAGAAGAAATGCACTACAGAGAAAGAGGACAGATTTTTGCTTAGTGCAGGAGGCCCTTTATTATTGCTGCAGAAAACAAAAGCCTGGCTGAGTTGATGTTTTACATTCTTCTTTACTGAATTCTACATGATGCTTCTTGCTGGGTTTTTGTATACTTAAACATTGTCAAGCTGTGAAAGAAAATGGCTGGAGGTGTGCTTTGTGTGAAAGGTGAGCAATAAAGTATCTGTAAGTTCTCTCTGGTTTGAGTTTTATTTTAGCTACTTTTTAAATGGAATTGTTCTGTATAATTGCTTCAAGCTTATGAGCCAAGGCCTGTGTCGTGCCCCCACCCTCTGCCCCAAAGATTCTTGCGTGTTCCCTTAAAACATAATTTGTAGTGAAAGATAACCTTTACCCGAGAACCTTAAATAAATAAATAAATAAATAAATAAATAAATAAATAAATAAATAAATAGCTATTTCCAAATTTACCTTTTACTGTTAGAGCTAGAACATGTCATTACTCATGTGGCCACTGGGTGTAGCTGTTGCTACACAGTTTATTAGGCAAAGGTGAATTATGGTCCCAATCTTTTAGGGATTTTGTTTTACGCCCTTTCTCCATTCTTCCTAAGAACAAGGGACATTTTTCTTAAAAGAAATAGATTGACAATATAAACTATGTTTGTAAAAAAAGAAATAGTACTTCCTTTTTCTACTAAATTGGAGTTTTTAGAATAAGGAATCGAGCTGTCTTACCATTAAAAATACTCTATTTACTGTTGAGTTAAGTACATTTGGATAGCGAAAACCATCTGAACGCCTCCCTTGATCATTTTGTTCATTTGACCTATTAGATTTTTCAGCTAGCACTTACCTTTCTAAAATGTTCAAACTTAAAGATAATTTTAAAAACTTATCAAATCATTAAAGATTTTTAAGTTCTGTCTTAAAAGTTTTGAGTTTTGGTCTCTTTGTGCTGTTATAATGTTTACTGTGTATAGTAGTTTCTTATTAAACATAAAACTGCCAAGGTTTCATATTTTAAAATACTTTCACATTAGCATTTACTTTAATCTGTTTTGTAGCCTCAGACTGCAATATACCTAATGACCATGTTGCATTATTTTGACATATAATATGTATTTCTATGGTTAATAGATTGCTCTTCAAATATAAGCATGTAAGAAAGTGATAGATTTCTGCATGATGACTCTAAAATTTATATCTTCATTTTCTGCTTCAAACTAGAATTTTCACATTATGAAACCATAAAAGAATTGTCTTTTAGTTTCTCTTTGACATAGATTATGTTCTTTAGAAATAGAATATTTCAAACCACCAGTTAGTTTTGTTATATTAAAGTAATAAGTTTATTAGATTTTTAAAATAGAACATGTTTGTTGATCTTACACACATTCTTAACCTTAACTTGTAGTAAATAATAATTCACTGAGGTAGGGTATGTGGGAATTTCTTAGAGAAACAACATTATTAGGAGGAAGTTTTTGACCTGACATCTTAAGATATTGTCTCTCGCACAGACTGAAACAAACAGGACCCTTTGTTAGTGCTTTGTTTCCTCCCTGTAGCAGGAACTAGAACAGGATGTCAACACTATGAAGATTGCCAATGTTATGCCACTGTCATTTTAATTTCTTGCTCTAGATCCAAAAACCAAGCGAGTGTTAACTGTGTGGGCACAGAGTAAAGTCAATTCCTGGTGAGGGAAAGCATCTGAAATCATTAGCTGTTTTCCCACTGCCCAATTCACTTATACATATACTGAGATAATTTTTTAATTTTTTTTAGGTTGTGCTCTTCTTTCTGGATACTTTACCTATGTATCCTTTTGAAGACTTATTTATTTGTGGTTGACATAGCTTTTACTTTATTTTTTTAATATGTTTTTATTAATTTCAGAGAGGAAGGGAGAGAGTGAGAGAGAAACATGTCTCCTGTACACACCCCAACTGGGACGTCAAACCTACATCCTGGGTATGTGGCCTGGCCAGGATCAAACCAGCAACCTTTTGGTGCTTGGGACAATGCTCAACCAACTGAGCTGAGATTGTATTTTAAATGTGTGTACATAATCACATTTCCCTTAAATAATTTGGATGGTACTTTATTAATTTGTTTTTCTAACAGAAAAGGCCTTTTGTTTGGGTTTACCTAAATAGAATGACAGTCATCACAAAATAACGTCCTATAAAACTTTTCCCCCGTGCTTTCCTTGTTTCTCTCGTGATTCTAATCACTGGAAATGTTTGTTTTATTGTTCAGCTGTGCATTCCTACATGTCCAGTCACTAGCTGAAGCAGGTGTGCATGTCAGTGTTTGAACTCATTTATTCACTGTGGGTACTTTCAGTCTCCTGCAAATTACGTTGGTAAGACACATTGCATAAACCTAACTGTCGGCATGCGAACATCCCACTAAAGCATTCCCTGCCCACTATATATAAATGAAAAAGCCTGGAATTGGAGGGAAAATTATGAAGAAATAAAAAGTATTACAATGACCAGTATTCGGTTAAATTATGTTATACTTTCTTCAAGAAGAAGAAAAAAGGCTTGCAGTTCAGTTCCATAAACACTTGAGTGTCTGCTATAGTCCAGGCATTGTGCTGGGCATTTGAAGCACAAAGACAAATTAGAAAGTCCCTGCCTTGGAAAATGTCCAGTGGCAGAGCCAGAAACATAATTGTAGCATAATATAAAAAAATGTAAGATGCCAGGGTATTAGGATGGCAGTGTTCAGCATTGCTCACATGAGGTGGAAATTGGCTGGAAAAGTTGGCAAGGACACAGGGGCCAGGTAATGGAGGGCTCTACATACCTTTCTAAATTTAGTCTTACTTAGACCTGGTTCATGTACTTTCATATGCCAAGGCATGGACACATTTGGATTCTGTATAAATCATTGGCTAATGAGTACAGAATAGATTTAAGGCAGGGGGCAAAGATTGGAATGAAAAGCATAGAGTTTAACCTAATGTAAAATAATAGGGATGGAGAAGGGACAAATTCGGAAAATATTTAAGAGGTAAAACTACAGGATTTATTGGTTGGCATAAGAATAAGACATTTAGTATGACTCCTGGTTTCTTTGTTTTGTAATTGAGTGGGTGACAATACTATTCATTGTAACCAAAATTAGGAGAAGGAGGAAAGGAATGGGGGGATGAATGATTTCAGTCTTATCAAAAAAATATTTTAATCTGTATATACCTCTATAGCAATCACTGCATCATTGCTAATTTTTATGAGGTACTTATGAGATGGTTGAGATCAGCTTTTCTTGGGGAAAGGTATGAAAAGTACTATCAAGTGCTCTGAGCAGATACATTTACTCCCAGTTATACATAGCACCCAGCACAATCGAGGCCTTAGCTAACACCATCTCTAATGTCTCCTAAGGCCTTAGGGGCTTCAGAACCCTTTCTCTCAATAGATAACAGTTCAGGTGGGGTAGAAGACCAATCACAAGTCAACTACACTAATGGAACTACAGCGAAATCAGTTTCATTCTAACAACCTCAGTTATCAGAAACTAATGGAAAAAAATGAAACAAAGTCAATCCCAACCTAAAAGGATGAGGGAGGGCTACTTTATAATCTTATTTATAATGATGATGAAATATAATGGTTTCAAGTCCTGTGGAACTGTTCTCTATCTGTTAGCTTCTTGTTATCTTAGTGCTTACGATGGAAAAACTGATAGCAGGTTTTCCTTAGAGGAATTTAGTCTGTTACAAACTAGGGCAATGAAATGTGTACCCACATTAAAATTCAAAAGCCATGGGTGGACACAACAAATACCTGCCTAACGATTCATTTGAAACACCTTGAAACACCGGGAGGCAGGTGAGCAGGACTCGGAACTTTGATGTACTAGCTATGTGAGTTTGAGCAAGTTACTTAGCCTAGCTAACTCTGTAAAGTGGGTTCTGGTCTGTAAAGTGAGGGTAGTAATTCCCACCTTGATAGAGTAGCTGTACAGATCAAGTGTGATAATCTGTAAAATGCCTACCACAACGTATAGTACATAATATGCACTCACTGTTTCGTTGTTATCAATACAGGTAACTACTACTCAGCAACACCTTAAACAGGACCTTAGGAGAGTATCTTCTCTTCCTGACTCAAGTTTGGAACAAATGTTCCAAAGTGCATAGCACTCAGTTCTTAGTACAACTTCAAAACAGCCTAAAATACCCTGATTGTCCACACAATACAGAACCTATGATGGACAATCTTTTGCTTTTAAATTCCAGAGTATTGCCCTGGCCGGTTTGGCTCAGCGGTTAGAGCATCGGCCTGCGGTCCAGAGAGACCCGGGTTCGGTTCCCGCTAAGGGCATGTGCTTCGGTTGCAGTTTGTCCCCAGCCCTGGTTGGTCGTGCGGGTGGCAGCCACTCGATGGGTCCCTTTCATGTCGATGTTTCTCTCTCTCTCTCTTCCTCTCTCTCCCTCCCACTCTATCTGAACAAAAAATGAAAAAATGTCCTCGAGTGAGGATTAAAAAAAAAAAAAAAAAAAAATTTAAATTCCAGAGTATTGGCCTGGCTGGTTTGGCTCAGCGGTTAGAGCGTCAGCCTGCAGACTGGAGAGGCCCGGGTTCGGTTCCCACTAAGGGCACGTACCTCTACCTCGGTTGCAGTTTGTCCCCAGCCCCAATTGGGGTCGTGTGGGTGGCAACCAGTCGAGGTGTCTCACATCGATGTTTCTCTCTCTTCCTCCCTCTCTCTCTCCTGCTCTATCTGGAGATAAATGCAAAAGTGTCCTCGGGTGAGGATTAAAAAGAAAAAAAATTCAAGGGTATTTTTCTAATATGAGAATCTTTTTCATTGTATTTAGTGTGTATTTGATAACAGAGCAGCTTTGTAACAGTTTGTCAAGGAGACAAAGGGAGTGAGTTGAAGATTAGGAGACTCACTGATCATTGGCTCATGTTACAGAATTCTTTTTATACCTCATTTGAATATTCCCCCTAATTGGGCACTCCCCCCCTCCTCCAAAAAACAGTAAATAAGGTAGGATGATGCCTGGGTTTAGCATCGTGTTTTTATTCAAGTAGAATAAGCAATGATACACAAAGTCACTGCAAGAGATGTGCTGCTTGAATGGATGGCTTTAAGCCAGGGAATCAATTCCCAGATTCTTCCACAAGTACTCTTTCCCCAAATTAGCTGAGAAAATTTTACACAACAAAACACCACAAATGAATCTCACATCATCCTCTTGTGAGATGCCCCAGGGTGTAAAATCCTGAAGGTGTCAAACAGACAAGTCAAATACTGGTTCAAGGCAGCCTCCTTTAACATCTATTCAAAGCATTCTCGGCCTTTAAATCCCCTTATGCTTATTTCCCTTAATGAAAAAAAATTGGCTTAAGGAGAGTCTGAGTTCAGAGCAACCAAAATAGTATATCTTAGTTGTACAACTCCTTTTAAATACAACTCTTTTATAAAAATCAAATCTATGAAAATACATTGGATAAAACTCACAGATCAAATATTAAATGACTTCTTTCAGATTCAGGGGTCTTTATGCAATAAGGTGGTAAAAACTTATCAGATCATGTTATGAGATATTCCAATCACAGTTGCTGCTCATTTCATTTTACGGCAAATAATAAACCTTTCTACATGTATGATAAAATATTTTGTACATAAACTTAAAAGTGTGTAGTTGAGCAGAAGGGCTTAAAGACCACTAACTGGTAAATGTCTCATGTGTGTCTAAGGAACATACATTATTTATCCACTGTCCTAGACCAGAGAGATCTCTCTGCATAGTGTACACCAGACAACGCCTTTTGAGGATATAACCTCTCCTACCGTGTGAGTGTAAAGTCATTTTGGCTATAGGAAAAAATAAGAGCTATAGGGAAATTACTGGAAAAAGGACTGACTATATTAGGAGTTTTAAAACACTGGTTCTCACCCTGGCCCGTGTGGCTCAGTTGGTTGGGTATCATCCCTTGCACTGGGAGGTTGCTGGTCCAATTCCTGGTCAAGGGCACGTGCCTGGGTTGTGGGCTAGGGACATGCAGGAGGCAGCCAATCAGTGTTGCACTCTCACATCGATGTTTCTCTCTCTCCCTCTCTCCCCTCCTCTCTCTCTCTAAATCAATAAAAACATATTTTTTAAAAAAACCATATAATTACTAAGAAAAGTCATCCAAAACCTGGAAATAAGGCAAAAGATGACGGCATGTCCTTTGGCTGTCATTCTAGAGCAGCGTCTAACAAGCTTGCCTAAGGCTCATGGGATTTTCTAGAGCAGTGGTTTTCAAGGACAGGACCCAACCAGCAGCAGAAGCACCAGCACCACCTGAGAACTTGTTAGAAATGCAAGTTCTTGCATTGGAGGGACCTGGAGAGCATTATGCTGAGTGAAATAGGCCAGTCAGAGAAAGACAAGTACCACATGATCTCACTTATGTGTGGAATCTAATGAACAAAATAAACTGACGAACAAAATAGATCCAGAGACATGGAAGCAGGGAACAGACTGATGAATCTCGGAGGGGAGGAGGAGTAGGGATGTGAAGAGATAAACTAAAGAACTTATATCATATATACATAACAATGACACAGGCAATAGTGTGGGGAAGGTAGGGGGGTGGCGGGAGTGGGTGGAGGAGGTCAATGGGAGAACAAAGAGGGACCTCTGTAATATTTTCAACAATAAAAATAAATTTTTTAAAAAGCAAGAGGAAAAAAAAAGAAATGCACGTTCTCTCCCACTCCCCCAACCCCTAACCTACAAAATCACAAACTCTGTGGAGGGGGCCCATCAATCTGTGTTTGTGCAAGACCTCCAGATGGTTCTGATGCGTGGGCAGTGGTTCTTATTCAGGGGTAATTTTTCCCCACAGGGGACATTTGAAAATGTCTCAAGGCATTTTTGGTTGTCACAACTTAAGCAAGAAGAGAAAGTGCTAGTTGGCATCTTCCTCTAGTGGACAGAGGCGAAGGATGCTGTTAAATACCCTATAATGCACAGGACAGCTCCCACCCCTTCCCCACAAATAATTATCTGGACCCAAATGTCAGTAGTGCAGAGATCATCTGATATACAATTTATTATGGATTAGGGCTCAATTGCTAACTTGAAGAAAACTTGATAAATGCTAATGTTTTTATCTGGTAGACATGCAAATTATTTCTGTGTAATAGAGTAGATAACCCAAAAGGTTATGGTTTGATCCCCCAATGGAATATCATATAAGTTATCTGCTATGTAACAAAACAGCCTAAAAATAGCTTAACACAATAAGCATTTATTATTATCATGGTCTCTGTGGATTAAATGAATTCATTTCTTGGAGAAACAGTTTTCATATGCTCTGTAACAGTGTTTATTTGGTTGGTTTTGTTTGTGTTTTGTTTTTGTTTTTTTGTTTTTAGGTGAGCGGTCTTCTGACATTTGTTTAACTGTCCTTTTTTTCTTTAGTATGCCCTGGGTTTTTATCTTAACTCTATTTTAATTTTTAGATTTTATACAAAATTTGTGGGAAGTTCATTTAGGGAAGGAGCTAGATAGTGTCTTAAGACAAGGGAAATTAGTCTTATGTGCTAAGTTCTGCATGTAAATCCAGTTAGCCTTTACATTTTGGCAGGGACTGGCAACTGTAGGAATTTTTTTTCCCACCAAAAAAACTAGCACTCTACTATCCTAGAGACAACTCACTTCTTACAAATATTCCCTGTGTGTTCTGACTCTTCTGCTTCTCAGAACTGAACTAGGGTCAGGAAGAAGGAGCCTGCCGCCCGCTGGGATATTCATTCCTTCTGTTGTAAATAGAGGATTGAAGATAAGCACTTCAGAGGGTGCCCCTTTGCTCGGAGGAGGGTATCTGTTGCTGCGTATTTTTTGGGTGTCATATTGCAGCCAATGAATCCCACTCTACTTCAGCAACTTCTCTCCATGTCCTCCTACGAGCCTCTCAGCAATCTCTGATACTTGGGGCCATTTTTCCTCCTCTGGGCCTAGGGTTTCAGATCTCCCCTCGTTTCTCTGCAAGTGGAACTTGTTTTTTGTTTTTATTCTCATTGTTGCTTTTTAAAGGATTTCCAGTCAGAAAAGAAGTAATGAGCTCTTTTTTCCCCAACTTTTTAAAAACTACAAACCTTCAGTAAAGTTTAAAAAATAGTATAATGAGTATCCATGTACCTAGATACAATAACTGTTAACATCTTGCCACATTTGCTTTATCTCTCTATGCAAACATATATTTTTTTAACTGAACCAGTTGAAAGTCAATTACAGATATTAATACTTCATCCCTAACTACATCAGCAGGCATCTCCTAAAAACAAAGACCTTCTCCTGAACAACCCTAAAATCACTATCAACTGAAGTGAATTAACGTTCATTCAATACATCATTTAATATATAGTTCATATTTAGATTTCCCCAGCTGCTCCCCCAAAGTGTCTGCTCTATTTATTTTTCCCTCCAGAACCCAATCAAGGTTTACAACGTTGCATTTGGTGGTTGTGTTGCATTTGGTTCATGTGTTTTATCTGATCCAAAACTGTTCCTCCCCTCCTTTTTCTGGTTTTCATGACATTCTATGTTTGAAGGGCTCAGGCCAGCTGCCTTGCTCATGCTTTCCTTATGCTATTATATATAAACTGCAAGTCACTGAATGTGAATTCGAACATGCTTGCCGTTAACATTTAAAAAAGAAAATTAAGTAAATATTTTGGTTTGAGGTCCAAGTACTGTCTAGACTCCAGCAAGCAGGCTTTAGAGGCAGCTGGAGAAAGCTATTTCCTGAGGAGCCTTAAATTCCAAGACGTTTCCTATCATTACCACCTTGAATGGCTGTTAAAAACATGACATACTTTTCATTTTAAAAGTTCATTGTTTTTCTTCTTGTCTCCCTGTGGTAAACTAAGTTCTTTTAAGAGTTAGCCTCTTAACCAGATTTATCTTTTGCCCTATTTTTCTCCAAACTCATTTACGTTTTACCCACTTGGTTCCTTTATCTTGCCTTCCTGTCTTCAACCAGAGCGACAATAACTGATGCTAGAAACAGACCAGAACTGGACTCCCGGCCAGTAGGCGGGTAGGTTGACACGGTATTGCCTCCTCCCGCAACCACATCAAAATTACAACTAAACCACAGAACCACCATCCTTCAGAACCGCCTGACATCGAGCTGAATGGAAGTCCTACAACTACGAAATTAAAGAAGCAGCCGCATGGAGACTGGTAGGAGGGGCGGAGACGGACGGGCTGGTCCCACACCCACGCGTGGCGGATAAAAATCAGGAGGATACCTCAGCTGGGAAGGTCCTCCCTGAGGACTGAGGGGTCCTCGTCCCACACCAGACCCCCAGCTCAGGTTTCCAGTGCCAGGAAGAGAAATCCCCATCACTTCTGGCTGTAAAACTAGCGGGAACTGAGGCTGAGGGAGGCTGAGGCTGCTGGAGCCCCAGGCAGCTCCTCTTAAAGGGCTCGCGCACGGACTTACTCAGACTCGCTCCTTCTGGGCTCCAGTGTCGGGAAGGCAGCTTGAAAAGCACCAGAGACATACGAGGAAGAACTGAGTTGTTTGGCATCTGGCCAGAGCTGGAGACCCGGACAGATTTGCTGGTGGAGGCCGTTGTTCCTTTGGTGAGCTCTTCCCCCACGGGGCGCAAATCAGGGACTCCAGAAACCTGTCTCACACTGTTTGCCCCTCCCTGTGATTCCCTGAGGCCCTGCCCCACCCAACTTTCACGCACACCCAAGCTGTTTCCAGTGGCTTTACCATAGGATTGGCCTGTCTTGGCTCCTGCTTCAGATTTTCCTAAATTCTCTCAAACAAGCAGCATCTGGCCTCATACCTCTTGCTAAGTGGCCCCAGGCCAGCACTAGAAGCAGCCAGCCTTGGTTCACAGCTTGGTTTTGCCTGGGCACCTCCAAGACCAGCACAAGAAGCAGCCATCTGCAGATTGCTTTGTAGCTTATGCCTGGTGGCCCCGGGTAGAACACAGGCAGTGGCTGACGTTGCCCCAGAGCCAGCACACCCAGTGGACACTGGTTATAAGCATGCTCAAGGAACTTAGTGAGGACCTCAAGAGCATAAAAAAGGACCAGTCAGAAATGAAGGATGCACAGTCAAAAATGAAGGAAACACTAACTGAAATAAAGAATAATTTGCAGGGAATCAATATTAGAGTAGGTGAAGCCAAGAAGCAAACCATCAATTTGGAATATAAGGAAGCAAAAAACACCCAATCGGAACAGCAAAAAGAAAAAAGAATTTTAAAAAATGAAGATAGTATAAGGAACCTCTGGGACAACTTCAAGTGTACCAACATTTATATCATGGGGGTGCCAGAAGGAAAAGAGAGAGAGCAAGAAATTGAAAACCTATTTGAAAAAAAAAAATGACAAAAACTTCCCTAACTTGGTGAAGGAAACAGACATGCAAGTCCAGGAAGCACAGAGAATCCCAAACAAGATGAACCCAAAGAGGTCCACACCAAGACATATCATCATCAAAATGCAAAAGGTTAAAGACAAAGAGAATCTTAAAAGCAGCAAGAGAAAAGCAGTTAGTTGCCTACAAGGGAGCTCCCATAAGACTGTCAGCTGATTTATCAAAAGAAACTTTACAGGCCAGAAGTGAGTGGCAAGAAATACTAGTGATGAAAAGCAAGAACCTACAACCAAGATTACTCTATCCTGCAAAGCTATCATTTAGAATCAATGGACATATAAAGAGTTTCCCAGACAAGAAAAAGCTAGAGGAATTCATCACCACCAAACCAGTATTATATGAAATGTTGAAGGGTCTTCTTGAAGAAGAAGAAGATCAAAAATATGAATAAAATGGAAATAAATACATATCTATCAATGATTGACTCTACAAACAAAATGAACAAGCAAAACAGAAACAGACTCATAGATACAGAGAACTGTCTGTTGGTTGCCAGATGGGAGGAGAGGTGGGAGGATGAGCGAAAAAGGTGAAGGGATTAAGAAGTACAAAGTGGTTGTTAGACTGATGAACCTCAAAGGGAAAGGGGTAAGGGGGGTGAGAAGACAGAAACCAAAGAACTTATATGCCTATATGCATAACCAATAGACACAGATAATAGTGTGGGGAAGGGGAAGGCAGGAGGGGGGCAGGAATGGGGAGGAGGGGGTCAATAGGGGGAAAAAGCGGGGACATCTGTAATACATTCAACAATAAAAATAAGTTTTAAAAAAGGAAGAAAGAGAGAGAGAAAGAAAGAAAAAAAAGAAAGAGCAAGAAAGAAAGAAAAAGGAAGGAAGGAAGGAAGGAAAAGAAAGGAAAGAGAGAGAGAGAGAGAGAGAGAGAGAGAGAGAGAGAGAGAGGGAGAGAGAGAAAAGAAAAAGAGAAAGAAAGAAAGAAAGAAAAAGAAAGAAAGAAAGAAAGAAGGAAGGAAGGAAGGAAGGAAGGAAGGAAGGAAAGAAAGAGAGAGAGAGAGAGAGAGAGAGAGAGAGAGAGAGAGAGAGAGAGAAAGAAAGAAAGAAAGAAAGAAAGAAAGAAAGAAAGAAAGAAAGAAAGAAAGAAAGAAAGAAAGAAAGAAAGAAAGATCAGAACTAACTCTATACACTCATAGTGCCAGGAATAAGAAAAACTCCTTTGAATATTTTTCATTTTTACTTTTTTTTTTTTTTTTTTAATAAACCTTATTTGCCCAGCTGGTGTGGCTCAGTGGTTGAGCATCGACCCATGCACCAAGAGATCACCTGTTTGATTCCCAGTCAGGGCACATGCCTAGGTTGTGGGCCCAATCCCCAGTGGGGGGCATGCAGGAGGCGGCCAATCGATGTTCTCTCTCATCGAAGTTTCTGTCTTTCCCTCTCCCTTCTTCTCTCTCTAAAATCAATAAAGAAAAATTATTTAAAAAAATAACTAAATAAATAAACCTTATTTGACACAAAATTGAAATGCTATATTTAGAGCTCCTAAAGTACACAGCCACGAATCACATAGAGTCTGAGATCTTGAAGACAGTTTTAGAGTAGAACCCTGCTTAATTGCAAAATAGTATTCACTAACTTAAAAGGTCTTTACAATGTACTTTTTTTGTTGTTGTTAATCCTCACCTGAAGATATTTCTCCATTAATTTTTAGATAGAGTGGAAGGAAGGGTGGTGGGGAGAGCGAGAGAGAAACATGGATGTGAGAGAGACACATCAATCAGTTGCCTCCCGCACTACCCCAGCCGGGGCAGGGGTTCAAACCTGCAACCCAGGTACATGCCCCTGACTGGGAATCGAACCCACCACCCTTCGGTCTGCAGGCTGACGCTCTAACCGCTGAGCCAAACTGGCTACAGTGTACTTTTATATGTATTATTTGACTTGGTCTTTGTAACAACTCTATCAGTTGGTTGAGGAAGGTGGTGAAATCTCTCTTTCAAATAAGGACATTGAGGCTCAAGTAGATGTACATGATTTTCCCAGGATCTCATGACTCTACCAGACAAAGATGGGATTTAAATCTGGTTGTGGATTGCATGCCAAAGGCACATTGTGGTAATCTCATCTGACTAAAACTACCTCCTCAGTCATCCTAGAGTCTTGTATATTTTGGCAAATCTATGTGTTTATTTTAGGAATGGAATACGCTTCTACCATCAATAACATCTCTCTTCTGTAGAAGTCCTGCGTTATTAAATAGCAAACCCCTCAGACTTTAGGAGAGACTCTGTTACCACAGAAATCTGGGGGCATAATTGCTCCAGGAGGCAGCCACTCAAACTAAATCATTCAAATACCAATTAGGGCCGCCCTCTGGTTTAGGCAGATTTAAAAAGCTTCAACCCAATTTGTACATCCTTCAATGAACACCCAGTTGCATCATCTAACATACCCTCTCCTGGTACCTAACAATATTCACTACTAAGAGTTTCGTTTTTGCTTTTCACCTAAAAGGTGACCATGATCATCAAAACCACAAAAGAAGGTCTGGATGAATATCTCTCTGCTCCACCATGGGTTTGCCTATTTTTATTTATTTAGCTGATTATAAGAAATTGATAGATTGGAAACATCACAATCACCATTGGTTGTTAATGATAATCAAAATTATAAAGTTGCTCATTATGGACTCAAATTTCTGAAAATAATAGTAGTGTGTGTATACATATTTATATACATATACACAAATATAGTTTATATATGCATGTACACATATATGTTTGCTTATTTTCTTGTTTGTGGTTGTTGTTTACTCAAGGTACATTTAGTATCTTTGTCACAGGAAGTCTGACAATATAAAATTCTTCTTATATGTGAAAATTCAAAAATAGCCCATACTGAGTAGCGTGATAGAATTGCTCTGAAAAGAAAAAGAATACTCCAACATTTATTAACAAGTTTCTTCCTGAATTTTCTTAAATTAAAAAAAAAACACAAGAAAGTTTGCTTGTACTTAAATTGCCATTTTCTGTTTTTAATTGTGTTAACATGTCTTTCGTTGCATTTATGAATAGGAATAGATAGTATATATACATAGAACCAACACTGGAGGGTGGCCATTTGCCTTGCTTCCATACGGTAAGTGAATTCTATGACTTGGCATACTCACCGCTCCCTCAACCAATAGCTTCATTTAATTTTCAATATCTCTGCAAATGGATCTCGGAATCACACATTCAAGTCAGTTCTAGAAAATTTGGAACTGTATTTTAAGCAACCATCTTGCCTTCATGCCCACAGGCTCTCAGCTTCTGAGGGTGGAGACCAGGCATGGCTTGTGTTTGTGCATCTAGCACAGGACCTGCCCAGAGCAGGTGCTCAGCAGATGCTTGCTGAGCAGAGCTGTCTTCAATGACCTAATGGAAAAAGAGAAGAAAGGCATTTCTTTATTGAAGTGACTGCCCCAAACAGAAATGAATTCAGCCTTCCATGGAATATATATACACTTAAACTCCCAAATGTAGACCAGTGTACTTCCGTGGGCACAGTTTCTGACCCGTCACTTGGTAGCAGGTCATTTCCCTCATCCACAGGCTCAGTCCCATCTCTACTTCTGAACATCTTGAACCAAGTGCTCTCTCCTCTCATCATGTAACAAACAGGTCCACGTGTAGTTATTTTGGGCCAAAGGATGATATTTAAAATATTGATACTCTACATAAGATTTTTAATGAAATGGTGTTCATCAAAGTGGTTTGTGATGATTCGCTTTCTATGGCTGTTCTTTAACGATGGATGGCAATTTCTTGGGAAGAGCACAGTTCTCTTTCACAACCAATTTTTTTCCTTTTTTTTTTTTTCTTTTTATCCTCACCCGAGGACATCTTTCCATTTTTTGTTCAGATAGAGTGGGAGGGAGAGAGAGGAAGAGAGAGAGAGAGAGAGAAACATCGACGTGAAAGGGACACATGGAGTGGCTGCCTCCCGCACGACCAACCAGGGCCGGGGACAAACTGCAACCGAGGTACGTGCCCTTAGTGGGAACCGAACCTGGGTCTCTTTGGACCGCAGGCCGACGCTCTAATCGCTGAGCCAAACCGGCCAGGGCCAATTTTTTTCCTTTTTAACACACAGAATACTTAGAACTATTTTGAGTTTTTAAAAATTGCTGGTTATTTCCCATTTCACTACGTGGTTTGTTTTCTTCTAAGTTTTATCCCCAAAGATTTGAATTGATTTTTTAATTGTTATTCACATTTCTTAACAGCAGTCTTAATAGAAGTCTTGAGAAAGATGGTTAACCCTAGTCAGATAGGACAGGATAGTTAATTTTTCAATTTATAGTATTTATAATTTATGGCAATTATAAATATTAGGAGAGTTTTTATGGCTGTGTCATAGCTTCCTAGAGATACAGAATTGGTAAGACTTACGTGATATATAAATGTGTGACTTATTACACATCCTAATAGCAACCATGTAATAAACAACAACAATGTAAACAGCTTCTCCTTGCAACAGATGGTCATTAGAAGAAGCAATGCATTCCAGGATCTGAAGAGTATCCCTTGTCCCTCAAGAAAGTGTTAAGTCCTGGTCCCATCCATAATACACACAAAAAACCTCAAAAATCAACTTCTTGTTACACATTCCCCCCCAAAAAAGTTTATAAAAATACTGAAGTAATATTCTCACGAAAAAGCGAAGTCTGAGTTGAGAGAGGAAGTATCAAGTACATGCGCAAAGCTTTCATTTCACCCGTATATGAATGGCTCTAGAGAAAGATACGTGAGAAAACCACCAACTACTTAACACAGTCTTCGTGGCACCTAACTAGGGGCAGGGGAGGAGGAAATAAATAGTTCATAAGGTGAATCCTCTGTCCCATAGTCCAATCAGGGAGATCCCGTGGTGTCACAGGCAGGAAACGTCCAAATATCTTTACAGGTAACTTCCTGAGAGTTGGACTGTTCCTCGGAGTTTCTCATCTTGCTCCTTCCAAGTGCCAACAGTATTGCCTTCAGTGTCCCCAGCCTGAAGTCAGCCATCCTGCAATACAGATCAGAACCTGTTGTATGGCTGCGTCTCATTGAGCAAAGTAAGTGTTCCTACAATGCTGTTCATTTGAGGGAACATCTCAAATGATCAGTACCTGTACTCTCAAGATTTAGAGGGAATTAAAAGATCATGTATCCACCCAGCACGTGAAATCTTAAAGGCAGAGTCCAATAAGGATGCTTACTACACCTCTCCCCAGAGGGTTCTCCACAAAGCATTGGTCCCTGAAATGCCCCTTGCTGAGGTTTCCCTCTTAGAAATTCACAGTATAAATTCGTATTAGGACACTGAGAAAATTTATAAGGGAAAAAGGTATATATCTATACTGGAATATAGAGAAAAACATATTTAACTTTGTTTAGTCCAGCATTTCCTAGCCCTTCAATATTTGCTACTTATTTTAGTTAGAAGAAGATAATAAAAACAAAGAAACATTACAAGAAAATAGACATATTCTTACTGCCAAGAGAGTAATCTTGACCTGTCCTTGCCATCCAGGGGCTCAGTGATCATTGGTGAAATGATACCCACCAACACAGAAAATATTCAGACTCTGATATTTTTAAATGAATGTAAATCCTAGAACTCCGCTGAAGGAAGAATACAGATTATAAACCCAAGTGCCTTCTTTGTTTGTCATTTTACTTATAGGACTCACAAGCATCATCTGAACCTAAATAATAAATGTGTAGATAATTGTTCGAAAGCCATTAATTGGTCTTGCCTGGCAGAAAAACTCTTCAATTTGAAAACTCCTGTGTCTGGTCTCAACCATTGGTATAATTTTGTCACATTTTTTTTTTATGCTTGCCTGTTCCCTAAACAAGGGTAAATGTCTTCTCATTTGTTGATTTGGATGAAGACTGTACACCATATGCATTTTATATAAGAACATACTGTCTTCTTTAATAAGCACAAATGAAATTAAGTACTAGTGGTCAGTGAACCATCACTTTGACTTATGAGATCAGAAAATAAAAAGGGTAAGGGAACACCTGAATATAGAAGTCCATTTTTTAAAGTATAAAGTAAAATAAAATAAAAAAACACACAAAGATCTTTGTTTCCTTACAGAGAATGAAGATCAGGAAATCTTTCCCATGTGAGTGGCTGCCCTACGCCCAATAGGCTGAGAATTTTTCCTAGCCCAGAGCAAGGTTTCAGCAACAGAAGTGAGTTCTTAGCTCGTTTCACTATTTGTTAAACAAACACATTAACTCGTCTGAATTTAAAGATGCCCTTATCAGGTGGGCACCATCTCAGAGCTCTAGTTGGGCATCCTATCACACTAACCACAGCTCTTTTCCTGAGATTTCACTGACAGCCACATTGTTCATGGAAATAGCCTCTGCAGGCTGAAGTGGTACTTGGGGAGACCAGCACAATTTCAGGCATCATCCAAAAAATCTACCACAGTGATTTCTCGCTATTTTTGGATCTCAGATCCCCTTAATACGCTCTCCCCCAAAACGGGCATATGTCCATATATAATTTTACATATAATATAATGGACTTCCATGAACTCCCTGAAGCCCTTCTTTAGACCCCAAGTTAAGATCCCTTGCCCTAGGGTATCTTCCTCTGTCCCCAAATCATGAAATTTGTCTTACTCACTTCAATAGTCCTAGCTTGAGCTATGTCGGGCCATTAAAAGAAGTGGTGGGTAGGACTGAAAGATTTGCCAAGATGATTAATAGGGAACATCGAAAATTAAGTTGGTATTGCAAATCTATAGGGACAGAAAGTGAGCTGGTTGCCCAGGGCTGGGATTGGTGGGGGAGATGAGATGTGACAGCTAATGGGCTCAGGTTTCTCCTTGGAATGATATAAAAGTTCTAAAGTCAGATTGTAGTGACGGTTGTGCAACGTGGTGAATATACTTAGAGCCATTGATGTATGCACTTTAAGTGGGTAATTTTATAGTATGTAAATTATATCTGAATAAAGCTGTCTTTAAAAGCTGGTGTTATAAGAAAGGAAAACAATGGCTCTACACAAACTTACAATGAACTTCATATGACTGAAGATAGGTGTGGCCTCCTTCTTAATTGTCTCCATTGACGAAGGAACTATAAGAATTTTGGTTAAAGGTCATTGGAATTTTGCTCATCATGGGAAACTGTGGAGACTGCGTGTGTAGGTCTCCTCCAGAGGGTGGAATGTGGAGGACCACCCACAAGAATAACGAGCACTGGCTTGATCCAATAGGATCTCTGCCTAACCCAATGGCATTGCTTTGAAGCTTAGGAATATGACACCAATCTCCCCCAAATTCTTTTTCTTAATACACTATGAACTGTTGAGTAATAAATTTATCTAAGCCCATCTTGAATCCATTTATATTTTCAGCTTGTTCTAACAAATTCCGTATGCTTCCCAATTTGTTTTGGATGATTTGAGTGTAATTTCTGTGTGGAGGCAGAGCCCGGCGTAGAGAACCTTGAGGTCCTCATGTCTCTGATTCTCACCACCCCCTCCTCCCTGAGGCTGTCAGAGCCTCCTTTTTAAATAGGGGTAAGAGTGTCCACCTCTCCTTTATCTACCATCTTTCACTTCCACAGCCTCCTAATTCTAACTTGGAAACCTAAGCTGACTGCTTGAGTACACTCGTATAAAGAATACACGCAATAGTCATGGGTCCCCAGGACATCATTCAGTACACAGTCAGGGCCACCTTCACCAAGTTTTAGGACTCATCCAGTTCATTTTTTCCCCCCTTTATTGATTTTTTTTTTTTTTTTTTTTTTTTTTTAGAGAGAGAAGAAGGGAGAGGGAGAGAGAGATAGAAACATCGATGAAAGAGAACATCGATTGGCCACCTCCTGCATGCCCCCCACTGGGGATCAGGCCCACAACCTGGGCATGAGCCCTGACCGGGAATCGAACAGGCAACCTCTTGGTGCATGGGTCGATGCTCAACCACTGAGCCACACCAGCCGGGCTCATCCAGTTCATTTTTACACATGATGAAACTGAGATCCAAAGAGAAGACACCATTTTGCCCAGGGTCATATAACCAGCCAATGGCAAGACTAAAAAAGTGATAGGTCTTGATTCCCAACCATTCTGCTTTCAAAACTGCCAGGCTGCCTCCTGGACTCCCCGTAACACTCATCTCCATCCCTGTCAGCTTCTCATCTGATTTTATCTGTGGTTTGACCCAGTACTGACCTCCCCATCCTGTCTGGTCTCATCCACATCTGCTTCATCCTGGTCAGGTTCAAACTCGGTGCCTCGGTCCACAACATCCACGCCAGCCTGTACCCTGGGCTTCTCGTTTTCCCACTTGGCAAAGCCTTTGTCCTTTGCTGCTTTGTCATGGAACTTGGATTTCATTTTGGGGAAGGTGTGAGACCCTGTGTCCTCCCAGCCAGCGTCGGACCACACAGGCTCCGTCTGAGTGGCCTGGCTGGTGGTGGCCCGCTGCAGCCTCACGGAGATCTTGCGAGAGGAGCCTGTGACCAGTGTGATGGCTCTGCTGTCCAGGTCCTGGTGTCCAGCAGCGACACCAGGGAACTCAAATACCTCATCCTGCACTGGAAGGGGAAAGATTATCGTGATTATTTGGCATCTGACCGCTTCATAGCAAACCATCCAAGTTGGTGCAAACAACAGGAGTCCGACAGGTAAGGTCCCAGAGCAACATACCAGAGGCAGAATAAATGGGCTGCAGGTGAGTTGCATGTTAGTGAGACCTGAAAGCAGAGAGAAGTGAGGGGAACTCAGGGCTGTAGCCACTGCCGCTCACCCTAGAGAAAGCCTTGGTGTTTATAATGACTCTAACCAGGTTTGGATCCAGAACCCAACCGCAGTCCAGGTGTGGGCAGGTGAGCAGAGGGAAATCGCAGTAGGAAAGAAAGTAGAGGACATTACCTGGGGGCAATGAGGGGCTTCCAGGCAGCGACCCATGACCACTGCCCAAGGAGGGAGCCCGGGCAAATCTCCTGCAGGCCAGAACCAGGAGGTCTTTGCACTGTTTGTGACAGTTGGCTCCACAGTCTGAAAAATCCCAAAGTTATCACAGATGATTAGTGTGAACCGAGTGCCTCTGGTGCTGCCTGAGCGTCCCGCTGAGCTGTTTGCCCTCCTCTCCCCCATCCTCAAATCTGTATTGCATCTCCGAGCCCGGCTCAGGCTCGTAGGGTGTGCGTAGGAAGGGGCTGGAAAAGGGCTAGTGGGACACTCTCGCCTTCCTGGAATTCCTCAAGTTCTCTTATATTTGTTCATATTCTTCTTCTACACAATTCATTGGTGTGCTGGGGAGCCAACAAGCAGGGGCTAGGCTGAGTGGGGAGTTGCCTTTGCCCCAAAAGAAATGCAAGTCACGTGGGTCTGAGGTTCTCTCCCAGGCCATGGTGGCTTCCCCACAAAGGGGCTCCCTGAGCCGGAATGAGGGCGAGAAGCCGCAGCTTCTAGTCTCCCCAGGACCAACTACTGACGCTGACCATTTACAGGGAGGGGTCCCTCCATTCAGTATTTGTCTGCATTTTTATTCTTCATTTCCCAAAACCATTTCCAGGGCAAGTGATGATATCTTCTGCCTCCTTCCTTTGCATAGAAACTAAAAACAAAGTGGGCATATGCTCAATAAATGTGATCCAGATTTGCCTATGGCTTTGAAATGGCAGGCAGCAGATTCCATGAAGTTTCCCGTTAGGTTTACTTTAAAAAGCAGAATATTAATTGCTACTTGGCATAGAACTTTTTGGCCACTTTAGAAGATAGCTACACAATTGTGTCATCTGATGCGAGTCCTACACGTCCTTTAGATTCGCTGAGCAGATAGGATCATTTTTAAAGAGTATATTTCTCTCTTACTATCAGAGGACCTAATGATTTCCAATACCTATTTCCCTCCAAATGGTCTTGTTTCAAACGGTCTCGTAATGACATCATAGATCAAGTTATAATGACATGTTCAGTCTATTTTAGTTTTTTCACTTTCTGTGCCTTTAAGAGAAAATACCATATGTACAAAGATGATCTAAGAGTTTAACTAATACCCCTTTTCCTAAAAGTGTGTGTGTGTGTGTGTGTGTGTGTGTGTGTGTGTGTGTGTGTGTGTTTAGGGTAGAAGGGACAGAAACCAGGATAGAACTACTGGGCAGTAAGATATTGCAGTATCTTTGCTGCTTGAAAGTAAAAATCCAAGATACACGAAGACACTGATACAAAGAACTAAAGGGAAGAATTTAGTTTTGAGCCCTAAAACGTGGCTCCCACAGAGATTCAGGAAAGCACTCTGTTCATGCAAAATAAGGGCCGAATACTGAAAGGTGGCTGGAGAAAAAGGCATCACAAGGGACCAACATGAATCTGAAGGCATTTTGTGATCACGATGTTTCCTTTTGCAATTTTATTATATTTTTCAAGTGCATGAACACATTCTTAAAAGAACCCGTATAAAGAGTCTGCATGAGCCCTGGCTGGTTTGGCTCAGTGGTTAGAGCGTTGGCCTGTGGTCCAGAGAGACCGGGGTTTGGTTCCCACTAAGGGCATGTACCTCGGTTGCAGTTTGTCCCCGGCCCTGGTTGGTCGTGCAGGAGGCAGCCCCTTGATGTGTCCCTTTCACGTCGATGTTTCTTTCTCTCTCTTCCTCTCTCTCCCTCCCACTCTATCTGAACAAAAAATGGAAAAATGTCCTCGGGTGAGGATAAAAAAAAAAAAAAAAAAAAGAATCTGCATGAAATATTCAACAATCTCTTAAATATCAAGAATGCGAAACAAGCATATGTGTACAAGCAGCACTCACTGGTCCTCAATGCCTAGTAATTTGCATGCGTACGGCATTCATCACATACATATTTATTCAGTTGTTTATACCTTTTAATTAAATGGGGGAGCTATGTGAATGAATTCATTGAAAGGGACAAAAGTAAGTTTTCCAGTTTCTCTTCTTTTCTCATCATCATCTGTGATTTAGTAGAGAAGGGAATAGCTGTGTGAGAATGGAAAGCAATGCACATGTGTTGCATATGTGTATGTCCTTCCCCTGCAGGATCAAGTTCTCATAACACAGCATTGTGGTGAGGCCTGTCCCAGTTCAGAATTCCCACCGTATCTGTGTGCTGGTAATTATGAGCAGGACATCTTAGAGAAGGGGCTGGGTGTACGCAGGTTGATAGGTGGTGTGCTTCCTCCTCTGACAAGCTTTAACAACCCAGTCTGGGCTGTCCAGAGCTCCGGGGAGTCCTTTCCTGGACACATTAACTCTTCAGATGCCAGTGGCCCCAAAGACCCAAGTTCTCCATGATGCCAAGAGCTTTTGTGGTTTCATCAGACACATTTGATTCTTGTCCCAAATGTCACATTTAAAAATGTTAACACAGTCACATTGATTTACCTTTGCACTTGTATCCTTGCTTGATTATACCCCAGAGCTGTAACAAAAGACAAAGGGATGTCAGGGAATCTGAGGAAAAATCTGGAAAGAAAACAAGGCCACGGAGGAGGAAGTCCTGGGAAGCGTGGTGACTAGTGGCGCACAAACAGGATGTGGCTGCTCTGACACCCTTCCTGTCAGATAGAAGAGCCGTCCTGGCCCGCTCCAGCTGGGGTGATAACAGGAATGCTGCTTCCCTTTTCTATCTGGGAGCCAAAGGGAGCTGGGATGGGAAACCAACATCGGTGCGTTTATTGGTCCTTAGCATCTGCGCTCTCAGCAAAGTTCATGGGGGGACTTTCTCTGTCTTCAGCTTTCATTTCAATCACACTCTGCTCTCGGTGCCCATTGTGGGAAATGAAGCAACCCAAGCGGTGCACATCCCACGAAAGCATTTATGATTTACTAGGTTATTTTCCGAGTAACAGTGGTACTTTGAAAGAACACAGAAGAGGAAAGGATCTAGTATTCATTCATGTATTCAGTCTCTGCATGTGCTCAGTGTGTGGCCTGTGCCCGGGCTGGGGGAGGCGGGGAGATGCAGAAAAGGCTCAGATTCAGCCAACCAAGTAGGAAGTGGGACACAGGAAGTGACAAATGTCCCCGGAGAGATGCGAGGGCTTACAGTTCAACGACGGAGTGTTTGCCCAGGCAGTTCTGGGCACCATCCTGGTGGTGGTGTCTGTGCCCTCCTGACACACTGAACACTTTGTGAAGAAGGGGCCTTCCCGTATTCTTTCTGATGCCTTTCACAGCACTTGCGTGTGGGTGCCAGGGACACCAGAAACATCCCGTGTGGACGAATGAATGGGCTTCGCTTTAGCTGGAGAAGCTCATTCCAAATTTTTTCATGGTTAGTTTAGGTAACTGATATCTAGTTAATAAAATAAATTTGAAAGAAGCAGAGCTGGTGGCCCACGGGGCCGATGGAGGTGCCATTCCCAATGCACTACAGGGGAACAGTGCCCTGAGTGTGGGCATTAAGCCCTACGACAAGAACAAGCAGCCGCCACTGACAAGAACAAGCAGCCGCCACTGTGAAGTGAGTCAAGGGCATTATAAAGGCTGCTCCCCAGTGGAGAGTGATTCCTTGGAGCCTTAAAAGCTATTTGGTTCTTCAGAATACATTATTAAGATGCAAATGCCTCCTGGGCGTGGGCAACATTTTACCTTGGGGGCAAGAAGGATTATTAAGACAAGGCCTCAGGTGCAGGATGACTAGAGGAGGGCAGGAGGAGACACGGCAGCAAAAGGAAGCAGGTGGTCGGGCAGAGCCAGAAGCACCGTCAAGATAATGTCGTTTGCTTTTTTATAATAGGTAAGTGTGATGATCCAGGAAATTAAGTAATTTGCAAGGTCCCAGATCTGGGAGACTTTGTAGTGATAAGAAATGGTTGCCTCAGTGGGCCCTTGGTAACAGTAATGACAATAATAACAATGAGAGCTAAAGTAGACTGAACTCCTGCTATGGGAAAAGCACAGTTTTAAGCTCTTTATGTGTATTAACTCATCTAATGCTCCCAATATCCTTATGGGATAGGAAATAAGAATTTCCTCATTTTTACAGATGAAGAGACTGAGCTACTGAGCGGGGAAGTCACTTGGCAAGGTCTCATAGCTAGTAGTAGGGAGCGAAGAACGGGTCACTTGAGAGAAAGACAGGAAGCCGTTGCTCCTGGGTGTCGGGTGTGTGAGCAGAAGCCACTAATTTAGGACAAGAAAGGATAAGGCTTAGGAAGCATCCTAATATCCGGATATGGCACATTATTAGCATAACTGCAGGAACTGCTGAAAAAGATATGGTCAAGCCTGAGTCCTCACAGGAGAGGAAGTCAGGACATTGCTTTGGAAGGCTTACTGAATAACCGGGAGACAGCGCCGGGCGGGAGGAGACTGGTCAGCGCACCAGCCAAGGACAGCAGAGGGTGGCCTCATGTAGATGTGTGTAGGAGTACTTCCCACAGCCCTTTGATTGGAGACCTCAGGCTGCTGTAGCATTTGGAGGATTTATTGTGGTGTAAGGAGCACTGGACTGGAGTCAGGAGACCTGGAGATGAGTCACAGACCTGATGCTAAAGGGCCATATGACCTTAAGGAAGTCATTTAACTTCTCCAGACCTTGAAATGAGGGAATTAGCAAACCTCTTTCAGTTCTGGAATTCTAATTTTAAAATAAGTGTATTTCAAGTAGTGTCTGTTTGTCTTCCTTGCCCTTAAAATAGAATTTATTTCAAAGGCAGGTAGTCCAGGTACTGATAAGTGGTTCCCTGCATTCCCCTGCAGTGCCTTTCACTGATATAGAGTTACATTTACAAATCCCTGTGAAACCCATGAAGTTGGGTTTTTTTGTAATTTTTTTTCTTTATTGATTTTAGAGGGAGAAGGAGAGAGAGATAGAAACATCGATGAGAGAGAACATCGATTGGCCACCTCCTGCATGGCCCTACTGGGGATCAGCCCACAACCTGGGCATGTGCCCTGACCAGGAATCGAACCCGTGACTTCTTGGTGCATGGGTCAATGCTCAAGCACTGAGCCACACTGGCCAGGCAATGGAGTGTTGTTGTTTTTTTTTAATGTTTGTGAGTAAAGATCCAATGAAACTGTACCAATGATTAAATATATTTTGAAAAATAAAAAAGAGCTATTAAAACTTTGAGTTAATTTCCATTAAACTCCAAAAGTATCAAGGAACACTAAAATATATTATATATATATATATATATATATATATATATATATATATATATATATATATTTCTGAGCTATGTGACATGCATCATGTCTGATATCATTTGATCATCATAACAATATAAAAGGGAAGTATTAACCCCCTTTACACATAGGAAAACAGAGAGATGGTCAATAACTTGGTCAAGAACAAAGAGTTAATATAAGGGACAGAACTGAGATTCAAAGCCAGGGTTCATCAAGCACTGAGTGCCAGCAAACCAGTCTGACAAGTTGGGGAGAGTATGGATGCTCCCCAGAAACACTACCTTGTTGCTTCTACAGAACCGGTGCCTCCATGAAAGGGAGAGACACCCAGAAGGACTGACAAGCAGAGATAAGCTCCTGAGATTTGGTAAGGGCCTGCCAACTCTCACACCACACCAGTGACAGACATCTCAGCCTGACTTTTGGCTGCACCATGCCATGGCCTGACAGGTTCACAGGGCCCCGCCCTGCAGAAGAGAGCTACAGATGGCCTCAGCTCACTGCAGCATTTTTCAGGTGGAGACACATGCAAAAATTCCCAGCAGAAGAGAGAAACATGAAGAAGGAGACATTTATTTTATGATCAAGCAGTCAAGTAGTGCCATCCCAGTGGTGAAGCTGATAGAAGAAGCTCTCCTTCCCTGGGGCAGACGGAGAGAGCTTGTTAGGCTGGCCTTGCCCCTTGACCACATCAGCTGCTGTGACCACTTGGGGCCATCTTTGAGGTCATCACTGACTCTTACTTACCCATTGTCAGAGGGGCGTGTGCTTAAACACAAACTCCTGCCTTTGGGGCCCCTCAAAGCTAGTTCTTCAAGAATGAGATGGGAAATGTAGTTAGTAGTAGCATATACTGCCAGCTGTGAATTGCACAGAGGTCCACAGTGGGACATGAAGCTAACATAACCGAGCTCTGGCATCTGGTAGAGGAGCAACAGTCACCTGCTGGGCCACCCTCACCGAGAACACCACACTTTCCATCTTATTATAATTTGGCTATCAACTAGAAGACATCCAGGGCCTAAGAGTCTTTGTTTAATACCAGGACCAAAGCTGACCTTAGTTGCCAAAGAATGATCAAATGTGGGGAAGTGAAGTGTGCAGTCTTCGTCTGTCACTGTGGTGTAGGCAGAGCACAGGGTTCAGTCAGAACACCTGCATTTGAATCCTGGCTCTGGTCACTCTTGGCTGTGTACTCCTGGGAAACTTGGGTTATCCTCTCTGGACCGCCTATGTTCACAGGCAAATGGGGACAGTAAAATGCCCACGTCACAGCTAGTCATGAGGGTTAATTACACTAATGTCTATGGAAGTAGTTCATTACTGTCAAGTGCCGGGTAAATGTTACTTATTATTATACCCATCTTCTCTCTAAAAATATATATTTTTTACTTTGTGAGTTATAAATTATTGAGTCATGTCATGATGAATTTTCAGTGACTGACACCATATGAAATAAGAACTGGGAGGAACTGGCTGAGATGAATACTCTCCTCAATTGCACCACTTATGAGTATTAGTGATGAATGCCAGGGCTCATTAGGTGGAATGTTTCCCTGGCAGGGATTAAGTAGAGAAATTGCTCACAGAGTTAACAGGCTGACCAGTCTTCCCTGTTTTGGCTAGCCCTGCATTCCTAGAAAGAACATAACTAAACCTGCAGATCTTGCTTTTGTTTTTAACTTAAATTTAAATTTCAGGGAGCCATCATGTTTTACTTCTGCTCTAAGGCATTCAAAGGATTCTGTTTAGTGTATCATTTTCCGACCTTCTCAGAATGCTGCACAAATAACTACAGACAAGAGAAGACAATGGAAGACCGACTTACAAATCCTGCACAGTGTTCGCAGAAGGTTGGCTTGAGATAGGTCATCTCCTGAAAATTGTGGATAAATCCTGGTCCCATTTTACAGTGTAGTTGGGACTTAGCTCTCAGAAAGTAGGCCATCATTTCATCTTTACTAATTAGGCCATCCCTGTGAAGAGAATCAAAGAAGGGAGGGATCTTTGAATACCATATTGCAACATGGTTGCCACACTTGAATCATTTGCCCCCAAACCTTTGTGGTCAAAAGCAGGTGAGGAAGGTTCACTTCTCTGTTACAGAGGAGAAAACCTCTCATAGGCTTGAAGTACCAAAGGCCTTCTTAGTAAGTGGAAGGTGTGTGTGTGTGTGTGTGTGTGTGTGTGTGTGTGTGTGTGTGTCCTATGCGCCGCAGCACAGAAAGTCTCCTTTATTACCAAATAGGAGATTCCATAAAGACATATCCTTTCTAGCCCTTGCCTCACAATAAGTTTGCAAGAATCCAGCTGCTAGAGGAAGGCAGGAAACTGATCATTGGACCCACCATTCTCATATTTATTCAGTATGATGTCATCCAGGCCACGGCCATGGGTAATCCTCTCTTGGAGTCATCCTGTCTCAGAGGAAGTCATGCTCCTATCCCCCACCTTCCAGCCTCCCCAGGTTCTGCTCCCTCTCTTCCCACTATGCCTCTGTTTACAAATATGCTCAGGACTTCCCTCCTAACAATGTCCTTCCTCAATCCTGCTGCCATCTCCTACACTTATCTTTTCTCTCTTTTTTCTCTTACTCCAAAAGTTTTCAAAAAGAGTCTTCATTAGACATTTTTCCGTTCCTTCTGTTAGTCCTTACTCCCTATAATCAGGATTCTAACCCTACCATTCTGTTGAAACTGTCAAATGACATCCTCAAGTAGCCTCTTCTCGTTCCTGGAGCTTGTTGACCTGCTGGCAGCATGTGACGTGGGGACAGGTTTCCTCCCTTTTTGACACTGTCTCCTCCATGGACCCCTGTGTTTCCCTCCCTGGTTTCCCTCTTTTCATGACCCTCCTTCTCCGGCCCTTCCACAGGATCCACTTCTTTCCTTTAGCTCCTACCTGTGGGGAGAGGAGCCCCCCAAGTCGCATTCCTCAGGCCCCATCTCGCTCACACGCCTGGGACCCCAGCTTACACCATGGGGTGGAGACTTCACAGTCTACATCTCCAGCCCTGGCTGTTCTGAATCTTGGGGCCACATCTTCAGCAGCTTGCTAGACTCTCTTCCTGGATGGCCCACTTCCTCTCAAAATCAACATACCTGACTGTCTGACCAAAGAAATCATGTAAGCTATGAATACTTCAAACCTTCATTTTTTTGGGGGAAAAAAGTTATACATCTGCTGGGCAGTCTCAGTTCCATTTAAAGAACTAGCAGAGAAAAGAAATAAAGACTGGGAAGTGATTTTAAATTCATGTCCTATGTACCTGCCACTCATGGAAACAAAGAGAAGAAGTGGGCAGTTTTCAAACTTAAATTTTATTTTGTAAAGGAAGTTTATGTTTTTAATAATTTAATTCATTTAAAAAGTATTCTTTGTTCTAGATATACAATAAAGATGAACTAAGATTTTAAGACACGTATAATAAAGTACCAAGGTTCTCCTTGGTATGTTGAATTACTTACAGATTTAATTTTTTAAAATATGTTTTTATTTATTTTTTAGAGAGAGAGGAAGGGAAGGGAGAAAGAGAGAGAAACATCGATGTAGGAGAGAAACATGGATCATCTGCCTCCTGCACGCTCCCTACTGGGGATCGAGCCTGAAACCCTGGCATGTGCCCTGACCAGGAATTGAACTGGGACCTTTCAGTCCATGGGACCATGCTCAATCCACCGAGCCACACCAGCTGGGCCAGATTAATTTTTTTTTTAATTCTTATAACCAACAGAAATATTAGAGGATTTTAATATGATATAATATGGACATCTCACCAATATAAAACCCAGCATTTCATTATAGATGATTTTAAAACTCTGAACTAATCTCATACAATTAAAAAGTAATCAAATTATTAATGCTAGGCTTTCTTGGCAATTATTTTTTAACTATTTTTTTAAATAAGCTGGGTTTTAGCCTCTAAATGTATTTAATGTCTCAGGAATTATTTGAAGATAAAGAGAAATATATTTTCTGTTTACCAAGACAACCTTTGAGCTAATGAAGAAAAAAAATGCCCAGCTGGTGTGGCTCAGTGGTTGAGTGTCAACTCATGCACCAAGAGGTCGTCAGTTCGATTCCCAGTCAGGGCACATGCCCAAGTTGTGGGCCGGATCCCCAGTGGGGGGCATGCAGGAGGCGGCCAGTCGATGTTCTATCTCTCTCTCCCTCTCCCTTCCTCTCTCTCTAAAATCAATAAAGAAGAAAAAAAAAAAAGCATAGATACTTCTTGCCTATTTGCAGCCATAACCTACTCTAATGAAGACCACAAGTAATCAAAAAAGAAAAAAATCTGACTTTCTTGGTGAGTTTGAAGATTGCCTGCAGGTTCACTAATGCTGAGGACTGTAGCAGGCCAACTCTAACACTATTTCTCTACCTTTTTTGTTGGAGGTTCTGGGGTTGATGAAATAAACAGTAGAAAGAATGTGGGCAATGGAAAGCTGAGCTATTTACAAGTGGGTGCTTATACTTAGCACGGATGATATGCTCTGTCCTGCGGTTCCATCCAACCGGTCGTGTTCATGGTCACCAAGAAAAAAATGCAGTGAAGAGTTAGAGTCATCAATGCACTGGGATGGAAGCGGTCAAGATGTAAATGAGCAGTTTCCTCACTCTCCTCTGATAGTAATTTTCTGCTTCAGGACAGTTACATGAACATATAACACAACGAAAACTTACTGATCTTTGTCCAGCACACAGAAGGAGTCCAAGAAGGGGAAATTGGCCGCTATACTTTCAAAGTCCTCTTGGGAGATGTACCCATCGTGGTCATAGTCATAGTTTCTAAATACAGACTGCAAAGGAAAGACAAATATTTATTGAATGACCACTTATAAGTCAGGCTCTGAACTTATTATTGGGAAAGCAGTGTTAACTAACATATTCTTCTTTCCATCAAGGAGCTTAGAATTTCATGAGAGATAAGAAAATCAAGAGCCTTTATGGTATAACAAAGTAAGTGCAACGCTAATAATAAACAGTGCTGTGGGGGTAGGGGTGGGTTTCAAACGGTTTCCTGGAGAAAGTGAGGTCTAAACTGAGACCTCGAGGTTGAGCAGGAGTTAGGCTTGGAGGGTTCACAAGTGCCAGTACCCCGGCAATAGAAAATGAAGCTATAAAATGTGAAATCATTTCAAAACTTAAAGTATACTTTTAATGCGATTCCAATAAAAATCCCAACGGGGATTTGTTTTAAATGAACAAACTAATTCTAAAGTTCAAACAGAAGTGAACACATTGAGAATAGCCTAAAAGTGTTTAAGATGTCTTGGTGCCGCAGTCCCCGCAGAAATGCCCGGGGAAGTCACAGAAAGCATCCCTGCCACAAAGCAGCAGCGGCCACAGCCCAGGCTGAAACAGGGTCTGGGCCAGAACCTGCCAGCAATGAATCAGTACCAGCGCTCGAGGAACGGACTCCACACAGGCCACACACGCCCAGCTGGCAGCAGCCGCTGAAACCAGTGAAAAGAAGGCACGGAAGGCTATGTCCAGACTGGGTCTTCGGTAGGTTACAGGGGTTCCTAGGGTCACTGTCCAGAAATCTAAGAATATCCTCTTTGTCATCACAAAACCAGATGTCTACAAGAGCCCAGCTTCAGATCCCTACATAGCTTGGGGGGAAACCAAGATCAAGGATTTATCTTAGCTAGCAGCTGCTGAGAAATTCCAAGTTCAAGGTTAAGCTGTCTCACACATTCAAGAAAACACACAGACTCTAACTGCACAAGAGGAGGTGAGGAGGAAGAGGTTGATGAAACAGGTGTGTGGAAGTTAAGGTCAGAGAATCGGCCATGTCACAAGCAACTGTTTCCATTTTCCCCTCATTGGCGCTGCCACCCCTCTTTCCATATGGAAAACTCTGACAGAGCCTTGTCCTTCATTAAGTGATGTTTCTTACCTAAATGGCATCGTGCTGCTGTGTGACAGACCCCCAGATGCCTACAGCAAGAGCAGCCATCCAACGTACAGGATCTTGACTGCTCTCAGCTAACCAGTGTAGAGAGTGTGTTATGGTGACCCGTGTGGGTTTGAATGAGTCAATTGCCCAAACAGTCCCTCAGGCTGCAGGGGCCATGACAGAGGTGTCAAGTGCTGGAGAAAGAAAGGAATCGAAAGCATCTGAGAGTATTTGGGCAAGTGAGAACAGACTGATGAGTAGGGGAAAGAGGGCCTTTCTTGGAGATGCCGCCCCAGAGGCTGATGCCAAGTAGAGCTAAGTGTCTGCTGAATTGCTCCTACCGGCCGGGGGTCTGTTTTCATGGATTCCATCTGATTCCTGGGCAACCAAAGAATATTCTGGAAAGAGAAAGGGACCTTCTAGTGCTCACTTTTAACACTCCTTCAACCACTTACCTCAACTAATTTCCTTATGTGCTTGTTGATGACCGTGGGGTCTGGCTTTGGCATCACTCCTGATGCCCACTCCAGGGGCACCACGGGCTTGGTGGGCGTTGTCGGGGAGGTAGGCTGCTGACAGAAAACACACATTTTTCAACTTTATCTGGGGCCTGAACAATTAGGACCAGGGACACTGAGAAAGACATATACATTTTGTATATTAATAATCCCAGTAAAATCTTACATGTTTATAGCACTTAAATGTTTCGGAAAAAAAACATCTTTTGTCAATGGAATCTAATCCGTAACAAAATACATGTTGGAATGGTGCGTTTTGTTTAGCAGCAATCTAGAGTCTATTATTTTAAATGGGAAAAAATAATAGCTCTCCTAGCCCATCCAAAAATCTTATCCAAGTTCCTCAAATATTACTAAAATATCTTTAAACCCCTATATAACAATCCATGCAGATTTTTGTATAATACAAAATATATAAAACGCCAGTTACCTAATTCTTTAGTACTTGGTGTTAGTTATAAATTAGTAGGTGTGTACAGTAGATGGTTACCAGTGGTTGGCCAAGTTTATGTCCTTATATGGCATCTCTCTTAATACACTTAATCACTTCTGACCTTTTGTTGAATCATTAGGTCTCTCTAGCCCTCTTTTGTTAACTTTCCACATAGGTTCTTCCATGTTCTTGCAAGACATTATCACTTAATAACGTGGACAAGATGTTGGCGATAATGCATAACATGTTTACGCAACACAAGTGAAAAACACAATCTTATTGGGAGACCAGCCAAGAGTGCTGTTCAATTTACATCCTCTCCCTTGGACCTCCCATAATGTAAATATTTGGGCTGGTGCATGCATGCAAATTTGTATTCACAGGTGTTTTTTTGTTTTGTTTTGTTTTTTATACTAAATTGGGGATAAACATTTTTGCAAGAGGAATTGAGAAGTAACTGTACTGATTTAAGCCCCTAAGAATGATGTGAGGCGGGTGTTGCTGGCATCCTGTGGGCTACAAACAGGACCAAAAATTATGTGCCATCTGGATACGGTCACTCCCACAGACCGTCACTCACACACACACCTCTACACATTATGGCTTTTTCTATCAAGCTTTTTATTTTGTTGATCTGAGGAAAGATAAACCCATGCTCCCCAAACTGTAGAGCAAGGTACCCTGCCCACAGTACTGTAAAGAACTCAGAGGGGTACCAAAAGATATTTCAAACTTCCAAGGGACAGTGATACCCAGTATTTGTCAGACACCACACAAACTATCAGCTTGAAGTAGTTCACGGTCACCCCTTAGACAGTGTTACATTGCTGTCAATGACAGATATTCCCCAAGCAAAAAATAAACGTGGAACAAGAAATAAGTGTGGCAGTAGCCAATCTGATTCCAATATTTAAGAAATTGAGCAGTGTCCAATAGGCACACACATCCATTCGTAAGGAATTGTGGTTATTTAAGAATGAAATAAAAAATGTTTTTATTTCAATGTCTGTGTAATACATTTTTCAGGTGGGTAGTACATTGTTAGAACATAAATATTTATTAAGTTGTTTGGACTTAACTATTCTATAAGTGCAACTGTTAAGTATTTTGTTTGACCTTGAGGTCGTGTGAAAACTCTGAGACCCACAGTAAAACACAAACTGATGAAGCACCGCGGGCCCCACTCTGAACAGAAAGGGTTCGCAGTGTGTGGGTGAAGTCGGCCAGCGCCCACGGCGAGCTCGGGGAAGCTGCGGGCTCCCGGGAATATGATCCTGACTCCTGCTTGGCTCCGGTGATCAGCACATGTCACACACCAAGCACAACATAGGATGACACTCCATCAAGAGAAGAGACCCAAAGGGATTTTCGCACTTGGAAGGGGTCGTGGAAGTTTCTGCTCTTACAAGAAGACCTTTTCACGTTTGATGGAAATGTCTCTCCAAATCAGCAAAAAAACGTATCCTGGAAATAAACTAAAGTAAATCTAAAGAGCACAAATCAGGCACGTGTGCTGGACCGGTGGCGCCGCCCCTGGCCCACAGGGGGCGCTGGGCAAAGGACTGGCAGCATCTGCAGGGGTGCACAGCTGGCCGGCAGGCTGAGGCCCAGTCCCAGTCCTCCCCACTACTGAACACCTGTGCTCACCAGACTCCGTTTACTCAACAAAGTTAGGGAGATAACATGTAGATGATGCCCTGCAAGGCATCCAAAGACCCACGGGGAGCAATGAAAGTACCTGCTCATAGGAAAAGGAAGGCGGTGGAGGCTGTGTGCGCATGTGCAGTACAGCCGCCCACACCCGGCCAGCTTCACCGCCTCACAGCTACGGAATGGGGGAGGAGCTTACAAATCCCCTCCCCCTCTTCAATAAGGTTGGATTTTTCTCTAGGTCCCTCTTGGTCATGATTACTTTGAGGAATCCGGGTCCCCACTCCTCCCTTTGTCTCTGCAGTATCTTCCCACGTGGTTCCGTTTTGCGGTGCCCCCAGCCAGGGGATGGGGCATCTGGGGCCCGGCAGGAGCTGAAGTGCTGATGAAACCGCCACACTCACTATTTTAAGAACGGATGCCCAGGCAGCTGACACAGACTCATGTCCATGCCCTCCCAGGGCCCGAGAGCAGCGCTCACAGTCATGCTGCCCGTTTCTGTCTCATTGCAGAATCACAGGAGGTATTAATAGCTGGACAGACTTAGGGTCTAGACTTGCTGGCAGTGTGCCACAGAGTTCAACTGGTAAGAAGATGAGCATGAGACCTTCATTAAAAAACGCATCTCAGGATATGGGTGTAAGAAGCAACCATAGACACTTTTTCCTCATCCTCATTGTAAATTTGTAGATATTTTTTTATTGGTGCAGAACACACCTCAGGTATAGTCCACTTGCTCAAACTGATGAATAGTGCTCATTCAGTAATGCATGTTCCTCAATCTCATTATATAATGTTTCTTTACTAAGAGCCCTCAATTACATGCGACACTATCCAATGTAATATTAAAATTCTGAGCTGAGTCAATCATTAGTAGAGAAATTCACGAGTTATGATCAGGATAATCAAACTTATTAAATCTAATTATGTTGAATGGGATTTTTTTTTTAAAGCCTACAAGAGTCTAAATGATCTTTATCATTAAGATGGGTTATGGTTTGCTTTTTTTGATCCTATATGTAGACAAGTTCTCCAAGGGGACACAACCCATAGAAGATCAATAGGAACATAGAGTAATCGCAAATGACGTTCTTTATTAGCCTATGTAAAGAAATCATTGTCAAACTGTCATGGCTAAGATGTTTCATTGCTTAAAAGGGAATAATATAGATTTTTTTAATTCTTCAGTCTTTAGATCATAAAGCACCCTGGTGTTGGGCACCGATCCTCAGAGAGAAAGCACCACCTACCGATTTAGAATTTCTAGGCTCCAGCACCAGTGACAGTTTATAAATATCATCTTCTGTGTGATAGAGGTCCAGTGAAAGCTACAAGAAATTAGAATGGATAAATAATTATGTTGGCTCATATTTATTCATTTACTTGAATTGCTGAAATGCTTTTCAAACTTAATGTTTAAGTCAATGTCTAATAACTTGAGTGAATGTGGAACAGTACAAAGACAGCATGCCGTGGCGGAAAATGAAATCGAAAGAGAAAAAGTTAAACCTCGCATGGTCATTAGCATCAACAAGAACCATTGACCCAATTCCTCAATAATACTTATTGAGCAGCTTCTAAGTGCTAAGCACTGAGCTGGAGGTAAGGCATCCTTGATGATAAAAAGCAGGGCTAGATGCATAAAAGAAGACCTGTAAATGTTATAAATGCTGTCTTAGAAGTCTGATGAAAGAACTGTAGAAATAAAGGAGAAATTACTAGGTTTCTATTATTTTATTTATTTTTTATTTTAAAAAATTTATCTTTACTGTTGAAAGATATTACAGACGTCCCTCCTTTTCTCCCCCATTGACACCCTCCTCCCCACTCCCAAACCAGCCCCCTCCCCTACCACCTTCACTGCATTATTGTCTGTGTCCATTGGTTATGCATATATGCATATAAATTCTTTGGCTTATCTCTTCCTGACTCCCTCCCCCCTTCCCTCTGAGGTTCATCTGTCTGTTCCCTACTTCCATGTCTCTGGATCTGTTTTGTTCATCAGTTTATTTTGTTCATTAGATTCCACAAATAAGTGAGATCATGTGACACTTGTGTCTTTCTCTGACTGGCTTATTTCACTTAGCATAATACTCTCCAGTTCCCTCCATCCTGTCTCAGAGGGTAACAGATTTTTCTTTTTTACAACCGTGTAGTATTTCATTGTGTATATGTACCACAGCTTTTTTATCTACTTATCTACTGATGGACACTTGGGATGTTTCCAGATTTTAGCTATTGTAAATAGCACTGCTATGAACATAGCGGGTGAATATATTCTTTCTGATTGGTGTTTCAGGCTTCTTAGGATATATTCCTAGAAGTGGGATCACTGGGTCAAATGACAGTTCCATCTTTGATTTTTTGAGGAAACACCATATTGTTTTCCATAGTGACTGCACCAGTCTGCATTCCCACCAGCAGTGTGCTAGAGTCCCCTTTCTCCACACCCCTGCCAGCATTTGTCATTTGTTGACTTGTTGATGGTAGTCATTCTGGCAAGTGTGAAGTGATTAGGTTTCTATTATTTCAGGGCCTTGTGCTAAGTCCTGGTGATATAAAAAGATATAAAATCATTCCTGCCCTCAAGGGCCTGACAACTTATTGGAATAAATAGAACCTGAACACACAAAAAAAGTCTTCATACCAACAGAAGCAATACCTGCTGAATGTGAAATAAGTTGTCCCGCCCTAAGTGCTATACAAATTGTTCAGGGAGACAGGGTATAAAACATGAGGGAGAGGTTTTGGGGGTGGGTGAGTCTGAGTTCAAATGCTGAGCCACTGGTTAACTCTGTGACCTTGAGACAGTTATTTCCTTCTGATACTCAGTTTTCACATCTGTTAAATGGGCATGATCATAAAAGTCCCCACTGAACTGAATTTTTATCAAGATCAAACAGAATAATGCATGTAAAGTACTTCACACGGGACCTGGGACATGGTAAAATCCAAGAAATGTAATTTAGTGTTGTTGATGTTATTGCTATTAATATAGCTGTTACTACTAATATTATTATTATGTGTAGGGGCCACCAAAGACAGAAATGATCAAGACTGATTCACACAGGAACTTGTGAATTAGGGCCTACTTGGGAGGACGTGGACAGAGGAAGAGGGAGAGAAAGATCAGGGTAGGCAAGAACAACAACAAGATCAAGATTGGAGAGCATGGATACAATCTAGAAAACCTAAAATGCATGGTCCCATTTACTGGGAACAAAAGAGTCATAAAACTTAAAATAAGCCTGGATAATTCTCACTCATGCCCTTCCATGTTAAGACACCCAACTAATCGCACCAGGTCGTCAACACTGAGGGTAATCAAAGGCCTGTCCTTTCTTTGACCACTGAGGCATGCAAAATTTCCTCGAATATATAGTTTTGTAAAAATAAGTCATAATGTGTATGGGTATGGAGAGAAAGGGAAGAGAAAGAAGGAGGAAGCAAAAGAAAATTCAGAGGCAAAAAAAAAAAATGTCTTTCAATGATGTATCTTCCTGTTCTCACTTATTTAAAAAAGAAGTTGACATTATAAAATGTCATTTTTGAATCATTCCTTCAGTCAACAAATATTTATTAATCACTTAATATGTGCCAGGAACTATTCTAGTCACTGTTCTAGCTACTAAACACAACATTTAAATTAAGAATTTCATACATCAGGTTGTATATTTCTTCATCTCGACTCTGTCCCCTAAAGTTTTTTTCCCCCAAACGTAATAAAATTGACTTTACTGTAAAATTGCCCCAGCATTATTTCAGATCATGAAAATCCTGCTCACAAAGCATGTGCACGGTATACTCCTTCCCTGAACAGCAGTCACTCTTGTCTCCAGGGGCCCTGCCTTTGTGCGGGAGAGGACCATAGGTCACAGATGCCTTAAGGAAGCAGCCGTCATACAGAGGAGTGAAGTGGGATGCACGAAGGAGACTTTTTTCAAGAGGATATTAAATTGTGTATTGATTACACATGATAATGGATGATCCACAAGCTTTGTTCCCATCTATAATTTTATCTGGTACCATAATTCAATTTAGATATATTGCATAGGATGTGTCAACAACCAATAATAACCAGATACACTCCATGAACCTCCTTGGGTGAGCCTGAAAGTGATATCTGGATAGCAATATTGGCATAACAATGTCTTACTTGGAAAACGGGTCTTTGCCGATGTAATTGACTTGGGTGTCCTCCTTGTTAGGCAGACGAGGAAAGTTTGTGTTAATGAGGGGACTCCGACACTGGATCTCTGGGGTAGGGAATGGTGTGGTCTCTGATGAATGGGAGGCAACGTCTACTGAGCTAGGACAAACTGTTATCAGTCTGACAATTGCCAGGTCTTCTGATTTGTCAAAAGAAGTCAGAAATCCGGAGTTTTATATGAAATGTCTCAAATTTTGTTGTTGTTGTTAATTCTTACCCGAGGATATTTTTCCATTGATTTTTAGAGATTGGAAGGGAGAAAGAAACATCGATGTGAGAGAGACACATTGATTGGTTGCCTCCTACACGTGCCCTGACCAGGGCCGGGGATTGAATTTGCAACCCAGGTCACAGCCTTGACCTGGAATGGAACCCTTTGGTCTGCGGGACAATGCTCTAACCACTGAGCAAAGCTGGCTGGGGCAAATGTCTTAATTTTTAAATACTGGCAACTAATAACAAAAAAATGTTATGATTCCATGTGAGTCAAATAAAACACATGTGCCGTGGGCAGGTGCTCACCAGCTTATAATTGCATAACAGAAGACTGTGCTGGTCCCCAAGCCTCATAAAAGCAGACCGTTCATCTAGCTTTTCCACCTCCGTAACCTCTGTCCCAGCAGGTGGCCTTGCACCGGGAATGCTCCATACACAGAAGGAGAACAAAGTGACATCTTCCTCCTGAATTCCTGGTTATTAAGAGTTAAACAGTCAATAACATTGCAATAACTATGCATGCTGCCAGTCGGGTACTAGAAGTATCAGGGGGAACCCTTTGTAAAGTATATGATTGTCTAACCGCTATGCCGTACACCTGAAACTAATACAAAATAATATTGAATATAAACTGTACTTGAAAAAAATTCTTTTAAATAAATAAAGTAAATTAAATTTTTTTTTAAAGAGTTCATTTGGACTTTGATGAGCATGTTCCTGTCCTCCTGACTAGGCCTTAAGCCCTGGTGCTGGAGAGCAGTTGGCAGCAGTACCAGACCTTCAGCAAGAAATTCTGAGAACCACACACCGAGCAGGGGAGATGCTCTCTCAAAGGACACAGAACATCCTTGGATATTTTCATATGTCAAGTGGACAGATATTTGTACCTATGATGGAAATATTTTGATCTCCCAATATTTGGCCTCCATATATTAGCAGCGATGTGAACATGGGCAAGTCATTAACCTTCGTGAGTCTCAGTCTCCTGATCTGTAAAATGGAAATCATAAATAACAGAGCCCTCCCAGAACTGCTGTGAAGATTAAACGAGCTAGTGTGTGTCCAGTGAGGCTTGTTTAGAGGGCCACAGGGATGGGGACTGCAGGGTTTGGTTTCCAGTCAGGCAGCAGCCAAATGCCACTGTACTCATCAGCGGACACAGCTGCGCTCTGGGCCACCCCTGCCAACTCTGCTTTCCCCGCCAAGGTCCTACATACTTCTTCAGGTCTGCTCTGGGCTTCGCAGCCCTGCACAAGAAGACCTGTTCGACTTCCTAGGCCGTTTTTACAATACAGGCAGCCCGTCAATGGGATCGCGAGAATATTTGCTCGTGTGTAATATATTTTAAGTTTGGTTACTTCTGAAAAACGTTCTGGGTCACCATTTCAGGTTGCTGCATCTACACCTCAGCCTATCGGCAGAGATGGTGGGGGATTCAGTCTGGACAGTGGGACCTGCGTGGCCAGGACTGGAGAACTGTAACATAAAACACACTTGGTCATCCAACTATCTCCCTTCACCATTTTTGCAACTTTTTTTTTCTTATGAGACTGTAAAAATACAGGGGCTTTCCAGTTATTTGCATATACTCAGAGTGGTAAAAGTAACTGATAGATCTAAAAATATTATGAAAAGCATCAGACTATTTTGTAGGCCATGAAACAAGAAGCGTCAGCTTTTAAAGCTCCTGGTACGTGATTTGGGATCACAATAAAAAAATAAAAAAGTCTTCTCCAGATCTTCCCTGAGAAGAACAATCTAACCCCAACAGTCTGGTGGTACAGTCCTCCTTCCTTCATGTGCCCGGGGCCATTCCAGGGGCCAGACCTACAGTGATAAAACTGGGTCACACAGTCCCTGCCCTCACAGTTTGTTCTGTAATCAACTCCTTTGTAGATCCACAAAGGAGAGAGATCACTTAATTTTTATGGATGCAAAATAGAAATGCCAATAGTATTCCCACATTGCAGAGTAAATGTCTGAGAGAGAGAGAGACAGAGAGAGAGAGAGAGAGAGAGAGAGAGAGAGAGAGAGAGAGACCAAGCTGGGATTTAGAAGTTTGCCATTTGCAAGCCTTCTGTTATTTATTTATTTATTGATTTATTTATTTATTTATTTATTTATTTTTATCCTCGCCCGAGGACATTTTTGCATTCATCTTCAGATAGAGCGGGAGGGAGAGAGGGAGGGAGAGAGAGAGAGAAACATTGATGTGAGAGAGACACATCGACTGGCTGCCACCCACACAACCCCAACCGGGGCCGGGGACAAACTGCAACCGAGGTACGTGCCCTTAGCGGGAACCGAACCCGGGACTCTCCAGTCTGTGGGCCAACACTCTAACCGCTGAGCCAAACCGGCCAGGGCACCTTCTGTCCTTTAGAAATCTCAGTTTCTTCATCTCTAAAAGAGGAAGGGGCAGGGCTGACGTTATGCTCTCTGCCTTGACCAGGCACTACATCAAAGGGCTTGTGAGAATCTACCAAGAACACATACATGAAAAGTGCCCTGAGAACCGCAGTCAGTTACTACAGAAAGTTCACGCGTTGCTGTGCAGCCCACTGCACAGAACAGGCATTCAGTAAGTGTTGACTAACTTCAGACTTTTCAGTTCTGTCTCCCAGGGCTCTCAATCATATATGGGCATCCTCCCTGGGGGCCGCATTCAGAAGCAGTCACTTCAGGCAGAAACTTAACCCAGAGTCTTGGGGCAAAACGGATCGCCCTTTAAAAGATGCGCTTAAGCCCTGGCCGGTTTGGCTCAGCGGTTAGAGCGCCGCCTGCGGACCAGGGAGTCCCGGGTTTAATTCCGGCCAAGGGCACGTACCTCGGTTTTGGTTCAGTCCCTGGCCCTGGTTGGGGTCCTGTGGGAAGCAACCAATCAATGTGTCTCTCTCACATCGATGTTTCTCTCCCTCTCTCCATCTCTCACTCTATCTGAAGATAAATGGAAAAATATGCTCGGGTAAGGATTTTAAAAAAAAACAAAAAACGATGCGCTTACAGATGCCCTTGGGTAACTGAACTGTAGTCAGTACCATGGTTCTAGCCCCACCAGGTAGGTGCCTCACGACATGCCCACTGGGCGCTAGTGAACACCTCACGGGAGTCTCCTGGATCCTCATTCCACGGAGTTTAATCCGCCTGTGGCCAGGAAAAACGAATGTATATCCCAGTGCATCTTTCTCCTGCTTGTGAAGAGAGAGGAAGGATCTTGGCTTTCAATAGAAACTGGCTTGATGATCGGTGCTTTTATGAGGGACTGTGCTATCCTAAGGGGTCTCTGGGCTGGAATCACAGAATCACATTGACACTTGTTCCTTCTTCTCAAGGCCCACCATCCCTTACATCTAGAATCCTAGAAGTTTAGAGCTGCGAGAGACCTCACAGATGAGCACAAAACCATTTCGGAAAAGTCCAAAGTCAAGGTTCATTAGCAAGGAGACAAAGCTAAGCCATTGTGGAGGCAGGGTTCAAAGCCAGGCCTTCCGTCTAGGAAGCTGCCGCCACACCATACTGTGTAACACTGCCATTACCGAGTATGGCGCATGGTGGTGTCTCGATTTTCCTCCCGGAGGAGACAGAGAGAGAGAGAGAGAGAGAGAGAGAGAGAGAGAGAGAGAGAGAGAGAGAGAGATTGAGTTGGCATCATCTTCTTTTCTTCCCAGCAAAAAAGTTATATCTTAGCTTTTATTTCTACAGTTCAGATTTTCGATTTGTATCCCAAAAGTGTCATCCCAAAGTTGTTGCTCCTCTAAAGATAACTCAAAATCATTTTCCTACCCCATCATTATCTTTTGCCTGGGTGAGAAACTGTCCTGAGCGTGGGCCTCTGCTCTGGGCGTTGTCCTCCACGTCACGGAGACAGCCCGCACACAGGCCGTGACACCTAGGCTGGCCTGCAGACATCACCTGTGTCTGTGGGTTTGCAGTCTGTTTGAAGCTGCCACTCTGGGCACTTATTCATGGAAACAGATTTACAAAGCAAATGATCAATAAACGCAGGTGCCAGGATTACTGTGACATTTCTTTTTCACCCGATAGAGAATGTCTGCCTGTTTACTGTGTCACACAAACTTAGCCCCAAGGGATTTGTGTTTCTGTGTGTTGGCTACTTCTGCTTTATACTAAGGGTGAAGCTGGCATTAATTTGTACACTAAGGGCTTCTCTTCTTTGGTAAACAAGTGCGTGCTCTAGGAACAGCTGGTGAGAAGGTCTAGGAACCACACTCTATTCCAGTGCTGTCGTCCTAGGGGATCTGGGCTCTCAGAAGCTCAGAAAGACTATTGTTTTTATTTTCCATGGCCACTGAAGGAAAACAGTCGATTCAGTATTGCAGATGGTTCAGATGTTACAGTGAAAAACCTAAACGGGGAAGTTGCTCCTCCACTTGTCTAGCAAGGGCGGCAGCATCTGGTTCTGCTCCGTCTCCTGACCACCGGGCAGCCGGAGGCAAAGTTCTCCTCTACACACCTGTTGCGTCTACAGGTGCTGGGATCTAGATACCAGCTAGAGGTGTGTGTCGCAAATGCTCCAAAATACAAATGGTAGGTAAACTTCTGTCTGGCCTCCATCATTCCTAAGGACAGCATTTAATCCACATATTGAGCTCCTAAGTATGCCAGGTTTTGTGAGAGGAGGGGACATGTGATGTATAAGTCAGGTAAACAGGGGGAAAATCGAGTGCCACGGGATCCCTCCCAGAGTGAAGAAGACATGGCGTGCAGGGCACCACGTGGACGATGCGTTCGTGCTTTGGAGGGAGCAGAGAATGCTCCAGAAAGAGAAGCTTTTGAATTGGGGCTAGTCACAGGGATGGGTCGGGAGGGGATTTTCCAAGAAAGTGCAAGACCAGGAAGCAGAAGGCAGCAGTTTGTGGCGCAATGTGTAAGAAGTCCACTATTCCTCAAAGGCAGCTGTGACGCAGGACTGGGTGATGACAAACACAGCCGGCCTGAGTCACACAAGGAGTCCTGCCAGGCCTCCAGTGTCAGGCTGGGAACTGCATCTTGGGGTTTGGGGAGGCTGGCGGTGAGGGGAGATCACAGAGGAGGTCCTTGCCTTGCTCCAGGCCTCCACGACAGCCGCGCGGTGAGGACAAAGAGAAGCAGGCGAGGTGAGGACATGTGGGAAGAGGTGATTTATTACACGAGTGTGATGAAGGAGAGTGAGGGGCTCTCTAAGATGCTAGAAACGAGCTGCAGGCCAGAAACCCGGCTCCTCAAAGCAAGGGAAAATTTCTTTGCTCTGAGATTAGAGTCCTAAGTCAAGTGGTTATGTGTATGGGGTTCCCTCCCCTCATCCTTTGAGAGCTCTCCCTCTCTATCAACCCTGAATTCAACCTCCCCCCTGTACCCCCAGTGAACTGCAGGCACATGTCTTTCTGCATCCCCTGGGACATGAGGTGCAGAAGAGTTATTAGCACAAACCCCGGTCCCTTGGACTCACGGTGAGCAGGTTGATCAGATCCATGTTGGGCTCTAAGTGGTGGGAGGCGTTCTGCAGGGAGACCAGTTCACTCAGGGTGACGGAGAGCTGGTGCATTTTCACAATGTTCACTTTGTTCTCCTCCGTCCAGTCTGGGAAAATGACATGGACCGCTATCAAGTCTTTCAAGTGCACGCCAAGGATGGGGATTTTGAAGCCGGTGCAGTCGGCAAAGGCCTTGCGGTAATTGCAGTAATTGCCGTTGGAGGAGACCAGCTCTGTCATTTCATTCCAGTTCTGGGAACAGATGGAAAAGACGAATTTTCAGACAGCCTTCCCATCTGCCCATCCCTCGGCCTGCAGTGCGTGGCTAGGACATTCCTCGGCTACTGAGAGAAGTATCAACAGCAGTAATGTTGATGCAAGGAACTATTGAACAGGAAAAAGAAAGAAAAATGTACTAGGCCTGGCCATGAGTTGGACAGCCTGTTCCATTCTGCGAGAACCTGCCAATAGCCCACACCTCTGCCTGCCTATTCGGGGAGCTGGGGTGTGAAATATCATGTATACCTAAGTATTGTACAATTAATGAAAACATTACGGCCCACAAATACAAGCATGTATTTTATTATATTTAAGTATGTAGTATATTAAAATTTCCTAGAAAAATATTCCAAGAAAGCTATATTTGAGATCTATTCCTTGAAGGTTAATCTGGGACAGGATGGGTGGGAATGTCACACTGAGGTGTGAGACAGCTGAGGTTTTGAACTCTGCCACTACCAGAAGGGCGACCTTGAGCAGGTCACTTCCCGTTTTAGGGCCTCAGTCTCCTTTTCTATAGGAAAGAGGAGTTCAAACACACAATTTTTTAAAGGCACACTGGTGGTTCCAAGCCGCTTTGAACCTCTGTCGAATTCATATTCTTCACAAGGGGGAAGTCTGTAATAATGTCAACATTAAACATTTTTAATAAAAAAATGTGTTTTGCTCTTTGCTTGAAATTCAGTACAGAGCGAAAGGAAAATGAAACACATAATGGCCCCATCCTACTTGGAATGCGCTTAGTGTTTGAGGTCAGACAGCAGACCTGTGGTTTACATCCTCCTGTTTATGTGGACAAGTTATTATCGGTTGCCTAACAGCAACCAGACCTCTAATAGACACTAATTTTGATCAGTCTGCTCTTTCCCAAAGCAGCCCAAGTGATTCAGATAGAGCTGTTTCCATTCCCAGGCCCAAGGATGGGTTCTGATTTACCATCATCAAAGTCTACCCCTCTGGTTTGTGATTGGTTCAGAAACACAGAGGTAAGCCAATCAATACATTGTATTCCTCTGGCAACTGTTATTGGCCCAGGAATGGGCATGTGACTTGAGATGGTCCAATCTGTCTAAAAAGAAGGTCTTTAATGCCATAGGGGTGTGGCTAAAGTGAGAAGTTTTCTCTGCCTCCACCTTTCGTAACCAAGAGACTGTGATTTACTGCAGATAGCCCAAACAGGAGGGAAGCCAGTCTGATGAAACAACAAAACAAAACAAAAACTGATACTGAAGAAGGTAGAGCAGAGCTCTGATTAGCCATGCCTGAAGTCAGCCCTGCCTCTGGACTTCCAGGTAAGTGAGAAGATATCCATGTCCTTCTTGTTTAAGCAATTTCAAGAGTTTTAAAAAACTTACAGCTGAAAGTGTCCTTACTGATATAGCAAAGTATGCTCTTAGAAGGAAATCTTTTCATAAGAATGAAATGTGGTTTTTTGTTCAGTAGGAGAAATATTATTATAGTTGTCTGGAAATAAATATGGCAGAAAGCTTGATTTGGGAAATAATCATTTAAAAAAAACAAACAAAAAAAAAAGCTTTTATTCCTGACAAATCAGCACTAAATCTGAGGAATTTCTAGACAAGGTCTATGTCTCCCCCTTCCCTTGTATCTTCTGCTGAGTTGAACATAATGCATGGGTAGAGCAGGCGTTCAGTGATTTCATTTGAGGAGGGAAGGATAGGGATGATTTCTGTCTTATTCTCCTGGTACCCCCTGTGTGTATCACAATGCCTGTCACATAGGAAGCACCCAATACATACTTGTTGAATATTTATAACTACAACATGTAATGGTATTCAAGGTATTCTTATTCAAACACTTGCCACCACCTCCAATCTGTTTTCCAGGTAGCATGTCTATTCCCTTCCTATTTTACGCCCCACGTGTAACCTACCATTGTCTAAGAAGAAAACGCCCCTCTCTGAGTGACATTTGTTAAGAGTACCCTACCCCTAAGGAGTTTACAAATGAATTTTTTACTTGGGATGAGGATCCAATCCACTGTACCTTTGTAACTTCTGAAGAAAGATGAGAATGGGTCTCTTTGAGGCGTGAAATGGAGCTGTGACTAAGGCCTCCCACCACTGCCATCAGGGTGTTAAAGTTTTTGAGCTGAAGGAGCTTCTGCAATAAAACATGTTAACATCAATACTTTGTAACAATATTTGAATTATCCTGAGCTTTCTGAATTACTGGTGAATGCATACACAATTTAATAACAAAGACCTAGTAAAGATGATATCAATTTAAAATGAAATGCAAATAAAATCCACTAGAAAAATATATCAATCATTTCACAGAAATATAGCTACATTAAGTGCTTTTAGGTATTGGCAATTAAAAGCAATCTTCTTGCATCAGAGAAGTAGGATTCATTCATTAGACATTTATGAGTTTAATTGTCCTTTATATTATGAACCCCAAATTTCCCCAATGACTTTTCTCAATAGAGTGCATGAACATCTAGAATTCTTTAAGAACTCCAGTCTAATCACCAGATATACATACCTTGGCAACATTGATAAACTTTGTGATGACTTCTGCCCTTTGCTGGGGGCTTGGTTTGCTAAGAACCATCAACTGGACCCACTTAGAGATTGCATTAAATAAAGCTATAGATCTCTCCAAGGTTGGGTTATTCTCCAGGCAGCCATGGATAACATAGCTTTGGTAATCAGTGAACTAGTAAAAGAGAGTGAATCATAATGAAGTCTTTGCAAAACCAGAAATTACAATGTTGCATAAAAGAGGTGAGATATTGTTTTGTAACAGCATAACCATTTCTTACATTTCACATTTTAATGGCATCTTACAAGTTTAAATATACATGTACCTTTAGCGCGTTATTTTGCTGCATTTCACTCCCCATACACTCATTACACATGACAGTGATGACAGTGTTGGGGGGGGGCAAGGAAGGGTAAGACTCCAGGTCACATTCCAGTGAATTCTAAATTGCTGGGTCATAGTATTCACCTGGGGCATTTACTAAAATAGTGGTTTCTGGGAATACCCCAGACCTAAAGGATCAGTATTTCTAGAGGGAAAAACTAAGAATCTCCATTTTTCATCCACGAATGGTGATTCCAGTGGTCAGGCAAGTTTGAGATACAATGACATACATTAAAAAAGAAGAAATGAATACATGGAAGTAGGGTACAGACTGACAAACCTCAGAGGGAGGGGCGTGGGGGGATGGGAAGAGATAAACCAAAGAACTTCTATGCATATATGCACAACCAATGGACACGGACAATAGTTCGGGGAAAGCAGGAGGGGGGCGCGAGCAGGGAGGAGGGGGTCAATGGGGGTAAAAGGGGGAACATCTGTAATACTTTCAACAATTAAGATTAAATAAAGAAGAAATGAATATAAATATAATGATTTCAAATTTTGTCAAGTTTTTTTCAAGAAAAAAAAAAAGGAATTGAAGTAAGACAGCTTCTTAGTAAGACACATTTTCAGGAAATCAGCATGGATGTCAACAAACACGTCGAGCCTCCTCTCACACCCACAGTGCAGGGGTCCCTCTCATAGCCTGCCTGCGGGGAGTCAGCAAGGACCTCTCCAAGTAGGATTACTTAGTGAAAAGAATCAGTCTTTCAGAAATCCATATTTCTAAGCTCATGTCTTCTTTGCAAGCAATAATGTAATGCCTTCCCCGGCATGGTGGAAAAGAAGGAGGGGGGAGGAGTTGCAGCCTGCAGCTTGGTGAGAGGGACACAAAGGCCGCTTGTGAACCCGGTGGAAAGATTATCATAACAAGTGGGTGGTGGGGAGGTAGCTAGTAAGAGACTACAGTCAGAAGGAAGAAAAAGATGTGGAGGAGAAATGCTCTCAAGACAGAGTGGGAAAGAAGTTTCATTCAGGACCTCCATGCCTGGGAAACAAACACTCAGAGGCTGAGAGTCTCCTCAAAGCCTACAATTCCTATTCGCAGCCGACACCCATACTGAGGCATTTCTACAAATCCCAACCTAAATGAATATTCCCTCCTCCGAACAAAGGGCCTAGCAAAACACGCTGCTTGGGAGAAGTCAACGGACCTCAATAAGCGTTGAATGGTTAACTCTCCGTTGCATATTCAGAAAGTCATGCTTTAATCGTATGAAAGGGGACATTGAAAGTACAGCGACAGAAATATAGCTCCTTAGCCATCAGGTAAAGACAGGATAATATTTATTTTTGGTGGAAAGGGATTGTTCCTGTGAATTAAGGGCACTTTTCCAACAGCGCACAGTGACAGAGGCCGCCAACACTTGCGAGTATGAGAACGGGCGCTTGGGAAAGCTGGCATGGAGGTTGTTATCCTTGGAAGAATAAATGTCAAATTTCTTACTGAGATCCTTCGAAAAGATTTATGCTCCAGAAAAGTGAGATGCTCGGCCAATTCAATGGGCTCCAGATGGTCAAACAGCAGACAGGCTTTCCCCTTCTTGGATACTTTTTTCCTCTGTGTGACTCTTCTCATCCAGTCGTAGGAAGGTCTATAAAAGAAGAGCGAGTCTGGTCATGGTGCCGAAAGCCTGTGTCACTCTATGGAAGTTATTAACCTACTGACTCTAACACTCTTGGCATGCCTCCAGGGGCTTATACAAGAAAGACCAAGTAAGAGATTCTGGATGGATCAGTGCAAATCCACCCTGTCCTGAGTATCTGAAGAGGAAACCACTGACCCATCGCCAGTAGAACATAAACTTGGAGTTGTTTTCCTAGACAGGGTGGATTTGCACTGATACATCCAGAATCTCCTACTTGGTCTTTCTTGTAGCCAGTAAGGTTTGGATCAGGGCTAGGTATAAAAATTTGGGAGTTTATCAATATATAGATAGTGATTTAAGGCACATGGGAACCACTAAGAACTGGTTCTCACACTTCAGCAAGATATGGATAATCTGAAAAGTTTGTTATAAACGCAGAGGCCTGGACCTCACTGCCAGAGATTCTGATTTACAGGGAATGAACCCGAATAATCTGTATTTTTAACAACATCCCTAATGATTCCCGGATCACTCACTGTTGATCGCTCTTGAAGAAGTGTTCTAGGAAAATGGGCTAGAATAAGAATGCCTAGGACACAAGAACATGTATCGGCAAGATGGAAACCCGCACTTAAAGTCACAAAATAGTTTGCTCTGTGCAGAGTTAACTGGTTGATATAAAACCCTAGCCTAATTTACACCGTGTTCCTAATAACTGAGCTAACTCGTTCATGGCACAACTATGGTCAACATTGGTACAGCCTCAGACTGACCTCAGAAGCACCACAATACAGGGCTTCTCAAACTTGAATGAGCATACGAATCACCTGGAGATCTTATTAAAATACAGTTTCCAATTCAGCAGGTTTAGGGTGGGGCGTGAGAGTCAATGTTGCCTATCCATAGACCACACTATGAGTGGCAAGGGCATAGGAGACATTAACTAGATTTTAGTAAATACTGTGCATCAGCTGTGCCAAATGCTTTGCATGCTGTGTTATGCACTTGCTGGATGCTCACGATAACCCCATGAGAAAGGTACTGTCCCCATTTTACAAATGAAGAAATTGAAGCTGGGAGGGATGAGCTATGTGCAGTGATGCTCACTGCAGCACGGCGTTCTCAAGGAAGCACACCTAGATTCTGAAATGGCATGGATTGAGGTTTAGTGGGGTCGTCACTGGGCCCTCCCCTAAACAGCAGACTCATCACGTTTGAAAGAAGAGTGCGCCATCCTTACATGCTCGATATGTCAATGAGGCTGATGTGTTTTTCATATCCTAGTTGACTCGCTACTTCTCGGAATTCTTCAGTCATACGGATCAAACCAAGGTCCAAATTAAACTCTGCAGGAAATTTCAGAATCCAGTACCTGAAAGGTATTTTTGACAACCAGAAGATTTCAAGCTGGACCTCTGTGTAAGCCATAGTATCATTGTATAGATTACATTTAACAAAGAACCCAGGACCACACCCCCCAGTTAGCTAGCTCCTGTCCCCCACCCATCACATCGAGTCTCACTCTTTCCCTTCAGTCAAGGACTCAAGTTCACTCCCATGCTGACTTTCTTTCCAACTCTCTCCAGAGGGAAACCCTTCTCTCAACGCATGGCCAGTGGGTGGGACTGTGCATGGTGAGGGAGCAGAAAAAAGAATGTGCTCTAAGAGGTGGTTTCATTCCCTCAACACATGCACCGCTGCTTGAGCTCTAGTCCCAAAGAAAGATACATTCTACCCCCAAGAACGGAGGGGGGCCAATTTTAGCGAATTCAGTAAAAGGGAATCTGAGTCGGTTTTATTGCCGACTCAGATTCTTGGCAAATAACTATTGTTCAAGAAGGAAAGTGTCCATCATTCCAGAGGCAGAAACTACAAGACAATTACATCTGTGAGCATATTTACCTCATGAAGTAGCAGATCTTCAGTCGAAACTCATCACAGCTTTCTCCACTGGCGTTGCGATACGTACACTGGTTAAAGAAAAGCTTGCGATTTGTTTCCTTTGCATACACCTCCGGCTGTTTGATCCATGCAGATGAATTCCTGCTAAGAGGGTCCTACTGGGGACATGTGGCTTATGTGGACGTTCAAATGGTGAGAGAAGTGGGTTCTGATGTCAGCACTGAACAGTTTATTGCTCTGGGATGTCCTTGTTTGGTATGGAAGAGAAGCCACTTATAAAATTTGTTCTATCCTCCTGAGCACTTACCAAGTGATGACTGTCAACCATGATTACAAATATACTACCAATCAGAGATCATTTAAAATTGGTAGCACAGCCCAGGTCAGTTTCGCTCAGCGGTTAGAGCGTCAGCCCGCGGACCAAAGAGTCACGGGTTTGATTCCAGTCAAGGACACGTACCTCAGTTGCAGTTTGTTCCCCGGCCCTGGTCGGGGTCGTGCGGGAGGTAACCACTTGATGTGTGCCTCTCTCCCTCCCTCCCACTCTATCTGAAGATAAATAGAAAAATATCCTCAGGTGAGGATTAAAAATATATATATATATATAATTGATAGTACATCCCCTGGCCAGTGTGGCTCAGTTGGTTGGAGTGTCATCATCCCATGCACCAAGAGGTCACCGGTTCAACTCCCGGTCAAGGCATATGCTGGGTTTCAGACTTAATCCCTGGTAGGGCGTGCAGGACGCAGCTGATGAGTGTTTCTCTCTCCCTCTCCCTTCCTCGCTCTTTAAAATCAATAAAAACATTTTTAAAGAAATGGTAGTACATAGAAGCACCATTTTAGCCAAAAAATATTTGTATTTAGGATTAATGCCTTATATATGTACTCTAATTTCTTTAGTATTTGAAAATGTCATTTGCAGATACATTAATACACAGGGTGTGTTGCAGTTTATTTTGAAGTCTGTTTTTATTCACACTCTTTTTAAAAAAATATTTACTGAGCCCTGCTATAGGCCAGGCAGCGTGGGCACGCGGCAGGGAGTGAGCTAAAGGGAGGAACATCGAAAGGTATCAGGTCCCAGGCTGTCAACTGTGTACAGTCTGTGCTTGCATTAGACTTTACTGTGTCTAAATATCCATTTTACTTTGTGCTTCATATTATCAGCGGACATACTAATGATGAGAATGCTGTTTGGGGCACATTCTTTGGACAGTGTTTGGATCCCAAGGAGAGATGGGACCAGACGGAGTCAATTCCATCCATCCTTCCCTGTGCGACACCCTCACTGGTGGGACCTGTGGAAGCCCTGGGCCACTGGGAGCCAGGATCCGGCTCACTTCCAGGGACCTCTGTCCAGGGTGAATGTCCCCTGACCCTCTCTATCACCCCCTTCTGCCCCGAGGTCCTGGGAGGACGGAGGAACAATGTGGAAAGTGGGGGAGCTTGAAGTGAGCAGGTGGAAGCCCCACCTGGCCCAGTGACACTCATGGACCTGCCCCTGTCAGGCCCCTGCTCCTAAGCCTTCTCACCCACCTGCAGGGCTCCCTGGGCTGGAAGAAGGCAGAGGCTACAGGAGCCAATATTATCGATTATGTAATACACATTAGATATCGGGGAATGAAGCTGCCTTAGAAACGTGAGACTGTTTTACCATTTTAGTCATTCGGTTCCCCACCACCTTTTAGGGCTGCACTATGGACAACAGCCGACGAACTGCTAAAAGCCCGTACAGAACGGGGGTTTTTCCTCCTATGTCAGAAGGAAATCCAAAATTAACAACAATCAACAAATTCCGATAAACCTGCTAGAATGTTCTTTGTGTCTTGCCAGAAAGGAAAGATGTACAAGCTTAGGTGGTGTTTGTGCCTGAGCCAGATCATACTACTTTGGCTGGCACTTCTGAATGTCTAAATCATATCCTCTAGGTCCACCATGTTGACGTCCTAAAAGGAACGAATTAGGCCCTGAATCAGTGTGAAATATTCTTTCCTTGTACTAACAGCAGCTTGTCAAGGGCGGGCTAGAGACATTCCGCCTCCAGCTCCTGTTCCATTTTACATCCAGCGATCATTTTCAAGTAGAGCCAACACATCCAGATGGATAGTCAACTATTTGGTCTGCCATCCAGATGTTTTGTCTAGACATCTAAATATATTCACCAAACAGCTGGATAGCTGACTGAAGAGTATTTATTCATCTTAATTTACTGGCTCTGGTTAGACACTCTATCCACATAAACACAGAACTTGATTTATGATTACATAGGAGTTGAAAAGATATATGCAGAGAAGTTTTTCAGCCAGTTCAGTGGAAGATAAATACCATCGGTGCATCAGTAGAACTATTCTTGGCAAATAACTATTGTTCAGCTCTCCATTGTCATCTGTTAAAAAATAAAATAAAATGAGGGGTGAGGAGGTAACAGTACTACTCTCTCTTTTTCTAATATCAGTAGAGAAACATTAGTGTCAAAAGTTTCTCACAGACTCAATTATCATTTCCTCCTACGTCTGCTGGTATTTTCTTGCAAGTTAAGTGGGCAGGTTTCACTCCCTCCTCTGGTTTCGGGTTGCCAGAATTTAGCAAGTAAAAATCCAGGACCCTTAGTTAAATTTGAATTAAGGTAAATCACAAATAATTTTCTAGTATAAGTATGTCCCATGCATTATTTAGGACAAACTTATACTAAAAATGTGTTTTATCTGAAATTCAAATTTAACTAATCACCCTGTATTTTATCTGGCGCCCCTGCTCTGGTTTAACTCTTCCTTTAAAACCAGTTCAACTCCTGTGTGACTCAGCTGTGCGAGGAATAATCCAAAATGCTATGGTAGGTACAGAAACAACATAAGCATACAGCTATAAAGTTTATAACCCAGGAAGAGATATAAGACATAAATGCAAATAGATACCGCAGCAGATTGTCCTACCCACACTTGTCTAAGCCAAAGACCAAGGAATGACCACAGCAGCATGTACCACGTGCCACAAGAAAGTTACAAAGACTGTGGGAGGGCGGAGGAAACATTCCTGACAGGCGACGTTAGGAATGGCATTATGAACATTGGAGATGACATCTGAGATGAACCCTGAAGCAGAATTTCCGTGAAAGGGGCATGATAAAGGCATGCAGGTAGAAAGATTCAGGAATGTTCCAGAAACATGAAGTGGACAGTGTGGCTAGTGTATTAGCTGTGGGCAGTAGAGGAAAAGACATGCAGAGAGCAGTGATGCTGGGGAGACAGAATGGGGTCAATCAAAAAGGCCTTAAGCACCAAGATATGAACATTGGATTCTGATCTACAGCAACACTTGCGTTTGATCGGGGGCAAGGGATAAGTATCAAGATATGTGAAGGGGGAAAGGCTCATACCAAACATCTCAATGCAAGTGCTCAGCAGTTCATCTAATGTTGCTGCTTTCCCAAGTCCACTTGACCCCATGGTTATTTAGCCGTTGTCAAAAAACTAGACACATTTTCAGCATCAAACAGACCATCTCCATAATCATGCAAGTTGGTGATGTTTGTGCCTAGTGGTGGTCTCTGTCCTTAGCTTTACTTCAAGACTCTAGAGAAACAAAAAGAAAGTTATCAGACTAGAGTTCACACCCCATTAAAGCATCACTTCCCTACCCAAAAAGATAATGGCTTTCTACAGGAAAAGTATCAGCCACAACGATATCAAAATGCTTGCTAAACTATTCCTTATTGTGTATGGTGCTCTGAGACCACAGAGATGTTCTCTATTAAATATCATCCCATTCTGCAGCTGGAATTTTTTTGGAAACATTTTCTTCATGTTCTTAAGTGATAAAATATCCAAGAATATTATAAACATAACTTGGTTTAATATTATGAGTATATAGAGGAAGATATATATATATATATATTTATATATATATATAAATATAAATATATATATATATATAAATATATATATATATATTTTTTTTTAATCCTCACCTGAGGATATTTTTTCCATTGCTTTTTAGAGCGAGTGGAAGGGAGGGAGGGAGAGGGGGGCGGAGAGAAACATCAACATGAGAGAGACACATCGATTGGTTGCCTCCCGCATGCGCCCCCACTGGGGTCAGGGATGAACCTGCAACCCAGGTACACCGTGCCCTTGACCGGGAATCAAACCCGAGACCCTTTGGTGCACACTCCAACCGATAAGTCACACCAGCCAGGGCAAGAAAGATAAATTTATAAGCATTATTCTCAGTGATCATATACATGTTCAAAAACTGGTAAAAAAAAAAAAATCTTATTTGCCTAAGTTCTCCAATAGTAACACTATTATATTTTTCTTTTTTTTAATTAAAAAAATTTAATTACAGTTGACATACAATATTATATTAGTTTCAGGTGTACAACATAGTGATTCGACATTTAAACACCTTATGAAGTGATCACCCTGGTAAGTCTAGTACCCGTCTAACACCACATATAGTTATTACAATAGTATTACTATATTCCCTTTGCTGTACTGTCCATCCCTGTGATTTTTATAATTGGCAATTTTTACATCTTAATCCCTTCTCTTTTTTTACCCATTTCCCCAACCTCCCTCCTGTCTAGCAACCATCAAAAATGTTCTCTGTATCTATGAGTTTGGTTCTGTTTTGTTTGTTCATTTTTTTGTTATATAGATTCCATATATAAGAGAAATCATATGGTATTTGTCTTTGTCTGACACATTTCACTTAACATAATACCCTCTAGGTCCATCCATGTTGGCACAAACGGTAAGATTTCATTCTTTTTTATGGCTGAACAATATTCCATCAACACTATTATAATAAGTAGTAAAAGTATGAACAATCTATTAAACACCCACATTATATACCAGGCATTATACCAAAGTCTTTACATATATTATCCAACCTGAACTTCATAATATTACTGTGATGTAGTAATTATTATTCTCAGTTTACAGATGAGGTCATGGGACTCACAGAGATTCAGCAACTTATCCAAAACCACACAAGTATTAAGGCCCAGAATCAAGACTCATAAAGTCAAGCTTTTGGGTTCCCTTCTTCCCTTTTATTATTCACCCCAGTGTAGTTATCATACGCTGTCATAATTTTGCCCCCTAATATGCTGTGAAGATATCACTCTTCCACACCGTCTCAGAAAGAGGATATAAACCAGATTATCTGTCACAGAGATAAGAAGAAAAACATGGACAGCTGTCTTGTTTTACAGCACTCAGGAAAATGGGATTGGAAACAACCTCTCAGAGTTGCTTATACTGAGAGTATCCCTGTGGGGAGCACACCATCATTTTACTTACAGAGCGAGTTCTTGATGCCGGGTCCATAGAGGGCTTGGAAAAGTCCAGACGTCATCACGATGTAAGATAGTTGCCCACTTTGGACAAGGTGGCCTTTGGGAGTCATCTTATGAACTGTTTGAAGTCAAGGTCTATTTTACTCTCGAAATGTATTTAAGCAACTGGTAATCATTGAGTGCTTGACATGTACAAGGCCCCGGGCTGGCACTGAGGCTGATAAGAGGAACAAAGCATTGTCTCGTTCCTGCCTTCGGTGGGCTCACCGTCCATTTCAGTAAGCCAACGTGAATGAATAGGGAAAAATCCCAACGTCCATGTGTACAGTTGTATTAACTCGATGGGACCACTGAAGAGGGACATTTGAGTGAGTCTGTGTTCACCAGGCATATAACTCTGGAGGAAACTTGTTTATTGTGTATTATTTTTGTGTAAGAACCATATTCTTATGCTGAAGGTACCACTCTCAGAGCATGAAAAAGGGTTTATTTCACACGTGGAATAAAAATAACAGAAACACTGAATCAATATTCTCTTACTTCTGCGGCTCAAATGATTGTTGAATGGGGAATATCAAGGTTGTCTGGAACCCACACTTTACATTGCTTCACCAGGTCACCTTACTGGTAAGGCCTTCCCTGGCCACCTACTCAAACAACACCTCTTTCTCCACGCCCAGCTCCCACTTGGCATGCCCTACCTCACTTTCTGGAGTTATTTTTCTTCTTAACACATATCTGCATTTGACATATTATATATTTTACTTGTTATTTGAGTTTTAAAAATTTTTTTTCTTTAGCACTATAAACATAAGTTCCATGAACTCAGGGATTTTTGTGGGTTTTTCTCCCTGGTGTATTCCTCAACTCCTAAGATTTTGTCTCAGACATGGAAGATACTAAAAAAAAAATTTGCTAAATTAACAAATGAATGAAGAAATCAATAAAAGAAAAACTGCAAAAAGTTTGTTTTTGAATATGCATATATTTGTCTGAATGTGTACTATACATTTTAAGAGCTGATTTTCTAGTCTGTTTTACTAACTTAAATCAGCTTTTAGTAAACATCACGAGGACAGAAGTTTCCGCCAGATCTCTGGACTTACTAGGATCTGCCCATATTTATAATACAAACTTGGTACCTTTTCCAGGACCTTTTGGGGCAGCACTTCTCTAGTTTCCCTAGTGTAAATCTTGTCAGTCCCAGTAAAAGTCAAGATTGGACAACTGACACGTTTGGTTATCTCTGTGTGTAGACAGACATTTTTTTTATCTTGTGCACTCTTGATGCTGCATAGTAGATTTATTACTAAAACCAAGCAACCTGGATTAACTAAACTAGTTTCTCAGGTCAAATCCAAAATTATTCAGCCAAGCTGTATGGAGAAGTTGTTGACCTTCCACAAGGGGTTAGAAATAACCTGGTACCAAAACCCTGTCACTGTGTTTGGAGTTATATTTGTGATCTGCAAAGAAGCCAGCACAGGAGAGCCAAGTGGGCTGGACTATCCCGTTACAATCTGTTTCTATAATCAGTAGATGTGTCTGTGTCCCTGCTTAGCATTCTGTCGCCTGCACATTTACCTGAGATCTCATTTCACAGATGTGGACACTATTCGCCACAACTGCTTTTTCAAAAGTAAAGCTCCTTTATTGTAAAAGCAACATACATGCATCATTTAAAGTAGACAGTAAGAAAGAAAAGGGGAAAGGAGTTACCCATTATATCACCATCCAAAAATAACTCCTGTTTATGTCATAACATGTTTGTTGGTTTTTCTAGGCATCTTTGTTTTGACGAGTTTCTTACATAATGTACAATAGTTTAAAGAAATGCCTACCTATTGGTTTCACACAAATTTCCAGGTCTGAAAGAATTTTAAGGGTAGTTATCATCATTGGAAACTGCATTGGGAACAGAGTCTGCAGTCCTGGCTTATCCAATTTAAACAGTAATTACTTTGGAGAACCTGATAAAAGAACAGAAAAAAAAAAAAATCCCTGGTCAGAGTTAAATAATAGAAACCCAAAGGAATCCACCTTGTGTTAAAGCATTTCCAAAAATCTTGAAATATACGTGTTTTTAGAGATTTTTGTTTAAACTTCACCCATAAAATTAATTAAGAGAAGACATTCAAAACAGTTAGTTGGTGACTTGATATTTTAAAAGTCAAGCAGTTTGTTTTTCTCTAAATCAGCCTATTAAAAACCTACAAGTGTTGCAAAACCAAAGCGTATATACATAGTGTAAAATATTACTTTAGTCCAAAAGGACTTATATCAGTGGGTTACTCATGAAGAATTTCCAAACACTGACTTTGGATGTTAGTAAATCTCTAAACAGTTTGTTGTGGTGATCCTCAAACTCTGATTCTAAATCACTCCTGAGCGTCTCAGCGTGAATGTCAATGTTATTTTAGTCCAGGTTGTTTAGTCTCCCAGTGGTTTAGGAGTTACTTTAATGTTGATACGTCCTCTCCGGCTGCAGTGGAAATGATCGCTCCCCAGCAAAGACATTTTCTCACAAAATTTCCCCAGGGATTGAATCATTTCTAATAAAGAAGTTCTCACGTCAAAAGGGTAATAGAGTTCTGTTGGGTGTGATTTCCAAAGGCCATGATACGTTCGTGCAGCAAAAAAAACGTTCATTAACGTTACTGGTGAAGCCTCTATCTTCACCAAAACCCTTGTGAGGTTGCCTAGGGCAAGAAGTGTGCTCCCAATGTTAGAAATAGTGCAAAGGAGCCAATGCAGTGCAACTATTTATTAACAGACATAAATTAGCACCCCAGGCTCTTGACGCAGAATGTTTAGAGTTCTAAAAAATTAGATTTTAACATAAAGATAACCGAACGGAGAAAGTTTTACTTTCCTCTGAGTAAAATGTTATTAATGCTGCATATGTACTAGACTATTTAAAGAGCTCGCGAGGAAGCACAGAAAATGTACCCACCACGCGGCCTGCAAAACACGGTGTGCTCAGGGAACGTGCCTCCCTTCGCCTGCTCTAGCCCTTCCTTTGCAACATGTAAAGGCTTTTAAGTTGAGGACTTAAGTTGCAATAGAAGATTCATGTGTCGAAGTGCCGGGAAGAGAGACAGTCACGTAGAGAAGGGAAAAGGAAACGGGAGGGAAAACATTGTGACGGGAGCACCCGGGAGCGGGCAGGCGGCCTCATCAGCAATGGCATCCCACTCCTGCGAGCGCTCCAGCCAAAGTCAGGTAACGACTGTCAGAGATGCTGTAGACTACATTCCCAGACTGTGTCTAGGAAGCATGCCAAAATGACAGCAAAGGCTCCGCCTGGCTCTAGGGTTGCAGAATTTATAAGGTGAAATATTACATCTAATAAGTATTCAACAAATGTTGGCCCTATTAGAACTTCCAAAGATTGTCTTATCCATAGCATTATCTTCATTCCAAGAAAACAAACAAAAACCTTTGAAAATTCTTTCCCCCTAATGTCAGATATTGTCTTTATACATAAATGACCGTATGTATGTCTTGACATTCACATGACCTTCATATGGAGACAAGGGGGTTTCTCTAAATGCCTAAATCCTCTGTGAAATGGGAGGTAAATATCACAAACCTTTAAGCCTTAAGGATTAATGACTAAGGTGTCATAGCATTTGCTGTTCTGGCAACATTCAAGCTTAATCTCCCTTTCTAACCACAGACATGAAATTTTTTAAAGTCTTATGATTATATTCTCTGAAACTCCATAGGAGAATCAAGATTATTGAGTTTCGTAAGAGAAATGATAACAAAACTCTGAAAGATAATTCATTTGACAAATACTTACTGTGATTCTATTAGACATCAGTTACTAAGCAAGGTACAAGAGTGGCTGGCAAAGGAGGTGGGGGTGAGCAGAGAGGAGGCTGAATTGGTGAGCAAGACAGACACAATTCTTGCCCTTATATCCTCGCAAAGAATTAAACAAATAATTACAATAACGTATCCTATGAGGGGGCAGGGCACTAGTGTAGTCTAGGAGCCAGAGGAGTTGAAGCTGAGCAGAGTGGGTGGGAAGGTGACAATTAAGGAAAGTTGGAAGGCATTTCGAATGACTGAAGTATCAAATGTGATGCGACATGAGACTAAAAAGTCAGCACAGTAGCTCATGAACAGTATTGTAAGCTATATTAAGGAGTCTAGACTTTATCTGAAGCACAATGGGAAACCATTGTTTTAAAGGTGAGGAGAGGGGCATGATCATATATGGATTTTTTAAAGATGCCCCTAGCTGCAGTATGGAGAAGAGATTAGTCAAGACCCACACTAATTACGGGGAAACCAGTTAGTCAATGACAGCCATTCAGGCAAGAGATGATGGTTATCTAAGCCAGTCTGTAGCAGTGGAGATGGAGAGGAATGGTTGGTTATTAAATATATTTTGAAGCTAGAGCCAATAAGATTTGCTGATTTGTTTGCTAGGGGGGATAATCAGAAAGGAGGAATCAAGGATAATTTCCAGATTTCTGGCTAGACATTTGGTTGGGTTATGGAGCCATTCCATAACCCAGCTAAAACTGCAAAAGAGAGGTGGAGAGGGGAGGAGTAGGAAGTTCATGGGAGTCAAATGATGAGTTCACTCTTGGACATGTTGAATTAAAGATGTCTAAGACATACAAGGGGAAATGTTGAGTTAGCTTCTAGGTACCTGTTAAAGATTTCGGAGTTGACACTTGAGTATGTGTAAGTGCTAAGAATCAGTGCAAAGGGAAATTTAAGGGACAAGAGAAAGAGAAATTTATCTTGTAACAAGGCCCCTGGGAGGGCAGGAGTGATGGACCCATGCACGGTGGTGGGGTTTACCTCGGATAGAGAAGAGGTGGTGTCACCTTTTTTAATAACAACAGGAAAGAGAAAAAATGGGTATAGATATGCAATTTGGCCTTTTGATAGCAGAAATCAAGGAAGTTTCTGTCTAAGCAGAAACTTTTAAAATTTACTGTAAAAAGGAGGAGACAAGTTCACCTAGTAGAAGGTCTAATGGGAAGAGGTCAGAGGTTTATCAAGAGGAGAAAATATACAAAAGATGTTGTGAAAAACAAGAACAGAAAAGAGAAGCTAGAAGTACTGGAACTATTTCCATCCAGAGTAGAAGGCTAATGTTTCCCTTCTGGAGTTTGTTTTGAGGGGAAGTTTCGTGTTCCCTGTTCCTTGGGAGATAGCCCTCATGTGTGTCAACTTTCTGATTATTTAAGGTAACTTTTCTGGAATAGCTTATTTGGCAAGTTTCTTCTGTATGGAGTAGGCAGTCCTGAGTTTCTGCTGTTACAGTCTAGTTTCCATGAGTAAGAACACATGGTTTCCATAAGGATAAAGCTCGGAGCTAAAGCACGGCTGGCATTTGCTAGGTGGTTTCCTCAGGAGGGCATGTGTCCCCGCTCCCACTTCACCTAGCTTTGCTGGAAATGGTGAAGAGGAAGACAGACACTACTGGATGTGAAAACATGAAGAAATCATTTACCTCCCACCCTTTAAATTGATCTAGAATGTTTCATTCTGGCAGCTACAACCTCAGCCACCATCCCATGTTCTCCACCTTCCCAGCCAGGTTTTCTGTATCTCTGCCCGCCCCCCCAACTCACCCTCTCCAATGCCCTCATCTGTTGTCTTAAAAAAGGCCATAAATCACAAGATACATTACCATTTTTTCTCAGTTCACTCTCCACATTTGGTATTCTTTGGTTGTTTCTGCATTGATCTTGTTTCAACTTTAATTCCCCTCTCATTTCTTTCAATGTCACCTCTCAGTTCTTTGGATTTCTCTTTCTATTTTATGTCCTTTAATAAGTTACTTTTCTCAGCATGCTCTGTCACAGTCTCACTGTCATCACTGTCACAGTTGTTTCTATGACGAACCGACTGGGATAGTATGAACTTAGGAAATGAGCCCAATGGTTACAGTAAACTTAAAATGCTGTAAATAGGCCATAATGATGACCCAGAGAATAAGTTATTATTTATGGATAGTGGAGCAATATCCCCAAAGTTTAGTTAACAATTACAATATGGGGTAGCCCTGGATAATACTGCATTTCTCAACTCCATAAGCACATAAGCAATTTTTTTTTCATTTTTTTCTTGGGGGGGGGTTGTTAAATGAGGGTTTCTTGGGTTTTTAATTTATTTTTCCTACAAAGAGCTTTTACTAAATCAGTGGAGCATTAATTATAGTAATCAATAGTCTCTACAAATACTACTTGCTGGTGGCATGCAAGATGATAGACATAAGGTTGGAAAAATTACCTCTATTATGTTTAAATCTTATAATGCCCAGAAAGCTAAGTATTATTCTGTGTACTTCCTGGATGAGTAAATTGAGGCCATGATATGTTTATATCATGTTACTCGTTTGCAAAGCCAGGTCTATCTGACTCCAAAAAATCTAAATGTTTTCCACTATCCACATAAATTTAAGCTATTATTAAGGCTTGCCTATTAGATCAACTTCTAGGCATTGTCTAGAACAAATGTTTACTATTCCCTGTGGTTGGCTTTTAAGCATTCTACCACAGGCCCTATTGTCTGAAAATGAATAACCATCATTATTACAGCAAGCTTGGCAATTCAGGGACTCACTGGTACCAAACACTGAACAGAAGTCAATAACCAGCTCAGAGCTCATCTCACAAGACCTCCTTGCATATTCTGGTGAACAATTAAGTAACGCAGTTAGGCTGTATTTTATTTATTTTTTCTTTGTTACTGGGATTCAACTTTGGCAACCAAACTAACATATTTACAGCTATCTGACATAAGTTTGATGAGAAAAGAAAGTCTCAAAGAACTCTAGTAACAAATAGCATGGAATTCCAAAGTCCCACCAAGGAAGTATTTTCCTAGCCCTTGGCCGGAGCTTGACATGGAAAAGAACCGAGGTATATATATATTACACACTTGCAATCAGGTAGTTTCCCGATGGACACATTCAACCACATGGGAGAGTTATGACCTACTATGGCGACTCTGTTCAAATTGTAAACAGCACCCCAAAATAAGGCCCCAAACTAAGACATGTTCAGCTCAGAAGTAGATGATGATGATAATGATGATGACGCTGCTAGTCACTGTGCTGAGCACTTTACACCATGAACTCTGGGAGTCCAGGCTCCACCCCAGAAATAAGGCAATAAATAAAATGCAGCTAAACCATGTTACTTAACTGTTACCCAAAAAATAATAGGAGGGCTTGTGAGATGAGCTCTGAATTGGTTATTGGTTTCCGTTCGGCACTCGGTACCAGCACGAACATGCTCCTGCCTTATGTGCCCACCATGAGCAAGAAGACATTTTCAGTCACAGTCACAAGTAAATAAAACTCTTAGGCATCCTCCCACTGGGACCAGATGACAATCTCAGAGGATAAAATCCACACAAAGAGGCTCCAAGGGAATGAAGACTCCACAGAGAAAGCCTCTAAGGAACAAGAGAATGCAAACAGAAGGCACAGCCCAGAGTACAAAATCTCCATCTAATCTACCATCACTGCGTGCTGGGGGTGGAAGCAGCCTGTCTCTGAAAACACCAGAAAAGGATTTAAAATCCTGAGTTCTAAATTGCTACGTAGGAAAGCAGCCAGAAGCACTAACAATGAAAGACTGCTGTCAAAAGTCTCTCCATGCGCACAGAGGAAGGCATGTATTTGGAGAAAGGCCAGTGATTACTGAATACCTAGTCAATGTTAAGCGCTGTGCTACGGAGATGTAAAGAGCCCGCTCTCAAGGGCCCACGTCACCATGTGGGAGACAGATTTTAAACTGGTTATTATAAAACAATGAGTCTGTTAATCCAGTGTCAGAGACACATGGCCAGGGTGTTATGAGAGCACAGAAATGGGACCGAATTCAACCAAAGTGATTTAGGAAGGCTTCCTGAAAGAGAAGACCCCTGAGAGTATTTAGTTTTATGGATCACAAAACTAAACCAGAAAATACCAGCTAAATTCAGTGATGTCAGCCAGTGAAGTGGCTGGAAATATCTGAGCAGGACTCCAGACCTGGGCATGAAATAGATATCATCAATCTGCTATCAAGAGACTTATCACAAGAAAAAAAAGAATGAGAACACACGTAAGATAATATTTAGAACAAAAGCTGATGACAGTAAAATGATTGGGATCAGACAGGACAATATAAGTTCTGGCCTGTCTTTGGATTAAAAAAAAAAATCATAAGTAATGGATGCGCTATGAAAAACATAGGGGCTATACAATACTGCTTTATTATTATAATCATTATTCATTTGATTGTTGAATTTCACTATTGATAGTGATAAGGTTTAAAAGCTAAATTTCTTACCGTACTTTTATGCTAATTTTTGTATGCATAGCTACTCGAAGATGTAATATTAATTTCCCTTTCATGTCATCATCTAAGTGAAAACATTTTGCTCTTGTTTAGAAACCAGTAGGTTTATAGCACTCTCATGGTATGGTCAAGTCTCAGTTTGAAATTACTTCTGAAGCAGGGATTTGGAGCTGGACTTTTTATTGGAACGCATCAAAAGTAAAGTATAGGACCCTGGCCGGTTTGGCTTAGTGGTTAGAGCATTGGCCCTCAGACCAATGAGCTGTGGGTTCGATTCCAGTCAAGGGCACGAACCTCGGTTGCGGTTCATCCCCGGCCCTGATCAGGGTCGCGCGGGAGGCAACCAGTCGATGTGGCTCTCTCACATTGATGTTTCTCTCTCTCTCTCCCTCCCTCTTCCCACTCTATCTGAAGATAAATGGGGAAAAAATGTCCTCAGGTGAGGATTTAAAAAAAAAGTAAAGTATAGGAACAAAAAATGTTTTAAAAAATATTTCTGTATTCTCAATTACATTTATACAACTTGAAGCCCATGATTAGAAGTCTCCATCTAAGGACTATGTCATTCTCTTTTATTTCAGATGTTTCTCCTACAGCAAATGTTTCTTTCTCAAAAAGGAAAACAAATCTCAAGAGGCGGTGATATTTCTCTTCCTTCCACCTAAGCTATTAATTTCGTATTACTCCTGAAAATAAAACATAGTGCATGCCAACAAAAGAGAAAACATAAGTAACTAGAAAATGTCAGTAGTCTCTTAGGTCCCAGTCGACTTCTCCAAGGTTCACTTTCATCATTTCTAACATCAGAGAAATAATATTACTCTGCCTTCCTCATCAGAAAATAAAAATGCGTTTGTAAAAGGATCTAAGAGCATAAAGCACAATGAAAAAGGAAGTCCTAAAATTATGAAATGTTGCAAACTAACCTTGTAAATTGTCTATTCAGAATTTAGAATACAGGGTAGGGTAAAAGTAGGTTTTCAGTAGTTTGTATGGAAAATAGTACAATAATTAATGAATAATAATACAAGAACGAACTGTGTTTCACCTACTCACAATTGTAAACTGGCTTTGGCCACATCCTGCCCATTCCCAGGTAGAACAATATCAGCGATGGAAGCAGATTCGCACATAGAAGACAAGGAGGATGTGAGGCTCTCTCAAAAATGCTGAAAAGAACTTTTGGAATTCTCAAGAAGCTTAAATGTTGACGGTACTGGTTCCTAATAGGCCAAAGGAGCCTTCAGAAATCGTGTACCTCCTAGAAACATGAATCCAACAGGCATTTTTGAAAACTATCGTGGATCTAGAGAGATAAAGGAGGAGAAAGGAAGGTAACTTCTCATAGTCAAAGGAGGAGAAGGCCTGGGAATGTGGCTTTCACTGGTGCAATTATAAAAGCAGGGAGGAATGAACTAATTGGAACTAAGTTGTTAGCAATTTAAGTAAACCTAAGGTGTCTTTTCTGGCCAAACACAAGAGCAAACAAAAGCACCAGCGCTCCAGAGGCCATGTCTCCTGTCTCCCCATCCTTCACAGCCAGTTAAAGTTTGGGGCTCGTTCCAGCTCTCTTCAGACCACCAAAGCCCAGCTCCATCCAGCTCTGCCTCTGCCCCCACTCCACAGGTCACCACACCTCTCTGGCGGAAGTCACGCCAGTGTTCAGCAGCCACGTGTTGCTCTTGACCATACTCTTGCTAAAAGTTTATCCTTGGACGGTTTTCCTGGCAACTTCTCTTCCCTGGCTTTCCTCCTATGCCTCTGGTCACACTTTCTCAGTCTCGGCTGCAGACTCCTCTCCTGCTGCTGGGGGTTTGCAGGTCTCTGTGCCTGGCCTTCTCCTCTCACCTCCAACTCTCTGCAGTCAACTCACCCACTACCACCACTTCAACCACCACCTCTATGTGGGTGACTCCAAACCAAACGAAGGCCAGCTGCATAGTGTACTGAAGAGGATGGAGTGGGGTCTGGAGACAGGCAGACTTGGGAGGGTGTCCCAGCTCTGCTACTACTGGTGTGTGACTTTGGGCAACGTTTACTTAACTTCTGGGTAAGTTTTCATGATCATACTAGCATATGTTGCTAATGGAAATGTAGAATGATACGGCCACCTTGAAGGAAAATGGTTTGGCAGTTCCTCAAAAACTTCTATGTACAGTTACCATACGGTCTAGCAAATTCACTCTTAGGTATATACCCAAGAAAATCAAAAACTTACGTTCACACGAAAACTTGCATACAAATGTTCATAGTAGTATTATTCACAATAGCCCCCAAATGGAGACAACCCAAATGTCCGTAACTGATGAATGGATGAACAAAATGAGGTATATCTATACAATGAAATATTATTCAACCATACAAAAAGAATCGAGTACTGACACATGCTGCAACGTGGATAAACTTTGAAACCATTGTGCTAAGTGAAAGAAGCCAGACGCAAAAGGCCATGTCCTATACTGTATGACTCCATTTTGAAATGTTCAAAATAGGTAAATCTATAGAGACAGAAAATAAATGAGTGGTTGCCAGGGGCTGAGGGAAATGGGGTACAGGAAGGGACTGCAGAGTTCAGGGTTCCTTTTTGGGATGATGAAGGGGTCTGGAATTTGATAGTGGTGGTTGTACAACCTTGTGAATATATTAAAAGTCACTGCACTGTACAGTTTAAAGGGTATGGTATATGAATAAATCAGTCTGAAATTTTTTATTTAATGAAAAATCTGTCCTCTTCACTTTCCTGAACTGCTATATATCCTATACTTCCTTCCTTGATTCCTCAACCTGCCTCCTGAAGTCTACGCCAGAAACTTGGAACTCACCCTAGATTTCCTCGTACCTTCTTTCACCCTCTCCCCATATCCAAGTCTGATCGTCTCCCTCCCAGGTGCTCCTCATATGCCTCTCCACCTCTTCTCCAGTGCCACTCCTGGGTTCAGAGCAGCTGTCCTTCCCCTGCCCCTGGTCCACTGCAGTGCTTACTTATAAGGCCTCGAGCTTAACTCTCACCTCCTATTAATCTCTACTGGTGCCAAACCAATCTTTCCGAATTATCAGATTGATCATGTGACACCCATTTTCAAAACTCTTTCACCATTCCCCATTGTCTCCTATCTAAATCTAAAGTCCTCGAAAGGCTTACAAAGCCTTTCACGAATGGCCCCCGCTGTCTGTGCACCCGGCCCCTCACTCTTCTGTATTCACCTTTGCTTTCCTCCACCACGTTATATTGTAAAATGAATTTTTTTACATAGTGCCCCTGTAATATGGAGTGAATGTTTGTGTTCCCCCGAAACCCATACGTTAAAATCCTTGTAATCCCCAATGTTATGGTATTTGGAGAAGGAGCCTTTGGGAGATAATTAAGTCATGAAGGTGATTTGTTGTTGAAGACACCCAGTCTATGGTATTTTTGTTATAGCAGCTTAAACTAAGGCATCATGCTTTGCACATATTGCTTTTTTTGCACAAATGTCTCCCCTCGCCCCAATATGCCTGCTTGGCAATCACATACTCACTTCTCAGATACCTACTTGAATTCTCCTCCTCCCTCCCACCCCTTCCAGGCAGACTTTGGCACTGACTTCCTTTGGGCTTTGCATGACTTGCATTACAGAATGGTTCAGCTGCCCCAGTAATTTCTTGAGAACCAGAGCTTGTCTTTTGTCTTTCTAGCCCCCAATACAGAAGTGTGTCTGATATCTTTATACAGTTATCTTTCTCTGCCATCTCATTCTTCCGACATGGTCTTCAAACTTCAAATGTGTTTCTTCTCCAATTTTCTTCTCTGATCTTATTCTTGTCTTGAATTGTTTCTTTTGATTACTGAATGAATTTACTCCATTTATATTAACATGCCCATAATGGAATTTCAAGACATGCTTCCAGGTTTGGGGTATTATGGATTTATGTTAAAGAAAATAAAAATACACTGAATACTTTTTCTAGTCAATTTATCTTCTGTTTCATAAACACTTTTTTTTTCTGTGCCAGACACTGTGCTTAACACCATGGCAGAGGTACAAGTATCTACCAGGCACAGATTATGATCTCAGAGGGCTTAGGATCTACAGAGGGGACACACATGAGCAGAAATTAGGGTAAAGAGCATTACGAAAGAGTCATGAGAGAAGTAAAAGCAACTCTGACTCACGGAACTGAGATGTTCTGAAGCATAAGTGGGGTTGCACTGAGCTGAGAGAAGAACACTGCATGCAGAGAAAATGACAGAGAGGGGCAGAGAGGTGTGGGGAAGCAGGAATGCTAACAGAAGGATGAAGTCTTAAAACTGGAATAAAAATATACATGTGTTGTTCTTTCACTCACCCAACATTGAGAGAGGGAAAGAGGAACTGCCGTGTTCTGAGTATCACAACTGAAAGCTTCTGTGAAGGTCCATGTGATCTTATCCAATGTAGCCCTTTCTGTGACTCTGTATAGACTTTACACATTTTACTCGTTTAATGAGTTCTCTTCTGAGTACAGCTTAATGTTAAGCACCTGAAACTGAGTGCCAGACCATTGGGATCCAATTAGACTCTTGCACTTTTTAGCTGTATGGAAAGTTATTTAATCTGTGTCTTTGTATCTTTATCTCTATTGTAGGATAATAATAGAATCTATGTTGTAGGGTTGTTGTGAGAATTAAATGAGTTAACACAGGTAAAGTGCTCATTAACTGGTACATAGTATATTCTCAAAAAGTGTTAGTTACTAATTATTGTTTTCCTGGTAAGTAACCAGGAGGTGCCCTCTACCTATGGGGTGAAATAGCTCCTATGTACATCATCTCTCTCAAACTCATAAGCCACATATATTTTATCTACATATACCCCTAATGCAAAAGAAATAAAGGAAGGAGGGGAGAGAGGGAAAGAGGGAGGGATGGAGAGAGAGCGAGAGAGAGAGAGAGAGAGAGAGAGAGAGAGAGAGAGAGAAGGGAAAATGGGGGGGGGAGAAGAAGGAAGCATAGGCTGAAAATTTGAGCTATAAAGTGAGAGCTAGCTTAAATTCCGTTTCTACTAACTATGTCTCAATCCCATGTTTTCTTAAATAAAGATTCTATAATCAGCTTCATACTCAGTAGTATTCATTATTTTGGGAGGATAAAATTAGCAGTCTATACACATACAACTCAACCTATTCAAATATATATATATATATATATATATATATATATATATATATATATATATAATTTTTTTTAATCCCCACCTGAGGATATTTTTCCATTGATTTTTAGATAGAGTAGAAGGGAGGGAGAGAGGAAAGGAGAGAGAAACATCGATGTGAGAGAGACACATCGATTGGTTGCCTCCGCATGACCCTGACCGGTTCAGGGGATTGAACCTGCAACCCAGGTCCATACCCTTGACCAGAATCAAACCAGAGGACCTTCAGCCTGAGGGCCGATGCTCTAACCACTGAGCAGAACTGGCCAGGGCTTCAATTGTATTTTTATTGCTCAGTTGCAATCTATTTTTTATCGTAAGTACTTAAGGGGATACAAAGATACCTATATGTCCCCAGAAAGGAGGCAGGAGGTTTCAGTAGATACGTATAGAAATGCCAGTGGTATCTCATGCGTACCAATGAGTCAGGAATGGGACCTCAGCGCTGACAATGGCATTCATTCTTCGGGGAATGGAAATACATGCATGCCAGGTGATTAATATCCCTAAATTCAATTCTCGAGAGTGAATAGTACACAAAAGCATTTCCAAGAAAAGTTTTGCTGGTGGATCCAGTCACAATAAGGATGTTGAGAAGTTGAACTGTAAGTGAAACCAAGCTGGGCACTAAAATTAGAACAAGTGCCTCCTCGGCTTCTGTGGTAATTTGTGGGGATTTCACAAATCCGCATGTTCACACAGTCTGAAACCCTTGCCAGTCTTTATCTCACCACAATATCTCATCCTCAGTGGCTCCTTTTCAACACGCTTCTAATTTCTAGTCTGGGAAACAGAGCGTGCTTTTCTTTATTTAATTATCTTAGCACTCTTTAACTATTGATCACACAAAACCTGAACGTATTTACCACACATTTAGGTGAAAAGATACTTCTTCACTACCAAATGCAGTACAAATTATTTATTGCATTTTTAAAGCAGAAAAATACAAATGAAAATGTTTAGACCTCCTACTAAGTTATTACGATATAATCATGTAGTAGTAATACTTGGTTTGAGAGATAAAGGCAAAAAGCCACCATAAAAAGATCAATGACTGGGAAAAGGTACCGAACTATCTGAAACAGTATCTAGACTGAAAAATCAAAGACGCTGGAGACCCGAAATGTATTACTTTCATGCATCCAAGCAGCGTGAAAGGAGCCCAGGTTTCGTTAGAGTGTTTTTGTTTCTCAGATATTATAGTTTCCTTTTCAAGATTTAAGTTTGCTTTTGGAAGTCTCCAATAGCATGCTGTGTACAAAGTGCCAAACATCTACTTTATAAAAACTAGAAAATACCCTATGTGCCCTAGATGCATCCAAAGCTCTGTGTCTTTGCTGCAATACGGAACACTCTGAATCATTCCAGCGGGTTTTCTGTTGAGGATCGTGTTCAATATGACTGTGCAGATGCCACATGCTGGACGCCAGCAATGTCTCACATAGGTGTGCTGTGGGTCCCAACACAAAATCATGCTTTCCATCATAACCCAAGAACTCTGGCTCTGACAACGAAATATAATTTAAATACCGCCAGTGGCGGTTTAACATTATAAATATTGTTCTCAGATGCCCTTTCTTTTTTACGTTTTTCTCTTCATCTGAGAAAGCCTATTTAAAGACACACAAATAGTAAACCACAAGTCTTGTTTTTTTCCCTCCAAAGTGGAGACAGTGCACATGAACACGTTCTTCCTCACTCACAATCCACAGCTGATGAAACGCTGACCTCTGGGAAGGAGATCTAGCCCAAGGATGTCATTTTCTGTGAGGTTCGCATAAAATTGGTTCTCACAAAATTTCAAAAAGATTTGAAGTAGTTGCAAAAATATACAAATCTAGCCCTGGCCAGTTTTGCTCAGCAGTTAGAGTGTTGGCCCGAGGACCGAAGGGTCGTGGGTTCGATTCCCAGTCAAAGGCACATACTTGGGTTGCAAGTTCGATCCCTGGCCCTGGTTGGGGTCATGTGGGAGGCAACTAATCAATGTGTGTGTGTGTCTCTCTCTCCCCCCCTCCCTCCCTCCCTTCCACTCTAACTAAAAATTAACGGAAAAATATCCTTTGGTGAGGATTAACAACAACAAATACACACACACACACACACACACACACACACACACACACACACGTAAATCTAGTTTTTCACATTAAGAATCCACTTTTCTGGATTCTTGCTGAAAAATCAGATCTGCCAATTCTAGGGCTACATCCCAGTGAGCAGAGGAAGCTTAGGAGCCCCTACCTCCCTGTTCCCCAAAATCCCCACCACCCTCTACGTCTCCCCAAACTGAGGCCACGTGTCATTGCCATTTATCATCCCACTGTGTGCCTTTTCGTTTTTAGTAGATTTAAGAGATATTACGTGTCCCAGACACAGAACTTTTCTTGTCCCTGATCCACTTCACCCATCCTGGTATCTTCTTGGCGCATTTGCATCTGTGAGCCCCAATCCCAGGTTTGTCAGGCTGCTTGCTGACATTACAGACGCTAAGCGAAAGCTAAGGAGGACTCTTCTGCGTGTCAGACTTCAGAATGTCATTATTTGTGGATTGGACAAGGAAGAATCAGCTCCTGTGCCCTCTGGCATATTCTCGTTCAAAAAGTAGGCTCGAATTGCAAGACAAACTTGACCTCTTGCTCAAGCAAGAAAGGGAGTTTGGGGATTTCCATAGCATTTGTCAAGCTTGATTAGGCTAATATGTTATTACTTATTTATATTTATAATATGATTAAAATGTCTAGATTACCTCCAAGCTTTGCTTTTTTCCCCCTGATTTTTGTGTTTTTCTTTTACAGAAAAGTTCTTGTAATCAATAAAAGAGGTGTTCGCCAATGATTCCCAAAGAGCATGGGACATGGTGCCAGTACCCTCACAGCACTTTAATTTGTACGTTCTGGAAAGCTTAAGGGAAAATAGAGTGAACACTGGGCAATCTACTAAAAAAATATGCACGTACTCGTGCTTCGAGGCAAATACATTTCGAGTTTCCACCCACTAAGTATCTGGTTTCACTCTCTCCCACTCCCTCTCTCTGTTGCTTTGCATTTGTTGACTGCAACCAGGAACAGCTACTCCTCCATGTCAGGCTCAAGTAAACACAGGGACTCATGACGGTGGACTTCTCAGGATAATTTCCAGCACTCGGATAATGAGCCACGTGGATAATTAGTGACTATACAAGCTGAGCTGGTATTCTTCCTTTGCTGTTGTTTATCACGCTGATGGGAGAAACCAGAAACCAGGGGAGGGCTTCTTACTGGCCAGGGCGTTGGCAAGGATTTGCCTCCAAACGCCGGGATTCATCAGCTCCCTCATTCACGTGTTCTGGTAGTGCTGCTTTTGGTCTATTCAGAGAAACTCTGCAGTTCTAACAGAGAAAGAGATTGCGGTGCAGGAGAGAGCATCCCCCTTTTTCAAGGGGACCCTTTATTTACCAGGTTACCGTATTTTATAAAGAGGAGCCCAGGGCCAAACACATAACATAACTTGCCCATGTTTAAACAGTGAGTTAAGGAAAGAAAGGGAAATGTTCTCTCACCGTGCACTTCCATAGAATCCAGACTCACCCCGAGGTCCCTGGGACATAAAAAGTACATGTGTCAGAAAGCTGATTTTGAACTAATGCATCTGCTTTAAAAAGTGTGAGTTTTGCCCTGGCCAGTTTGGCTCAGCGGTTAGAGCGTTGGCCTGCGGTCCAGAGAGACCCGGGTTCGGTTCCCGCTAAGGGCATGTACCTTGGTTGCGATTTGTCCCCGGCCCTGGTTGGTCGTGCAGGAGGCAGCCACTCGATGTGTCCCTTTCATATCGATGTTTCTCTCTCTCTCTCTTCCTCTCTCTCCCTTCCACTCTATCTGAACAAAAAATGAAAAAATGTCCTCAGGTGAGGATAAAAAAATTAATTAATTAATTAAAAGTGTGAGTTTTCAAGCACAAAGTGGCTCTCTGTCACACAGATATGGAGAAATGAAGCCGCTATATCGCTGTCAGTCATGGAACTTCTGTTCAGCAGTCTGATTTCACTCTTTGCAAAAACGATTCCAACCTAATCATCTCCCTTTGTCAAAATCATTTTTGAATTCAGCAGTCTAAAATGATAGTGGAGGTTTTAGGAAGAAGCTAAAGTTCCTGGTTGGTGGGTACTGAGCATCTGCAGCAGCTCTGGGTGCCCTTGAGATGGGCAAAGACGTGCTGGTGAAGGTGAGCTCGACTCAAATGACTCTCGTCACAAACAGCTGGCTCTCTGGCTGACATCTGCGTCCCGAACCCTGTCTATTCATCTACTGTCACATGGGACCTTACTGATTGTGTAGGTTACCTCTGGTCACACAAACTTTGGCTTTCCTTTTTAAATCTTCCAAAAAAGACCTGTGCATGCCCTCTCTCCCCAGTCTAAACCCATTCTTTCAGCATCAGTGGACTCGAGACTCTGCCGCTGGTCTCCCAGGTTTGGGACCACACAGGTTACCAAGTGCAGCTCCCATTGTCTTTGTCTTCAAATTTCACCTATATCAGACGGTGGCAGCTTTTTAAAAAGAGGGATAAGGATGGGGTAGTGATTTTTAAGGAGCAAATACTTCCCACATTTCTAGTGGTTTGTTTAGGGCTTGGGTGGCTCCAATCTTAACATGGGGGAGAGATTTCTCTACTTTACAAAATGGGATTGTTGTCTTCAGGAGGATACCTGCCTCTTATTAAACGCTTGAGAGAAATTCAAGGAGCCCCCTGAGTTCAGACGGACCACCTGCACAGATCTCAAAGGGTCTGTGAACCACTACTCAAATACACAAAGACTGAATGTCCCAGAAGATTTCAGAAGAAGACAAAGGGGAATCAGTATTTCCTGAGGTTCCACCATCCAATGTCATTTTTATACCTTAAAAAAGATGGACTTGCCCAATGCAAAAGAAGAGGAAAAAAGCATCATTCCCTGTTTCTCACTATCTGCTTTTTCAAATCACAAAAATTTGAGATACTAAAATTTTTACCCCATCTCAAGAGTCCATGAGCAACCACAAACTGAACATTCAATTTAAAAACAGACGTTTCCTCTTTGCAGAGGCACCTATGACCCTGTCGAGATCTAAAGGTGCTACCCTTTACTCCTCCCCTTGAAGTTGTTGCCTTTGCCATTTCCTTCACCTGTTACCCTTCAGTACCTTGGCCAGACGCCATCAGCCAGGGGCCACTGTTCTGCGTGGTCCACCAGCTTCATATGGTACTAACCACGGGGCAGCAGAGAGGAGGGTTCTGAGGCCACATGGACAATCAATTACATAATTCTTTTTTTTGTTGTTGTTAATCCTCACCAGAGGATATTTTTCCATTGATTTTTTTTTTATTTTTTTTTTTAGATAGAGTGGAAGGGAGGGAGGGAGAGAGAGAAACACACACACATTGATTGGTTGGCTCCTACACAACCCTGACCAGGGCTGGGGATGAAACCTGCAACCCAGGTATGTGCCCTTGACTGGGAATTGAACCTGAGACGCCTTGGTCCCCAGGCCAAAGCTCTAACCACTGACCCAAACTGGCCAGGGCGACAATTATATAATTCTATTGACCTCATAAAAACACTGTCATATGGCATTCTTCAAATAGGACTTACAGCAATGAAGATGACTGACATTTTGTTGGATCACAAACCACAAGGGTTCAGACACGGGTGCAGTGCAGTCCTCAGACTAAGGAAATTGATGGTACATGTGATCTCTGCACCATCTTGAACAGGGTTTTGTATGTATTGAATGTTTTTCTTCAAAGGAGATTAGAAAGCAATAATCTAACTTCATCCTATAAAATAATTATGTAAACGAGAGTTAATGATATTATTTCTATGTTATCAATAAGCAAATTGGAATACAAAGAAATTTAGTGTTTTTTCAATTGGTTAATCTGTCAACAAGCAGTTATTTTTATTTCATTTTTTAAAATTTTTTTATTTTTTGCATTTATCTTCAGATAGAGCTGGAGGGAGAGAGGGTGGAAGAAAGAGAGAGAAACACTGATGTGAGAGAGACACATCGACTGGTTGCCACCTGAACAACCCCAGCCGGGGCCAGGGACAAACCGCAACCGAAGTACGTGCCCTTAGCGGAAACCGAACCCGGATCTCTTTGGTCCACAGGCCAATGCTCTAACCGCTGAGCCAAACCGGCCAGGGCAACAAGCACTTATTAAATATTATATTTTTTCCTTGTATTTTCCAGGTGGTGTTTAAATGTTAACTTTTAATTTAATTAACATTATGATTCTAACAACAAAAGAATCCAATCTTGATCTTGGTGACAGGAAAAATGTCTTTTTTAGGCCCAGTATCCAAATAGTCCTTTATTGACTCAACAAATATTGATTGAGCACACGCCTCCACCTTCCAAACACTATGCCAGGGCCTGGGTATCCAGGGGTGAATGAAACAGACCTGGCCCCTGTCCAGGGGAGTATACAGCTTAGGGAAGAAAACCAACATCAAGTAAGTAGACAGACAAATCAATGTATAATTTCAAATTGTTGTAAGAGCTATGAATGAAAACCCACACAGGATTCTAGGACAGAATGAATACAAGATCTCTTCATCAACAACAAACATTTGAACAAAGTCATCTTCCCAGACATCATCTCGGTTTGATTTTCGGTGCTTGCGCCAGCTGGCAGGATCGACCATGGCAGAATATGACTTAAGACATTTCAAAGCTCTCTAAATCTAAACGTATCTCATGCTCCACTGATGTATTTTGACCTGTGTCTTATTTCTGTGTCAATTGCTTCCAGTTTCATTTTATTTTTGCTGTTTATCATAAACTGCCCCCCCCCCCACTTTTTTTGTAATATGTGAATAAAGAGTTTCTCTTTAGTGAGAACATTTTACCTACTTTCCTATGCCCAGGTATTGGCTCATCTTAATCTCAGGATGACTGCATAGAATGCATTGCCTCTACTACAGTTTTTACATTTATTTATGTATGTATGTATTTATTTATTTATTACAGATGTTTCTCCTTTTTCCCCCCATTGACACCCTCCTCCCAATCCCGGTCCCCCCTACCCTAGTATTATTGCCTATGTCCTTGTTTACACATATATGCATATAAGTTCTATGGTTTATCTCTTCCCTCTCCCCACACCTACCTCTTCTGAGGTTTGTCAGTCTGCACCCCACTTCCATGTCTCTGGGTCTATTTTGTTCCTCAGCTTGTTTTGTTCATTATATTCCACAAATAAATGAGATCATGTGATACTTGTCTTTCTCTGACTGGCTTATTTTGCTTAGCATAATACTCTCCAGGTCCCTCCATGTCGTCTCAAAGGATAAGAGATCTCTCTTTCTTATGGCTGCATAGTATTCCATTGTGTAAATGTACCACAGCTTTTTTATCCACTCATCTATTGATGGACACTTGGGCTGTTTCCAGATCTTAGTGATTGTAAATAGTGCTGCTATGAACATAGGGGTACATATATTCTTTCTGATTGGTGTTTCAGGCTTCTTAGGATATATTCCTAGAAGTGGGATCACTGGGTCAAATGGCAGTTCAATTTATAATTTTTTGAGGAAACACCATATTGTTTTCCATAGTGGCTGCACCAGTCTGCATTCCTACCATCAGTGTACTAGGGCATAATTGCCAACGATACATCAGATAAGGGGTTAATTTCCAAAATATATAGAGTACTCATACAACTCAACAAAAGGAAGACAAAGAACCCAATTTAAAAAAGGGGAGAGGATCTAAATAGATACCTCTCCAAACAGGACATACAAATGGCCAGGAGACATATGAAAAAATGCTCAATGTCACTAATCATCAGAGAGATGCAAGGTTTTTACTTTTAAATCATCCACTACATTGTATTCTCACTCTGCAGAGCAGTTGCAGGCAGGGAGTGATGCTCAAGGCAAAACTATTACAAGTGATTTGTTCTCATGCCAGCTCTATCACTTACTGTCAGAAAGCTCACACTTTGTCAATTTCTTCATGTTGAAATGTCATTAGCATTTACTGAGAGGCACATGGCTTTGGCAGGTAAATATTAGACACTGTGACAAAGGCTGTTTTGTTGTAAGTGTGGCTGCTCCATATGGCAAAAACCTTTGAGGATCAAGGTTCTCAAACAGCTTCTCATTTTTATAAATAACAGTAAGAATCAGCCATGACTGTGTTCGTCCTTCTTGAATCACAGACTTTCCTTTTTTTTTTTTGCAAAATAAATGTATAAGTTTAATTTTTCTTGTATAAAATATAAATTCTGCATAAACAAACATTGAACTCTGGTTAATGACATACATAATGAAGTGTTTAGGAATGAATTATACTGCTGACTGCAACTTATTTTGAAGGGAAAAAAGACGAACCGATGAATGGATGAGAAATGAATAAATGGATAGATGTGTGAAAAAGCAACTAGAATAAATTAATGGTAAAATTGAATATGGATATTCACTATACATTTAGAACATATTCATCATATACTGTAAAAAAAAATTCTTCCTTTATTTTAAATTTCCTCTTTGAAACCTTCAGTGTTAGGGGATCCAATGAACAAATTATGTTCATTAGCCTTTATGATTTTATGACTATTGACTACATGTAATCTGAAGAGCGCTCAGTTACCAGTCTGTCCAAGTGGCTCCTCTCTGTCTCCTTGAGCATTTAATTGTTATTCTCTCAATGTTTTCCAATTTTTGTTAATGATGTTCTTAAGGTGGAGAAATCAAAATTACTTTAAATATCCCAAGTCTCAAAGTGTTGTTTGAGGGCAATAGGAAAATATTTTTGGATTTGTGTCCAATAGTCACTGGCAAATGAAGAACCAGACTAAACTGCTTTTCAAGGAATCTCTACAGTACAGTTAATGGCATATTCATATGCTGATTATACAAGTTAAAACCTCCAAATTTTCCTCAACTCTCTCCTCTCCTTCACTCCCATATCTAATTGATCTCAAGAACTATTAACTTTGTTTTTTAAATATTCTGAATATTTTTCCACCCTCTCCACCACCATTGACTTGATTCAGACCAACCTCTGGAGTCTTCCATGGGTCTGGTATTTTTCCTCTTCAACCTGACCTCCTCATTGTCTCCAGAGTTTTCTTTGCAGAATTCAAGTATATTCATATCACTCCTTTACCTGACAAGCTTCGATCATAGTTAGGAATTATTGTTAATTGTTTTAAATGTATTAATGATATTGTGGATTTTTAAAAAGAGAACTTATCATCTAGAAATACATAGTAAAATATTTATAGATGGAATGATGAAATATCTGGGATTTGCTTCAAAACTGTTATGGGAAGGAAAGAACATGGGTGGGGACATAAAGGGGACAAGGTTGGCCATCGAAAACTGTTCAAGTTGGGTATTGAATACATGAGGGTTTGTCTGTTCAAGTTGGGTATTGAATACACGGGGGTTCGTTATACTGTCAACTTCTGTGTATGTTGGAAATATTCTATAATAAAAGGTGTGTTTTCTTAAACTTTAAATGGTTCTCAAAAATCTCTAAATGCTTCGGAAGGGCAAACACTACCCTTAACCCGGGGACCACATAGTCTTTGAGACTTTCCCAGGTTTCTCCTCTAACATACACCCCACGATTCACATCTGCCAAGCTACATGTTATTCCCGGAGTGGACTCTTTCAAAATAGAGTTTTTCCTCCTGAACAATGACTACTAATCCCTGTATACCCAGTTCAAATGTCACCAACCCTAGAGAACCGCCGCTGAGTCACCCTGATATAGTCGTCTTCATAGATGATTTCCATAGAACTCTGTACAAACCTCTTTTACAGAACAAATATGTTATAATAACTTTTAAAACATTTATCTGTGATCTGCTTAACTAGGTGGTAATATCCTATAGGGTAAAGTCTGTGCCATTATTCATGCTTGTGCGATATGTAGTACAAAGCATCTTTTTGAAAATACTTGCCAAATGAATCAACTAAAAAAAATACCTGGAGAGTATTATGCTAAGTGAAATAAGCCAGTCAGAGAAAGACAAGTATCACATGGTCTCACTTATTTGTGGAATATAATGAACAAAATAAGCTGATGAACAAAATAGACCCAGAGGCACAGAAGTAGGGTTCAGACTGACAAACCTTAGAGGAAGGGGGGCTGCGGGGGGGGGAGGGGGAGATAAACCACAGAACTTACATGCATATAAGCATAACCAATGGGCATAGACAACAGTGCTGTGGTGGGGGGGGGATCTGGAAGAGGGTGTCAATGGGGGAAAAAGGAGAAACATCTGTAACAAAAATAAATTAATTTAAATAAAAAATACCAAAAAAATAATAAAAGATAAAAATACTTTGGATTTTTTCCCCTTTACTTTGTTACTAAACGTAAATTCTCGGCTTCCACATAAGGGGGTCCCACAAACTAGATTGTATATACTGAGGTTTTAATAGCTTTTGGTGTAGCAGAATTTCCAAATCTGAGGATGAAAACTTAAAACAATTTCTCAAACATATTAGCCTCGCTTCCTCAAGCTTGATATGAGCTAGTATTCCAAATGGTTGCAGAATTTTATGCACGACACATTTCTCACTCATCCTTATAGTGGGAAAAGATAAAGCCTCAATTCTTATGCAACAATACCACCATCACTGGCTTGACTCAAGCAAAAGCAAAGTTCCTGCAGCTTCCAGCGTGAGGATAGAAGCAGCATTTCTTCAAAAACATAGAGAATTAAAACAGCATGAGACACGTTCCACCGGTCCTGCTTCAAGGTCTCTCGGCCCTTTTCTCTATCTGTAATCATGGCCCTGAGAAACCATTTCTGAAGGAAGGATGACTGCCCTACTTGGTGCCAACATTAAGTCACTTCTTGCAAACACCAAATATAACTTAAAGCAAATTGTCACTGCTGGTTAATCAGCCAGGTCCTAGTCATGGTCTTTTCTATACGTGTCATCATATGAGATAGAATAATGATTTTTGAGTGTTGCCAGAGGCTTAGCTTTACAAAAACACCCTGCCCAATGCCAGCACACTTCAACATGGGAACTGGATGAGTGTTTTCTGGGGAGGGGCTGAGGAGAGCTGAAAGGAGACTGCAAGAGGCGGGCATGACTCCACAGAGTCCTGGGATGTTTCTTTGTCCTACAGCATCCTTCTAATGGAAATGGCTATGTATTGGGCATGACATCATGTCAGTTGCTTGACAGGGACAGCAGAATCCAGACTCCACACAATGGCTGCCCTTTGCATAGTGAGCATCTTTTTTGTTTGTTTTTTATCCTCACTGAGGACATTTTTTTTTTTTTTTTTTTTGCATTTATCTTCAGATAGAGTGGGAGGGAGAGAGAGAAGGAAGAGAGAGAGAGAAACATCGATGTGAGATAGACACATCGACTGGTTGCCACCCGACCCCAACTGGGGCCGGGGACAAACTGCAACCGAGGTACGTGCCCTTAGTGGGAACCGAACCCGGGTCTCTCTGGTCCATGGGCCGACGCTCTAACCGCTGAGCCAAACCAGCCAGGGCGTGAGCATCAGTTTTTAACATAAACATAGTGTGGTTGGAACAGAAAAGATATGCACTTGTTTCCAGGCAGATTAGGATCAGAACCCTGGCTTCCCTGCTGCTGGCTTGGGACTCAACCCGCTCAGAAAGTTCGTTACCACGCTTCTGCAAGTGTCAACAACACTGTCTACCCTGGGAAGCTGTGCAAACAAACGGCAGTTTCTTTCCTCTCCCAGTAGCAGACTCAGTTTGAATGCCGACCACAGAAGGAAAGTGGAGACAGACTCATCAGACTCAGAGTGACTGGGAAGAGACAGGGACAGGAAATCTCGAGCACCGCCATGTGAACTGAGCGCTGTCCTTGCCATAAAAAACACCGATCTCTAAAACATCCTGTCAACCCATATGATTACGAATAGCAGGCATTCCATGCATAGATGAAATACTTTCTACTTTTAAAAAGCAGAACTGAAGTAGAGCTGAATCCCAAGTCAGTCAAATTGAACCTAAGATATGAATTTTCCAGAACCAAATATGGAAATTATACTCAGTTCTTCTATTTTAAAACCGCTTTTAAATTCTTAGGTAATTTATGAGCTCCAGAAATCTGTTATGAACCTGAGATTTGAATACATTATTCCTTGATAGTCACAGGGCGAGTTCTTACAGTGTGGTTGGAAAAGGACATTCGTTCTTTCCAGCTCCTTGATTCCAGGTCTAAGGAGTTTGGGCAAATCAGGTCAGTTGGTTTTACAGTGTGTAAATTCCTCAAAAAAAAAAAAAATCCCTAGTGCTATCTTCTCAAAGTGAACTTATATAAAAGACCAAACAAACAAACCAACCTCAGCTTAGCCCACTTTGAATTATTCGACAAAAGGAAAAATATTACTTTCTCAAAACAAAATAGAGGATAGAGGAGAGACTCAATGGCCTTTCTTTCTTTCTTTCTTTCTTTCTTTCTTTTTCTTTCTTTCCCTTCCTTCCTTCCTTCCTTCCTTCCTTCTTTCCTTCCTTTCTTTCTTTCTAATGGCAGAGTCATGGCCTCTTTACCTGCGTTCTCCAACTCATGACCTTCCTTTTGTCTGGTTCATCAATTGCTAAGGTCTCTACCACAGTACAGAAACCTCAGAGGGGGAAAAGGAGAAGCAATTAAAAATCACTTACACGCATTCAAATGCAGTTACATGTTTGCAATGTTTTTCTTCTTCATGAATTTGCATGTCGTCCCTGCGCAGGGGCCATGCTCATCTTTCTTGTGTCCTTTGATTTTAGTGCACATGCTGCTGAAACCAGCATTGTCTGCATTTTTAAATTAAGCAGCAGCTAAGGACTTGCTAAAATGAACTTCTGGAATTCACTATGTACTTAACTTGCTCCATGTTATTGCCCCCTTACTAGCTCTCTGTCAAAGACTGTACCTAGAACATGTTCAAAGACGAAACTCTGAGCACACTTACAATGCTAAAGCAAACCAATGGCGTAATGATCCATGTGAGGGCCTTGGGACATTTTGTGGGCTGGAAATAGGTCCACCAAAACCAATACTAATATACGGATAGGGCAGCTGTTGACAAATAGGGAAGCCTTCAGATAAAAAAAATATGATCACAGAGAAACGGAAAAGATGTTGGGGTATCTGCAGCTACCTAAATCATTTATATATTTAGTTGAATTCTCCACTTACAATGGAGGCATAAAAGCATATATGATTTCAAATTCTGTACACTGTTATCTGGGAAACTTTAACCCACCATCTCATTTTCTTTTTAAATTTTCTTTTCCCTTTTGTTCTCTTGAAAGGTGCAGATTATCACAGCAGTCACTAAAGGAAAATGCTCTTCGAATCAGTTCATGAATTAAATGTTTTCCAGGACTTTTAAAAAATATTTTTTAATTGATTTTTAGAGAAAAAAGGGAGAGGGAGAGAGAGGGAGAAACATCAATGTGAGAGTGAAACATTGATCAGCTGCCTCCTGAGTGCCCCTACTGGGGACTGAGCTTGCAACCCAGGCATGTGCCCTGACCGGGAATTGAACCGGTGACATTTTGGTGCTCAGGACAATGCAACTGAGCAACACCGGCCAGGGTTTTCAGGATTTTTTAAATTCAAAGAAGGCTATCTTTCACATTCATACTCCAAAAAAGCTACTTTAGAAAGACATACTGTAATAGCCACTATTATCATAAAGCTGTTCACTTGCTTCCACTCCCCCTGTCCCCACTGCGCCACACCTCTAAGCCCTGGCCATGACTACGTTCAGCTGCACTATAAAATCATCTGCATCATGCACTGTCATTCTTATGACTTTGCCAACATACTGACAATGTTTCTGTAAAATGAACCAGATTGCCACAACAGAACACTGATAGAAGTGAAGATTCGCAATTATTCTAGCAAGCTAAGACTCTCTCAGCTGTGGGCAGATAACTGTGCAAAAACGGTCACAGTGGACACGGTTCCCATGGGCATAAGGGTTCTGTGACCAGGCAGAACTTCCAAGAAGGCTAATGGTTTTGTTGGGTAAGAGGAGTGCTGGACATCTGATCACATTTTGTTGTTGTTGTATCTAAATAAAAACCCAATTTCTTTTAAAGCTGAATATTACATCATGCCATAGTTGGTATGACTCCAACTTAACCACATTGGGTCTGCAGGGGAAGAAAATACCACTAATTTCCTTTAAAAATATTACCCTAAGCAAATACTACTATGTCTGTAACTAAGCTGACCCTGTTTCCGAAGCTGAAGTCAAGTATCCACAGACTTGGAAATACCGTCATTGACATGCATGAAATGGCCTACCATGAAATCAGTCATTCATTTAGTTTTTGTCTGTCAGAAGATAATCCAGATTACAGCACTTTTGATCATAAAGGACAATTTCATAGATACCATTCAGAGTCAGAAGACTGGGGACTTAAAGCCGTGCCAGTTACTGGTTCCATGACCACGGACAAGTCACTCCCTTTCTCTCACTCTCAGTTTTCTCACTGGAAACAAGAGCGATGATAGCCTGTCTCTTTCATAGGCTTGTAGCAAAGTGCAAAACAAAAAAAGCCTTATACCATAAAATTCCCATATAGATGTAGGAGTGCGTTTGCTCGATACCATAGATGGGCTCAGAGAAGATCAAAGCACAGTGAACCTACACACCACAGACTCCAGAGATGCTGCTGCGATCATCCAAAACAGCAAATAAAACCAGACTTCCAAATCCACAGAACAGTGGCACTGTGAAACACAGACAGCTAAGCAACTCCGAGAAACGGATATGAGTATTTCACATAAAGGGAGAGCGGGACCCAAGGGAGTTAACTATTTGGGAACAGGTTCTTTGGGACACACAGTCTGGCAAAAACAAACAAAACAAGCCCTGCATCACGAAGCTTATCTCCTTACCCCAAAAGATCCCAAGAAAATAATCAAACCCAATTTTGCTTCAAACTAGCTCTGAAGTATGACTTGTGGACTCTTCTGTGATTTCGGGTCCATCGTAGGTGTCTCCATAGAATACCCAATAAGCAATTCCCAGCAAGAATTGGAGGTAATTTCCAGTAGTGTTGGTTTAGCAGACTCTGTTGCTGATGACTCTTGAGTTCTTAGTTTTAGAAACATCGGGCAGGTGAGAAGTGGGTTAAAAACTCCCTTTTTTTGCTCTCAATAGCTAGATCTTCAAAATGTGTCATCGTGTCATAACAGCCTCGAGAAAACACTGGTGACTTTCTCAAACACATCCATGAATGGTCTACGTACTTCATTTTCCTCCTGATTGACCAAAAATCCCTCTGCTACCAATGAATTACTCAGGGGTCTTTCTCATTGCCAGCCTTAATCTGGACATTTAGCCACAGGGAGAAATATGGAGAGCCCAATAAAATTTTTTGCAGGGTTCAAGAAGTAGGTTTCTCTAAGGGCTCTGCGTCTTACTGATGACTCAGAAAAGCCTCAGGGTCATGGCTCACAAGTGAGAGGACAGGTAGAGGGGTGACGCTTGCGACTGGAAAGGCAGGTGCGGGCAGCATCCCAGTCAGCAGAGAAAAGCACACCTCTCCTCCCTCCCCTGTCACAGCCTGTCCCCCGGCCTGCAACCCTCCCTCGGAGCTCAGAACAAACAAAAAGAGCAAACAGAGGGAAGGATTGCATCGCTTCTGTTCATAAACAACAACAACCTATGTGGACAACCAACCTTCCAGGTTGAGTCACGAGAAACAGGTCTGATAATAGTTTATCACCACTACGCAGGCTGTTTGGGGTGGGGCGTGGGTGGAGTGGCTGTCCTCCAGAGGAAAGGAGTGACAGGAAGAGCCGAGGAAAGGGCCAGAGGGGCAGTGAGAGCGGTATGTCCCAGGGTAACCATCCAGCTCTCCGTGGCTGGTCTTACCATGTGAGGGCCATCACTGAACCGCCGTCAGAGAGAAAACACACCGCCAGTCGCTGACGTTATACAGCCTGGGCTCAGACTGTCACAGGGGAAACCTCACCCTTCCTGCCATGGAGAGTTCAAAAGGGCCCTCACACACATCGTGTGTCTAACTGTATTGCGCTGAAATAGTCTCATTTGCATTTCATGAGCTTCTACATTTAAATACGTGAGATGAGCAGATGCATCCCACTTTTCGTTTCTGAAGTGCACGGGTTCTGGAGTCTGACTGACGTACCACTCTGCCTGTGCCCAGTGCAGCCGAGCGGCTCAGGGGGGCTCCGAGCTTCAGGGTCTCCAACTACAAAACCGGAATAAAGACACAGAGCACATCGGGCTCTTGTGAGTGTCATATAGAAATAGATACACTTGCTCAGCATGTCATCTGGCGTGGGACGTGCACAATGAATGTAAGTTAAAATGATTAGTGTTAATATTCTGATGGGAAAATAGCAGAAGCCTTGAGCTGTCTCTTCTGGCCCTGCTCCTAACTAGCACTGGGACCCAGATAAATTTGCTCCAATTCCCTCATCTTCCTAAGAAGGTGTTAAATTGTGCATTCTTTGATTCCTGTCCAGACCGAAAGTCTTTGACTCCACATACTATCTCCGTGTAAAATACTTATCTTTATGATTCTGTTATTAATATTCTTAAATCTTTATTGTTGCAAGTATTACAGATGTCCCTCCTTTGTTCTCCCACTGACACCCTCCTCCCCACTCCCGCCCCACCCCCGCCCCGCCTTCACTGCAATGTTGTCTAGGTCCATTGGTTATGCCTGTATGCATATAAGTTCTTTGGTTTATCTATTCTGTTATTAATATTTTGAAAGTCAAGGGCTCTTTGGGTTTTTCAAAATAATCTACGGGCTTTCCAAATGTCAACACTTGAATAATTCAAAGGATACCCTGCCATGTAGACTCCCCATTTCATATGTGGGTGACTCTAAAACTCCAGAGACACAATTTCACCAGAAAGTTCTTTTCTACTATCAGCCTGTGAGAAAGTGAAAGGAAACCAGAAGCAAACTCCCTAAAGAAGGACCCACTGTGCAGCCAATACCTGCAGTCAGATGGGGAAGTCACTGGCCACATGGCCGCAGGCTGACTCAGGGACCTCACACAAATGCCATAAAGAGGAACAAAGAAGTTGGAAAATTTTTTTTCTCATTGAACACTCTAGGTTTGGCAGATTCTTCCACACTTTAGGAAAAGAAGGGAGGGAACGTCCCAGTGCCAGACGAGCCCTTTTTAGAGAGGGGGTTATCTGAAGCTGCTCCCTTCCCAGATATTTGGCTGATGCAGGACTCAAGACCAACCGTGTTGGGGTAAACTGTGGCAGAAGCAGCACACTCTGGGTCATTTTCGGTCCATTCTCCACGTGCAGCATGGGGAGGTGATAGTGGAATGGAGAAGTCCCTTCTCCAGCAGGGAACGGAAATTGCAAGGAAAATGTACAACCTGGGCACACAGGGCAAGCCATCGATCACCTGGGGAAAGGCTTCAGGGTGCCCTGGGCTTGTCACAAGTCCAATAACTGCTTTTTAAAATTCATTTTAATACAGCCACTCTCTGGCCCGCTCCTCAATATGTAGGCAATCCAGAAAAAAGGAACTGATGGGGTTATCCCCCCACCAATACTCTGGCTCAGAGGTTCTACATCATCAATCCAGGGTTCTGCCCTCTCCCTTTTCCCTTTCCCTTTCTTCTTAAGCATTCTTTCTGTGACAACTATGAAAAGAGAGAAGTCCCCAAACAACAGGTCTGTTCCAGAATAGGGCCTGCTTGGAGGCTTCCCCAGCGTGAGCTCCACCGCTGCCCAGTGAACCAGAGCAAGAGCAGGTGCCCCCAGCGCTGTTCACCAGCTTCAGGCGACAGTTTTAGAAACCAGGGCATAAACAAGGAGGCAAGACTCTGAGCATCAGGTCACCACCAACTTTCCCTTATCTAAACTAAGGAAGACCAGAGGCAACTAAACATTTCAGCTTTAAAGTAAGGAAGGTGGAGTAACTTGTTGAAGAAAGCCAAAAATTATATCTTTCAATGAGTTAGCATACCTGAAATCTAAATATGATTTTTAATCTAAATCTACTTACTATTTTGTTAGTTTTCTGTATTGCAGATTTTTATACCTAGTTTAAATAAGATCGTCTTCAAAATGGACTAGGAATGGTCAAGTCAGACATACAATAAATAAGTTAATTCTCAAAACACTATTTTTCAAGTTGCAATGGTAAAACTGATTAAAATCAAAGCTCAACCCACTTCAGTAGTTTCTCTCATTCATGATCTGAATCTTGGCTTTGAACTTAAACCCCACAAACCATACAAATCCCGGACACCAGGAAATAAACTTGCTGTTTTCTAGACAGGAGTCAAGCAAGGTGCCCCATTCATCCTTAAAATTATAAAACAACATTGCTGAAAATAACAGGTCCTAAAAACAAATTTGTTAAAAAAAAAAAAAGAAAGAAAATGGCTATTAATCACAGGTACAAATAAAATACCTCCTTTAGTGCCAGAGGGAAACAAAAATCAAAATGAAAAATTGTCAGTGGTTTGCAACACACACACACACACACACACATACACACACACACACACACACACACACTCACACACGAAAGTTCTCCAGTTACTTACAGGGGCGGTTGGTCGCGGTGCGCCCCGCCTGTCCAGCTGCCAAGTGCCGGAGCACCCCGGGAGCTGCTGTTTCCTTCAAGCTGGGGCTCTGTGTCTTAATCAGTCACATGCGCCTCCTGATAAATACTGCCGCTGTGCCAGGAGGTCAGAAACTGAAGATCTTTATTCTCCTAACTCGCAAACCTTCTCTTAACCCCTGAGCTGGCTCAGCCCTTTCATTACCATACATTCCACAGTGTGTTTTCTTTTAGCGACCAACCCCGAACAGCTGGTAAGTCACACTGGAGGGCAGGTCACTGCAAAGTGGAAAGTGGATGTGTTGGAGGGGGAGGGGAGGGGTGGGGAAACTGGCGGTCCCTATGCTCGCTCGATCTCACTCAAGTGTTCACTGGGGCTCTGGAGCAGCAAGAAGAAGGAAGCACAGCCCCGCACGGCAGGTGGAGGCTGCTCTGCCTTCCAGGTGCCCGGGAGGACATCAATCTGTCACTCCATCTTGGTTTCATTTTCTCAGCATCCCAGCCTTCCATCTGTTGGAAGAGCCACAAGACACAGTGGACTGTTCTGAGGAAGGCAGACTAACAGTTTAAGAACGCTTAGGTTTAATTTCAACACGGCCGGGGCTGCTGTGCCCAGTGAGCGGTGGACACATGTGGAAGGGGGTTAATGCCAGCTCATCTAAAGAGCTAATGGAAGTGATTTCAGGTCGTTTAAGCCAAACTTCCACATAGCGATCAACTGTTGGATTGTGTCCACACGCTGGGGTCCGGCAGAGCAGTGGAGACCATCCCCGAGGAATGAGAGTGTAATAGAAACGATCATGAAATTGACGGAGCACTTCACAGATGTGCTGGGGAGTTGGGCCCACCTGCTGCTTCCCAGGCTGCTCACAAAGGTGGCAAACCACCCTGGTGCTTGGTCCAAGTCATACTTCTCACCTCCGCTGATTTCCCAACCCTCTCCCTCTCCAGGGAAAGTCCGTGGACGCTCTTGTGTAGTGTCTGACTTCTTGGTACAGTAAGAGTGACGCTTCCCAAAACTGGTGCCCAAGCAGGGCAGAGTGCAGATATGACAGACAGAACCAGCTCACTTGGCAACGTGAACATCTGAAAAGTTTTAAAAAGGTTAAAATGCCCCTGGGGCTTTCTGAACCATAATGAGCCTGTTAAACTGTCAACCTTGATTTTTAATAAGTGAGATCTTAATAAAGGAGCCTGTGTGGGTAATTTTTCATATCTGGGTTTTGTCCTATAATTATTTACAGTGTTAATCACACCAGAAGTTTCCTTCCATACAAAGGATAGAGAGTTTTTCCAAAATAACAGAAAAAAAAAAAACAAAAAAACACAAAAACCCAAAAAACCTTCATCTAGCCATTCTTTCAGGGGACTAATTTGTTATCAACATGTGAGAGCCCAGCGTGCAAATGGAAAATTTTTTTGCAAGCTTCAAAACATATCCCTTTTTAAGAATTCAAAGTTAGTAACAGAAATAAAACAGATATGAAAACACAATGTGCTAAAATGCATGTCACCATCATAGACATTTCTTCTTGTATGTTGATGTGACCAATCATTCAGAAACAGAAAAGGAGGCCTATTGAAGATTTGAAATACTATTTTGATTTATATATACTTTATATCTACATAGCAGAAACGTTTGTGACCTTATGGCATCCGTCCATCACTTTATTATCAACTGACGGTGCTATCCTCACAATCCGTGTATACCACAGTGAGACTTCTTAAAACCCTTCGATGACCCATACGAGAAACAGCCTCAGAAAAAGTAAGCGTGGAGATTCTCTCGTTCTGTTGGCAGAGAGGGAGGAATGGGTCCTGATCACATCGATGAAGCGAACGGTCAACACAGACCGACACCCTGGACTCTTCCGACAGGTCCAGGAGTGTGACTGAGGTTCAACAGTGACACCTGCTTCCCCACACTGCCTTCAGTCACCAATTGTTTCCTTCAACTCAAAAAGAGGGGCTCTCCTCCTGGCCGAGGCCATGCACCCCTGGGCCGCGTGTCTCACCTGTGCCGCCCAGCTACTCAGCACCCTTTCTCCAACAATGCCTTCTCTGTCCGCTCAGCCTGCTCGTTATCCAAACATGCTCACCGTGTTTTTGTGTCCTGAAAACAATCTTTTTTGCTCCTTTCTTTGCTCCTATAATGACTGCCCCAACCCACTCATCCCCTTCACAACTGAGCTTCTGGAGAAACACTTCTCGTGTCCATTGTCTCTCATCCCAGTGAAGACTCAGCCGGCTTATGGTCTAGCTTCTTCCCACTCCATTGAAAAGGCGTTCTCCACGTCACCAAAGAGCGAGGGGACTGGACACTTCATTGGCTGTTACCTCCCTCATCCTCTCAGCCGCATTTGACCCGTCTGACCAAGCAGTCCTTAAAATGTTCTCCTGTGGCCTCTTGCTATGCGGACTCTGCTTCCCGCTCTTTAAATGTGAAAATCCCCTCTTCTTTCTGTTCCCTAACATCTCACTCATGTCTTAACTTATCACCGAATGACTGCAGTGGTTTCCTAATCGGTTACCTTGCCTCCAAAATCCTGTCTGTGCTCTCAAGTCATCTTTCTTTCATACACTTTTGTACTGAAAGCCTCTGAGGGGCCATGGTGGTACCTTAGGCACCTTTGTTTTCCAGAACCTACGACAGGGCCGCGACGCCTCTTCTGTACATTCCACAGCTGTTGCATTTCTTACCCTGTATTATAATTAGGTCTTCATGCGTCTATGTTTCATCTAAACTTTGACAATCTTAGAGAAAGTTTATGATTTACTTATTGTACATCCTGCAATGCCCAAGACAGTGCCTGACGTGTAGGGGACACAGAGCTGAAACAATGCTGAATGAAAAAATGAATGAGCCCCGCTGGTGTGGCTCAGTGGACTGAGGGTCGTCCCATGGACTGAGAGGTCCCAGTTCAATTCCTGGTCATGTGCACTGGTGTGGGCTCGATCCCCAGTAGTGGGTGTGCAGGGGGCAGCCGATTGCTGTTTCTCCTCACATTGATGTTTCTATCTCTCCCTTTCCATTTCTCTCTCTCTAAAAAAAGAATAAAAACATATTTTTTTAAAAGAAAAAAATGAACAATTGAAGAGAAGGATCTGTCTATTCCTTTAAGAAAAGATATGAGTTTGCAATATCTGAAAAATCTTAAGTAACTCCTCCCCCCAAAAGAAATTATGCCCTCATTCTATGACCACACTGTAATAAAACTATAAAATAATTACAAAAGTATAAGTCAAAAAAGAGTCAAGCTCTTGGAAAATTTTTATAATTCTTCTTTTTAAAAAATCATTGATTGGAGAAGAAATCAAAAAGGCAATTATAGGATGCTTAGAAGTTTTTAATAATGAGAATGCCACATATCAAATATTGTGGGCAGAGCCAAAAGAGTTAATGAGAGGCAAACTGACCCAAGAAGAATTTGGAAAACAACAGATCAATAATTATGGAAAAATGTAAAAGTTATTGAGAAATTGTTTCCAAGAAATGTTTTCGGTCCAAATTACTTGCACAATCAAGTTCTCTCTGATTTTCAAGCCACAGATAATTTCCAAACTATATAAAATGTTCAAGTGGACAAAAATAACGAAAAGCTAACATCATACCTGTGACTTAAAACAAACTGATAAAGCATACTAAAGGAAACCACAAGCTAACCTCATGTACAAACACAGTTTACCTTAGAGATATAAAAAGATCTCAATCTTAAGGAATTCATTTGCATAATGATATAAATAAATCAATTGAAAAAATATTTTGGATTAGCACATAGGTAATCTTGAAAAGTCTTTCAATAAAATACAATATTAATCTTTTAAATTAATAAAATGGAGCTAGGAAAATTTTTCTTAGCATGCTAAAGTTACCTGTATCAAACCAAACATAAAATCAGAAACAAGAAAAAGACGCTTTGTCACTACCACCGTTTAGCCCTGTTCTGGGCTTTTGAGCCATTGCAACCAGACAAGAAAAAGAAACTCACGAGGAATTATGAGAAAGCAGGAGACAAAATCATCCAACTTGTACATGTTACCATTTTCTCAGTAGAATCAACTATTTTAAATGTTTTAAATAATTAGCAATGTCAGTGAGGTGAAGTTACAAAATAAACACGCGAAATTCATAGAATTTTCCATGTAACAGTCAAAAACTGTTTAAAAATATAATGGAAAAAAAACTCGAAATCACAATAGCAACAACAATAACAAAATTTCTAGGAATAACAAAAAAGTGATCAAAATATTTAAAAAATGTATACAACTCTACTGAGAAAATAGGAAAGAGTTCAATAAATGGGGAGTTATACAATTTTCCAGGACTGAAAGACTCAACATTGTAAAGGTGCCAATTCTCCCCTATTTAATTTATAAATATAATTAAATTTTGGTTGAAATCCCAAGATATTTTCTTAACAGGCCAAAAGAGTAATCCTGACATTTATTTGAAATAAAAAACAAAACTGAGGATGGTAAATAAAATTTTAGAAAACAACAAGGTGGGGGGAGGGTAGATAGTAGGTATTAAATAGGCTAAAACCATAAAAAATTAAAAGTCTGATACTGGTACCAAAAGAGGCAGAACAATGGAACAGAACAGAAAGCCCAGAAATGCAAACACAAGAACCATATTGTAATGTTTACTTGTTAAATATGGTACTTAAACCCCATGGGGAAAATGGATTATTCAATAACTGGTTGAACAGTTAATTACTATGAAAAATAAAGATGCACAAAGTAAATGCCTAGTGGACTAAAGAGTGAAATGTGAAAATACAACCACATGCAAGCTGGAAGAAAATCATCTGATTGTTTTAATAATCTTAACATTTTTAATCATGATTAAATACTTGTATTATGAAAATTATTTTTAATGATGATCACAAAAGAGGAAACCATAAAGAAAAATTTTAAATATTTAAATGAATAAAATGTAAAATGCATGTATATCAAAAATAACCTCAACATAACAAAAATCAAGTCACAAATGACAAAATAAGATTTAAAAATGAAATCTATGTGCTAAAGGGTTAATAGGTTTACCATATAAATGGCATTTATAATTAACAACTGAGCAAAGGATATTAGAAGAAATAAAACTGAGCAGAATACATATGAGAAAGAGTTTAGCATCCTAAAAAATAGTATAAATTAAACATAGGATGCCATTTAATATCTCTGAACTTGATAAAGATAAATTGTAACTCCCGATGTTGACAGGAGGTTTGGAAAATGGCATCTTCATCCTCTGCTAACAAGAGTATAAATTAGTACAACACGGAAGGAAGATGATTTTGTAATATGTAGCAAAAGCTTTTCAAAATAGGTATAACCTTTAGTTCAGAAATCTTTGTTCTAGAAATACGTATATGTAAATGGTAGGATTTTCACATGTATACGGATGTTTCTCACAGCACTGTTTATACTAGTTAAAAATGAGAAACAACCCATGTGCCAAAAGTAGTTGAATAATTATAACACATTCATAAGAGGTAGCACTTTGCAATCATTATAAAATAATGTGTGAACTATATTAACATGGAAAAATATTCAGCATAGATTAAGTGAAAAACATAAGTTACAAAACAGTTAATTCAGTATGATCTCATTTTTCTCAGAAAATATGTTAACATATATAAAAGTCTGAAATATTTATATATCAAAAATTTAATAGTGGTTATCTTTGGGAGTTGGGGGTCACATAGAGGTTTTCCCCCTTTTTTATGCTTATCAGCTTTTTTCCTGTTTCTATGATAAATGTGCATCAGTTGTTCATTTTTAATTGAGATCTTTTTTATGTAAGAAAAGAGACCTAGAATCATGCTTAAGTACTTTAATCATCTCCACAAAAAGTAAGACATTGGTAAGAAATATGGTCAAGAAAAGAGGAGCCAGAGCAGAAAAGCCTGGCCGTCCATTAACAAAGCCAGATACTTCCTCCAGACTGTCTCAATTTTCTAATTTTCTGGTCCTGGACCCAATATTTGATAGCAAGTCACTGGAAGTGGTGGAACCACCAGGTTTAAAGGATGCAGGCAGAGAGGGGAAGCATGGTCTTGTTTGAGGACCTTGGATTCAGTTTCTCAGAGGCGTCCTGGTGGACCTTTGTGCCTATTTGAGGCGTTCCCTTCAGTAGGAATTCTTGAATAACATCCATCCATCCCATGCACACATGGTCCGATAGCATAACCCCCCTCCGCCACCCGCAGCTGTCCATCCATCCATCCATCCATCCATCCATCCATCCATCCATCCATCCACCTTGTTCCACACTCCAAACTAGCTGCTCCAAGTTGGTGGAACACCACCTGCTGGTCAATTCGAGGTACTAACTGCCCTATCACATTGCCACCCCCCACCTTCTTTGTCTTTTAGGGGGACCTTTTACACAACATTCCTCTCTGAAATAAATACCCAGTCATGGCCCGTTATCATAAGAGCTGTGCTAGCAACATGCCTGTAACAAATGGAAAAAATTGTGAAATAATCAGAGTAGAATTTTTAATCTCTAAAGACACAGAGCAAAGCAAATCATTAATACATGAAAAAATATAGTGTCTGTGTGTGATGTACGATGTACTTGAAGATTTACCAAAGTAGGTGACAAAATCTCTGCTCTCAAAGTTCATAATCTCTCTGGGAGAAAAGTGGAACAGGTAGAAAGCCATATATAAGGAATAATAGTTATGCTCTATCATAACACTTGGTAACTGTCAATATTATAATGTATTATACTAATATCTTATTAATACTATATAACAAGCTAGGATCTGTATGCAATGCTCATTTAATTCTCACAGGAATGCTCTAAGGAGATACTATTATTACCCCCAGGTGACCTTACTGTGATGAACTAGCCAGCCCACAACTAGTAAGCAGCAGAGAAAGAGAGAGAGAGAAGAAACACAAATGTGAACCCAGGTCTGCCTGACCCCAAACCTTGCACATTTACCCCCCAAATAATTTAGTAGTCACAGAAGTTTTCATAGACCGGCTCATCCTTTTCTAATTGAACCTGCTTACCCTCAAGCACACCCACCAAGTCAATTACATTGTACTTTGGGGTCTAATTATCAGTATGACAACAGCAGTTTCCTGTCACTGTCCACTACAGATGTGTGACATTTCAGCCAATGACACCTGTTAAGAGGTTGTGGAACAGCCTGGTAGACTGAGTGGCATTTATATCCATGTTTCTGTGGATAATGCCTTCTGTGGGTTAAACACATGTTGCGTTCCAAATAACTGATGTACAAGTGAACCCTTGGAACACAAGCCATTCATAACCTGGAGCTGGGCTGCATAAAACTAGAAAGGAGACGAAATCAGGAAGACAGCCCCTACCAGAGGCAGCCTCTGCAGAAGGGGCCTCCGCACCCCCGTACCCTCCTCCTTTCCTCGGCATCCCCGGAGAAACTCCCAAATTTCTGGGTAAATCTGTCCAGATTAAAAATAGACTTCTGGCCCTAGCTGGTTTGGCTCAGCAGTTAGAGCGTCGGCCTGTGGTCCAGAGAGACCCGGGTTCGGTTCCCGCTAAGGGCACGTACCTCGGTTGCAGTTTGTCCCCGGCCCTGGTTGGGTCATGTGGGAGGCAGCCACTCGATGTGTCCCTTTCACATTGATGTTTCTCTCTCTCTCTCTCTCTTCCTCTCTCTCCTTCCCACTCTATCTGAACAAAAAATGGAAAAATGTCCTCCGCTGTGGATAAAAAAAAAAAAAATAGACTTCTGCTTTTAGTCTCTTTTTCCTGTTTTCTATTTCTTCTCTTTTCTTTCTTCCAATTTATAAAATTTCATTTACTTTTTTTTAAGTATGTTTATATTGATATCTTAGAGAGAGAGGACGGGTAAGATAGAAGCATTGATGTGAGAGAGAAATGTCAATCAGCTGCCTCCTGCACACCCCCTGCTGGGGGTCGAGCCTGAAACCCGGGCATGTGCCCTGACCAGAAACGAAACCGGGACCTCCCAGTCCATGGGAAGACATTCAATCCATTGAGCCACACTGGCCAGGCATCATTTACTTTTTAAAAACACATTACATATTAGTATAGGCGCATTTACTTATTCTAATTCATTTCAATTCGCCTTTAGGGCAGCCTTTCCCTGTTACTACCAGCTTCTTACCTAGCGTCAGCTCCCTGCAGTAAAAATGAGAAGGAACATTTAGTATTCATGGTGCAAAGCATCTTACTTAGCATAATTACTTACATAATAACTCTGTACCCTAATAGTTTTATTTAAAGCCTTGATTTGACAGCAATTGTTATTACTCTGCGAGGATCTCGCCCCTATAAACCACAGATGACTGGTAAAGTTAATCTGAATCTAAATCTTCTAAAATGCCACTGCTGTTTCCAGAGTCTTTTAGTTCTTGAAAGGAGTTGCTCAGGGGGGAAAAGTCCCCAAGGCTGCCTCTGCATTTCTCTGAGAATCATTTAGTGGTCAGAAGATAACAGAAGGGCAGTTTTGCGGTTATGATGTTCTTTCCATTCAAGTTTCAGCATCATTACTATTTCAAAGCTGATTCGGGGATACATGAGGCAAAGGAAAAAAAAAAAATATATATATATATATATATATATATATATATTTTTAAGAGAGAGAAGAAGGGAGAGAGAGATAGAAACATTGATGTGAGAGAGAAACATCCATCGGCTGCCTCCTGCATGCCCCCCACTGGGGTCAAGCATGCAACCCAGGCATGTGCCCTGAAGCAAACCAGGACCTCTCAGTCCATGGGACGGCGCTCAACCCACTGAGCCACATCAGCCAGGGAGAGGCTGAAAATATTTAAATGTATTTTTTTCTGGAAAAGTATGATAGCTAAATGCATAAGGTGAGGTGGGGTGCAGTTAGGCCTTCATAGGAATCGCAGGAAAAGCACAGTTAGAAACTCTAAATCCTCTTATTCTCATATGCAAACCACAGGCCCCTCCCGTCTCCCCATCGTGACTCTGCTTCACTCTGGCCTCAGCACTGGCCTTCTGAGTCTGCTAAGCTGTCCTGGGTTCACACAGCCCACTGGCCTTGGCTGGAAGATGATGCTCAGTATACACTTTTGAATGAGTGAATGAATGAATGAATGAATGAATGAATGAATGAATGAATGAATGAATGAATGAATTTTTACACCGTGGTTGTAATGAGAAATTAGCTACATTATTTTGAGACCAAATTCATCTGCTCAAAATTGTGCATAATGCTGTATGTGCTACTTAACCACGCTGCTCTCCCTGCACCGTGCCGTCCAAAGCCAGCAAGCTGAGTCCAAGTCCCATTTTCCACTCCTTGCTGCCAAGCTGCTGGCTCAGGCTTTAGTCCGACCATTAGCATCTCTGGGTTATAAATCTGTGAGGCCTGAGTTTCTGAGCCCATTTCCATATCCTTTCCTGAGGTATCGCTGCCTGTATCCCAGACTTCATTAAACACTGCCATGATTCACTTACACTGTATTCGCTCAGCCTTTTGTCACAGTCTTGGGATTGCTTATACCCTGTGTGTGTGGAAAGCCTTTGGATAAGGCGTTCTCTTTTATGACTTCCTGGGAACACAGAGGCAACCAGGAGCAGAGTGGGAACCCACCTGGGAATGAGGGTCTCATAGTCTTGCAACAGGATTTTCTTATTTGCAGATCAGAGGGGGGTAAACTAAGAAAACACTTTTAGAAGCATATTAACAATAACGGTAGGGAAATTTCCTATTTTTTTTTCATGTTTTAATGAAGTAAGGAGTGTTTATTCTCGGGGCTCATCTTTGTGGTTGTCATTCTTATTAGCAAAAGGCCATCGATCCATGTAAGCTGGGCTAAAACTCTCAAACTGAAAGGCCAGTGGAGGGGAGGGGTCAGGACTGAGAGGTGGTGCTGTTCCCTTAATATAAACATAGGACGTCAGAGGCTCAACAAAGCTTCTCGGCTGGTGGAGTTAAGCACATGTAGTGAGAAATCAATACAGGGAGCATGGGCTAAAACAGCTGAAAATACCAACCTAAATGGCAAGGCTTCAGTAGGTATTTCAATACCTACAGATTGTTTTTAAACATGTATTCTACTGGTCAGAATAACTGCATGTTCATATTGAATAGTCTTGTTTGCTATTACAAAATAAGAAAGGCAGGAAACCTATGTATGTTTTTGTTACTTTATAAGATATTTAAATGTAACAAGCAATCGTGCTCATTATAGCAAGTTAAACATTACAGAGGTATACATAAAGAAAAATGTTAAGCCCTCTTTCCCATGCATTCCCGTCTTGCTGAGATAACATACACCTATGAGAATGTGTCTCATATAGACACGTACATATCTGGGGTTGTATTTTCCCATTCAAAAAATTAATATATAGCCCAGCCAGTGTGGCTCAGTGGATTGAGCGTCCTCCCATGCACTGAGAGGTCCTGGTTCGATTCCCGATCAGGGCACATGCCCGGGTTGCAGGTTCGATCCCCAGTAGGGGGCATGTAGGAGCCAGCCGATTGATGTTTCTCACATCAATGTTTCTATCTCTCTCCCTTCCTTTCTCTCTAAAGAAATCAATAAAAACATATAAAAAATTAATCTAGCCCGGCTGGTGTGGCTCAGTGGTTAAGCACCAACCCATGCACCAAGAGGTCATGAGTTCGACTCCTGGTCAGGGCACATGCCCCAGTTGTGGTCTGAGTCCCCAGTGCGGGGCATGCAGGGGGCGGCCAATCAATGTTCTCTCTCATCGATGTTTCTGTCTCTTTCTCCTTCTCCCTTCCTTTCTCTCTAAAGTCAATAAAGGAAAAAGAAAATTTTTTAAAAAGTAATCTATAATTAGATTTTCCCCTTAACAATGTATCATGGCCATGTATAGTGGTTCCAATGTCAATAATATAGATTTAATTAATTTTTTTAATAGTTGCGTACACCTCCATGACACTCCCAGTGTTCTGCCTCTGTAAATAGCACTGCACCAAACATCTTTACACATACAAGTGTGGTGTCTAGTGCTTTCGTTTCCATAGTTTAGATCTCCAAAACTGGGACTATTAGGACTACAGGTTATTCATTCTACTATACACTCCCAGCTATTTTCCCCAAATTAAACTAAGAGCAATGCAAGGGTCCTGGCCTTTAAAAGACGAATAAATGTCAACTTAGAGGATCAAGATTATGGGAGGCACTAAAAGTTCATTTCAGAACCATATCCCACTAGGTATATTAACTGAATTGTGTTGAATCTTGCTTGCTTTTCATGTAGCATAACAATATTTTTCAACATCAAAGCATCCGAAGCCACACTGATTAAAATTTGTCCAAGTTAAAAGTGGGTCTGTTCTCCCCAGCGAATCCTTAGGATCTGCAAACACGAAAAATCCCATGAACTCTAAAGGCCATTCCGGGTGTAGAATCAACTGTTGATTCCTTTTAAAAAAAAATGTATGAGCACTTGTGAACTGATATGCTATGAAGAGCAACATGGTACTGTTGCACTGAAAAGATTTTACTGTGCTTTCGAAGTAGGCAACGGTGCTTGCACGAAAGAGGGTCAGTCACAGCCCCACTGGTTTCCATCTGGTTTCCGGACTGTGCACTTAGTAACCGAGCGCCCTCCCTTCCACACAGCATCTCAGTGCAGCAGGGTGGGGGCCGCGACCCAACCCAGGGATACAGGGCACCAGTGCCCGCAGCTGCACCCCTCCCGGGTGTACATCTAAAACCACCTCTTCTGAATTATACGGCTTCGCCATGTCGTTTGGTTTGAAGCTTTGGAATGAGAGGCTGGACTACATCTGTCTGTATTTTTAACAACATACATATTCCACATTACTGTTAGCTAATATGGCTAAACCAGCCAACACACTCTGAGACACAAACGACTGAGCACCAGGTTCCCTGCCTTAAGAAAAGGAAAAGTAAGTTATGTTCAACAGACATTAATGGAAATCTGCTCATAGTATCAAAGCATTCTGTTTCATAAAGCCACGCACTGCAGGGTTGCAAGAAACGTGTGTGCCCCTGACTGCGTTAGAGGTGGCATTCAACCAAGCGAAATTCAACTCACATTACTCAAGAACACATTTGTTAAGTAAAATAAACACGAGTCCGACTCTGGACCCAACTTACTGGCCCAGATGGTCTGTGTCTTTTCCTTCGGAACAAAAAAGTGGGCAAGCACTTCCTAGCTGCCTGTGACAGGGACAGAGGATTTCCAAACCTCCCAGGGTGTTCAAAGTAACTTGCTAAAAATAGCCCCTCAGCTCTCTTGTTCATGTCCTCAGCGGAAGGGCCAGGTGAAAATATAAACCGCCTGAAATATGTCCCCTGCATTCTAATTCCATAGGAGTACTATTAGCTGAAAATTCCCAGTCATCCTCCTGACGATTCCAATATGAATAACCTTTTCCTTTTTTACTCATTTTCCAAACTAGTAGGAGTCGCAGTGTGGTGAGTGGTGCAGGTGTGGACACACTGGAGAACCAGGACATCAGGATTCTCATTCCCCAGTCAGTCACTCACAAGCTAAGTCACTTCACCTTTAAGGATAAAACTTAAACTGAACTGCAAAAGTGAAGGATAACACCCAGCTCAAAGTGTGGCTGTGTGGGTTGGAAACAATGCATTGCATTTCAGGGTTTTATCCTATGAAAATATTCAATAAGTGCAAAAAGATATATGTCAGACAAGTTTAATGTGTCACTTGTAATAACAACAAGAAAGGGAAACACCCTAATAATAAGGGAGATGAATCAAAATAATTACAATGCATTAATTCAATGCTACATACATCACAGAGTCATGAAAAAGATGAAATGGAAAGATGACTTTGATGTAATAAGTGAAGAAAGCAAGCTGCAAAAACACTGTGCATAAATAATTACTGTTTCGAGCCAAAAAAAGCCACCCACTAAGCACTTAGGTCCATTTGTATTCCAATCATGTATGTTTTCAAATGCGTAGAAAAAGATCTGCTGTGTTTCAGAGCAATAAGAAAACAAGCTATAAACAAGGGTTACAAGTCTTTCCTTTTTTACCTATTCATTTTGTTATTCAGTACATTCATTTACAATGAACCCGTATTATTTTTATAATTAAAAATGAAGAACAATAAAGAAAGCAGTGAGAGATAATTAATGGAAAGCACTCAGCATGTTGCCCAGTGGGTTTGAGGAATGACGGTCATAGTTACTTGTGTCCAGAAGCTATAGAACTCCTTAAGGAAAGCGAGTGTGCAGAAAATCAGCAGACCTTAGTAACACTAGTTATGTTCCTGTGTGAACTGGATCTGTGGTTTTTTTTAAGTGTTGTTTATTATCTCGACAGCAGTGATGGCTTCATGGGTGCATACATATGTCAAGACGTCAAATTGTATGCTTTTAATATGTGCCACTTATTTTTGTCAATTACACCTCCACAAAATTGTTTTTAAAAATGGAGCTAAATGTTTCAACAGTAATAGCGTGAAGATGGGAGAATGAGATCAGAATGAAAGGTTTCTAAGGTCTTTAGATTATTCAGAAGATATCAATACTCAGATATTAACTAAACATTGGTAAATCATGTACATATTTGAAGTGCAGCCACTAAAATAGATTACATAACTTCCAAAACTCTAGTGGTGAGAAATAGGAATAAAGAAAACTTGAAAAATTTCAAAGAAAGCAGGAGAAGAGAGACAAAGAATGATAATAGCAAATAAAATTGACGTTATTATTATTTTTTTAAATCCTCACTCAAGGATATTTTTCCATTGATTTTTAGATAGAGTGGAAGGGGGCGGGGGAGAGAGAGAGAGAAACATTGATGTGAGAGAGACACATCGATTGGTTGCCTCCCACATAACCTGGACTGGGGCCGGGAATCAAACCCACAACCCAGGTACGTGCCCTTGACAAAGAATCCAACCCACAACCCTTCGGTCTGAGGGCCAACGCCCTAACTGCTGAGCCAAACTGGCCAGGGCAAAATTGACATTAATAATACCTTAATAACCACCATCAGTGTAGATTGTCTGAATTCACCATTAAAAGGACTATCATTAAATTGTGGATGAAAAATGGGCCACATACTAACCCTGACAAGCTCAGGGGAGGCCTGCATGGTGGCCTTACAGACTCAGAGACCGAGAGGAACCACATAGGGTGGCCTGAACACGAAAGTCCCTAACCGAAAGCGGGTCATGGTGGGTAGTCACATCTACCCCCTTGACAAAGGTCAATTTTTACCTTAAGTGAGCCTGTCTAGTGTCTTTTGCATCTAAGATAACATACCTTTGAAAGGTCAGTAATCTTCTTTTCCAGACCCCTCAGGGTAAACTCCCTGGCGCCAGAGCAGGAGGCCACGGAACGTCCTTGTTATCTTGGTGCTTGAATTCCACCTCACGGGCTGACATTGGTAAGTGTCCTGCACTCGCCATGGGACTGGAGCGGTGTCTCTCCATTTGGCTTTTTACCCAACCTCAGAGTTTCCCCTGCTTTGCTTTTTCCCACCCCCTTAATCTACCACCAACGGATTTCACGTGCCCTCCTCACATCTCCTTTTATTCTAATGTATAAAATAAGCTGCAAAACTGCCCTTCTCCGGAGCATTTTCTCAATCCATTGAGATTTTGCTTCCTGACAATTGTCATCGGTTTGGCTCCAATAAACTTATAAAAATTCTCCACAGGTTTGGACATTTTTTTACGCTGACAAAATAACAAATACGTGGATCCATGTTTAATCAGTTCAGCCGCACAGGCGTGGTGTGTGGGCGTGCGTGTGTGTTTGTGTGTGTGTGTACACACGCAGATAAGAAGATCAGATACCTCTCCCCAAGTCAACCTCTTCCAACTGCCTTTCTAAAGCCTTGAGATTAACTGAAGGAAAGTTCTTTACACCAAAAACATCAAAGGAAACTGACTTGGTGGGGAGGGGAGAGGGGGAGGGAAGTGGAAGGGAGACAAAGAGACCTGGCAAAGAGAAATAACTTCAGCAAAATGGTCAATGGCACGCATGCGAGGTTGTCTGACTGCTGCCCACTGGCCTACAGAAAACGATGAAGCCCTTCCTTCCTAAAGTGAGGCCCTCAGCACAGGGCGGGCTCACATCTGGGACCGCCCAGCTCCTCTTCCAGAGGAGATGTGAAGGTCAAGAGGCCCTCCCTGCGTGGTGGGCCCGGAACCTGTGAGAAATGTGAGCTAAACCTACCCAGGCCACCCTGGACAATTCATCCATTCTTCCCTGGAATCTGCAAAACTGGATGGATGGTTCTAATCAAGCTTATCTGGAGCACAGATGATCAATTCCTCCCAGAAGTTAGTTCTTCAGTCTTTTTCCAGAGGAGGCCAGTGGCTTGTCCAGGCTGTGTGCACCTGGCAGCCTCTCCCGGTCTCTGCTGATTGCAGATGTGTTCGGTCCGTGTGCAGGGAATTGTACGCAAGGCTCTGGGAGACTGAACAGGCGTGCTGTTCGTTGCCCGTACACAGCATCTCCAGATGCCCCTCCCAGCCCCATTATCTAGGAGTCCGTGATCCCGGCCTGATCACTGGGACGCTAAAGTAGAAATTGCATCAGATTAAGGATCAAAAGACAGGATTTCTCACGCCGGCTCTGCCTGCATCTAGTTGAGGGATCGTGAGCCCCTCTCATGACCATAATGAGTCCCCTTCATGATCAATAATAAGTGGGAATGGCAATATCTGTCTCGTGGATTTTTTTCTGGGAAGCAAATGAAATAATATAGGGGAAAAGTACTCTAGAAACCCATAAGGTATGGTAGAAATGTAAAGTATGCTCACTTCTTACATTTATCTGTGGATGGACACTTGGGTTGTTTCCATGCTTTGGCTATTGTGAATAATACTTCTATGCACATTGATATACTCCAAAGGGATTTTTTTAAAAGCACAAAACATGGCTCAAGGAATTTATAATTAAGTTGAGAGAAGAAACTCCTGGAAAATTAACTATGAGGCAATAATAGCTGAATAGATGAAAGATGTATCACCAAACATCCTGTGATGAAATATATTAGAGGGGGCAGCAGACAAAGGTAGATGGGGTTGTAGTTTTCCATGGCAAAGAAGAAACGTGATGTCTTAAAGAAAATGCCCTAAAAGCTAAAGAAATTGAGAGAGGACACTGAAGAAGGATGGGTTCACGGATTGGCCGGGCTGGGAGTGGTTTCGGGTACAGTTCCCAGCCAGAAGAATTTATAGGAAGGTGTTTCGGAAGAGATAAGTCACAGGAATACATTTCTCTCCTGGCCTCGTCTCTTGTCCTCCAGCTACATTCATATCTCAGCTCACCTGTGTGGCCCTGAATTCTCTTGCTGATTAGTGAAATGAACCAGTGGCCCTACCCAGGTTGCTTGACCTTGTCTGAGGCCAATGAGTGCCTGACTTTGCCCACCCCCTCCTCCTTTCCTAGTGATCAGAAAAAGCAATGGTAGCAAATGTCGGATCCACCAGCTAAAGGCACTCCCGAAGCTGAGAAAAAGCACCGGGAAAGCACCCTCTGCCTGCGAAGGCCGCTGCCCACCCCACCCCCGCCTCGTTCCCAGGCTGGAGGCCGCTGGGGCAAACTGAGCGCCATGATTTTCAACCTTTTTCATCTCATGGCACACACAAACTAATTACTAACATTCTGCAGCACACACAAAAATCTATTTTTTGCCAATCTTGCAAAAAAAAAAAAAAATAGGTATAATTTTGATTCATTCACACCGAACAGCTATTGTTGTGCTGGCTGTTGTCATTTTCTTGACAGTCTGAGGGAAAAGAGTCAGTGCCCCTGCAGGCAGTGGCACACCGGCGGAGAACCTCTGATTCAGAGAACGACCCAAAGCTGGTTGCCCTCGACCACCTCTTGCCTCAGGAGACCGAGCAGTGGGGCCCGACTTCCTGTCTCACGGGCACCATCACCTTTCTCCCCACTTTCCTTCCTTCTCCCTCTCTGCCCCATGTCCGCGTGTTGCTTAGGGAAAGCTCACCCTATTTGGGAACCAGAAAAGCTCCTAATCATGGCTACCCATAAGGCAAGTACTGGAAAAGGCAAATCTGAAGTCTAGAAGTAAAATGTCACAGAAACAAAAAGTTCTTCTCCACCTGAGTCCCGTAGATAAGCCAGTCTCCTTAGAAAAGAATTCCATCTATTTCCTCATTCCTCTCTAGTAAATTTGCTTTCCTACCAACATTAACTGGACAAAATAAACACAACTTATCTTTTATGCTTGTCCTGGCACCTGGAACAGCAGCGGGCACTCCCTAGATTCTCTATCAGTGCTTGTGGCTTTGGACATGAGACTGTGGGTTGATTCAATATATCCTTTTCCTGTTTTGGTTAATTATTAACATATTATTAATATAACATAATTATTAACATGGTATTAATGTATAATATATTAATGTAGAAACAATGTTAATATTTTATTATAAATGCATTGTTATAATTGAGTAATACCTATTTATAATAAATTATGATTTAATAAAGAATAATAATTTAACATAATACATTGTGAATAATTTTACTGTAAGTATATGATATTTTAGGTACACATACCAGTCACTATTTATGACTTTGTTCCTATGGGGAAAATGGAAAGTGAATTCAGAGGGCCAAGAACATTCTTAAAAACAAGTTTTTGGAGCACCACCAATTTGTAAATCACGCACTGGACGGTCATTATGTATATTTGAAATGTCTTTAACTTTTATTTTGATTTTAGACTCTTATGACTGCTTTAAATCTAGCTTCACAACCAAACCCTGATGGAATCAGAAACGAACCCAAAATATGATCGCTCCAGTTGGCAGCCACTCATTGCCAGCCCTTCAGGGTGTCGTTCCAGGTCTCTGCCATCGGCGGGGCCCTCACAACTTACAGTGTCTTAGCTTTATCCACTCCCACCAGTTCTATTTTTGTATCTCCATATTTAGCACACCGAGCTATCTTTATCCCTCCAGCTGACTGCCATGAGAGTCCCCAGGGCAGAGGAGTCATACAAGATTATCGAAGCATACTTCCTACCCTTCAACTAAGACAATGCGGAATGCAGAAAAGACATCAGCGAGTGGTCACACTGCTAGAAGCGTGTGTGTGCGCGTGTGTGAGGATGCTAAAGATTTCTTTCTTTGCACTGAATTGTAGGTATTGGTAAGAGCACAATGTCTACGGTGCTTCCTGGAAGTTAATTTTAGTCCGCGTAATGTAATCTATGTCTATGCCTAAATTCACTTGAACACATCATGATAAAATAAAGTTTCTTACAATCCTATAGTCCAGATTTCAAAATTGGGAGTTTTTTTAAACTTCTACCACCCTTATTCTCAATTGAGGAATCCATAGTTATGCAGCCTACGTGAACAGTTGGATTGTTCTAATGGGCCAAACCTGAAAAACTGCCAATCCTTTGCTTGCTTTTCGGTTATTCAGCTTTACTTGATCCCTTTAAGAGTGGCCAGCTGAGGAGAAGACTGGGCGTCCTGAACGGAGAGCAGAATCTCACAGCCTGAACTTCAATGCTATTTATGTAACTGGTAGCACTATAGCTCTTCTGTTTAGATTTGAACCGCCCAATACAATAGCCACTAGGCATCTGACGCTGTTGAGCACATGAAATGAGGCTTGTCTGAACTGCGATCTGTAGTAATCATAAAATACACACTGGATTTCAAAGACTTGCTACAGAAGAAATAATGTAAAATATTTCATTAATTATCTTTTATATTGATTGCATGTTAAAATTATCATGTTTCAGATATATTGGGCTAACTAAACTATATTCTTAAAATTATTCTTACCTCTTCTTTTTGTTTTTTAATGTGGCCGCTAGAAAATATAAAATGACATACGTGGCTCACATTTGTGGCTTATGTGACATTTCGATTGGACGTCGCTGGTCTAGAGGCTTCCACAATAAATAGCACGACCAGTGGTCCTTAAGATCAGAAGTCAAAGCTGCTACAGAATTTGACTCCAAATCACACTCATCAGATGAGAATATGACTTAGAATAAAGGTCAAACTAGCCCCATCTGGAGAATTTTACGAGTACCCAGCTGCACAGTTCAATGTGTCGGACACAGGTAGGAGAGAAATGCTCCCTCGGGGGCTGCAGTACCTGCCTGACTTGGCTCGTTCCTGATGGACAGCACAGCCCTCGTTCTCACTCAGCCGTTGTTCATTGTGTTCCTACACAGCATGGGAACTGGAGAGTGAACCAGGAATTCACTTGTTTGGAGTTTTTGTTGTTTGCCCTCCACCCCCACTGCTGCTGAAATGAAGCCTAGGAATCATTTCCCAGAAAATAGAAACATGAATTTAATTTTTTAAAGTTTAATGGAAAATAAAACTTTTAAGGCTCTATGTGTGGCCAACAAGTGGCCAGTTATTATTATAGGAGCATTATGACTGGACACAAGCCAGTGAGTTCACATTAACCCTGAATATTAATACACATTAAAAAATTCAGTACCAAATCCCTGATGTGGGATTACCGGATTACTGAATTAAAAACATATTGGGGGGTCATTGCTGCCAGCAAAGAATTGTGTAACTGCCGGTAAAAACAACAGTGATTTCAGGAGTAGCCTGAGAACAAAACAATAATATCTTTGTACTGTTCTGAAATCGTTGCATGAGACTGGCTCCATTGCATTTTCCAGTCTGATTTGCTGACCATCTTTTCTACCCATAATTGTTTTCTGCCATTCATTTCCTCCAATTGTCAATTATTACTAAAACAATTATGAAAAAGAAAAAAGAGTGCGTGTCTTTGTTTCCTGTGGCTGATGAATGCAGTGAAGTCACAGACCAGGCTGGTGCATCATAATCTTTTCCATGACAATGAATTATGTTGTCACAAACAGGATGCAGCTCTTTACCAGAGCGAAGAGGCTGCAAAGGGGGCTGGAGGAGCACAGACACGAGTGTCAGCCATGACAGCAGAAATGAGAGCACTGGCACCTAGCTCTCCGCTTTTTAAAAACAGACTGGCTTTTCTTCCTGATAATAAAAGTGGCACATGCTTATCCTGGAGACAAAGTAGAAAGTAAAAATCATCATTACCTCACTGACCAGAGATTCCTAGTGTTAACATTCCGCTATATGAATTTTCAGTTCTTAACTCTTTTTCATATGTGCATAGATCATTTTTAAGACAATGAGATCACATTGTGTGTATAATTTTTGCCTTTTCTCTTTCACTTAACATTCATTATAAATAGTTTCCAATGCCATTAACTATGTTAATGTAATTTAATGCTATATAAAATTCCATACTATGAAATATTATTGAACAATTTCCCTATTTTGTACATTTATCCAAAATGTATATGTTACAAAGAGATAAACATTCTTTTACATACATTTTTGTCTCAGTGTATGAATATTTCCTTAGGATACATTTCTAAATGACATTCACTTTTTACTAAAATATATATTGTGTATTTTTACGTATTTAGAATCAAAGGTCTAGGATGTTTTCTTAATAATAAAGACACATGTGTGCATTAAAAGTTTGATAATCAAACTTGATATATATGCCTTCCTAACAAGATAAACAAGTGAAATAGTTTTCCTAGAAAATGTTCTGTGTGCACTTGAAAAGAATGTATGTTCTGTTGCTTTGGGGTGAAATGCTCTAAAAACATCCATTAAATCCACCTAGTCTAGTATGTCATTTAAGGCTACTGTGTTCTTGTTGATTTTCTGTCTGGAAGATCTATGCACTGATGTCAATGGAGTGTTAAAATCCCCTACTGTGACCATAGTACTGTCGATCTCTTCCTTTTATGTCCATCAAGACTTGCTTTATATATGTATGTGCTCCTATGTTGGATGCATAAATGTTTACAAGTTTTATATCCTCTTGTTGGGTTGCTGCTTTTGTCATTATGCAGTGTCCTGCTCTGTCTCTTACTACAGCCTTTGTTTTAAAGTCTATTTTGTCAGATATAAGTATTGCTACCCCAGCTTTTTAAACATTTTCATTTGCGTGAAATCTTTTCCCATTCCTTTACTTACAGTCTGTGTGTGTCTTTCGTTCTGAGATGGGTCTTTTATAGACAGCATATATATGGGTCTTGTTTTCTTATCCAATCAGCTAACCTCAATGTCTTTTGATTGGAGCATCTAAGCCATTTACATTTAAAGTGGTTATTGATAGGCATGTATTTATTGCCATTTTATTCTTTATAAGTATGTTTCTTTCTCTCTCTCTCTCTTTTTCTTTCTTCTTCTTAAGAAGACTCTTTTACATTTCTTGTAATACTAGTTTGGTAGTAATGAACTCCTTTAGCTTTTTCTTGTGTGGGAAGTTCATTTCTCCTTCAATTTTAAATGATAGCCTTGCTGGGTGGAGTTATCTTGGTTGTAGGTCCTTGCTTTTCATCACTTTGAATATTTCATGCTAATCCCTCTGGCCTGAAATGTTCCTATTGAGAAATCAGCTGGCAATCTTATGGTAGCTCTCATGTAGATAACCAGCTGTCTTTCTCTTGCTTCTTTTAAGAGTCTCTCTTTGTCTTTAACCTTTTGCATTTTAATTATGATGTGTCTTGGTGTGAGCCTCTCTGGGTTCATCTTGTTTGAGACTCTCTGCATTTACTGGGCTTGTGTGTTTTTTCCTTTGCTAGGTTAGGGAAGTTTTCAGTTATTATTTCTTCAGATAGGTTCTCCACCCCTTGCTCTCTTCTCCTTCTGGTACCTCTGTGGATGTTGTTATGCTTGATGTTGCCCCAGAGGTCCCTTAGACTATTCTCATTTTTTAAAATTCTTTTTTCCTTTTTCTGCTCTGATTGGATGTTTTCTGCTACCTTGTCTTCCAAATCACCGATCTGATCCTCTGCTTCATGTAATCCTGCTGTTGATTCCTTCTAGTGTATTCTTCATTTCAGATATTGTATTCATTTCTGACTACTCATTCTTTCTTATGGTTTCTATGTCCTCTTTTATGCTTGCTGTCTCTTTATTTAAGTTCTCTTTAAGTTCATCCACTCTTCACCTAAGTTCCTTTAGCATCCTAATAACCATTGTTTTGAACTCTGTATCTGGTAGATTTCATTTAGTTCTTCTTCTGGGGATTTCTCCTGTTCTTTAATTTGGGGCATGTTTCTTTGTCTCCCTGTTTTGGCTGCCTCTCTGTATTTGTGTCTGTGTATTAGGTAGATCTGCTATGTCTCCCAGTCTCGGTAGGGTGGCCTCATATAGTAGGTTCCCGTGGAGCTCAGTTGCACAGTCTCCCTTGTCACCCAAGCAAGGTGCTCCAGGAATGCTCCTGTAACAGTTGAGTCTTGATTATTATTGGCCCCTCTGTAAGTGGGGTCAACTTTTAGGCTGCCTGACTGTGGGGAATGGCCCCAACCATAGTGTGCGAGCTGCCGTGCAGGGGCTGACCACACAAAGCAGAATTTGCCTTAGCAGGGCAACCTCCCTTTGGAGGTAGCACTTGTGGGGCTCACTGGGTCCTGCTCTAATGTGGTCTGAAGACTGTCACTGGGTGTGTAGGTTCTGGGGCCTCTCGGGAGGGACTCCAGTGCAGGTCAATGTCAGACACGCCTGTGACTGACCCTGGGTAACCTGTTTGGAGTTACAAAGCAATCCACCGTCTGTGGCTGCCTCTGGCGGGTCTGGGTGTGCGTGGGAAAGGCCAAGCTGCACACCAAGGTTGGCTTCCACCAGCACCAAGCCCAGAGCAGGTCAGCAAAAGGCTAAGGGCACTCGGATATCTGCTTCTGCCTGCCTCTGCCTGCCTCTGCCTGCCTCTGCCTGCTAGGCTCAGTACTGAAAGAGCCTCAGGCAGTACTCAGGCAGTTGTGTGAGGTAGGTTCTCAGAAAGTCAGCAGGTATGGGCAAGTGGTCTTCACTGGATTGATGCAGATTCAAACTCAGTGCCAGTGCTGGGTCTGACGTCACTGAGCAAAAGTCCCAGAGTAGCCCTGGTTGGTTTGGCTCAGCGGTTAGAGTGTCAGCCCACGGTCCAGAGAGACCCGGGTTTGGTTCCCACTAAGGGCACGAGCCTCGGTTGCAGTTTGTCCCCGGCCCTGATTGCGTCGTGTGGGTGGCAGCCAGTCAATGTATCTCTCTCACATCAATGTTTCTCTCTCTCTTCCTCCCTCTCGCTCTATCTGAAGATAAATGCAAAAATGTCCTCGGATGAGGATAAAAAAAAAGAAAAGTCCTAGAGAACACCAAGGCTAGCTGCCACCTACTGGGTGCCTGTTGACCCTCGTGGTGGAACGTGGCCTCAGAAATTGTCAGGCTGAGGCCAGAGCGGAGTCCGTCTGGCCAAACAGACTAAGGTTTGGCTGTGTGAAGGGAGGACTCTGCATGGGTTGGACGTGTGAGGGGGACATGGCCCCTGTCCTAGAGCCACACACCTCAGGCTATCCCGAATTCTGCCTGCACCTTCTATAGTGTCCGACTAGGCAGAGCGGGGCCACTGGGATGGGAGAGTGGGGCTAGTGGATCTCCCGTGAAGGGTGGTGCTGGTCAGGCTCACGGGGAGGTGGGGGTATCGGGCCCCTGCTCCAGGGCCACAACATTCAGTCTCTGACAGCTCGGAATGTGCCCAGACCTATGCACCCCGGGCCCAGGCTGCTGACTGCTGTGCAGGGCATGAGCTCCACAGGGCAGGGCAAGGAATACGGAGGGTGGGGCTATTGCATTCCCCAGGCTGAGGCCTAAGGAAGGGATTGCTCCACCCAAGAAAGATGGCATCTGGGGTGTGGGAGAGTGATCAGCATGGGCACCCTGGCATCTGTCCCTTCAACTCTCTCCCCAGAGTCACAAACCCCAGTCTGTCCTCACACAACTCTAGTCTGCTCCACCCTCCTCTGCCAGAGCCCAGAGTGAGTGGCTACAAAGGAGATTTTGTGTGCTCGCCCTTTAAGAGGACACCTGGGTCTCTAGCAGACCTCTATCTCTCCTTGGTGGTCAGGATCTCCGCTGAATTTCACAGCCAGACGTTTTGTGGGCTCCTCTTCCCAGCTCTGGTGCTCTGGGCTAGGGAGCCTGGCCCGAGATTGAGGCCCCAGTTCCTCGGGGGAACCTGTGCAGCTGAGATAACCCTCCAGAATCTCAGCCGAGGCTGGTGGAGCAGGGCCAGCCCCTTGGAGCTCCCCACCCTTCCTACTGGGCTCCATGTGGCTGCGTCTGTAAATCCTTGCTTGTAAGACTTCTCTTCAGCTAGTCTGCAATTGGTTACTCAGACTGATTGTTCTATATTTCAGTTGTAATTCCAGTTTGGTCCTGGGAGGAGGTGAGTGTACCTTCCACCTATCCCACCACCATCTTGGATTTCAACAAGTGAAATACTTCTAATGACTACAAAGTTTAAGATGAATCTAAAACTGGTCTATGCAAAATGTCCTTCGGGTCAGCCAGCTGTTAAGGGTGCATGTCATTCCACGAAGCCTTTTATCAGACTCTCCTAGCACAACTAGCCTCCAAACCATTTAGGAGCCTACAGGTGATTCCACAGTGCTTCTGTGAACTCTTGCTTTCCTAAGGAGCTTGCTCACCACTTCCTCTCCTTCTAGAACCATATTCAATCCGTTTACAAAACAGTTGATTTGCTCTCTAAAGTACCTCCATCTTTCTTGGGCTGTCCCTGGCCTGGGCTGAGCGCTGTTACCTCATACTGCCACTAGAGGGCATCCAGGGACAGACAGAGGAGTTGAACACCCTTGGTCCTGTTTTCTCCTCAGCACAATCTTTATTTTACAGATAAATGAGAAATCGAAAATGAAGCACTGGAGGGAAAGGCAAACTAGGTAATAAATAAATAAAGAAAGAAAATCTCTGTGTGTAAGCTATTCCCTTTTCCTCAAAGAGATTAACCAAAAGGAGCCGAATTCTGAGGGCTGCCATGGTTAGGGACTAAAGATCAGGTATCCTGTTAAAAACCGGCTTACAGCATGAACAGTTGGTGCCCTTAGATCTTTGCAGATGGAGAAAGTGAATCCAGAACCAATACTCGACGTTCTCGTTGGGAATTAGCAGGAACGTGAGCTCTGACCTGATACACATCTGGGTTCCATTTTCCTCTGTCTCTCCCTAGCTAGGTAATCATGGACAAGTTACTTAACCTCTCTGAGCCTCTGGCTTCTTATCTCTAAAATGTGCCTAGCAATGGAACCTGCTCAGAGGTGGTTGCGAGCATTACAGAACAGAATGGATACAAAAGGCTTGGACTACAGTAAATGCTCCATCAGTGTTGGCCATTGTTGTTATTTCTGGTTCTCACCTCCCTTCAGCTGTCCACGCATTATTTCTACCTAATTATCCCATCATTGCCTCAATGTCTGAAGCCCAGTCCTTCCCTCCCTGCTAACTCCCTGACCTGCCGCCATCTCTTTGATTGGCTATTTCTTCAAATGGACATAAAACATACCCTCTCTCACACTTCCTCTCCTTTTCTAAACATATTCAATTAGTTTACAGAGCAAGTTGATTTGCTCTCTAATGTGTCTCCATCTGGTTTCTTTCTATTGTCACCAGTACCCAGGCCTTGGAGACCTGCTCTCTTTGCCCCAGGTCCTGCCTCAAATGGGCAGATTTTATTGATGTCATTTTCCTCTCCACAGTGGCTCCCCGGTGTCTTTAAATTAGATTCTAAACTGCTTAGTCTGGCCTTCAGTCCCATCACAGTCTGACCCCAGCCACCCCCAGATGCTTCCCTCTTGCTCCCCCTGCCCACTGCCTCTGCTCCTGTCCAGCTGGCTGACGCAGTTCCCTGGGATAGTTCCAGATTCAGGAACTAAAACCAGGACACCCAGTTAAATGTGAATCAGATAAATAACAAATAATATTTTGTATACACCTGTCCCATGCAATAGGACCGACTTTTACTAAAAAACAAAGTATGTGCTGTTGATCTGAAAAATCACATCTAAACGGGAATTCTGTGTTTCATCTGGCAGTCCACGCAGAGGCCTGCCCGCCCACGCACAGGGCACCGCTTGCTGTACCATCAGCTCTCCTCCGCCCGTCAAGGCCCAGCTCAGCGTCATGCCTCCGCGAATCCTGCCTGGACCAGGCCTTCCTCGCCTGGTACTCATCCTCTACCTCGTTCATTTGGTTGCACATGTAGGCTGACTTGTGTCCGCTATACTACTCTTTCTCCAAGTAAACGTTAAGGTTATCAAAGGCAGAGATTATAAGTAGGAGAATTTAATAAACACGGTTTGGTGGCCTGCTGCTGCTTTTGCCCTGTCATATAGGATGTGAAGGGGTGAGAACACAGGAGAACAAACTCCAGAAGCCACTAATCTGGATTTAAGGTGCTTACTGGCACAAAAAATCAATAAATATACAACTCCCTCTCCCCACACAGCATCAGGCCAGGTAGGTACGGCTGCCTGACCAAGGCATGCTTCTCGCCATCCCCCCGCCCTACATGCTTCTCGCCATCCCCCCGCCCTACATGCTTCTCGCCATCCCCCCGCCCTACATGCTTCTCGCCATCCGCCCTCCCTACATGCTTCTCGCCATCCGCCCTCCCTACATGCTTCTCGCCATCCGCCCTCCCTACATGCTTCTCGCTATCCCCCCCACCTCCCTCCAACACATCCCACAAATTGTGGATTCATTTGCTGACATCCAAATGTCTCACCCCTTTACACTATCACCTCAGTAATCTGATTTCACTTATATTTAAATGTGAGGGTCAGGAGTGGTTATACTGTGTAACCTGTAAACACATAGTGATTAAAGCAGTTATTCTGGAAACCAAGAAATACATTTCTAAGTAACTTGTAGAGAAGCTAAAAAAAAAAAAAAAGGCAAAATTTCCCCAAATTACCAAACTCTGATAGCACAAAATATTCTCAGGAGTTTGAAAATACAGCAAGAAACCTGTGAAACTATTAACTAATTCCCAAGAAATCTATTCTAAATAACTGCCATTTCATGAATGTACTTATAAGCATCTATGGGTATCCAGAAACCAATAGCCAACAATCAAATTTCTAAAAGTGAAAAAATATATATATTCTTAGAGTAAAATATATAACAATTGTATCTGTTATTTACATCTTCAATAGTGTTTAAAGCATTTTTATTCTCACCATGGAAACATACAGATGTGTCAAACGAGAAAGTTGATTGGAAACTCTAAGGGAAAGAGTTCAACGTTAACAGAATCACTACAGGCAGTGTCCCTACCACGAGACCCACGTGGAGTGGTAATTAATTAGGTTACCTTAGATTTCACTTTGCAGAAATAATAAAATGGATTCAAAATGGACTTTGCAGCCCTGGAGTGTCCTGGAAATAAGTGCTAAGACTTTGTTCTATTTGATTCTTCAGATCCATCATATTTGTCCAGATTAATTTTAGTTTCCTCTATTTTTAATCAATCTAAGTTCAACCAAAAATACTGCTCTTTCGCCCTGGCTGGTGTGGCTCATTTGGTTGGAGCGTAGTTCCATACACACAAGGTTACTCGTTGGATTCCCAGTTGGGGAATATACCTAGGCTCTGGGTTCAGTCCCCAGTGGGAGTGCATATGGGAGGCAACCGATCGATGCTTCTCTTATACATCAGTGTTTCTCTCTCTCTCTCCTCTCCCTTCCCCTCTCTCTAAAATCAGTAAAACATACCCTTAGTGAGGATTAATATATATATATACATCTTTCTATTCAAGAATATTATACTTTGCTGTAGTTTCCATGGAATGAATTATAATTTTCTAATCAGAAAAAAGTAACCCATAAATTCTCCCAGGAAAGAGAACAGCCAGTGAAATCCACACTGAGACAGACCCAGCGTGGGCCCCCGCGCCCCTTGCACTCAGGCTGGCTCAGCTCTTCTGGCTCCCAGCTTTGCTATCTTCTTACGACACATTCTAAACATACCAATCTCAAACTGGGAAAAGCCAAAACAACAGCAACCTATTTCCTTCTGTTCTTCCTTTCCAGTAACCCACCAGAACCTCACTCCTTTGTTTGACATCTGGTAACATTAGTCAAGCTGCTCCAGGGCACAGATGCGGATACTATCAGCGGTGGACACAAATATGCTGCATCATTTAAACACACGACTTGTTTCATGTCCGGGAATGCCGAAAGAATCTGGAATGTCCCTAGGAGTTTCTCAAGGTTTGCTCAGCGACATCGGCTGCTCTTGGATGTCACCCATTCCCTTTGACCTCTCCTCTTCCAACCCAGTGGCCTTTTTCAGGTCTCTCAGAAAACACATGCTGAATGAATGTTTTAAAATAATAACTTAGATGTAAACAATTATTGTGAACAATTTCTAGAGCTGTTCAGTGCTGTGTTTTGCGCTTCTAGAAGGTTCTCCTTTGTCTGAAAACGATGTCCAGGAGAAGATTTGTATTTAAAAACAAAAAAACTTTATCTTCACTTAATTTTATACAAAATTTAAATTTTAGTTAAAATAACTTTTCTAACATTGACCATGTATGCTCGATGGCCCAGTAACTATATTCTAAACCAGTATTGATCAAAGAAATGATACATGGATTAAAATCAGTATTTCGAAAAAGATTTTAAAAACACCAGGCAAATATCCAGAAATTATTTTTCAAAAATGATCTTCAATGAAATTACTTATACGATTTAATACTCCGGTGATAATGAAACACAGGGAAACTTAATGGAGATAAAGTTATCTTCAGGAAACAACTACTTATAAAAAAAATATGTTATTGTTAACAACAGCAGATTTCATAACGGAGGCTGATTTCTACAAGGCTTCCGAGGTGGAAGCCAAGCTCCCTGCAAGCTGCGGGAGGGTCTGCCCGCAGCTCACACAGTCCCTCTGTAGCTAATGTCCCAGCTCATGATATGCAACAATGGCCAGTCTCAAAAATGACACTTACCTTACCTCCCAGATGTGGCATCATTTCAAGTTCATCTCTCCCCTGAATCGTCTCTTTCTTTCCACGTCACCAACCCCTAACAATTTTCTCTTCCACGTGTCTAAGCACCTGGAGATTCCGGTTCTCTCTTCTAAAACGCTGTCATTATCTCCATTGCCCGAATCCAGTTCAAAACTAGGGAGAGGGGAAAAAAAAATCAAAATTGCAAGCTGTTTACGCCTCACAACGACAGTGATGCTGCTAAGCCCTGAGCTCAATGAATTAAAGGTTGTTTGGCTAAATGGCAGGCACACTTCCTCCTATTCTTTCCGAACTTCGTTTTCCTGCCTCCAGTGAAGCTTTTTCCTTTCCTGGGCTATAAATAAACTGGTCGTAAGAGTACTGAGGAAAGAAGACGGCAGGAAATGCATTTGATTTCAAAAAGCAGTCTTAGGTGTGTGTGTGTGTGTGTGTGTGTGTGTGTGTGTGTGTGTGTTTCTTTCAAGTGAATATCAATAAACAAGCTAAGGAAAATCCAGCTTTGGTATGTGCACCATACTCAAAATTTTCTTTAATTTCCCAGAGTCTTGGTTTCTCTATAAACTGTCATTTACCATAAGCAAAGCTTGGGTTTTGAGCTGTGTCACTTTCCATGTAAAATACCACGAGCAAACCTATAGCTCATCCTTTATTTCCAAAGGAATGCCATATACACTGAATTTCCTGGGGGAAGTCAGGGAGGAGGTGGACAGTGGGCGATGCCATATTTGTTTCTTTTCATTCAAGAGGAAGTGAAGGACTTTTTGAGGCAAAGTTCAACAAAAGGAAGGGTTCATCAGGTGAACAAAAGCAGCAGACACTTTTGCTTGAAAGAAATCATGAACTTGAGTTTATAAACCCGTCATTCATCTGCATGAAACGAAGAGCATGTCCACAGTCTTGCAGTTCAACATTGCTTGACTTCTCATAATCACAACACAAACGAAAATAAAAATTAGATGTCATTTCTCAGACATCAGACCGGCAGATCAGCATTTGGGATGCTGTCTGATACCGTTGAAGTGTGGAGAGTAAGCACTGGTATAGTAGGAGGTGAGCTATGTGGAGGGCAGTTCTCCAGCTCCTCTCCAGCCGGGGCTGCCCAGGCTCTAACAGGAGGCTTTGGCATGGTCGATTCTGGGAAGCGGGAGCGTAGATCTAGGGCGAGGGGCAGTTTGGGCTGTGATATGCAGACTGTGCTCTTTCCTTTGTTAGACCGTGTGCACTTTAAAGCTTATTAATTTTCAAGGCAGAATTTTACAAAAATGTTATTACTTTATATGATTCTATTAGATATCTATTCACTATATACCTCCTGACCATCCTGTCTTAATGCTTGCCAACCAGCGGCTGTTTGTGTTGGGGTGATGTTTTGGGAAGCAGCAAGGACTAGCTAGAGAACGTCTCGGAAGGAGGGGCCTCTCTAAGCCCTGTTCACAGCAGCGCTTTGACTGGAACCTCTGGCCAGGGGCCCAGCTCGCTGTGCTTTAACTACAGGTGATTCTGTTGCTCACTAAATTATAAGACACACTGGTCGTCTATAGACTTGTTTATCTTCCACTTTCTAAAAAGGATTTGAGGCAATTGATTTTTTTAAATGTAAGAATAAGGAAAAGTTTTAAATGCTTTTTATGCTGGTGACTCCCATTTAGAAGACTAGGAGAGCTTTTACACAAAAGGTTAAGAAGACACACTAGGCCCTGGCTGGTTTGGCTCAGCGGTTGGAGCATCGGCCTGTGGACCAGAAAGTCCCAGGTTCGGTTCCTGCTAGGGGCATGTACCCCCCAAAAAAAAAAAAAAAAAAAAAGAAGAAGAAGACACACTAGCCCTGGCAGGTTTTGCTCAGTGGTTAGAGCATCAGCCTGTGGACCAAAGAGTCTCGGGTTTGATTCCAGTCAAGGGCATGTACCTCAGCTGTGGTTCGGTCCCCGGCCCTGGTTGGGGTTGTGCAGGAGGCAACAAATCGATGTGCCTGTCTCACATCGATGTTTCTCTCTCTCTCTCTCTCTCTCTCTCCCTCCCACTCTGTCTGAAAACAAATGGAAAATATCCTATCTTTGGGTGAGGATTTAAGAAGACACACTAATTTCCCAGTGACTTTGGAGAAGCAACCCAAAGCAAGTCACAAGCTGTAGAAAGGACAAGCTCAGGGTATTGAGGGTGAGACAAAGGAGCTCTCATTCCAGGGTAGTCATGATATAAGTGGATCCATTCAAAGCCAACTCTACTAATATGAATATTTGAAAATTACAAGTTGCCTGAAATAAGACTAAACCAAAGAACACATGAAGAAATTGTTTAACAGTCTCTAGAAGAAAACAAAATGTCCCATTCCCTACCCTTGTTTAGTGATTTGATAACTGTTTTCTGACCCAGTCATTTCTTGTCCATCTGTAGCCTTCATGCAAAGCCTAGTGTATTAGAAACAATAGGTTGAACAATGGGCTCAGCCAGAGCTGGGAGGGGAAAGCAAGAACATCTACGTCCCAGGCACAGACGGGGAGGGACAGATTTCAGAGCGAGAGGGAGAGAGAGAGAGAGGAATGCATGACCTTGTGTAGCAGAAAGGAAGAAGGGAGTCCATGCAGTCAGGATGTCACAGGTGAAGTGGCCAAAAGGCACACGCGTTGACACTGGCTGGCCACGGGGTAGTATGTTTCTGGGAGCAAACCACGCTCTCGGGTGAGAAGAACGAATACCTCTAAGAAACGCCAAGGACATGTACCAGGCTTTCATGGTTCTCTGGAAACATTCCTCCTCTTTTTGTGGGCAAATATTTCACTCCTCAAAAAGAACAACTTCATAAGCTTCCTATATGACTTGTAAAAACGAAGCACTAAAACACCCGTGGGAACAGAAAGGCTGTGCTCTTCAAGTAAAATCTATGACAGACTCTCTCTCAAAGGCAGTAAGAGAAAAGGCAAAGGCCTTGTGACAAAGGTAACGCGCAACCCTCTTCAACTTTTTTGGTTCTATAGATGGAGGAGAATACATTTTTAATATTGTAGTCACCTACAAAGAATTTCAATGAACACATACAGTATAGAAGAAACCCAAGCAAAAGTCCTCAAAGAAAATGCAAACATGTCTGTATATTATTGCTGGCTAACTGCAGAGTATCTGAACCTGTATGCCTTGTAGGTACTTTTAATAACAGCCTATCTTCGTCCGAGCCGGTGTGCTTCAGCTGGTTGGAGCGTGGCGTGTTCAGTTCCTGATCAGGGCACATACCCAAGTTTTGGGTTCGATCCCCAGTGGGGGTGCATGCAGGAGGTAACCAATCAATGTTTCTCTCTCACACAGACGTTTCTCTCTCTCCCTTCTGCTCTCTAAGATCAATTTAAAAAAATAAAAAATAATAGCCTATCTTCATTCACAAAGTGCAGCAGGTCTAGGTGATAACGAAATTGTGAAAACTATGTCCCTTTGACCTGAATTGTATCGTAGTAATGAAACTAACCCAGGCTGCTGGACTGACTCGTCGAGAGAATGCAGGTCAGGATGGGTTTCTAAATTTTAGCAGGAGCGCTGAAAACAGGATGGAAAGTTAGGAAGGAGTTCTACAGTATAGAAATAAAATATGAAAGTTAACAACTCTTTGAAGGAACTAGAAGACAGTGAACTAGAAATGAAGCTTTTCCAGTTGCTTCATTAAAATTGAATTGTGTTCATCAGTAGTTTATTTTTATTTAGCCTACTTCTTTGTAAACAATAACGTTAGCGTTACCTTGCAAAATTATAATAATCTGGCACAAATATAACAATTCACAGTATCTCCCAGGAGAAGTCCAGCCTTGGTGAAGTTTCGTGGGAAAATCTAAGCCAGACTGCCGCTGGGGGTTGGGCTTGGGCCTCCCCTGGCATTCTGTCGCTTTGTCAAGCACCTAAAATAAAACAGCGCTAGTTTCCGGGGAATGGAAAAAAAAAAAAAGAAGGGATCTTGAGACTCTCTGATAATATAATGCCTAGAGCTTTTTCAGTTTGGTCAAGACTGAAATTGATGTCATAATAACTAAAGGGCATACTAACTGGTGTTGTGGTCAAAGTTTTGCCTATTAATTTTGAAGCATGGACACCCTTATTTTGCTCTTTCTGCCAGTTGTGGTTGCTTTGGGAAAAGCCTTTGGACTCCGCCACAAGGGGGATTGCGAAGCTAATCACTGCTGGAGGCAGGAAGAAGCACATCCGTCACTGGGAGGAAAATCTGCAGAAAGGGAACAGATCGTTGTAGGGCCAGTGCACTTCTGAGGGCAGAGGGAAAGCACCGTGGGCCCCAGGAGTACTGGTGCCAACATGACCTTATTTTTGTCCAGCATTTATGCAGAAGGAGGGAAGGAAGTAGGGGAAAGAGCATGGCAGTGAACTTGATGGGCCCATCAAAGAGTAAAATGTATTGCTTTGGCAGACGCTCTGGTCTAATAAAGGCCAAGTGGTAGGTCGTTTGCTGATTTCATAGTCCATACAGATTCCTCGCTAAAAAACAAGAGATTAGTCTGAATTCAAATAGCCCCCTGAACCATATAATTATGCAATTAATAAAACATGTTTAAACTGAGTTTACACTGATGTTGTCGAGGTGAACACAATCACAAGCTTTAGAACTCTAACATAGATGATGAGGTGCAAATACACCTCAATTAGATGCAGCAAGTTAAAACAATTGAGTCTTCTGGTCATAATCAATATAACCAAGAGACTCTCTCCCTTGCTGGCTTTGAAGAAGCAAGCTGCCATGTTGTAAGCTACCTCTGGAGAGTGCCACAAGGCAAGGAACTGAGGGTGGCCTCCTTCCAACAGCCAGTGAGAATCTGAGGCCCTCAATCCAACAGCAAGCAAGGAACTGGATGCTGCCAACAACCACAAGAGCTTGGAAGCAGCTCCTTCCCCGGTCGAGCCTCAGATGAAACAGAAGCCCAGCAGTGCCTTGATTGCAGCCCTGTAAGACTGAAGCAGTGGGCCCACTAAGCCACGCCTGGCCAGGTAGGCTGTAGGAGTCTCCTATCAAAGTAGCTTACAGTTGTATGTAAGGTAATCACATTCACATAGCCATGTATATCCTGTTACTTTTGCAGCATTTTATTGATTAGAAGCAAGTCACAGGTCCTCCCCATACCTAGGGGGAGGGATCAAAGGGGATCATGGAGGCCACCATAGAGTCCATCTGCCACAATGGGTAACCAACCTAGAAAGAAGAAACAAGTAGACATAATACCTGGTAGATTACTAAAGGACAGTCAGGACAGTGTTACTCAAAAGCAGAATAGACTAAATAACTTCTTCACTGTTCCTCCTTCTTAATTGTTACTGCCTTGAGAGAGATCAAGTCTTCTCTCTACCGTTATGCACACGAGCAAGTCTGTAACTGTGTCCTCCTAACCGTTCTCATGCTCCATCTCTGAGGCCCTGTCAGTGCTAAGCTTCTGTGGCTTCAGACCTGCCCTTCCAAGCCTCTCAGGATATTTTGGAATGCCACGGATCCTGGTGCTAGTCATCCAACGCATTTGGTGACCTCTGTGCTACTGTTGACGTCTTAACAGAACAATACAGGAGGAAAAAATATATAAAACAGATTAGCCTCTGAGAAAAGTCAAAAGCCAAACTTTTTGGGGTGTTACTATCTGATCCAATTTTTGATTTTTCATTTGAATGTTTGTATTTCTAAAGCATGATGTCATTCTGAATACACATGGAGATAAACCATTACGAAATTCACTTTGTATAGGCAAGTTTGGGGCTAAACACAGTTCTCTGTGGGGAACAAATTACATTACATCTAAAGAATATCGAGCACATCAAGAAATTACTTTGGCAAAGCAAATTCATTGATTCTCGGGGTTAGAGCGCCTTCACAGACATCAGGCTAACTACCCATCTGATGTGCACAGTTCCTCCAGAAATCAAAAAAACAAATTATCCTATTAATTCCTAAGTAAAAAGACCGTCATTGCACATCTTTGTGATGCCATAACACAGATGACTCCATGAAAAATATAATTACAAATTTAATCTCAATGAGGCAACTACAGATTGCTTTCCTCACCAGATGAATGAACGTTTTCTTCAGGCAGAAAATTAACTTCTAAAGTACGCAGAAGTTTAAACGTGTATTCACAGTTATTCTTGTGTCGCTAGACTACATAGTGAAATCCGTTATAAATGGTCTCCAATACTTCATTAGGAGCACAGATGAAAAGTTTTAAGTCAGGTTGAAATGAGGAATGCTTCGTTTTCATTTAGAGGCTGGAGAGGATAAAATGGTCCAGGAGGAAATGACTTTTTAGAGCTCTTTGAGATCAGAGCATCTGACAGTCTGGATTTCAAGACGCTGAACACCAAGGCCATGTATTTGGAGCTAGCAGCGCATTGTAGCTCCTTATGATACGGCTTGCTCAAGTACCAAATACCAACGCACAATTAACTGGAAGAAACCACATGCTACAGCTTATACTTTTATTTGGACGAGTCCAGCAAAATGTAGTAAACACCACAATGGTAATCGTAGTTTAGGGATTAAGAGCACAGGCCTTAGCACCAGACTTCCTGAGTTCATACCCTGGCTCTTCTTTCTGTGTGTTCTTGGGTGAGTTAGTCGCCCACTCTGTGTCTCAGTTTTGTCCCTATGTTAAAGGGAATAATAATGCTATTAATAAGAGGATCTCTATAACAGAGTTATCAAGATTAAATGAGTTCATTGAAATCAAGCATGAGGACAATACTTAATATGGTGAGTGCTCAATAAATCTGATAATTATTTTTACCAAACCAGTTAGCTTTTCACTGAGAAAAACTGTTTCTCAGCTGCAAATTGTGACTTCAGCCAGAAATTCTGGCAACCTGTGCACTGGGTCACAAGGCAGCCACTTGAGAGGGAATGACATTGTTAACCTCAAACCACTATTGGAAAAGCAACAAAAGATCGTGTTCAGCTGAGAGTGGTTGAGCGGTGTGGTCTTCGCGCAAGAGTGAGCGCGTGTGCACGCATCTGTGTGCAAAGTCCAAACGTAAAGCAGTGAGATGTTTGACGAGCCACAGATGACATTCAATTTTGAGAGTCACCTCTTCATGTAACCTGTACATAATGTAATATATTTAGACACGGTCTTGTATATTCAAGAATCAAAAAGTAAAACCTAGAACTATCTCAACAAGCAGCTATGGGCCCAGCCAACCTCATGACCGGCCATATTTGTGTAGGTAATCATAATAAGGCTGAAAAATACAATAGGGTCTAAAATGGAAAGAGCCTAACTGGCTTTTAACCCAGCATCTCTTTACGTATGTTATATTTACCATATCCATGCATAGCAAAACATTTGCAAGGAAATGCACCCAAGTGTCAGGGGCGGCACCGTTAGGGGTAGATCAGCACTGGTGTCATCCTTCTTACCCGGCCTACAGTGGGTGACCAGTGCTCGCCACACACACACACACACACACACACACACACTCACTGCGGAGTGACCCCTTCAGTAGACGTGGGAATTCCCAACCACTCCCGAGAGCTGGTGCCTCTGTCCCGGGGCTGGCCGAGGTGGCGGGCGTAAGGAGAGCCCACACTGGACATTACCTGTCGGGCCATCTGTCCTTTCTGGAGGCGGCAAAGGGCTGGGAGCCACTTTTGCCCTTCTTGGCTTCCACCGGCTGAGTCTGGGATCCCCGCAGCCTGCCCGCCTGCACGGGCCCCTTCCTGCTTGGCAGATGGGGGTTGTCACGGGTTCCAGCCCGTGGCTCCTCGCAGCCACGTTTCACTTCAGGAGGAAGAGCCCTGTGTCAGGCCCCGTGCTGACCGGATGCCGCACCACAGGTGTCCCTCCCCTTCTGGGAGCGAGGGCGATGGTTGGCAGTGAGCCCCGTCCTTCCCGGCTCAGACACTCGGCTCACCTGGGTGCATCGTGGGCAGGGCCTTCTCCAGAGCCGGCAGCTGCTCCGCTCGGGACCTCCTCCCACGCCTGGGCGCCGGTGGGGCTGCTGCCCGGTGGGAGGGGCACCCACCCGCCTGGTTTGGGACCTGAGGCTGCCCCGGCCCCCTAACCTGGGACAGCCTGGGACCTGGGCAGGCTTCTCCAGGCGCCACCTTCCAGCCAAAGGACCAGTGCGGGGCTAGGTCCTCAGTCACCTCCCTGGTGGCGTGTGTGTGGAAGATACTCATGCACAAGCATGCGCGCACACACACGTGCACGTGCTCACACGCATGCACGCCCACTCCCCGCAGACCCGCCCCGAGGTGGTCCTCCCCAGCTGCCGGGCAGTGTCCCGCCACCGCACACACTGGTGGACATCGGGAAGTCCACCCTCAGTGTCCGGAACTTCCCCGTGGGCTGACAGCTTCCCAGTCACGCTGCCTCTCCCACCCTGGACGTGTTTCCCCGTGGAAAGTAGGTGGGAAGTGCTGGCTTCCCCCAGCGCAGCCCCCAGGACCGGAAATCCGGTGTCATCCCAGACCCTCCCAGCTCCCTCGCTGGCTTCCACTGAGGACTCTGTGTGTCATCTCAGCGAATAAGTGAAGTCTTGTGTGGTTGCGGGGGAGAAAAAGAAAACAGTAAATGATAAACCTGGAGAAGACTTCTTTTTTCTTTTAATTCAAATGTCTCTCCTAGAAGGGGGTCAGGAGGAATTGAGAGCTGGTGCTGGTGATCAGGGACACGGGAGGGAGTTCTGAAGCCAGCTCTGACCTGGGGAGGAGTCCAGAACAAAGACCCCAGGAGCTGTTGACTCACTTGCTGGGTCCTGAGACACAGAGGTCCCGGCAGGAAACGCCATGGAGACTGCAGACCAGGCCATCCTGCCATTGTCCGCCCCACAAGGGGCCCAGCATCAACTGGAGAAAAGGAAGTTGTCCTGTTGTGTTGTTTTGTGCTTGTCTTAAAGAGAAATCCTTCTTTTTTATTTTTTTATTTAATTATTTTTTTATCCTCACCCGAGGACATTTTTGCATTTATCTTCAGACAGAGTGGGAGGGAGGGAGGGAGGAAGAGAGAGAGAGAAACATTGTCGTGAGAGAGACACATCGAGTGGTTGCCACCCACACGACCCCAACTGGGGCCAGGGACAAACTGCAACCAAGGTACGTGCCCTGAGCGGGAACCGAACCCGGGCCTCTCTGGTCCGTGGGCCGACGCTCTAACCACTGAGCTAAACTGGCCAGGGCGACAAATCCTTCTTAATAATTATGCTAACCTCTTGAATAAAGAGGTAGAGGATGCAAACTGGAAAGAGGTAGCCACTGTACTGGATGATAGAATCAGACTCTCAAAAGGTCTTGACAGGCTCAAGGTAAGGGACAAATGACAGAGGTAAACGTCATCAGAGCAAAGGTGGAAATCTGCACTGAGGTCCCAAACACCGCCTGCTCAAGCTCAGAATGGGGAGACAGCTTAGTAGGAGCCCGTGCTTTCTAACGTCGGTGTTCATTTCATATCAGGTGGAGCTTGCTAACTGCTGTAATTACAATTCTCAAGCCTCAGTGCTTTTAAGACATCCCACAGAGAAAAAGTGCAGAGGGCATGACGGTGCCGCCTCGGTCACTCGATTGCTTCTAGCAAGTCTTCAGGCATTTCTATTATTGTGTACCCAGTAAGCAGAATTTTATTTTATATTTTTAATTGTTTTTTGTTGTTGTTGTTAATCCTCACCTGAGGATATTTTCTCCATTGCTTTTAGGAGACGGAGGGGGGCGGGGGACAGAAAGAGAGAGAGATCCATGTGAGAGAGACACAACGATTGGTTGCCTCCCGCACGCACCCCGACCGAGGCTGGGGATCAAACCTGCAACCCAGGTATGTGCCCTTGACTGGGAATCGAACCCAAGGCCCTTCAGTGCGCAGGCCGAAGCTCTAACCACTGAGCAACACTGGCCAGGGCAGTAAGCAGATTTTTAGATAATATCTCATTTTCACTAAGTTAGCACTCATACTGAAAAATGGCTTTAAAACATTTTTGCACAATCCCGGCTGGGTGGCTGGGTTGGTTGGAGTGTCATCCCATACAGCAAAAAGGTTATGGGTTCGATTCCCTGTCAGGGCACATGTCTAGGTTGCAGGTTCGATCCCCAGTTGGGGCACTTACTTGAGGGAACTGATCGATATTTCTCTCTCACATCAGTGTCTCTCTCTCTCTCTCAAATCAGTGAACATATCCCTGGGTGAGGATTTAAAAAAAAGATTTCTGCACAAAAGTAGCAAGTGAAAGATAACAGCGAAACAAACCTAAAGATAATGGCAGAGCAAACGTTTCTACTCTGAGCACAAACTCTTCATCAGCCGCATTTTGAGGTGATGATATACTTAGACCAGCAAGAGGTAGTCAGTCCCTCCAGACCTAAAATCACCAACGTGGATGTACATCGCTGCCATGAGTGATAAAACTCGCGCTAGTTGGCTAGCATCTCATGTCTTGAGATATTAACCGGTAATAAATGAAGTCCGGTCAGCAGGACATTGAAAATCTAAGCGTCCAGAACAGGAAGACCAGTGCCAGCAGCTTCTCAGAGATATTTAGAGTTGTGTGGAATAAACCCAGTTCTCAACAAATCTCACAAAACTTACTGATAATTACTTAGAAGTTCTTCTGAGGTTTCTCAGTTTAGTAAGGACAAAAGCCACAAGTCTCTGGTTCTTCCTGTAATAGTGTGTGTGTGTGTGTGTGTGTGTGTGTGTGTGTGTGTGTGTGTGTGTGTGTATATATATATATATATATATAAAATTGAAATAATTGTAACACAAAATATTGACAAACTAAGAGGCATTCCTTTGTCAGCAAATTTTTTGGCAAATCATATAAAAAACATCACTGAAGATGTGAAGAAATGACTATTAGGACAGATTACTCAGTGTTGGCCACGCATTTGGGTGAAAGTACACATTTCGTAATGAGTCTCAGCTTACAGTATTTGTTAGATTCTATTTTAACAGTTCCATTCCTGAAGAACTGCTTTTCTTCTGTGAGGCATTTTAAAGAAAAGTCCTATTGAAAAATCCTACCGAAGAATATTCCAATGATAAATTATTTCATAAATAAAAAACAATCTTTTACGGGAAAACCGTTGAAGTGTAACCACTGAATTCAAAAGAATAAAAGTTATTCCTGTAGGGAAATAAAAGGAAGGATTTCAGGGGACCTTGACGGGGTATTCACCTCGGTGGTGTTGATCTAACACTGCCTCGTGCCGCAGAGAAACAGATGCTGGAATTGCACACTGTGCTACTCGACGGCACGGATGTGGTCGGTTTTAACGAAAACCTTTAAACAGCAGCACTTCATTAGCTTGTAATGAGATGGAGGGTCTGCTGAGATCGCATCACAACCCATTTTCTTCTTCCACCCAGTACGACTTCCTTCCCTTCCCTTCTGCAGGCATCGTTCTGAAGAACTCCCCCTAATTCAATACGTGTGTGCTGATCTCCATCTCGGAGTCGGCCTCCCGGGAAACCCAACTTGCAACAATGGCAGGGGTGGTCCCAGAAAACAGATGCTCACATGGGGTTCTGAAGCTGCCACCCACCCACCAGCTAGCAGTGAGGATGCTGGTCATCAGAACGAGGAGGGCTGCTGCTCATGGCAGAGGAGGATGCGGCAGCCTCCTGGCGATCTGCTGGGGTACACCCTGACATTCCCTTGCTCATCTTACTGATACATGAACACACACCGCAGTCATGTTGAAGAAGGGCATGGAGCTCAGGAGCTCAGAGACCTCAGGATGAGGATCCGGGTCATGCCAGTAGGTAAGCCATCTACGCCGCAAAGGTGGTGGCTGAGCACAGGTAGTAGACCATGAATATCAGTTGTGGCCTTAACTGCTTACAGCCAGGGTCCTGATTTATTCTACTAACCTTCTTATGCCTTTCCCCCAGGAAAAGAGGTACAACAGGGTCTTGGAGGAACCCTTCCCAGAATTTCCATGGAAAAGTGGATCTGAGTAGGACGAATGGTGGACCACAGAGGAAGCTGTGATGTGCCACTCCGAACCCTTGAAGACGGAAGGAGTTTTTCCTCCAGTTATTGAGGGTACTACTGGAGGACAGTTCTCAGAAATTACCCTTGGCTGGAAAGTTCTGCCTTGCACAAAGTCCTGACTCCTTCCCCAGGGCAGCCCTGATCTAATAACTGCTCAGTGTGTAATATAAAGACCCAGGCCCCTCACTTGATCTCAAGACAACATTAAAAGGCTATCACAGCTTCAAGATCTACAAAGGGTTGGCCTAGTCTCTGTTGAGACAAGACCACAGCCCCATTTCGTCCTCTGTCCAATACTGGCTGCTTCTTTATCTTCCTTTTCACCGTGTTGATCCTGAGACAGTTCCCTATAAAAAGTCCTGCACACGAATCTCCATCCCAGAGACTGCTTCCTGGAAAACCCATACTTTCACATCAACATTACTGGGACACCTGATAAAGTTGGAATATGAGCTCTTGATTAGATACTAGGATTATATCAGTGTTAAATTTCCTGATTTTTCACCACATATTGTGTTACTATAAGAGAATGTCCTTGTTTTTAGGAAATACACACTGAAGTAAATAGGGATAAAGGCATACTTAATCTGATATGATTTAGAAAAAAATTGTACATGGACAGGTAGACGAGCAGAGAGAGACAGATAGAAGAAAATAAGGCAAAATGTAAACAGTTGGTAAATCTGGGTAAAAGTATAGGGGGATTTTTATATTTTTCTTGAAACTTCTCTGTAAGGTTGAGTTTATAGCAAAATAAAAAATTACAAAAATAAAACGACCAGACCTCATCCCATTTTCAGTGATTCTGATTCAATTGCTAGGTACCAGCATCAGTATTTTTCTTTTCAACGCCCCAGGTTGACAACCATTGGTATCATGGGAAAGGTCAGCATTGAACAAGTAATTTCAATGAAGTGTGATGAGTGTTATGAGAGAGGAAATACGGAGTACTAAGAGGAAACACACGAAGAAGGCCCGCCTTAGCTCCCTGGGTCGAGGAAGGTATCCTCGGAGAGGTGACAGCGACGTTGACATCTGCAGGAGCACTTAGACCAAGGAATAGTCATGGGAAGAACAAGGGGAGCATTCCAAGCATAAAAAAGACGTTGTGGGAAAGACCCAAAGGAAGAAAGAGTGAGTTACAATCATGGAATTAAAAGACGTTTACTGTGACTGGGTGACTGGTGACTGGAGGGTAGACAGCAAGAGAAAACACAGCATGAGATGAGTCTGAGGAGGTAGGCAGGGGACATATTGAAATGTATCTGGATGACCACAGAAGGCCACCGAATGGTTTTATGCAGGGGAGTGACTTGATCAGGTGTGTGTTTCTGAAACATCACTGGCTACTCAGTGGAGAGCGGATTGGAGGGAGGCAAGAATAGGAAGGAAGACTAGTTAGGAAAGGTTGTGGCAGTAGGAAGGTGACATAGACCAGAGAAGTGAAAATGAGAAAGATGAGATGTGGATGGAATCCAGAGATATTTAGGATGTCGAATCAATAATACCTGCTATTGATTGGCTGTGGGAGATGGTGGGGGGAGGGAAGGTGACTTTCAGATTCTGGGTTGGACAACTAGATAAGGCAGGGAACATCTAAGCTTTGTGGAAGCTGGGACCTTGTCTGTCCTAGATACTGTTATATTCCCAGGGCTTAGCCCAATTCTGTAGGTGTTCAATAAATATTGGTTGAATAAAGGAATGAGTAACCTTCAAGTTAAGTTAGTGAGTTCAGTTTTGGATATAAAGAATTTTGAGTGCCTGTGAGTCTTCTTTTGAAAGTCCGCACGGGGGAACATGTAACCTTTCATTCAGTTCTGAAGGTAACCAGTGAAAAGATAATGCCTGTGTCCTCATTTTGAGGCCATTATTCTCCCTAGTATTTAGAAGTCTGAAGTCCTCATGAGACCTTGTTTAATCAATATCTTATCACTTTGGACCTAATCTGATTTTAAAATGACATAGTGACTGAATATTGACCTTAACTAATGGGGAAATTGCCTCACTTTTATGGTCATCCAAACTTCTTTATCCTGTTTTGACCATAAAACATATCATTGTCTTTCCTTTTTTTTCTATTTTTGAACTTGAGCCTAACATGTCATAAGGTATTCTGGTAAAAGTTAATTCTAAAAGCATGGCATTTTAAAGTGGACAAGAAGGACTCGCTGATGAGCAGGAAAAATAGAGGGAAATCCAAGGATTTTTACTGCCATCCAGTGGTGATGCTCTCAGACAAATACAGTACAAAGCCCATAGCTCATCTCTTTCCCACAGCAAAGCCCCACATGCCATTCATGCAAGCTTAGGGATTAACCTGCAGTGCTAATTTGCCATGACAGTTGTATTATGTTTTCCCGATTTTAAGATAATAACTTTAATTTGCCCTCTTGTGGTTCTGAAGAAGATCATAGGTTTCCATAGCAACCAGTTGACTTTAAAAGTGTACTCAACTCAGGGAGAATCTGACTCATTAAAGCCCTTGTCTGGATGACACAACAAACTCCTGCCTTGGTCCCCCTCGCCCACCCCATAGACATACCTGTGTGGAGAGTGAATTTCTCTGATTCACTTTTCAGCCCCTGCTAGACATTTGCAAGTTATGTTTTATCTGTGCTCTTATAAATGTGAGCTCCTACACTGACTATTTAGAGCCCATGGAAATCAAAAAGGGAATGAGCCAAACCCCAACTCATTGATTGCAACCAAGCAAGAGCCTTTGCCAACCCAGTGGAGAAAAGAGAGAAAGAATCATTGTTATCACAAGATTTAGAATAAAAGAAAAAATTGGCCCAAGCACAGCACGTAAGTTTTATATAAAGCACTTTTTTGGACTTGAACACCATCCAGTTTATATGAAGCTCATAAAAGTGTTAATATTTCCTACTTTAAAAGCATACATATAATGTTCTCTGTGCACTAATAATGTGGCCTGTTAACCAAGGGTTGACCTTTCTGTGCTATAATTCCAGCCCACCCACCAGCTTGTGCGGAGTCCTCATCTCTGGCAGTGATGTCATTCCTTGACACTGAAAATAAACAATGCCCAGATCTCTGTTTCCTTTCTCCTGCAGGTTTGTAGTCCATTGCAGAGGTGCTGGTGGGTGGGGTTCAGGGGGCCACAGAGTGTTGCTTGTGCCCACAAGCTTGAGCTACTGGCGTCCAGGGACAGGCCCGGACCAAAAAAGAAAAAGAAAAAAGGCACTTCCAAAGAATGCTGTGTGAGCTCTACTTATATAATTCATAAGGGTGTGAAGACCAAAATATGCAGTTGGCATCCAATAAAAGGTCAATATATACTATATTGTATTTACTAGCAGTTTTACAAGGAAATGTGGAGGAAAAAATTGAAATAGTTTTCATCTCACTTCTTTTCAAGAGATTTGTAAGCGGTTCTGTAGATGCAGTATACTCTACACAGGCGTCCTGATGAAAATCACTGGTTACGGTTATGTGACAATATTCTACTAATCCTTTAAAAATTTGTTTTTCTTCTTTATTGATTTTAGAGAGAGAGCAAGGGAGAGCAGAGAGAGATAGAAACATCGACTGGCCGCCTCCTGCATGCCCCCCACTGGGGACTGGGCCCACACCTTGGTGCATGGGTCCACGCTCCACCACTGAGCCACACCATCCCGGCTCTACTAACCCTTACTAATATAAAATCATACAGTTAAAGGGGAGTATATCAGCATTTGTGACTTTTAGTACTGAGTAGGATACAGAACAAAAATTTACTGGTAAATGAAATCCCATACACATGGAATGCTATTTAGCTAGATATGAATATGACATTCCAACAAATACCGGAAACCAAAAGTAAATCATCACATGAAATAAATTTGAATAATTTTTTTACAAAAACAAATTCCAATCAACTCGCAGAACAGAATGCATAAGAACAATTTTCTGTACAGTAGCATAAAACACACAGCAGGGAAATAAACATGAAGGGATTCCATTTCACACTCCTACATAGAGTAAAAGTTAACATTTCACGGAATATCAGTATACAGTAAAAACAGAGAGGAATTCGTGCATTCTAACACCAAGAACTTGACCTTAGTTTATAGCAATGCCCGCACGGGCTCATGGAGGGACAGTGTACCCTTCGCTCTGATGTTGGTGTGGCTGTGCTCTGCCACCAGGGGATCTCATTATTGCTATTGTCTTTCTGTTTGCTCTTCTTCCTTCCCTTCCCCCCTCCACATTGTCAGGCCTTCCACCTTTGTACCTTGGGGGTGGGGCAGATCACATAGCTCTGTGCTTCCTGATGCCCGGCACCGGGCACCGCATTGGTCTGCTCTAGGTTCCCTAGACAAACCCCCTGGAAATACAATGTACTCATGGTTTTACTTTTGCCCCGAGCTATGCCCTTGGAGTTAGATGCTGTTTAAGAGAAGTCAAGTTACAAAGGGGAGAATAATAAAAGGTTTTATTATCTTAGTCATTGGAAATTTTTATATAATCTGAAATGGCCTGGATTTCTTGGATGACTCATTGGGTATTCCTCCCGAAGAGAGGACAGGTCAGGCATGTTTCAGACTTAGAGGTTTATTCTTCCTGTTGTGGTGGTTGTTTTCCCAAGAAGTTTATTTGGGGAGAGCAGGGGACCGGGGGGCCCGGCATCTAAAAGAAGGTGTTGGGCTTCTTGGTGCTCTCGGGTGCAGCGTGGCTTGTGCTGGCGACAAGGACCAGGTGGGGCAGCGGGAACTTGACCTTGGAGCCCTGGAACTGCTTCACTGCCAGTGGGCGGCACTTGTTGGGCGCAGTCTCCTCCACCTTCAGGATCTGTATTGAGGGGGCGTGGGCGTGGTGCCCGGCCCCATGTCTCGGCAGCACTGGGTGACGGTGCCCACAGTGGTCAGATCCGAGTACCTATTGTAGGTGCCACTGTGGGAGTCATAGGGCAGCCAGATGCCAAAGTTCTTCACCCAAAAGGGGACTTTCTCAATCACCTGCCCACAGTAGACAATTTCCCCTGAAGATTTCTTCATCTTCAAAGTATCAGAAGCAGGACTTGGCAAGGACCAGGTTAGGTGCCAAGACGCGCCTGCGGTGGAGGGTTGGTGTAATGCTCCTGGGGTGGGCAGGCAGCGCCCCAGCACCTCGTACTGTCCCAGCGTGCCCCAGGCCTTGATAGCCGCTCTCCACCTTCGCCGTCACCCCCAAAGCTAGAAGTTTTCTTGTAAGCAACCAAACCAAAAAGAACTTTCTCTTTGGCTGCAACATAATTTGATAAATCCAGCATTTATATTCATACTAAGCCTCCTTAGCAAATTAGGAATAGAAAGGAGCATTCTTCCGCAGATAAAAGGCACACATAGAAACACTCAGGCGGGTACCCCATTAAAAAGGGCAACAATAAAAGGATCTCCTTTCGAATCAAGATGCCTGCTGTCACCACGCTACATTCAATATTATGCTGGAGGTCTTGACTAGGTCAGTACACAGAAATGTAAAGAGATGAGGCCTGGAAAAGAACAAACAAAACTGTCATTCACAGAAGATACAAAAAAAATCCCGAAGTAATCTAAGGATACATTGTTCAAATGAAGAAGACAGTTTAGCACGGTTCTGATCAATATATAAAAGTCACTTGTATTTCTATACACCGGAAACCAGCTATTAAATATAAACTTTTCATTGCAGTGGACTCGTGGCAATAGAAATTGTGAAAGATTTCAGACATTTTTCTGTTTGGCAGGGAGCGATGCCTTCAGCTGGACCCTTGTTCAACCAAACAAATTTTGGCATGAAGGTAGCCAAACTGTCGTGACTTCACAATGGAGCAGGTCTCAGACCTTCCACGCAAATCATCTGTTGAGATTTCGGCGTAAGTGCCGTGGAGATATTTGTATGGTACCTGTTTGTTCGCTCATTCTTGAGGCATTTCCTATGGATTTAATATGTCCCAGGAGACAAGACAGAGTAAGCTCCCAATTCTTCTCTCCACCCTCTGCCGTACTGTGCTTTCCTCTCTGAGCGTCATGCTTTGGCTGTAGGGTTTATTTTGCCTTGCTAGAGAGGCTGATGTAATGGAAAGCCAACCCTACAAAATGGCACCTTTTGTTCAATGGGGAAAACCAGCTGTGTGCAGGTTTATGGGACTGCTCTCAGCAACACCACCTCCGAGGGAGGGAGGGCAGCGGGATTGTTGCCATGGGAATCTCTGTCTTCCTCTCTGAAATCAATTTTAAAAAAAGAAGAAGAAATCAGCCTGGGAAAGAGAAGACAATTTGAGAGCAGGAAAATCAAATAATTAGACATTTTTTGACTCAGTGGGGACCTTAGAGTTCACTTGATTGATGAGAAAACAGTGACAAGAGATACAGACTTTTCTGATTTCTGTGGAAGAGCCAGAAATCAGGACCAGGTGAGTATTGTATGATGCTGAGTGCAGTGCTCTGTAGGTGAGACCAGAGGCACATTCTGTGACAAGAAGGAAGGGACAGGTGAAGCGGTGGTGCTTTTGCTTTCTTTTGTTTTCTTTTCTAGTAAAATTTAAGACCCATACAATTCCAGTGATTTCCTCTGTTCCTGAGGGCTTCTTCCCTACCCCGACTCCCACCCCACTCCCCAGCCAGGACCAACTGGTTCCTCCTAGTTTCCATAGCAGCGTGCTCTAGCTCCGTCGGATTACTCGCCTCATCATCGCCTCATCGCGGTAGGGTTCGTTGGGCTCACAGCTGTCTTCTGCGCTAGCTGTGGGCCAAAGGCTACCAGTTATTCCTCTCCATAGTCCCAGCGTCAAGCACAATGCCTGGTACGAGTGAGCTCACACTGGACGGCTCACACACACAACCTTTCCATCACGGCAGGAAGTTCGACTGAACAAGCACTGGTCTGGAGCAGGAATGAAGAGAAGGCAGAGAAGGTACCAAGGAGGAGGGAAGGAATGATTTCCTCCAGGAGGTGAGTGTCTGCCCCACCCTCCTGCACTCTCAAAGACAGGTGAAAGCTGGTTCGAGGCATCTCACACTCCTGTGATGGTTACCAATGCTTTACCTTAAGTCAGGGCGCTCTTTTACCCGAGCAATGTCTTGTCTCATTGCTGTGAGTGATCCCTGCACTCTGCAGTTACTTTCCCTTACTCCTTCTCTCTCATACTTGTGACTAGCTGTCACTTGGACATTGAGCTGTGACAGCGTCTTAATTCTCTTCTTCTTACCAAAGATTTGAGCAGTAAATCATAGGTGCTTTAGTCTAGACTTAATCATACTCACTTGAAAGTTGAAGAGAGTATTAGGATCATAGTATGTCTAATGCTGCAAGTTACTGGAATAAGTCCTAACTTCATAGCTACGGTTTGTCCCCACCAGCAAGAACGGAGAGTATTGGCGTGCTTGGTAACCGTTTCCTTGAACTGCTGACCCAAATGAAATGTTCGTGAACCTCATTTCTTCAGCATATCAGGTGTGCCATTTCTGCCAATATTGGTTCATTAAGATTTACCAGGAGAATTCAAGTACGTTTTAGAGTAAATCAGTCCTTTGTGTGTGAGAATGCTACAGCTAAATTATAGTATTTTTTTGAACCTATATATTTTTAGAGAAATATGAATGATGAAATTGTGCACACTCTGATATGTTCCACAAGGGTTTGGTTTGCTGGCGTTGTGCCTGGTCTTCTTTCAAGCTTCTAACTCCAGACTGCACAGGCGTCCATCAGAGCCAGGTTTCGTGTTTTTAGAGCAATGTTTGATTATTATGACACAAGAATAAAATGTATTGATTATTGGTATTTTAAAGTATAGAGACTTGTTCTGTGGATGACAGAGAAAGAGACCTGACTCTCACTCAGGCAGCTGGGAGATAAATACATGTATTAGCATAATGGACTATATATAATCAGTACAATGAATGACTAGAATGTACCGCACTACTCATCTGTCTCTTCATGGCCGGGCGGGAACCCCAGACCTGTGGTTTCAAGGACAACTGGGCTTTAACGTCACTCCTGAAAGGAACTAAAAGAATCATACATATTGCAAAAACAACACTTTTTTCCAGGGCTATGAAACAAAATTTAGGCAACAAAACATGCACAATGTAAGAAGTTCCACGTAAAGCTACGTATTTCTATTCCATATACAGGTATCTCCCGCGTGACGTCGGTAATCCGTAAAATCAAACGTTCTGTGGCGAAATGCTCGCCGAATTTATGATGCACCTCAACTAGAGTCTCCTAACCAACTTCCTAAAAATACACCCCGAGCATTAAAAAACCAACCCATGTTGGAATGTAAGATGCTTAAGCACTCCTCGTGGTCGTCAGCGCTGTTCCAGAGCCGCTGTGTGCAGAAAGAGCTGCCCCTCCGCTGTAATTGCTCTGCTCGCTCACGTGCTTCCTTTCCACAGTTTTCGACCCTTGCTCTATTTGGGGGAGACTCACACAAAACTAGGTGACAGTAGGGCTAGACAGACCTGGGAAGCCCTATGGAAATGCGTTCAGGACGAGCACGTGAGCCGGGAGCTGGCCACGCCGACGACAACACCGTGGGCCTCTCGGTTCCAGCGGCGTCCAGGCCCATCCACTTCGCTGATTGTCTTCGTGCTTTTCAAACACCTGCGGTGATTCCAACTGTACTTATATTTGGAATATCACTCAAGATTGTGCCAACGCAGTATTTTGAGGACATAAATATTAGTTTCTCCCAGATGGAAACATTCCCTGAAAAATGTTGTGAGAGAGATGGGTGCATTTTATGATGCTCGGGTGTTACCTTAGCTCTCTATTGCGGCTGCAATGAATTGCCACAGATTAGTGGCTGGCTCCTTAGCAACCTTCATTCCATCTGTAACCTTAATCCCCACTTGCCACAGACGGTAACATATTCACGGGCTCTCGGGATTCGGGCGTGGTCAGCCTTGACGGGCCATTATCCTGTCTGCTACAGGTATTAAAAACCAAAGCCTGTCTTTCAGGAAAATGTTGATTAGGAGATTTTCTGCTAAGTATGCTCATACATATGCAGTTTATTTTTAAAAAAAAACTCAGATGCTTTTATTAAGTAAAAAAAGGCTCTGAAATTCAGTGTAAGTTATAAAACAGTTGCGTGGCTGTGGACGTAGGTAAGCAGAGTGGCACTTTGAGAGCTACGATTCCTTCCTCCCGACCTCCGCATCTGTGTCAGCTTGCCGGGGCCGCCAGAACCAAGCACCACAGATGGGGGCTTGAACAACAAATGCACCTTCTTACAGCTCTGGACGCCTCTCTCCTCGGCTTGTAGATGGCCATCTTCTCCCTGTCTTCTTGTGATCTTTCCTCTGTGTGTGTCCTATCTGATCTATAAGGACACCAGTCACACTGTATTAGGGCCCACCCAATGACCTCATTTAACCTTAATCACCTCTTTTTTTTTTTTTATCCTTACCCCAGGACATTTTTGCATTTATTTTCAGATAGAGCGAGAGGGAGAGAGGGAGGAAGAGAGAGAGAGAAACATCGACTGATTGCCACCCACATGACCCCAACCGGGGCCAGGGACAAACTGCAACCAAGGTACGAGCCCTTAGCAGGAATCGAACCCAGGACTCTCTGGTCCGCGAGCCGATGCTCTAACTGCCGAGCCAAACTGGCCAGGGCCTTAATCACCTCTTTAAAGACTCTCTCCAAATACAGTCACATTTCGAGGTACTGTGCGGTTGGGATATCAACATATGAATTTTTTTTTTTATTAATTTATTTTTGTTGCAGATGTTTCTCCTTTTTCCCCCCATTGATTCCCTCCTCTCTATCCCCTCCCATCCCATCCCCAGCTTTGTTGTCTATGTCCATCGGTTATGCATACATGCATATAAGTTCTGTGGTTTATCCCTTCCATCCCCACCCCCCCTTCTGAGGAATGTCAGTCTGTACCCTACTTCTATGACTCTGGGTCTATTTTGTTCATCAGTTTGTTTAGTTCATTATATTCCAGAAATAAGTGAGATCATGTGATATTTGTCTTTCTCTGCTTGGCTTGTTTCGCTTAGGATAATACTCTCCAGGTCCCTCCATGTCGTCTCAAAGGATAAGAGACCTTTCTTTCTTATAGCTGCATAGTACTCCATTGTGTATATGTACCTCAACATATGAATTTTGAGGGGACACAACTCAGTCCTTTACAAATTCAATAATTAGCCTGCCAAGGACTCCACATTGATACGGAACCACTGGTAAAATAAAGGTGGGGGATACACTTGTACACACATATTCATCGACAATTACTCTCAGGTAGAATTTGTTTTTTTTCTAAAAAAATGGTGATTTATTTTGCTTTAACATACAATGGTAAATATGCTGGGATCATCAAGTTTCCAAAAAAATTTTGCTGGGCATACTTTACACATTACAATTCTAATGTGAGCGCATTGATTCTTCCATTTCAAAGTAGAAAAGGGATCCAACTGACACCTACCAGCAGCTTGGCTAAGAGTGGACACAGAATCAGACAACACACCGTAACTATAAAATACTTTTCTCCAAATGTGTATAAAAGTTTTGAAACAAAATCACTGCCTGCTCCACAGGACAGACAAGTTGGATTTTAAAATGCTCCAGACTAGGAAAAGCATAACCCTGTGTAACAATACTTACAAACAGTTTCACAATATTTCATCAACAACTTCACTTGAGATTAAAAAAACAACAAATCTGAAGGAAAAGAAAAACAGTAGCCAAGGAACTGCACAACCCAAAACTGAAAATTATATAAAATATTTCCACTGCTATTTAAATGCCAAATTTAATCAAGCAAGAGTAAAAAAAAAAAAAAAAACAAGACAACATCATAATACAACCTTCTGTTTAAAATAACAGCACTGTTCTGCCCCTTTTCCACTGAATTTTACATATGAACAGACTATATATACTGGTTTTTCAGAGAAATGTCCGTTTGGTCTGCCACACCCGTCAGGCTCACCCCGAATCCTCTCCTTGTCTTCTGAGGATGCTCGATCCCACGATGTTCCCGTGTTCCCATCATTCTGGGTTAGGTGCAATGTCTCAAGTATAATACATTTCTCTCTTTTCCTTTACACAGTGCAGAGTATATGGGCTTAGGTTATGTGGACTTTCTTTTACTCCAGGTCACTGTCCTTTTCTAAATTCAAGGCGGTGTTCAACGGAGTGCAGTAGTTGGGCTTGTCGGACGGCACGTAGCCGGGCAGACACAGGCACTTGTAGGAGCCCTCCGTGTTGATGCACTTGGCGTTCTTGCAGAGAGACATCCGGTTGTTCAGCTCGTCACACTCGTTTACATCTGCAACAAGCCAGACCATACAGGTGAACAAGCTGTGCCGCCCTCTGTGAGGAAACGGGACCCACAGCGGACCGAGGCACCCAGGCGTCTGGCCCGGACACAGCCTGGCTGTTCCCGGTCCCCACCCCGCACACTTTCCCATGAATGTCTGTCGCAACCATGTGAAAGATAAATCAGACTTTCCAGATCTCACAGAGGTCGATGATCAGGCAAGTTCTAGAATTTCTTTCCCTGTTATTTAACACAACGTGCACAATTGGTTAGCCTGACATTTTACAGTCAGACCTCAGAGCTGGAAGGACTATCCTACTTGTAAATTCCTTTCCACGGGCACAGAAGGGGCAGGTTGGTCGAGCGGAGCAGAGTTGAGAACCAAACCAGCGCGCCCAGAGCCTTCTGAGCGGCCCTCCTGCGGCTGAGTTACCTCCTCGGGTTTCTTTCCACAGGAAAGAGAGGCTCTCGTGCCCTTGAAACACCTGTAACAACCCAGGCTCCCTATTTTCCAGACCCACCACAGGTGGAGACCAACCAAAGGAAAACAGGGAAAGGGACCCCACAGGAGGGAGAACACACACACACACACACACACACACACACACACACACTCTCTCTCCTTTAAGACCAGGGCCTTTTAGCATACAGGCCGAAGGCCCTAGAACACAGTCTGGAAGACTATTTGTGGTCACATGGAGCAGGAAAAGTGTGTGTTTACCGCTCTCTTCAAAGTAAGAGGGAAGGCAATGAGTGAGACTTTTAGGAGGAACTTTTTCTGAATGGTTACCATGGAAGCTGTACTCTTTCAGACATCTACAGTCCCTTCTGCTTCTGTCGGGTACTCAGGGAAACATTTCTGTCTGCACAGTCAAAAGCTACATTTCAAAGAGTCCAAGTCACTCATTCCCTGGAACATTCTGGCCTTTCCTTCATGTGTGAGGAATTCTTAAATGAAATATCAACTCTATTTTTTTCCCCTTTATTTATTCTTTTTTTAAATTAATTTATTTTACAGATGTTTCTCCTTTTTCCCCCATTGACACCCTCCTTCCTGCTCCCACCACCCCTCAGAGTACTGCTGTCTATGTCCACTGGTTATGCATATAAGTTCTTTGGTTTATCTCTCCCCCTCCCCTTCCCGCCCCGAGGATTGTCAGTCTGATCCCTACTTCTATGTCTCTGGGTCTGTTTTGTTCATCAGCTTATTTTGTGCATTGTATTCCACAAATAAGTGAGATCATGTGATACTTGTCTTCTCTGATTGGCTTATTTCGCTTAGCATAATGCTCTCCAGGTCTCTCCATGTCGTCTCAAAGGATAAGAGATCTTTCTTTCATACAGCCACATAGTGCTCCATTGTGTATATGTACCACAGCTTTCTACTAGTGGACACTGGGGCTGTTTCCAGATCTTAGCTATTGTAAATAGTGCTGCTATGAACATAGGGGTGCATATATTCTTTCTGATTGGTGTTTTAGGCTTCTTAGGATATATTCCTAGAAGTGGAATCACTGGGTCAATGGCAGTTCCATTTTTAATTTTTTGAGGAAACACCATAGTGTTTTCCACAGTGGCTGCACCAGTCTGCATTCCCACCAGCCGTGTACTAGGGTCCCCTTTTCTCCACACCCTCGCCAGCACTTGTTTGATGCTTTGTTCATGGCGGCTATTCTGACAGCTGTGAGGTGATACCTCACAGTCGTTTTAATTTGCATCTCTCTGATGATTAGTGACATTGAGCATTTTTTTCATATGTCTTTTGGCCATTGGTATGTCCTGTTTGGAGAGGTCCAACTCTATTTTTGGAAAACTGTGGTAGGACATACAGAACATGAATGTGACCGTTTGAACCGTTTTGAAGCGGCCAGTCCAGTGGTGTCAAGTGCAGTCGCATTGTGTTGTATCCCCCCACCCACCTTTAACACTGCTCTCATCTTCCTAAACCGAAACTCTGCAAATCCTGACCCGGGGAGCTCAGGAAAGGAATCCCCTCCCATCAGGCACGCCCTTACCGACACAGGTCATCTTGGCCATGTCCAAGTGATACCCGTCAAAGCAGTCGCAGGTATAGCCCTCCTGCACCCTCACACAGCGGCCGTTTTCACACCCGTTGAGGATCCCGCATTCCTCGGCCTGGAGCTCCTCGAAGCTGTTTAGGAAGCCTGGAAACGATACGAGCCGAGTTAGAAATGTTCACCCTCTCAAACCGCTTCTAAAAACTATGATTGTTAAGCTCAGGGTTCGTCAGATAGACAGATTTCAGACACCTTAAAGTTAGCATTACAATTTAAGTTAATACTGCATGGAACTGTAACACAATATTAAGCATAAAATAGTAAGAACTTCGTATCTGTTGCACAGATCAGCCCCACAATCTGAATTCTGATTCTGTGTTCAAGTCCCTTAAAACAAGGAAGCAAGGATGATTTGGGGTTTTGCCCTTAATTATTTAAAGTTTTTATCTAAAAATTCCAAATGTCCTGAGTTCTCACTAGCAAATGTCAGGACATCTTTCATTGTGGAAACAATAGTGAACTTATCAGAGTTCAGGAGACATCTGCTCAGAAGACCCGGGAGGGGGTGCTTTTCCGCGTGGAGCTCCCAGGAGAGGGAAGGCCCGGCCGGCCTGGCCTGTCAGTCTGTTTGCTCTGGCTTTGGAATGAGCCCCCCAAAGGGCTCTTGGGGATCAAAGGTCAAAGGCAGTAAAAGGGACTCAAAACATCCTAATAGATGAGAAAAGTGCATCATGCCTGTGTTTAGTAAACCAAAAGTCTTCTTGTGATGAAACAAAGACGCTCTTGTTTGGCTCCATGTACAGCTTAGAGAGCTTTAAACGGACTCCGAGCCGAAGTTTAATAATGTAGAAACAGCGTAAGCAGACATCAAGTGTTTAGCTTTCTTTCTAGAGAAGAAAGTTGTAACTCTGAAGGCCATGGCGACTAACACACACTGTCGATGTGGCCTCTTATCCACCCCCCCTTCCGAACCTCACCACGTACTAGCTCTAAACACAATCAAAATGAAGGGTGGGGGAGGGGGGCTGGGAGACAAAGATGAAGGGATTAAGCAGCACAGATCGGCAGTTCCAGAAACGTGGATTACAGCATAGGGAATACAGTCAATAATATCACGGCGATTATGTGTGGGGCCAGAGGAGTACTTGAAGCAGCAGGGGGCCGTTCTGTAAAGTACATGATTTTCTTATAGCTTTGCTGTACATCTGCAACTAATACAGAATAATATTGAATGTAAACTGTAGTTGAAAAAAAAATTTTAAGAAAAAAAAAAAAATCAAAATGTGGCCAGAACTATTAGGCTTTTGAAGTATGTAATGTTCCAGTGGAACTGCAGGGGGCAGCACAATATCATTGCTTATGCCGGGCTCTAAGGTCTAACTCCGTGACTTAAAAAATGTAGTAATACATCCACAACAAGCCCTTTTTAAGAATTTTAAAGGAAAAAAAATATTACAGGTCATCAAGACTATGTCAGCAGATCCCCAAAACCAGTTTGAGAAATCCTGACTTAAGAAAATAAAGTCAAATTCCAGGTATCCCAGCAAAATCATTCTGACTTTAGTAAAATTATTTATTTATTCTAGAAATTGAAACATGAAATTCAATTTGAAGCACCTAAGCAGACATCGAGTAGACTCCCCAAATACTTCTCTAGAACTGCAAACCGGGTGGGCAGAGGGCAGCCCCTCCCTGCTCCGAACCTGGCCCGCTGCCTGTTTTGTGAATAAAGTTTTCACTGGAACACAGCCACACCCCCACTCACCGATGTGAAACCACAAACGAGTTGAGTAGCTGCAATGGAGATGGTCTGGCTGCAAAGCCTAAACATTTTACTATCTGCTCCTTTATAAGAAAAAGTTGATCTCTGCTCTGGGAGATTCCAATTTTATAGAAATTGCTCTAACTGAAGGCACCGCCAGTCAACAGCTAACATTCTTAAATAACCAGAAGGCAGGAGATGGCGAATCGAAAAGGTGGTAAGAATCCTTAGCCTCCCCTCTGTTACTATCTACTCAATATCATCATGTCTTCAGCAGGGCCAGAAAGTCCCTGCTTGTGGCCTGAGAACGAACAGCTATTTCTGTAACTTGTTAGAAATGGACAGGCCACCACTGGTCAAAGCTGCTGGTCTTGGAACTGCATGTCAACTTCCTAGGTTGCTAAATAGGAAACTGATGTGATACCAACTTGTTTCTTTCTTAGCATTTGTAGTGAATTAAAATAAGAGTGTTAAGGCAATGTCAGCATTAGAAAAAGAAGGTCCATAAGCCAGAACATTTCAACACTGAAATTCCTGAAATCTGAACTAGGCTGCAATAGAGGCTACAGACATAAGCTATGGGCTGTGTCAGAGCTTTTTATAGACTTGATCTGGTATTTTGGATTTATGGGGCAGGTAAGCTGGCTTTCTTTCAACCTTAATATTTCTTCTCCCTTTCTTTTCCTCTCCTTCTCTTTTTAAGGTAAATGTTTATCAACCGGTAACATAAACACAGAGAAGTATAGCAATGATCAGTGCACCGTCTCATAGCTGCTAGTGCATTCAGGCACATTTCACGAGGTCGTGCATGGTTACGTGTTGCTGATTAAAATAAGTCTTGCAGGGAGTGTGCGAAGAAAGGGCACCAGGGCCTCCGGATGCTGGCATGTTTTAGAGCTGGGTGGGGGTTACACAGGTGTGTCAATCAGCCGAGCTGAATTAACAGAATGCTGTGTTCATGTGGGTTTTCAAGCACTCTTAATTCTACTGAGTGAGCAATGCATGCATCCTTTAAGAAACAAAAGGAAGGAAGGGAAGAAAGGAGAGAAGGACAAAGAGAGAGAGGAAAGAAAAGAGAAAAGGAAAAGGGAAGGGAAGGAGGAAGAACAAATTCTTTGACTCAGAACTGAAGTTGATCCAAGGGCAACCACAAAGCTTGGGTTGCCCGTCAGGGACTGGGTCACAACTAGCTCGACTGTGCAGGAGTCAGGGCCCAAAGAAAGAAAAAGCTTCATTGCATTTTGTGGTTTAGCAGCCTCTCCAAGTCCTAACTTCCACTCCCTGGTCGACCAGAGTCCCTGCTCTGCGAATCTGGCTTGCAGCGCTTACCCCTGCCAGGAGGGCCCTCGGTCAGATGTGGACAGGCAGCTGGGGTCCCTGTGTCCCTCTTCCTGTTCTCAAAGTGACACAACCTATTCTCTACCGTTTTATTTCGTACTGCCCCATTTCTCAGACTTCAAATAACGAGTCTATAGGAAAGCTCTGGTTTCCCCACGGAGACGTTTAGTTCATGTGGCCTCCGCCCAGGCTGCGGGGTTGCACCCGTCAGATGGTTACTCACTAAACAGGAGTAAGGTTCTCACACCCCACCTCTCCCACCAGAAAACCCCGCTCACAAACCCAGGAAAAGCCAGCACGCATCATGTCTTACTCAACACACCCCCTCACGAGTGGATTCCAAAAATGATCTTCTGACCAGGAGAGCAATGGTTTCGACCTCTCCCTCTGCAGTACTTGTAAGAGCAACTGGGTGCAGTCGGCCTCTGTCATTTCCTTGTGTGAGAAAAGGCTACAACTCTGACTCTCAAGCTGGGCCACCACCTCATGGGTCAAACATGACTTTGTTATGAAAATTCTACCAATAAGGTCATTTACTTTAAAGAGAGTGCACATAGCATCCCACCAGGGAGACTAATAACCTGACCCAACGGTTCTCACATTTGGATGCAGAAGGGTCGCCCCAGGGGCCGTGAAACCCCTGGGCTTCTGGTTCAGCAGGTCTAGCGCTGCCTGAGAACCAGCATTTCTAACAAGGTCCCGCGACTGCATCTGGAGAACCATCGGCTAGTCTTGAACCACAATTTAGCGTCAGAGGAACGGAAAACGTCTGCTTACGGTCCTGAATGAAGTAGGGATCCGCTTCTGGGGCGTACTGCTCACTGAAGTCGACCAAGGCGTCCCGTCCGTACGGCCGCCGGCGTCCCGTGACGGGGATGTTACACAGCTGGGCATAGTCATCTGCAAAAGACATAGGGACCGTGACCGACCTCGATGTCTGCTCGCGCCTAGACGCACCCACTCTGGCTCGGAGCACCAGGGACCCGGCGGCCCGGTCCACTGCAGGCCCGTCTCCACGCATATCGCTGGGCCTGGGAGCTCAGTCCATCCACGTACAATGAGCGCTGCAGAACACAGCTAAGATTCTAACTTGAATTCTAAACCACAAATAGTACTGAACAGCTGGCAGAACGCGTCCCGGGACAGCGAGGAACTGAGGAATGAGCCGTCTGAGAAGGCCTGCTGGAAGGACGGCGTCACCTGAGCCCTGCAGGTGTTATCAACACATCTTACACGCATAAAGTGGTCACTCTTACAGACAGCTGCTTTTCCACTCCTGAGAGGGAGAAAAGTGTATCTCTGGTGATCCAGAAATTAGACAACCAGCAAGCAAGGATGCTATGTGGTACCATTTGAATTTAGTAGCTATTATTATAACTCTATACTCAAGATCTGGTCCCTATGACAGTAATGATGATGTCATCATCATCATCATCAATCATCACAGTGCAAAGGTAGCAATAATAATAATAGCTAACAGACGTGTCAGGCTTGCTCTGTGCCGGGTACTGTTCTCAGCACACATTCATTCACTGACACTGCTCACACCACCCTCTGCAGAGGTGCTATCATCACCATTGCACGGAGGAGGAAACGGAAGCGCAGACTGAAGTGACCGCCAATACGCAGAGCTCAGTAACGGCGCTCCCGCTCGCACACTGAGCGCTCAGCCTCTCCTACAACGACCCCGCTCCTGTGCAATTCTTGTCTTGACCCCTTCTGCACCCCCGAGAGACTCATCTTCAGTTACCACTTCCTGAGGCCACATTCCCGTTCGAGGCCAGGTCAGCCCCATGGCCGTCTGACTTCTAAAGTCTCCTGCAGTCCTCCTCATGGGGTCCACCCAGCACACGGGCTCGTGGCCCCCATGTGTTTGGGGTGACTGAGCTCACAGTGCATGTGTTTGGGGTGACTGAGCTCGCAGTGCATGTCACGGCCCCAGGCCCCTGCCTGCACTTAGGAGCAGAGCGATGCAGGGGGCCTAGTGATGGACGCTTCCGAAGGGCTGGCTTCATGTTCTGAGGACTCATCCAGCAGAGACTGAACATTCGGGGGCTCCCCCACTTCAGCAGCTCTGCCAGGACTGTGATGCAGGTCAGCAGGCCCCGGGACTGGATGGACACTCTCAGGGCAGCCACACAAGGCCACCGCCACTGCCTGGACCACAGATGGGGAACGCTGTCCTCTACTTGATTCCTTCTGCAACAAAACTCAACACATGCACTAAGGCAGCAGTGTGAACACTGAAGGGTTCGTTCATCCTGAACTTAAAGGAGCCAAAGGACTGCGTGTGTGTGTGTGTGTGTGTGTGTGTGTGCGTGTGTGCGTGCAAGCATAAGCACACACACACAACGGTCTCTCAGAATTGCACCAAGGAAGTGCAAGGCCAGAAAAGACCCTGCACCACTGGATGGGGGGATTATGGTCACCCCTTCCGAAAACTCGCCCCACTTGGAGCATTCCAGGAATATACAGACCCCACACAGCCCAATATTCTTGCACGAACGCATTTCGTGAGAAATATTCATTTCATTAAGGAAATAGCTGAACCTGGAAAAAGATCCTTGACTCAGGAAAACCCAGCTTCAAACAGAGAACACACATGGCCGCCAGTTCTGCTTCGAGTCTGAGGAAGAAGAACCAGGGATCTCCCCGCCAGACAAGTTTGCCGAGATGTTTACAAGATCCAGAGCTGAGGGCGTTTTCTCTCAGGACCTTTTATATACATTTGTTGTACATCTGAAAGGGAGACATGTTCCATATTTTATATCCAAGCAACGATTGTGATCAAGAATAGATATTAAAAATAAATTAACCCATGTTCTTATTTGGTAAAACGAAATCCAGACACAGCTGAGCAACCTCCTCTCTGACACGTGGCTCTCAGGGTCACCTCACTGAGACTCGAGGTCCTGGGGCGGGTGACTGGCAGGGTCAGGGCCGTCCCAGGACGGTCTGACCTTCCTGCCCATGGCCTCGGCCCGGACCATGCCTCCTCCACTAAGAAATGAGCCGGTGACTACCCTCCCAGCTGTCACCGTCTAGCACAGCAAAAGGAAGGGACTGGCGTGAGAGGAATGACGAGACACACTTCTGTTCCTGTGAAATGCTGACAAGCACCTTCCTGGAAATAGTGGTACCTGACCTGAAACTAAATAGATGAGTGGAATTCACTTTACGGGAGAAGGTATCTTGGACTGACTTTAAAAAGAACTTACCCAAAAGCGTCAAGACAGCAAACTGTGAGCTGGGGTTGGGGACGACCAGTGGCCCCTAGGAAGGCTGGGGAAGGGGGCAGAGGAGAGAGACGGGAGTGGGACCTCTGGGACCTGCAGCATCTTCTTCGGCCCCCTCCCCCGGCCACGCATTTATCTTTTAAGATCCTAGAACTAACTGACTGTCCTTGCTGCTTTACTTTCTCGAAGCTATTAACATTCCAACTTCAAGACACTTTTGGTCAGTCATCAAAGCATCACCTCTGCATCAAATGTACCCACTCTTGTGTTTGGAGATGTGCTGCGTCCCAGCATCACCAGGACACGCATTTTGAATCTTTTTTTTCTGGGAGCACAGATGGGGCTACTCTGATCCATCCGTGCCGCCTCTCCGGTCACGCACACCTGCTCTCCTCGGCCAGGGTCAGGGGTGACGTGAGGATGGGGGAATGGAAAGGATGTGGGCGAGCCTCAGTTTCCACATCTGTCACATGTGGATAGCGAGTCCTGCTGGCCTGCCTCTGTGTTACTGACATACAAACAGGCGATGACATTGCGGACGGTTTATACATTTTGTAGCACCGAGCAAATGGAGGGTGCCATTTTTTTCTCATAGGTAAAATCACTAAGTCCCTTCTGAACAACTGGAAATAAGTGAGGATTTTCGAAGACAGTATCAGAATGGAAAAAGGAGAAACATCTGTAACAAAAATAAATTAATTAAAAAAAATAAAAGAAGTACAAATTGGTTGCTAGACTGATGAACCTCAAAGGGAAGGGGGGAGGGAGGACGGGATGAGATAAAGCAAAGAACTTCTATGCATAGATGCATAACCAATGGACACTGACAACAGTGTGGGGAAGGCAGGAGGGGGGTGGGATTGGGGAGGAGGGGTTCAATGGGGGGAAAATGGGGGACATCTGTAATACATTCAACAATAAAGATAAGTTAAAAAAAATAAATACAACTATATTTACAAAAAAAAAAGAATGATTGATACAAACTGTAGTGTTAGCAAACTGAAAGGTAGTTGTTGATGGGCAAAGGATCGTGCAGTAAATTAAGAACAATGAAAGCAGTATCTCTAGACATCTTTAGATATTGTTGCAAGATCACATGGGATTTTCTAATAGATGGAGGAAACCGTTGAGTCAGTAAATAGAGAGCAAAGCCTTCATCTCAGGGCTTATTACTGACAGCCTAAGCAAACATCACTTGGTGCAACAGTGATCAAGTATGAGCAACAGCACACGTCAACACTGCATACACAGAACTCAAAGTACAGGGGAAACTGTGCTCAACAATCCTGGTTCAGGCCTAATCCACGAGAAAGGTGCTGGGTGGAGACGAGGTTCCCGCCACCTTCCAGGGGAGCAACTGCATTATCACAGGCTCTTCTTTCTTTTTTAAACCAGTAAGATCTTTTATTTAATTACATATTATTTTTTTATTTTTCTGTTAATCCTCACCCAAGGATGTTTTTCCATTTATTTATTTTTTTTAGAGAGAGTGAAAGAGAGGGAGGAAGAGAGACACAGAGAGAGAGAGACAGAAACATCGATGGAGAGAAACACATCGATTGGTTGCCTCCCACGTGACCCTGACCAGGGCTGGGGACCGAACCTGCAACTCAGGTATGTGCTCTTGACTGGGAATCGAACCCATGACCCTTTGATCAGTGGGCCGACACTCTAAACATTGAGCCAAACTGGCCAGGGCATATCACAGAATTTTCTAATGCGTCTTGGGCAAGGCGCCCTCTTCAGGGTCTGGGCCTCTGAGCAAACCCCAAGCCACAGCCAGAACCCATTCTAGCTGGGAGGTGCTCGGTCTGGTTATATCTAGGGCTGGGACACGGCTGCCCTCTAGCTTGGGGACACGGTGAACTGTGACTGGCTGAGGGACAGAGCCCGGGGTAGCAGATAACTGAACTATTTGCACAATTGCCCGTGACAGCCCATGACAGCCATCACCTCATCCAGCTCAACACGTGCAGAGGAACTCACAAATTCTTCTTCCTTCTCCAAACCCCCTTTACTTACACCATCAACAGGAAGACCTAGTCGCCCGGGGCTTGGTGCAAACCAACAGCACTGCTGATAAGAAGGGCTTGTTCTTCGGAGGCAAATACTACTTATGAGACAATGTGTCTGTCTAGGATCTAGCCAACTGCAAATGTAAAACGCACAGGAAATGGAAATCTCCACACCTCAAAGCCCCGCCCCGCTGCAGCCCCCACCTCCCCAAGCACAAATGCTAACTCTTGATCAAAGCTATGAAAGTCACACATGGGGCGGTGTGGGTGACCGTCACTAAGTGGTCCAAACAAGATCCAGGCCACTGATCACACTCGTTTCCCTGGCATGGCAGCTTCATATAACAGATGGTGCTTTGATTTTAATTTTAAATTGAAAAAAAAAAAAGTTTAAAAATTACCCCCTGGAGCCAGTGGGTCCAGGGCCCCTGCTGTCAGCGGCACTGGGAAGCACATGACTAGGTCCTGGCAGGAAAGCCCCATTCCTGATGACAGACGCATCTGCGGGGCTGGTCTGGACAGTCACATGTCACCGTGCCACTCTGGCATGTGAGGAAACTGGGAGGTGAAGTTTTCGTTCCGCCTGAGGCCGATTAAACTCAGCTGCTTTTAGAAATAACGAAGAGGCTGCATTTCGTTCCCCACACTGCAGGGCTGAAACTCTCAAGTTGGAATCGCATAATTTTCCACCACAGGAGAAACAAGGAATGATTCTTATGCATTCAAAAAATGGGTCTTAATTGGCTCAAATTCTAGACCAGGTGTTTTTCTTACAGGTTCCCATATGTATTATTAATTGATGATGGTGTTTGGAAAATACATACACACTCAACCAGGAAATGGAGAGACAGGGAGAACGAAATGAATTATTTACCCCAATGCTGAGCCAGCAGTATAATGGGCATATATATATATATATATATATATATTTTTTTTTTTTTGAAATGAGCAAAATCTATGAAATTAGAAAAATGTTGACCACTCACCGAACATTCCATCCAGGAAGACATGTGAAGAATAGTGTTCCACTGGCAGGGCGGCGCCCTGTGTAACTGGGCATCTGTGTGGGTATCTGTCCACTTACAGTCCTTCTCAGAGGGTACACTCTTACCCACAGTCCCCGGTGGACAGGCAGGAAGCCAGCTTCCCTGATATTAAACTGACTGAGTTGTGAGGGAAAATAGGGCATACTAAACAAAGAAAGGACCCAGGGTCAAAAGTCTTGGGTTCCAGTCCTGCTTCTCCACTCCCTAGTTCCTTGGACTGGACACATTTTTGGGTCTATTGAACAGGACTATGGTACTTTGCTTAGTGACATTAGGCAAGGCGTTGTTTCATCCGGTGACTGACGGACTCCTTCACTCGTGTAAGCAGAGGCTGAGAATATTACGGGCAGTGTGGGCTTTGGGAGAGGAACGGCTGTAACGACAGGACACTGTGACATGTGCAATAGCTTCCCGGGGCCGCAGAAGAGGTAATGACTAGTCAGCCGGGAAGAGCTGGGAAGGCTTCCCGGTGGAGGTGATGGACTCTACAGGAGGAAGCCCACTGGACGAAAAGGAGGAGGGAAGGTAACTCAGGGAGTCACAGGCATATACAGTAGTCCTCCCTGTCTGTGGTTTGAGTGCCCGTGGTTTCAGTTGCCCACAGTCAACCATGGGCTGAAAATATTACAAGGAAAATTCTAGAAGGAAACAGTTCATGTGTTTTAAATTGCACTGATACTGAGGAGTGTGATGAAATCTCGTGCCGTCCCGCTCTGTCCTGCCTGGGATGAGAATCATCTCTGTCCAGTGTCTCCACGCCACCCATGCCATCTGCTGCCCAGGCCCTTCGTGGCAGCCGGCTCGGCCGTCAGACTGTGTGGTGGTGACCCAGAGCCGGGGTTCCCGTCAGCCCTCTGTACTGACCACCGGCGCCAACACACAAGGCCAGTGATGCTGGCATTTCGAACGTGCCAACAGCAGCCCACAAGTGGTCCCTTGAAGTGACAAGCTGCGATACTACAGTAAGATAGCTTGAGAGAGAGACCACACCCACATCACTTTTATTACAGTGTATATTGTTATAGTTAATAGTTCTATGTTATTAGTTATTGCTGTTCATTTCTTAGTGTGCCTAATTGACAAATTAAACCTTATCCTAGGTATGTATGTAGAGGAGGGAAAAAAACCAAAGAAATATAGGGTTCGGCAGTATCTGTGGTTTCAGGCATCCACTGGGGGCCTGGGAATGTATGCCCCACGAGTAAGGGGGGGACCGCTGTGCAATGGATAAGACAGCATTAGGGAGATAAAAGTACCAGGCAAACACTGGCCTAAGAAAGTCGAAAAGAGGAAAGTCCGCTAACGTGTACGTCAGAGCCTCTCCCGCCAGGTGTGGTGCACTTTTCCTTTAATCTCAGAACGGGCCCACGAAATGACTGTAACTGGCTCCTTTTGTTTCCAGTAAGAAAATTAGGTTTATGGCGTCAAGTCTTTGTGTAGGTGAGGGATTTGAACCTGGATCGGTCTATCTGCAAAACCATGTTCTCTCTGCTCCCCAGCTGCCCTTCTGAACCCCTACGGCATTATTACATACACTCCAGAAGTAAGCAGTCAGTTCAGCAATAAGCATATGTGACTAAAATTCCAGGGAGAGTCACAGCCATGAATGCTGATGAGCTCAGCCCCACCAGGGTCAGCTCTATCATTAGGATTTATGTTTATTGAATTTGCTCGATTTATTAGGTGAAAGAGATCAAATTGCTTAATGTTCAATTAAATTGTACTTGTGGAGATCAGGGAAGTAATGGGGTCTGAAGTCTTGGCAGGGTCTGCCTTCTTCGGGGCTCCTACAAATGTTACTGTTCTAAGGCAACTCTAGGGCCTCAGCCCAACCAAGTTCCCCCACCCAACCTTCACCGGACGCCGCTGGCCTTCAGGTCCAGTCACTCCCAGAGTTTCCCAGCAGATGCTGTTTATGTAGCCAGACTAGCCGAAGAGACAGATGTGTTGGGCCTCAAGGCCAAAACGTGAAGGCTCCCTTTGCTTTCCAAAACCTGAATTCAAAACGTATACACCTGTAGTGATACTAAGTCATGTCACACATGAACACCTGGAAACCATGATTGATAACTTAGAAATTTCTCATTAAAAATTACATGAAAGGGCCCAGCCAGTGTGGCTCAGTGGCTGAGTGTCGACCCATGCACCAAGAGGTCGTCAGTTCGATTCCCGGTCAGGACACATGCCCAGGTTGTGGGCCCGATCCCCAGGGGGGCAGCAGGAGGCGGCCAGTCAATGTTCTCTCTCATCTATATTTCTAATCTCTCTCTCCCTCTCCCTTCCTCTCTCTCTAAAATCAATAAAGAAAAAAAAATTTTTTTTAAATGACATAAAAGGGTTTCCCCATTTCTAAATATCCAGGGCTTTGGAAATACATCCTTAAGTCTTCCATTCAGGCAATCTCAGAGGAAATTAGGAATGAGGTAGCCTCTAGTAACTGATAAGAGACGAGACTGAACAATAAACAGAGTGAACAGGAGGAAAGCTCTGTGTGTTACTTGTCTAAACGGATCTCCTTATCTTTTTCTCTCTGCAAAAACAGAGAGACTGCTTCATGTCCTCCTCCCTGCTCTTCACCACTCTGAGTGACAATCTGAGAATTCAACCATTAGGAGGAAGAAATAAGCATGCATTATATATAAGGAATATATTTTGTCTTCTCTCAATATATTTTTTGCATTAACCAGGTAAGATTAAAAAAAAAAAAAAGGAGCTGAGTGTGTGCTTAAGAATGCAGGGGAGCTTGTACAACACAGTGGGTGTGTTAAATGCCACTGAACTGTTCATGTAAAATGCTTCATTTCATGTTATATGAATTTCACCTCAATAAAAAAAAAAGTCAAGAGAAACAAAAAACACATGGGGAAAATTTTTTTTTGCATATTAAGTCTGGAGTTCATCTAACTTTTCCATTTAATTTTTTAAAATATGTTTTTATTGATTTCAGAGAGAGGAAGGGAGAGAGAAAGAGAGAAACATCAATGAAACATCTGCCAGCTGCCTCCTGCGTGCCCCCTACTGGGGATGGAGCCTGCAACCCGGGCATGTGCCCTGACTGGAATCGAACCAGCAACCTCCTGGTACATGGCACAATGCTCAACCAACTGTGCCACACGGCAGGGCTAACTTTTCTATTTTTAATTGGTAAAATAAGGAAACTAGACTAGTTTATCTCTAAGGTCTTTTCTAGTTTACGTATTCTATGATTGTAAATAGAAAATTTTTTCTATGCCCTGGCCAGTTTGGCTCAGCGGTTAGAGTGTCGGCCTGCGGACCAAAGAGTCACAGGTTCGATTCCGGCCAAGGGCACGTACCTCAGTTGCGGTTCATCCGGCCCTGGTTGGGGTCGTGTGGGAGGCAACCAGTCAATGTGTCTCTCTCACGTTGATATTTTTTTTACTCTCTCTATCTGAAGATAAATGGAAAAATATCCTCAGGTGAGGCTAACAAAAAAGAAAGAAAATTTTTACTATTAGACTGCAAAATCTTGGGAAGACAATTTGTCATTGAAACGTGTGGCTGTAATATGAGGTAATCACCGCTAGAAGATGCTATTGCCTTCAGGCATTTTCAGGCTGACTGACAACCATGGACCTTAATACACTGTGAGCATGGACAGTCTAACCTGTAAGGACAGCCTAACTATCACTCATTTTTCTGCTGAGGAAACTGTGGTCCAGAGAAAGTTAATGATATTCCAAAGGTCAAGTCAGGATACATTCTCAAAATATAACACTTTGTTTTACTAGAAAAACAGTAAATTATTAAAATATGAAGGTAAAGATGCATTGTAAGTATATTATTTTCACCTTGCTTATTCTTTTTAAGGTTTGACGAGAGAAAGCTATATTAATATTTGTTCAAAACGCTTCATTCATATTCAGAGGTATAGATCTCAAGGGCATGAGATAAAGATATACTGCTAAATCCATTGCCATTATTTGAAGAGTAAGTTATAAGTATTTAATGTAATTTTTTCTTTATTGACTTTAGAGGGAGAGGAAGAGAGAGGGAGAGAGAGATAGAAGAAACATCGATGAGAGAGAACATCAATTGGCCATCTCCTGCATGCCCCTCACTGGGGATATGGCCCACAACCTGGGCATGTGCCCTGATTGGGACTTGAACCGGCAACCTCTTGGTGCACAGGTCAACGCTCAACCACTGAGCCGCACTGGTCGAGCTAATTAATGTAATATTAAAGTAAACATAGCCAGTGTGATTATTCGTACATATGTCTTCCCTTTAACTGGAAAAAATGAGACAACACTGCAAAGCAAAACTGAACTATTGTAAGATCCCTAACTCTGTCTTGTGATTTTTCTCATAGATTGCTATTTACCTTGATCTGAAATGACTCTCTTGTCACTTTCCCTCTGGATCTACGCAGAATCAGGTACAGTCCCCTACGAGCTCCTCCTCCTGGCAGCGAATTCTCTGGCCAGTGTTTGCAGGCGCTCACAGATTAACTCGCGAATGGCATCTTCTAGGGTTGAGCCGTGCACCCTCAGCACAGCTGTTCACATCAGCCCTGCCTGAGCTCAGAAGGACGCGTGAAGAAGGCATTGTTGTGTCCGGCTTCCCAGTGAGCTCATCCTTTGTAGTTTGCTTCTTTCTTAAGATACTGGCTACTGATGCTCAGCAACACAACGATCTCCCCAGCTTCTGCTCTCTGCAGATGTGTGTCAGCATAAAGACAAGAATCTGGCAGCTTTCTAAGCTCCTTCTAGGTCAGCGATTTTCAACCAGTGAGCCACAAGAATTTTAAAACATGCAATACCTGACCATTTAGTCAGGGGCACTGACCTCTTTTCCCTTACGTTACCAAATAAATAAATGACAACGGCCAACACAACAATAGCCACCTGGTGGGGATGAATAAAAAGCATACCTACTTTTTTTTGTCAGATCGGCAAAAAATATATATTTTTGATGTGCCGCAATACTTTAGTAACTAGTTGATGTGTGCCATGAGATGAAAAAGGTTGACAATCACTGTTCTAGATACTTCTCTCCCAATGACAAGAGGCACAATCTGCTGCTTGAAAGGGAAGTAGATACACTTTCCCTTACCCCTCGGCAGGCTTGCCTGGTCTGGCCCAGAGGTCCGCATTTAAAGGCATGGGCAGCCCAGCCAGTGTGGCTCAGTGGTTGAGCATCGACCCATGCACCAAGA